>CAJQZJ010032121.1:7403118-7443402 GCA_907164525.1 Lophiomys imhausi
TGTGTGTGTGTGTGTGTGTGTGTGTGTGTGTGTGTGTGTGTGTGTGTACAGAGGCAGAGGTCAGGGAAGGATGTCAGTCTCTATCATTTTCTACTTTATTTCTTTGAGATGGAGTCTCTCACTGAACCTGGAGCTAGGCTGGCAGCCCCAGCATTCGTCCTGTTTCAGGCTGAGGCTGAAGGTTGCATGTGACCATGCTCATTTTTTAAAAATACAGGTGCAGGTGATTTGAACTCAGGTCCTCATAGTTGTACAATAACCACTGATCCAGCCCTTCCCCCTCGCCCTGTGGTTTAGGCTTTACATGGGTCAGTGGTCAACTATGAATGGCTGTACACAGGGTAACCATTTACTGATGAAGACTATCTGGGCTCTTATTCACATTGGAGAAGTCACTATGAATAACACACTGCTATGAACAGTTGTGTAAGGTGTTGTTTTGTGTGGGGGCCAACACAAGTTTCCATTCATTTGTGATGAATGCCCCATAGTATGACTGGTGGATCAGATGGTTGAGGCAGTTTTGAAAGCAATCTCTACACCATCCTACAGAGTGGCTGTCCTGTGCTACTTTCCCAAGTGGACATCTGAGTGACCCAGTCTTTTGACATTCTCATCCATGCCTGCTGGTGCCATCATTTTCCACACCAGCCATTCTGATGGAGTGTGCTGCCATTAGCTGTGGTTTCATCTGCATCCCTAGTGGGCAGCCATGCTGGGCACGTTCTCAGGTGCACTCTGCTGACTGCACATCATCTTTGGAGGAATATCTCCATGCATTTTGTTCAGTATCTAATTGACTTGATTGATTTTTTAAAATCACACTTATTTTATGTGTTGAGTGTCATGTGGAGGTCATAGGACAGCTTGAGAGAGCGATTGGGTCCTAGAGATCAAACTCAGGTCCCTCAGGCTTGGCGCCTTTCTCCACTGACTGAGCCATCTCACTGGCCCTGATTTTTTTTTTAAACTAAGTTTGTGTGCGTTTGCTAGGTATTAATACTTCACCATCTTATCAGTGATATGATTTCTCTCACACTTATTCCAATATTTTCTAAATTTCACTTTCAGTTTTTAGAAGTTTATTTGCTGCTTAGAGTAGATTGCTTTGGGTTCATACTGCTTGAGATTTGTTAAGTTTCTTGGCTCTTCAGAGGTGTCTGTGTGTGTCTGTATGTGTGTGGATGCATGTGTGCATGGGTATATGTGTGTGTGTACCAATTTTGGGGGGGCATTTTCAACCATTATTTATTCAAATACTGATACTTTTTATAAATACTAATTTATTCAAATACTAACACTTTTAATAATTTCCAGCCCCATTCTCTTTGTCTTTCTCCAGGAGTCTAATGACAAGGGCCTTTTTGATACTTTCACAGGACCCTAAGGCTCTGTTGGCACATCTTTTCCCCTGACATTTTCTCTTTGTTATTTAGATCAAGTGATTTCCATCATTCTATATTCCAGTTTAATGATTCTTTCTTCAGCCCTCTCTAGTCTGCTATCAAGCACATCCACTGAAGGTGTGTGTGTGTGTGTGTCTTTAAAATTTTTTTTCTGGAGTACTTTTCTAAAATTTCTATTTGATTTCTATTCTTTTCTGATTAAAAAAAAAAATCTGATTCCAGTGTGGTCAGAGAAGTTCCCTGAAGTTTGTTTACACTGGCTACTGTGAAATCTGTGTTAGCAGGTTCTGGTATCTCTGCCATCTGGGTTGGCATTTGTCAATGGCCCCTTTCCACTGAGCCAGACTTCTTCCTGGTGCTTCCGATACGAATGAATTTCCCTGAAAACCTATCACATCACGAGACTCATTCATACCTTCCATTTCCTCTGCCATACTCCAGCAGATACAGGGGAATGCCTGCTTGCTCATTTTCCACACAGGCTAAGATCCGACTTTTCAGGTCAGCCAGTACTGGTATTGGGGAGAAGGCGTTCTTTGCCATAGCTGAGTAGAGATAGGGATCCCTCTAGCCTACTGATGGTGGAGGTCCCATCTCCCATTCCATGTTTTTTTGCTGATTGGCTCGGATACTTGTCAGCATCTGGAGCAGGTTTAAGCTTTGCATTTTCCAGGGCAGTGGTTCTCAACCTTCCTAATGCTGGTACCTGCAGTCAGGAAGCAAAGAGATGGATGCTGGTGTCTGCTCACTTTCTTTTCAGGCTCAGTTTGGGAACCCAGCCCATGTGATGGTGCCATCCACATTCAGGGTGGGTCTTGCTTTTTCTTCTGTTAAACCTTTATGGGAAGGCTCTCCAGAAAACCCCAGAGTTGTGTCCCTTGCTGATTCTAAGTCTAGTCAAGTTGACAAATAAAGTTAAGTGCTGACCTCACAATGTGTGAGTCAAGACGTGAATCTTCCCAGTGCCTTTCTGCCCCTGCAGCTGCTGCTTCAGCTGAGCATGCCCTTCAGCATGGCCCTCGTGCCTGCTTTCCTCCCCTTCACAGCTCTGAGTGGCAGAATTCCTGCCATTCTATACCCACCACCAACTGTCTGCCAAAGGTTCCCATGCTAGCATCTGGGTCCCTAACTTAGTGTTGCTGGAGTTGGGGAGGGATCTTTAGGAGGTGGGACCTATAGGGAGGTGGGCAGGCCACTGGGCATGCTGCCCTCAAAGTAACAAAGAGATCTTGTGAGAACCTAGTTGCTTCTGTCAGAGTGAGGTGTTAGTGGAGCAAGATGGGCTCTCTTGTCTAGTTGCCAGCCCAGTCATAAGGTGCCCCGTCCCCACACCTTGTACAGCGAAGCCACTCACTATGAAAGTCCTTGCAGGAGCCCAGCTGATACTGTGCCCTGCGTCTCAAAACTGTGAGGTGAACAAACCCTTCTTTTTGTCTTACCAACTCCAACAGAAAACTGATCCCATGCTGAGAGTATGCAGTTCCCTAGGGGCCACATGCAGACCAAGTGACTTCAGCCCTACACATTTCTAGAGTTTTGTGTACCCAAGATCTGCTCCATGTTTTCTCGGTATTTTTTTTCCCTAAGTCCGTGTGATGCTTATCTTTTGTTGTCAACTTGAACTTGACTAGACTTAGAGTCACTGAGGGACACAACTCTGGAGTTGTCTGGAGAGCCTTCCCATAAATGTTTAAGAGAAGAGAAAGTAAGACCCACCCTGAATGTGGATGGCACCATCACATGGGCTGGGGTCCCAAACTGAGCCCAAAAAGAAAGTGAGCAGATACCAGCATCCACCTCTTTGCTTTCTGACTGGGGGTGCCATGTGACCAGCTGCCTCACCCGCCTGCCACTGTGCCTTCTCCATCACGAAGGACTGCGTCCCTAAACTGTGAGATAGGATAAACCTTCCTTCTTCAGTTGCCCATGTCAGGTGTTTTGTCACAGTCACAGAAAGGTAACTGGTGTGATCGTAGATTCTCAAAGCGTGTTTTGTGTCCTGGGAGAGCTTCCAAAGCTTTGTGGAGGTTCCAGACACAACAATTCCCAGAGTGACACAAACACATCGTGTGGAATTTTCATTCATAATAGTTGAACAGCAATGTTGAATGAAGACCCTGGAGGGTCAGCACAAGGCCAGGGTGGGCAATGTGCATTAGGGTCACTGTAATCTTCCTTGTCATGTGCTTGTGGCTGTGCAGTTACACACGTGAGTGTCCTGGACACAGTGGTGAGAATGGTTGGTTTTATGAACTTTCCACACTTAAGAACACAGAGGGTGTCATATAGTACTCGCCTCTGGAGGCTGACGCAAGAAAAAGTCCCTCATATTGCTGGCTGATGTAGCGACTATTTTCAAGGGAGACCATTTGAACACAAATGATTGGCAATTGATGACTATTTAACTTGGGTGTGTGACAGGCAGTTTCTCCAAAATGTACCCAGTGTGCCCATCTCTGCAAGGAAAGCAATGGACAGCACTTGCTGCCAAAGAAAAGAATCTGAACTTTCAAAATAAAAAACTTTGGGGAAACTTACACCTGCCACTGTAAGACTGATGGCTTCCAGTCCTTAAGATGCTTTTCTTAGGAGGTTAGTGGTCAGGCAACAATCATGATTTTTTTTTTAAATTGAAACTATATGAGAAAATGTACAGACATATGGGTGTGTACAACCCACCGAACAAGGTGTGATCTTACAAAACTGAGCACGGGCAAAGGAGTCGTCAGGTAGTGATGAGTCATCTGGTGAGATGGCTCAGTGGGCAAACACACTTGGCCCTGAGGCTCGTGACCTGGGCTTGATCCCTGGAACCTAGGTAAAGGTGGATGGGTAGAACCAATTTCACAAAATTTTCCTGTAATTTCCACATGTGTACAGTGGCTCACATGCCCACACACCACACTCACATTGGACATCTTAAAAACAAGGATTCATCAAGAGGTAAGACAAGCGGGTGGCTCACAGTCACCTGTAATTCTAGCTTTAGGTGATTTGGTACCATCTTCTGGCTTCTGTGGGCACTGCACACAGGTGTACAGATAACACACATGTACACATAATTAAAAGTAAAAATGAAAAATTTTTTTTGAGACATTTCTCTGTGTAATAGTCCTGGCTGTCCTGGACTCACTTTGTAGACCAGGCTGGTCTTGAACTCACAGAGATACACCTGATTCTGCTGGAATTAAAGGCATGCACCAGGCCCAGTTTAAAAAAAAAAAAAAAGAAATTCTTAAAGCCAGTGTCCACCTGAAAACCTGAAACCCAAAATACTCTCAAAATGGAAACAACCGTTAGGTTTGCCCCAAAACTTTTAGATTTTGAGTTTCTGATGGACACAGTGAGGTTCCAAAGCCAGGGAAATTCTGACCTTGGAATATGTCTGGTGCCAAGCATTTGGAGAAAGAGTGCTTAGTGTGTGTGATAGCCTCAGATCCTTCACTATGGCTCTCTTGGATGATGCTGTCTCCTGGGGTGGGGTGGGTGAATCACATCCCTCCCAAGTGCAAATGCTGGGCACAAACACCAAGACCTCAGAATGTGGTTGTATTTGGAAAATAGTTTTTAAAAACTTTTACTTATTTTTATTTGTGCTTGAGTGTCTGATGATGAGTGAGTGCGAGCCCGCGAGAGACACAGCACACATGTGGGGGTCAGAGGACAACTCTTTTGGGAGTAGGCTCTCACTTTCTACAGTGTCTTTGTGTCAGGGTCTGTCTTGTTTCTTCCGCTGTGCTGCATACCTGAGCATCTAGCTTAGTCTCCTGTTTTTCACCTCCCACCTCATCATGGGAAAGCTGCGACTTCAGGTACACAACAGCACTTCTTACACCTGGGCATTGGCCTCTGGTACGCATCCGTGGTCCTTATATGTTGGGCAACAACCTCAGGTAATCAGGTTTGGGTGAGTAGCACACTTGCTGATATCTGGGCCAGGCTCTCACTATGTAGCTAAGCCTAACCACGAACCCACCATCTTCTTGCCTCAATTTGCTGTGATTACAGGCATGTGCACCAAGTGGGCACAACAGTGCTCTTAAAGAGACAAGTAAGTAAGTTGGGAGGCAAGCTAACGGGTGTCCTTAGGAGACGGGTGTTAGTTAAGTAAATTATTCAGTAACTATAGGAGTAAATTATTATGCGTCCATCAAAACAGTGTTTTCAAATAAATTTAATGACCCAGGCAAATATCTGAAACTCAAGCAAAAAAAAAATACAGAAAGTGAAACTAAATAAGATTTCACTATAATGACTCCAACTAGACTTTTACTGTTTTCAGTGTCTAGAAAGAAGACATGATGCTACAAGACATGGGTCCCTCCAGATGTCAACACCAGCAAGGCAAAGGTTTTGATTCTTCTACAGTATGCTTCTAACTCCATTATTCTGTAGTAAACATGGCATGGAGGAAAACATATTGGCACACAGTACCTCTGTGCTGGGAGAGCAGATGTGCAGCCCTTGCCCTGTGAATAGGACTCTTGCCCCTTCCCATACCCTAGTCACCATAGAGTGACTGGGAGCTGAGGTTCGGGATCCAGAGATGGGGGTGCCCCCTCCTCCATCCTGTCTTAGATCATATTCCTCTGGGACCTTCCCCTTCCAGTTCATTTGTCCAGGCTGAGACCTCACGTGGAAGCAAGGAGCTGGCTAGGTTTCAGGCTCCAGCCTCGTGGCTATCAGTTACCAACTTCGCCACCCGCTGGGCCCACTTGGACATAGAATCTTGTGTACCTTGGACAGCTCCATTCCACGAGCCCAAGGACCTTCCCATTTCAGAAACAGGCTCTCTCAAAGCTCCCACCATACCTGCCTCTTCTCCCTGAGGTCATTTGTCCAGGGTGTTGATGTCAAAGCTCTGTTAATGGCCTCCCTGCCCTAGCCTGTGAATAGGGGGACAGAGGCCCTGAAGAAGGCCTTATATCCCACAGCACACAGGAGAGACTCAGGCCAGGACAGGAGCTGAGGCTATGGGGCTCCTCCACTAGGCAATGAATGCTGGCCTGAGTTCCAGACCCACTGCTCCCATCTGTGAGTGCTCTGCTCTTGTGAAATGTCCTCTCTTGAGTTGAAAATAGCCCCTGAGCCATCTGCTGCACACCAACTCAGAGGCAGAAATGACGCCTGCTGTGGGGATGAACACCCCAGCCCTCTGCATGGCTGGGGATGGCTGATCTACATGTGGGGAGAGGAGAGAGGCTAGGCTCAGTGATGAGGGCTGAGCACAGCTCCCGTAGCAGATATTAGGAAACAGCAGATACTAGGAACCCACAGCCTTAGGTCCCAGAACTGCCTGCTGCTTAGCTTCTTGGCCTTGGGCAAGACCTCACTTTCCCACAAGATGTAGATGCCTCTGAATCCTTTCAGATCTGCTGAGGTTGCATTGTATGGCTGTGTGTCATGGGGGCAGAGGAGCTGCCTGAACTTTCCTAGGAACTTCGGGGTTTGTCAACAACTCATGGGAAGAAAGAAGTCACAAACCCAACTGGCTGGTATGGGGTCACCCCACTCCCACCACCACCACTGACAGACACTAAGGAGAACAACATTTCATTATCACTGAGACCTGGAGAGTCACACCTTCCTAAGCATTCTTGTGCCTGCTATATCCCTGCAGGCTTGGTTTTACAGGTAAGGAAACTGACTCCAGGAGGGAATGGGTGTGGCCTGAGGCCATACAGCTGGTCCAGGCCTGTGCTCTCAATCAACTGCTCCATGGAAATTCTGAATACTTGTTCTCAAGGAAGCTAAGGCTCCTGATATCAACACCTGGCTCCTATATGTATATACATACGTGTACGCACATGCACATGCACCTATGTGCCCATACACACACACACACACACACACACACACACACACAAAGCACTTACTCCTCATAGCAGCATGGAGTTGTGACAGAAGCCAGAGATGTATGTGACCATAGAGGGGCAGGTAGGGTCCACTGCACACCCATATCTCCATCTTTCCTAGAGGTATCACTCCCCAGC
Source organism: Lophiomys imhausi (assembly GCA_907164525.1). Lineage (NCBI taxonomy): Eukaryota > Metazoa > Chordata > Mammalia > Rodentia > Muridae > Lophiomys > Lophiomys imhausi. The sequence goes on from CAJQZJ010032121.1 coordinate 7,410,518, forward strand.
CTGGCCCTTCACCAATGGTGGGTGGTGTTGGGAGCTGGTGCATAAATGGTACAGCTTCCTTCATGGGAAAACTGTGGGGTTATACTAGTTCCTACTGTCACCAGTGTACCAAGCCCCAGCTGCCCACCATGGTAGCTCTGTTCCTATCTGGCCTCACTTCCTCTACCCTTCCAGCCTTCCTTGGCCTTGCTCATGAGTCTTAATGTCAATATTGGTTTCCATAAAAAAAAAAAAAAAAGGCCGAAGACAAGACCATGGCTGGTTTCTGAGAGAGTGTGGCCTGAGACAAAGAGGCTTTCAGACTGTCCTCTTAGATCACAAGTGGCTAACAGTCAGAAGGCTAGATTTGAATCCAGTCCCACTTCACCTCAGAGGCTTTGTTTTAGTTCTTCCACACAATGGGAAGCAAGAGCTAAGAGCCAATGGGAGGGCTCAGGAGCAAATGGTCACAGAGGAATACTAACCACTCTACGCATCCATACATTTACTCACTCATTCACTCAGCCAGTCAAAGGATTTTTTAAAACTTCCATTTCTATTTTTAATTATGTGTTTGTGTCTGTATGGGGGTATGCACACTTGCGTACAGGTACCCATAGGGGTCAGAAAAGTGTGTCTAGACTTCTCCTGTAGATAATCTGTCACCTAAGTAGAGTCAGATAGTGCCATCTGAGAGGCTTTGGGGACAGTAAGCAGACTCACAAGTGCATATGGTGCCTAACCTGTGTGACCTACACCATGTCAATTGCAGGGCTGGATGTGGGAACGCGATGCAGGGGCAGAGCTGTTATATTTAGCATGTCATGTTACTTAAGCCAGAGGTAAATAACCAATGGGAATGCAGAGCAATTAAAATTTACATCCTACTTTCCTCCCTCTCTTTTTCCCCTTCTTTCTAGCCTCCCCACCTCTTCTTCTTGCTAGGTGCCGAACAGGGATCTTAGGATATACAGGTGACATAGATTCTACTCTTGGAGTCTGGGAATGACAGATAAATGAAAAGCACAGCACAGTAAGGGGAACCAATTCCAGCTCAGTGGTCAGAGGCCACAGCAGCAGCCACTGAGCCTGCTCAATGATCTGGAACTCAGAGAGGGGGACATGTGTCTCTGACAGGGGAAAGTCACCAGCTCAAGGCACACAGCGTGGCTTATCCCAACTTGAGTCAAGAAAGCCTGCAGCCCAGTAAGAAAATGGTCTGGCTGCAAATTCCGTATGTGTTTCTAATATCCTGCTACAGTGTCACAGTGTTAAAAGCCGCCAGACCTTGATGACAATCACGGACACCCTAAGAGAGGTCTTGGGAAGTTAGTCTTAGGGATTTTTATGACTGACTAGTCCCAGAGAACAGAGGTTCTGAAGACTGGACAGAGAGGTAGAGAACCAAGAATATTAAAAGGCAAAAGATGCCCGCTATAATAGGAGGCCATGAGACACACATCTGAGGCCTGTGCTAAGTGTCACAGCAGACATGTGATGGGTGCACACCTTGCTGGGGAGATAGAACCTCGCTGGAGCATAAATGTTTCACTTTGCTATAGAATATATGCTTTCAATATTTCCTGAGGCAAAATCAACTATTTTCTGCTCCCCCGCCCCCATCCCCGTTTAACACAGAAATAAACAGGACCCTAAATTGATAGACCATTTTCAATTTCAGAAAGTACATTTTCCTCCTTATAATACTTTATAGAGAAAGGACCCAGTGTGATCTGAGGCACACAGGCCTCTTATCTTTTGATGATAAACACTTGGCCCTTCCGGGACACATTTTCCATTCCTGTGGAATGTAACAAGAGCATGGTTCTGAGAAAGTGAAACTTCACAGAACACACATCCAGACTTGGCTGTGCCCCTTCCTGGCTCCTTGGCTGCCTGGCTGCTAGCAGCATCATATTCTCCTCTGGTCACAGCAAGAGGCATGTCACTCCCAGATCTTCAGAGTCAGTTGCAGAAGGAGTTTGAACAGTAGGAAACCAAGCCATGCTGGTGAGGTCACTGTGCCACCTCAGGGGGACACAGCTCTTTACGAGACATGGACACTGTAAGGCTCAGTCAGCAAGGTCTAGCAGACATTCCAGTTAGGCTGCCTTGTTGATATGACATGGCAGGCCCACTGTCCCTGTGGCTGACAGGACAAGAGTATGTGGGCTGTCTCTCTCCACTCTCCTTTGCTAATCACTGTGAACCTCACACTGCACACAAATGACTGGAGTTTGGCTGTTTTCTACACACAGCCAGTCTGGACCCTGATCCTGGAGCCAGGGATTTTGAGGATACCTGCTGAGGAGCAGTGAGCGACTGGGGAAAGACAGAACCCTCAGCAAAGAAGGCAGCGCAGTTTCCAGCGTGGTTAGTCATTGGTGTACACCCATGACAGATTTGGCACATAGGATGGGTGCACAGAGAAAGGGACAGAGGTGTTAGGCTCAGCATCAACCTTGCTAAAGACTGCCTTCCACTGCAGCTCCTTTCTCCTTGACTTTGAGTCCCAGTCCTTCATGTCATACAACCCCCTGGAGAGGAATTCAGTTTGATGTAAAGACATTTTCTCAGGGTGGTGAGATAGCTCAGTTGCTAAAGGCACTTGTTTCCAAGCCTGAAGACCCAGGATGCACATGGTGGAAAGAGAGAACTGATTCCTGGAAGCTGTCTTCTGAATGCATACAGTGGCATGTGGACACCCCACCCTTATGAATGAACAAATATATACGCGCGCGCACACACACACACACACACACGCACATACACTAAATCAACCAATCAAATAAAAGATTTTGCAATAAACACACTTTCCTGCTCTACATTAATAGACTTAGAAATAAACTTTCCTTTCTTTAAAAATTCTTTTTTATTATTAGTGTGCATGTGCCATGGTGCACATATGGAGGTCAGAGGAAAACAGGCAGAAACCAGTTCTCTGTCCCACTGAGTAGGTTCTGGGGGTGAAGCTCAGGTCATCAGGCTTGGTGGCATACACCTTTACTGACTGAGCCATCTCCTTAGCCACTTTTCTGTTTAAGACATCAGAGTTCAGACCTCCTACTTGTCATTAGCTAAGAGCTACTTACTCATAGCTATTTTATTCAAGAGAAGAATCAAGTATAACAAATTTACCTGCTCTGTTTCTTTTCAATTCCCAACAGTGCCTGGGCTGGCCAGTGGAGAGATGGGGTGCAGAGCTGCCCCTAGGGTGTCTGGGCAATGCCACCCCAAACATGCCTTATTTTCCTCACCTATTCAAAGCTGGATCTAGCCTTTACTCGAGCTGCTGGGAGTGGAAAAGGAGGTCTGGCCAGGCCAGATGTCTAAGGCCCTGGGCAAACGGAAATTGTGAACATGCATTGCTTTTTAACAATGGTAAAGGTTACATAAGAAACTGTAGCCTTGCCTATTGCAGCCTGGGTCCCAGCTTTTCTGTAGAAGTGATTTTGAACAATGTCAGAAGTTGCATAAGGCCCCTCCTGGCACCTGGCACAGGCTGGGATCTGACTTTCGAGAGCTTGCCTGCAGTGGCAGCTCTACAGCAGAGGAAGGAACACCCTTCCCACAGTCCGCCTCGGTGCCAGTGCCGGGTGACTCAGCTCATGGCAGGGGCGTGGGTGGGAAACCACTTAGGTGGCACCAGGGAATCTGACAGTTTTGCTCCTGGGGAGTTTGGTAAAGAAGAGGGTGTGTAGGGGTGTCCTGCTCTGCACTGTATGATGAGCTGGGCTTGGGAAAAGAGCTTCATCAGCTGAACCTTTCTACGGGGATGTGGCTAGATGCCAAGCTTGGGGAAGCTTTCTATTACTGTAATAAACACCATGACCAAAAGCAATGCGGGGAGGAGAGGTTTCATTTCATTTGATAATGAAGGAAGTCAGGGCAGGGTCTTGAGGCAGGAATTGAAGCAGAGCCCATAGAGGAATGCTTCTTATAGGCCTGTTCCCTTTGACTCAACTTCTTTCTAATGCCACCAGGACCACCTGCCCAGGAATGGTACCACCCAAGATGGGCAGGTCATTATCACATCAATCATTAGTCATGAAAATGCTTGGGTGAGAAAGGTGGTTCAAGAGCATAGACTGCTCTTCTAGAGGACCTGGGTTCAATTCCTAACACCCATATGGCAGCTCATAGCTGTCTGTAACTCCAAGGTCTGACACCTTCACACAGACATACATGCAGGCAAAACACCAATGCACATAAATTAAAAATAAATAAATTATTTTAAAAAAACCAAGAAAATGCTGCACAAAATTGCCTTCAGGCCAATATAATAGAATCACTTTCTCAAATTCAAGTTCTGGCTTCCTAGATGATTCTAGCTTGTGTCAAGTTAAAAAAAACAAAACAAAACAAACAAAAAAACAAAACAAAACAAAACAAAACACCTAAACTGCAGAGTAGCCTTGTTGGGCTTTTCACTAAAGTGGGCTGTGCTCCCCCCAATATCCTACAGACCTCTCCCAACTCCCTCCCCTGCCCCCAGTCAGGCCTGTTTGGTGTGTCTGTGTGCTGATTATGGGATAGGGTCCCTTGTGCCGGGTGACTCAGCTCATGGCAGGGGCGTGGGTGGGAAACCACTTAGATGGCACCAGGGAATCTGACAGTTTTGCTCCTGGGGAGTTTGGTAAAGAAGAGGGTGTGTGGGGTGTCCTGCTCTGCCAAGCTGGCCTCAAATTCCATATACAGTCTAGGATGGCCTTGAACCTCTGATCCTCCTGCTTCCACCCAAATACTCCTTAAGTAACAGGCTTAGAACAACATACTAATTTATGTAGTGCTGGAAATCAATCCCAGGACTGTTAGCAAGAGAGACAAATACTCTACCAACTAAGTCACCCTCCCAGCCCAGCCCAGTCTAGCCCAGCACACTGTTTTTTGTTCTGTTTCATTCTGTCCTTAGAACAATCTGGACTTAGCCCCACTTTACAGATGAATAAATTCAAACTGGAGGTTGCCAAGGCCACACAGAAAAACAAGGAACTCAGCCCATAGGTGTTTCCTAGATTCAAAAATGGGCTAGGAAGACCTTCTGGGGGATCTGGGGATGCATCTGAATGTGTATGCTCATGAGGTTGCTGGAGTCACAGCTTAGGGGTGAGGTGCTCACACAGTAGGCAACTGCTGTTGTTTACAAGGTTCTGAGTGCAGCCTGTCTCCTTTGCAGAGGGTCCTGTGAAGCAGGCATTAGCATCCTAGATCACAGGAGAGGAAGGAGGAAGTGGAGGCCAAGCTCTCCAGTCCCTGTGACCTTCAGCTTCCGTCTGTGCAATGGGGACGTATTAGGATCTCACCCTCAGATGACGTCAGGGTTAAATGAGGTAACACAAGGGAAGTGTTTTAGAGACTGCAAAATGCCACCAGCATACTGAGGAGTATTATTACAGACTAAAATAGCTTGGTGGGGATGAGCAGGGGAAGCTCTGGATTGCATCCTAGATGTCTGCAGAGTGCTTAGGCACTGTCTCCTCAGTGCCTGAAACCTCAGAAAGCAAGTACCAGGACTGATCTGCCTCAGTTTCCCCAGTGCCTAGCTCCATGTATGACCTACAGAAGGTCCCCCCAAATGCTTGGCTGGATTATTTTAGATTAACTGAGGACCAAGGAAGAGGATGGAGGGAAAAATAAGGGAATCAAGGGCTGACAGTGGGTGATTTTTCTCACTGGGGAGACGTGAGAATGGCAAGGACACTTTAGTGATCCTTATGTTGGACACCCACTGAGTGGGTGAAACTGAGGCCTGGAGAGGTTTTCTGAGCTAGGATGAGCCTTGGGCTCCTTGCCCTGTGTAGGCGTGCTCAGGAAAGGGAGGCTGCCACCCTAACTGGGTGTGGCTTCTTGCAAGTGCCCTGGAGAAGGAATTGGCCATTTATCAAGATAAGGGAAACTTTCTGTTGGGTAAATATCAACACTTCTGGGACTGTTACTAAGGGCTTGAGCGGTTGCTAGGCTGCCAGCTGACCTCATGAAGGGCCATTGTTTGGTGCTAAATAAGCAGCCTTGAGTGACATTCCCCAGTTCCCAAATCCCAGGGGCCCCTGGGGTTCTGTGAAAAGAAGGAAGAGATTATAATTTAGGAGAGTGGTTGACAGAACCATGCTCATTCCTGGGGTTCTGTAGGGGTAGCACGTAGCTTTTCAGAGCAAAATACATGAAGATTTGAGTGCCAGAGAGAGGGTGAGCGCCATGGCCACTGGGGGTGCCTTGGAAATAAAGAATTCACCCCAAGTCCAGCACCTGGCCTTTTGTAAGTCCCTTGGACATATGTCACCTCATCACTTTCAAAGTGGCCAAAACAGGTGATGGTGATGATGACCTCACTTCACAGTGGGGGATGTTGAGGTCCACAGGGACCAGCTTGCCAGAGACAAGTCATTCTTGACTTCTTGGGTGTGGCAGGTGGAAGTGAAGCCATTCCAAGATGCCCATAGGCAGATCCCACAACCAGGAACTCACCACAGCCAATCAGAGTTGACTTCCAATGACAGGGTGATGGATGTGGTCATGGAGCCTACACAAGTGGAAATGGGGAGAGGGGTTCTCAGTTAGGTCTTGAGTGGCCCAAGCCCATGTGTAGAGGCTTGGTCCCTGGGATGCGAGGGGCTTTATTGGGTGATGATGAGAACTTTAAGAGATGGGACTGATTGGGAGGCCTTAGGTCAAAGGGGGTGAGCACTTGAGGTGGGGTCATGGGATCCTGGTCTCTTCTATTTGCTTCTGGCTGGAAGTTGAGCTGTTTTTCTCTGCTATATGCTCCCAACAAGATGCGCTGTAACTCCCCAATCCCTGAGCCCCAAGGAAATGAGATAACTTGGTTATGTTTGACCATCTGAGATTGTGAGCCAAAATGACCTATTTCTCTCCCAGGTGTTTGACTAGTGGATTCTGGTGAGCACGCTCTGAGGAGTGCAGGGGCCCTGGGAGCTGGAAATGGCTTCTCTCCAGTTTCCACAAGAAGCAGCCCTGTCCTGATGATGGCTTGCAGTAACTTTCAACCTGGACCCACTGAGGCTGGGCCACTTGACTTGTGATCACTTCCTTCAGCTACCAAGGGAAATAGATGTGCAATGGTCAGAAGTGTGTAAATCACCATCTTTCAGCCCAGAACTGAAGGAACAAGGAGTTTGGGAGACAAAGTCAATGCCTCGAGGCCTTGAAGCAAGTGATACAGACTGGAAATGACCTCTAGGGTTAGGGTTGAGGCTGAGGGGAGGTGGCCATTGCATCAGACTGCTAAGATGACCTGCCTGCCTGAAAAGGAGAGGGACCTTCAGGGTCACTTCTCTGTCCATCCTTCTTCACCCAGCCTCAACAGTCCCAGGCCCTGACCTGGCTTCTCTCATGGGCAATGTCAGGTAGAGGTCCATTGGACGGCAAGTGGGAGGGTCTTCTGTGCTCCACCACCAAGTGGCCCCAAGCCATGGCCTTGGACTGGCTTTCCTCGTGGAGTGATGAGGACAGCCTGGGGCACACAAGGAGCACCAGCCCTGTCTCCCCATTTCTCTAAGCTAGGGCAGGTCCTGTCTTCTGCCTCACTTTCCTCTGCTTCCAAGGTCTTTGTGCCTAGGATGGCCTTGCCATGCGGAAGGTGCATGGTGAATGTCTGCTGAAGAGGCTGCAGGTCTCCCATCTGCTGGGCCTCATTCCTCCTGCAAAAGGTGGCCCCTCAGCGCCCTTGAAGGCCCAGACCCAATAGATTCTATCTCCCATAGGCAGCCTAAGGCTGACTGTGCAGGGTATGGGAACAGGTGTGGAGCGTCTTATACACCAGATTAGACCCTCAGGAGAGGAATGCCTCTAGGTAGCTGTGATGTTAATATTGATCATCAACTTGGTAGGATCTAGAATGGTCTAGGGGACACACCTCTGGAAAAGCCTTCCAGGTGTTTACAGAGAGGTTTAACTGAGGGAAGACCCACCCTGTATGTGGGTGGCACCATTCCACAGGCTGAAGAGAAAGTGAGTTAAGCACCACCATTCATTTATTCTTTTTTGCTTCCTGACTACAGATACATGTGACCAGCCACCCCATGCTTCTGCCACCATGGTGGACTGTATCCTAGAACTATGAACCATAATAAACCCTTCCCCAACTTGCTTGTGTTAGGTATTTTACTGCAACAACAAGACAAGAAACTAATATAGACAGACACAGGGTGACAGAGTTGTATGGGAGGAGCCAACACAGCCTCTGTGCTAGAGGGAGGGATGGGACAGTCTCTGAGTGCGGCTTTTCAGAGCAGACTGAAGTAAGTCATAAAGTCAAGTAAGAAGGCTCCAGGGGAAAAAGCAGCGAGGGCAAACCCTTCAGGCTGCACTGTGCCAAGGGATGATTGAGGGACCACAGGGACCACATAGTAGGTGCTCAGAAAACTATGATGAACTGAGATGTTATCCTGTTATTTATAGCACTTTATAAAATATGTATTGTTGTCCCTACTGATTTATTCTTTCCTATTTTACTAATAAGAATTTCTCATTCACTGACCCTCCCCCACAGAGGAGGCTCTGTACATATATTTACAGTGACCCTTTTGGGGAGAGTGCAATAGCCCCATCCTCATTGTAGAGGAACAAAACTGAGGCCCAAAGAGGTGGAGTGCTTTGCCTGTGGTCACACAGCCAGAGGAGGTAAGAGCTGAATGAAGGACTCGACAGGTTAGGCCTTTCTCTTTGTACCAGGGCTCTGGGCTGCAGAGCACTCTCATGTGTCTGACTTGACTCATGTTAATAAGGGCTCTAACAGACCCCAGCATAGCAAGCAAGGCTCTGGCAGGCCCTGCCCTCCCCCATTCCCTCTGCCTTGCTAAACAGTTAGATTACATTCCTAAAGCTAGCCCCCAAGTTCTGTTCTCTTACTTGGCCTCTTCGTCCTCCTGAGGCTGACCACCAAGGGTCAGCTATAAAAGTATTGAAATCCAGCAATCAAAAGCTCACTTTTTCACTACCTTAATTAACCTGTCCAATCAAAATTAAACACCTCATCCTAACACAGCGTTTCCCCTCTTTCCCTTTATAAACTGAGACCCAGGAAGGGTGGACTCCCGAGGAATTAGGAAAAGGACTCCCTGAAGGCTAATCAGGGCTGCTCTGTTGGGCTATCTTAGCCTTCAAAGCTCTGAGCTACCAGAGGTGGAGTTGGGGCCTGGAGGAAAGGCCAGGAGGAGGGACAGCTATTATAGTGGCCACACACAGAGGACCCAGAGGCTGCAGTGGACCTTCTGGAGCTCTGTCTTCCTGTGCTTGGGTATCTGGGGGGAGAGAAGAATGGGGTGACTAAAGAGAGTAGCAGAAGGTGGCCCTGCACACTGCAGGATTGAGGCCAGCTGCTCCTGTCACCTCCTCTGCTATTTATAAACCCGGGGCTCTCAACCCAGCGTCATACCTGTTAATCTCTGCCCTTCAAACACAGATTTGTTTCCCAACATGTTCCAGGTAAGATACTCTTCCTTGCTGAGAAGTGCTGCCTGATCCCCTGGCTTCCTTAGTTTTGTAGTGCGAGTCCCAGGGTGAATGACATTAACTAGGGGTATTCCTAGATACAGCAGAGATGGCTGACAACATGTACCTTAGCAGAGAACCCAGCAAGGTGTAGTGGCAGGAGACAAGGGAGGACCTCCAGCATCAATCTGCATGGGTAGGTACAGCAGAGAGATGCACTCAAAGCCTGTGGTGCTGGGTTCACACCGAGTCCCTGTGAGGGTGTGGGAATGCTTGGAGAAGATGCAGAGAACTCACAGGTGCCTTGCAATTCATCTTGGCTTGGTGGTTAAAGAATGCCCAGTGCTGGGGATGTGGCTCATTGGTAGAGTGCTTGCCTAGCATTCACTAAGCCCTAGGTTCAATCCCAGCACCACACAAAACAGCTGTGATGGGACATGCTTAAGATCTTAGCACTTAGGGGTTAGAGGCAGGGGGAATCAGAAGGTGAAGGTCAGATAATTTGAGACCAGCTTGGGCTGGAGACTCTGTGGGTTTTTTTTTTTTTTTAAATAAAAAGATTAAAGGAATGTTCAAGGGGCCAGAAGTCCCCGTGCAGGAGTGGGGGCTGGGCACCTGCATTTTCACAGGGAACTTGGCCTGGACCCTGGGTCTTCACTTCCTAGAGAGTTGTGTTTAGGCCTGAAGCAGGAGGCTCACACTCCTGGGCTGCTAAACAAGGTTCCTTTCAAGTTTCTGCACTGGGAAATTTGGTTTCCATTTTGGGAGGAGTCAAGTGGCTCCAGTGTTCAGGAGACCCATGCTGGCCTCACGCAGTCTTTGATCAGGGTGCGTTTAACTCCCCCTCACCCCCCAAACCTGAGTAGCTGGCTGAGACCCTTTCAAATACAGGAGGCAATTAAATTTTCACAAAAAGGAGTAGGGACTCCCAGAATAATGAGATGGGAGCGGCTCAAAAGCAGCCTGTGAGCTGCAGAGAAGCCACTGAGAACCAGAGAGCCACAAGGGCAGTGGACACCTTCAATAATGAGGCACCACCGCCAATCACGGTAGAGCCGTTGGGAGCCAGAGCTCTGCAAAGGCAATTTATGTCCCCAGATCCTCAGGATGGCTTGGGAAGAGATACGCAGGACTGGCCTCGAAGGAGGGGGTGGGGGAGGAGGACAGAGCTGGGCAGGAACTTGAGAAAAGGCATACATGCCACCTGGGTCAACTGGGTGCGACCCAGTTCTCAAAGACAAAGAACATTCCAAGGGTTTCCACTCTTTTATCCCTTGGTCCCAGCTGGATCCCCCCTCCCTCCACCAGAACGTCTTTGCTTTTCTCATCATGAATGTGGGTGGCTCCTACAGCCTAGAGCCTGCTGGGTGCCTCCCTTCACCCTGTCATGTAGTCTATCAGGGCACTTTGTGGCCCATTTTCCCATGCCCCACCTCATCACCACACACTGCTGCCCATTGCTCCTTGACAGGGTCCTGTGGATGAGTCACTTGACGTTAATCCTGTCTCTTCTCCTCCGCTACCCCTACCATCTCAGGCTTGAAGGAGGCGACACCTTCCACCTGACCCCTGATGCCTCATTGAAACTTTGTCCCACTGTGCCTCTTCAACAGTGAGGATGCCATTCCAAATTCACATGTCTCTTGCGTCTCCAGTGCCCTCCTCCCAGCACCATCTCCTTTGCGTTGCATGGGATTCTTTCCTACCCCAGCGCCTTTGCTAGTACAGTTCCTTCTTCCTGCAGTGCGTGTGTCCTGCCTTCTTTCTAGTAGATCTCTCTGCTCACCCGGTCACTGCTGTGGGAAGACCTTCCCCGACCCCCCAGGGAACTGTCCTATGATGCTTGCAAGTTCCCTGTGCCCTACTGACAAGTTTTTCCACTGGGAGGAGCCACATGCCTGTGTGGCAATTTAATTCCCATCTCCACACTGGCCCCAGAGCTCCTGGGAGCAGAGTTTTCTGTGTGTGGCTACATTTTCCTGACCCCGTGTTGTTCCACCTCACACATAGGAAGAATTCAAATGACTCAGTGAGAAGGAGAAAGGTGATCTAGGAATGCCCAGTCAGAGCGGGGAGTGCAGTCATGTTCTAAGCATCATATGTTAGCACAGTCTGTGACTCCCTGGCACCCCAACATTCACCTGCAGGTCCTGACACACTGGTGTCAATATCACTTGGAACAGCCTCAAAGAGGGGAACGGGGTTACCTAAGGGCCTCAGGTAGCAGAGTTAAGCTTTGAACCCAGTGCAGGGCTAAGTCGCTACACTAGAGCAACTGCTAAGTTGTAAACAGGCTGAATGTCCACCAGTGGGAACTACAGTCTCCATTCACATATTCTATAATAAAAATGGCGTAGAAGGTCCCTTGCAATTGTGCCTGTGTTTGATCACTTTGGTTCCCTTCTTCACTTTGGCGGTTAGGAAACTTACACCCACACTTAAAGCAGCCGTGCTGTAATGGAGCTTCCTCATGCCCTCATCTTCCTGTCTCCCAGCATCTTCTGATTTCATGCTTCATTTCTTTTGGTAATGTCCCATCGACTGTAAAGAGCCTTCACTGCCAGGCTTCCATCAGGGGCATGGCCAGGTGTTTTCAGTTTGGGGTCAGCCTTGTACAGTCCAGAAACCAGCATCTCCCTGCCTCTGGCCACTCAGAAACTAAAAACCTAGGTAGGCTCTGCCCAACCCCTTTGTCAGTTACAGAGTTAGACTCAGATAGGGAGAAACTGGGGCCACCGCTCTTGAGCTCTCAGTATCACGTAGCTCGGACTTCCCTAAAAGGGCATTAAGGCAGGCCACTGTGTCAACCGTCTTGCTTAGATAACGACATTGAACCCCTGTAAACAGCTCTCCAAGGGCATCTTCCTTTTGCAAAAGAGGAAAGTGAAACCACAGAGAGGCTAAGTTACTTGTCCAATGACACACAGCTCTTAAGCAGCAAAGCTAGACTTAGAAGCAAGTTAGTTCCTGCTTTTATATCCACCTAGGGGGCCCAGTTCCACCCATCATTGTCCCAGTAGGTAACTCCACACATAGACCAGACTGGCCTAGTTATGCTGAATATCAATTGGTCTCTTTGTGCTCTCTGGACATGGGAGATGTGGTGAGGTGGGATGAAGAGAGGGTGGCAGAGATAGGAATGGACAAGGGGCATGAGCAGCAGTTGTGTGACATGAAAGAATGGTGTACACACACACACACACACACACACACACACACACACACATGCACACACAGGCACACACGTGTGAGCCTCCCCATTGCTGGACATGAACATGGCCACATGGAGAGATTAGAGGAAGCCTTCGGATGGTGGCTCCTCCTAGGACAAAGCAGTCTGTCCTAAGGACTGCCAGGCTATGGTTTTTCATACTTGACACTTTATAGTGAGGGCTGAATGCCCTTGGTTGTGGAAATCATGTCTTCTGGAGTGGGTAGTTATCAACGTGGACAGGGCTGAGGTGTTGCATCTCAGGTACCATGGGGTAGTTCTGAAAACAGTGCCAGTTGGTGAAACTCTCAACAGCACTGCACATAGCTCTCCATTGACCTCCCTGGCATCTGCAGTCCTGGAAGACTCAGGACATATCAGTGGGTTAAGTTGCCCCAGGCTCTGGGCTCAGCTTCATGCAAACAGGGTTCTGTTTATTGATGACCACATCCCAGGAGCTCAAAAGACATTTTGGAGTTTAGGGGCAGTGACGGTAAGTTTGTGACTGTAGGGAATTCTCCTGGCTTCTCTGAGCTCCATTTCTGACAATGCCAAGCAGGAAGATTGTCTTCCCTGAGTCAGAGGTGGTAGATCAAACTGGCGCTGGTAACTTTGACTTTTATGCCTGCTTACAGCAGAGGCTTAGAGGTGGGAGAAGATGCAGGGACTTGCATCTCTGGAACCTGAAGGTCCCACTCATCAGCTGTGTGACCTCAGGCAAGCCACACAGCTCTTCTGGGTTTGTTTTCTCACCTGCCAACTGTTGGTGAGTGCAAGATTGCCACACAGGGTAGCCTCGAGGCTGCTGACCAAGTGCTTTGTGCAGGCGCTGCAGTCAAGGGGCCCTGATAAATGCCGGCTGCTCCCTTGGCTCTGGGTCTGTTAGCTAACAGTTAGGGAAAGGAGGTGTGGTGCTGGGCTTGAGGACCTGGGCGTGACGAAAGAAAGCCATGGAAGACACAACCCTCTCAGGGGCTGAGATGTAATGGACCTAGTCTGGTGCCAGTACCTTGGAGGTACACAGGACAGGAGTGAGTGGTTGCTGGTTCCTGCTGAGCATCAGACAAGGAACAATTCTTGCAGGGCTAATGACAAAGGCTGGGGCAGGGTGAAGGCAGCAGGAATGTTCTGTTGACCAGGGCCAGCATGGTCTGTATGCGTCAGGAGGAGAGGGCAATGCAGGCAGACTGGGGCTTCCATGTGTCCTGACTCATGAGTCCAGTGACCCACTTCCCAGCACCAGGTCTTCACTTTGTTTTGGCCCACACCTCAATGACTATGTACCCATGGCGGTTTCCTACTCCTCAGAACCTGGCAAGAATAAGAGGAGGGGTAACCAAGGTACAGAGATCCATACACCTGACCTTCAAGGACAGAAGAGGCTCTTTCCAGGAGGTGCCACAGAAAACCTCATGTCCCCAATATGCAAAGGGACTGGGGCTCAGGGATAGAAGCTAAAAAAAGGACCTCACATCCCACACCTCAGTTCTAACTACTGGATGTTTGGGGCTCCTTTGAAAAGTAAGTTGTTGAGGCTGTGGCCTTGTTTGGATTGGTAAGCATGGGGGACTTCCCTGATAACACCAGTCATCCCTCTGTCACGATGCAAACAACGGTTCCCCTGATTTGTTGCTTGACATTTCCCTGTGTCCCCTCCTTAGCTTGTAGACCATCGCTCTGGTTATTACAAAGCCTCAATTTGCCATTTCCCCCACCTGGCTTTTGTTTGAACACGAGGTAGGAAAATTCAAACCCACCTATTGCTATCAACTGGAAAACAAAAACATCAGCTCAACAGAACCTCGGCTAACTCAGAAGCAGGCTTACACTGCCCTCAAACATCAGCTCAACAGAACCTCGGCTAACTCAGAAGCAGGCTTACACTGCCCTCTCTTACAGGTGAGGAAGCAGAGCCTTTGGGAGGAGAGATACAGACAAAATAGACGTCCACACCATGTATGCACATCTCATGTGGCCTCCAGGTACACCCTACCCCAGATAGACAGGAAAGCAAGTGCCACTGTGTAGCAAGCACCTACATTGTTCTGGCTATGAAGGTGACAAACTGGAAACCTCATCTCCAAGTGCTTGCTTCAGCTCCTATCATGAGGACCTGGTAGAAATGGGATGTTTGTGAGGCCATCTCTCTCTTCCTAGAGTGCTGCCTGTGCTCCTGGGCAGCACCCAACAACTAGGTCTTTAAAGAATTAGTAGTTACAGATTATTATTTTGAAACCTGCACATGTGCACACGCATGCACACACTACTCATCTGGAATGTAAATGAGCTCACAGAGGGTGTCCCTAGGACAGAACTTCAGATGGGGTTCAGGCAGGGGAGGTCAAGGAGGAACACAAAGCCCTATGAAATGGAGCCTTTTGGAGTGCTGGTACCAGAAAGTGCCTGAGTTCAATACAGGAAGGGTACTGGTGGAGGTGCTGGGCCTCCAGAAGTGCAGAGACCTGCCAGGGCAGCGGGGGCTCCAAAGCCAACCAGCACAGGGCCACAGAAGGTAGTTATGGTCCCATCTGCCTGCACCTGTGGATCCCACTTCCCAAAACACAGCCTGGACATCTGGGCAGCCAGAGGACTTGGGAGAGTTTCTAGGAGCAGGAAGCGAGGGAGTGAAGTGGGTTGCTAAGCTGGGAACCTCACCTGGGCTACTTTAATGGTACCTGTGGACAGAGGTCTCTTAAATGTGGCTCACCATCTTGTACCCAGGACACTTGTTGCATACCCTGGGTGTTGGGAGTCAGAACCTTTTCTGCCCCTCTTGTGACTTAGAGTCAAGACAGAGAAATGCCTGAATTTCCCTCCCTGGAACACAGCACAGGAGCTGGTAGGTTCCAGGCAGTGATTCTGAACAATGAATTTTCCCCACGATCTTTCTATCCTGAAGGCTGAGGCCTTGAGTGTGGATAAGCATCCCCAGCTTGACTCCCAATCCATGTTCTGAGTTCCTCCATGGCCTGGTGGGTTTTTCTGTAATTCTAGGATTCTAGTTTACAGGTCCTCTAAAAATGCTCTCTAGAAGAGGTCAGTTAGAGCTTAGCTTCCACGCAGAGAAAGTTCACTTGTCAGGGATAGACTGGAGGATAAGGATGGGAGGACCCATATTTGGCTCCATCTCCCCTGACTGAGCCATTCCAGCCGTGACTGCTGCCCAGGTCAACTGTGAACCACAGACTTAGAGGCTTCAGTCCTCATTGGACAGCTCTGGAAGGGAGCGTTGACCTCACTAGGCTGAAGTGACATATCAGAGGGATCACAGAGTTTTGGAGCTGTGGGATAACTTGCTTGCTGACCTTCTCCACATTGTCTCCCCTCCTCCCTGTCTGCAGAGCTAGTGATGTAACACCTCCCTGACCCCCTTGCTATGGTCCCAGCTCCTGGCCACAGTTGGGGAAGCTTCTCCACACCTAAGATGGAGCTCTGGTCTGTCTTTTTTCCCCCACATCAGCTTCCTCAACCTTTATCATACTGTGAAATCCCCTTCGTCACCTAGGTTCATGGGTTGCCAAGATTGGAGTGCGGACATCTTTGGGAGCTGGTAGTCTACATGCTCTGTTATGTTTCCTCTATTCCTGTTTTCTTTTCTATGAAATGGGGACAGTCAGGTCCCTCCAAGTCTTGGAGTGAGGACTGACTTGAGGTGTTTATCACAAACACATTGTATTTACTTACTTTTCCATTCCTGTGATAAAACACCATGACCAAAAACATTTATAGAATAGTTTATTTGGGTTTATGGTCTAGAGCGTTAGAGCCCATGATGGTGGAGTGACAGCATGGTGGCAGAAGCAGGAATCTGAGCTCTTACATCTTAAACTGCAAGCATGAAGTAGAGAGAGCACACTGTGGTTGGAAGGAAGCTTTGAAACTTCAAAGGCCTGATCCAGTGATGGTCTTTCTCCAGTAGGGCCACACCTCCTAAATCTAGTCAAACAGTATCACCAACTAGGAACCAAGTGTTCAAATGCCTGAGACAGGGGGAGGGACATTCTCATTCAAACCATCACATACAGGGTTTCAGACCATGCCTGGAGTCAGGGACAGTGTGCGCATTTATAAGGAAATCCCCAGGGGACAGAGGTGTATGGTGCAGGTTGAGACTTGCAGGGGATGAGGACTCATAAGAGCAGATCTAACCATTTGGGTTCTTGTTGTCTGCGTGTTTTTTGATCTTATGGCTGAGGTGATAAGGGGGATAACCTGGCACTCCCAAGTGACATCACAGAGGACCCCACAGAGGACTTCCATGGCCATAATGAATGCCTGGCCAGTTGGTTCTGGCTTTAAAAATACATATGGACTGGACATTGAGAATGCATGTTATACCTTATAAATTTTATAATTGTGGCCTAATTGTTCTTATTGTTTCATATTGTATTTATTGTTATAAGGAAAAGAGCCTTCTATCTGACTAAAAGGGGGAACTGTTGAGGGGGGAAGATACACCTTAAATTAAGAAAAAAAGCAGATAGGAGGGTGCGGGGGGAGAGGGTAAAAGGGTGGGACTGGGAGGGGGAGGATGGAGGGGACTATGACTGAGATGTATCTTGAAGAAGTAAATAAAAACCCAGAAAGATACACATGGCATATATACATTTATAACTGGGTTTTAGCCATATAGTACAGGATAACCATCCTACAATCAATAGACCTAACAGAACAGGAACATGGTCTTGGTTGCTTGCTAGTGGCATACTCCACCCTAGTGGAACTGCCATGTATACCCTCTGTGCAAGAGGAAGCTCTTAGACCTCATGTGACTAATGAACTGAGGGGGGCTGATACGTGGAGGCACCTCACACCGGAGGGGTTGGATGGGTGGGAGAGGGGGTAGAGGATGGGAGGGTAGGACCCAGAGGGGTGGAGGGAGGAGGCGGTAATGGAGACATAGCTTGAAGTAATAAATAAAGGTAAAAACAAAAACAAAAACAAAAAACCATACCCACAGCGGCTGAGCTGGGCCATCGCAGGATGATTTGTTGCTCCTGAAACAATGAAGTCATCATGAATACCTTTACTGATCCCACAATAAAGGGTGGGTCTAGAACAGAGACACCTAGATTTCTTTGGCTGAATGAGTTGAACACATGGTTCGCTTCTCAGCAGAAAGAGTGGCATGGAAACGCCCTGGTGTGTTGAACAATGAGTTGGAATGGGCAGGCCCCGGCTAGAGCCTGGAGTCAGGAGCTTCTGGCTCCTGCCATGGCTGACCCACCTTAACACAGCCTCAGCCCCTCTAGTGCCTTTGTGACCAGGTTCTAGTGGCCTTGCTTCCTACCATACAGAGAGACACTCCTTGTCCCTGAGCCCTCCTCCCCAACCCATAACCAAGATAAATTTTGCCATAAATAACCAGAGTCACCCAGAGAGCTTGACTGAACTCTACATTCTGTACCAGTGAATTGGCCATCTTCGTCTTCACACACATACCCGCCCAGCTCCCCCCAAGGTCTGAAATGAAAAGAGGGAAGCCATTCCACATTTTTGTTATTCTAAGAGCCCACACTAGACTCAGGGCTGGGGAGGGTAAGATGTTCTAGAAGTTTCCTTGTGCTATGGTCGTCTCAGCATATCTGTTTTCAATATGGATATGCCAGTGACACTACTTGGGTCTCCAGCTCCCCCAGGTGGGCAGAAATTGGAGATTTCCCTTGCCTGGTGATGTCTAGGATGGGTCTTTCTGCAGGGACCTTGGAGCTTGTGAGAGCACAGTATGTGGAACCCAGGGGCACTGTGCCTTGCCAGGTCTACAGTGGCAGATGTCTTGGAATAGGGTCTTCTGCCCTAGATGCAGATGCCTGAGAGGTGGTGGGAGCAAGGCATGGACAGGGTGTAGGGCAGACAACCCTTTCAGGGAAGGTACCCAGAGAGGCTCAGGACCTCAGCAGCACTGAATGCCAAGCTGAGGTTCTTTCTGGAGAGTTTTATCATGTAAGAGTGGTGGACATTCTGCAGTGAGAAGGGGCTCTGGGAAATTTTGGTCTTACTTAAGGATGCATCCCAGATAGGATGCATTTCCTCACACAGGAAGCCAGCACGACTGGGATCCTCAGTACTTGGTGGCATCTTGTGACTTCTAGCAGCATCTCAGCTAATGCTTTCAAGAGGTCTCCCCCCCCCAAGCAGTCTTTTGAGGCTGAAATTCCTGACCCCCTAAAATGAAGTTCTAGAAGACTGTAAAACTGACATGTGTTCTTGGGTTTCCCTGGAGTCCACCTGCTAGGTGACTGCAGCTGTTCCCATCAAAGCAGCTGTCTCTTGTTTTGTGACTTGCTTTTCCTAATGGAATGAGAGTACCAGCTAGAATCTAGACCTCCACTGATCAGGCGGGGGCAGGGTCCATCTACTCCTGTGCTTGGGCCTTACCATGAGAACATTTCCATAGTGAGCCTGCTGACTATAGATAGACAGAGGCTTGGAGATGAAGGAGACCAGCCTGGACCAGTCAGTCCCAGCCATCTGCAGACTTGTCAGCAGAGAAATGCAAGAAGAAGCTGGGGCTTGTGGCGCACACCTGTCATCCTAGCACAGGGGGAGTCAGGGGGACTCACATTATGAATAACTCATCTAATAAATTTCTCATCCCAAAGGACAATCTGTCTCAGTGTCCCCCTTGAGCACTGACTTTCACACTTAGAAATGGCCTAAGTGTGAAATTTTAAATTATGTATCTCTAACCATAATTTAAAAAAAAAAGCACTCAGCACAAAGATTGGGAAGTGTTAGTAGTGACCGGGCGACTAGCAGTGTGGGGCACCCCGTATGCTCTACTACAAGGAACGACTGTTTATGAGTAAGGGGGAGGGCTGTGCTGCCTGCTCTGCCCAATTCCTAGACGAAGGTGTGCTTGTTCACACTGCTGGGCAGAAGGGCAGGGCCATTGTGCTACGAGAACTGAGTTAAAGGCCTTCGGGCAGTGTCTACCTTAAATCACTGTGGGAAGCTGAGGCTCAGAGAGGCAACCCAAGGTCACCCTGTGACCTGGTGGTTGATTTAAAAAGTGGAATGTGGACCCTGGCTCCTGGCTGCATGCACTCTGCATTCTACGACAGACAGCGACACCACATTTCATTCAATCATGGATGATGGAGGCTAGACCCCAGCAGGCATATGAAGAAGACAGCTCTGGGGTCTCTGAGCACATCTCAAGCCATGCGATCATGACATCAACCAGCCTGCACACACACACACACACACACACACACACACACACACACACACACACACACACACGGCAGGTTCTGCCTACGGGTTTCTTTGACATAATAATAATGAGAAATCAACTCCTATCTACTTCCGTTTTCTTTTTAAAAATTAAGTCAAATACATTGCTGCATGGAATCTTTAGTTTGGGGTAGAGTTAATTAAAAGAAAAAAATACATATTAAAAGGCCAATTTGATTACTGCTGCACATCAGTGAGGCCATGAATAATTGATTGAACATCCATGTTAATTGCTTCCTGAATTTGTGATTTTGCTGCTGAATATCGAAGAGCAATTTTGAAATTAGTAATGATTTCCTTGCACCTGCATGGCCCAGCCTGGCTTGCCACTGTAAGAATACCATCCCATAGGGTTCAAAGCCACCTCTGCTCCCTGTCTGTGGCCCTGACAGCTGGCTGCCTTTCCCCTTGGCCAGGGACTCTCAGAGTATTCTGTCGAACTCTCTAGAGCTTGCTGGACTGACTACCTGTCTCTTACGCAGACTCCGGTACAGCAGGTCTGGATGTGTGGCTCCACACTCCAAGGTCAACACCTCCTACCCCATGGGTTTCAGTTTATTGTGTCATGGCTGGGGTGAGTTCCCATCTTAGGCAGACTGCTCCTCTGGGCTGTTCTAGAGCACGAGTCACCTAAACGAATCCATTGCTTTCCTCTGTACACACTGCCAGCCCAGCAGAGGTGGCCTCAGCCTGGCCCTCTGCTCAAAGTGACTCCTCCCCAAATAGCCACCAAGAGCCACATTTGCTGGCTCTAATTCTGACCCCTACCAAGGGTCCTTTCTGTGACTTTCAAATGTTTCTTTCCAAGAGCTCTTTGTGCTCTCAAAAGGGGCCCCTTACTGCTCTGCTGTTTCCTGGATGGAGCAGTGCTCTGAGATATAGCTAATTACTCTGGCATTTAGAACTCATCGTTTGCATCTTGCACAGGCTCTATTTTCTCCCAGTTTCTTTTTTTGTCTGTTTCTGTCCCCATGTCCCTCAGACAAGGGCACAGCCATCTCCTAAGCCTGCATGTCACCTGGCTCAGAGCTTTGCATGATCCTGGTACCATTGGCTCCCCTAGGCTTTCGCTGAATGGGTTGCAGCTCTGTCCTGCATAGCCCTGGCAGTGACTGTGGATGTTTCTTTGGGCCTTCCAAGGGATCTGCCTGATCCTATCCCAGCCCCTGCCCAGACCACACTGGGCAAGGCTTTCTTCCTGATGACCTCTCTTGACTTCTTTCCATCTCAGTCTACCTGCTCTTAATAATGCAAAGCTTATGGTTCATTTAAAAGTAAGCAGGAATCAGCAAATGGTGAGGGAAAAGTGGATTACAATGGACCAGAGAGGATCAACCTGAGAGTTGATCTGAGGAGGAAAGGGGCTCAGGTGGAATTCTCAGGCTTGTCTGGATCTCAGATTATAGAGTAGGGTGAGTCAACTCTGGGGTTAGGCCACATTCAGGTCTCAATGCAACAAGCCCTGAATAAATCCTCCATGGAGTCACCTACTCCATGGTAGCGTAGTGCCTGAGACCATAATATAAATGATGCTCCCTGGGAGGACCCTGAAAAGAAGGGACAGAATGGGGTGAGGGAACCCTTTAGGATCCAGCATCAGGCAAAATCACCCATTTCATGCATGACAAAACTGAGACTAGCATGATGAAGCTGAGACTGGCAAAACTCAAATGAAGCTATGGCAGGGAAGAGACCCTTGGGAAGAGCAGCAGGCAAGCCACCCTACCTGATAGGATTCTTGGCTGGTGGCAGCTGGAGCCAGAACACAAGCAGGTGCACAGAGCATGCACAGGTTAGGGGAGCTCAGAACAAACAAGGGTAGATATACATGTATGTGCAAGGCAGAAGTCAAAGGGAGCACACGTGGTCATTGGAGAAGTAGAGGCAGGGACATGATAAGAACAGGCCCCAGTAAAAGTAACAGAAGAAAGAAGGTCTTTTTCACATCAAGGAAGAGGGACTGTGATAGCAGAGCCTGTTAATGGCAAGCTCTAGAGAGCCTTTCTGTTTGACTCGGTTGACAGGGAAGGGGGGGTTTCTGCATATGGGATGAAAGTCAATAGATGGATGCAGGGGCAGTGGAACTGTGGAAAGCTCTTGAGCAAAGGAGTGACAAGTGGACATTGGCTCAGCAGGACTTAGAGGGTAGTTTGTGGTAAGACTTTTGTTTATTAAAAAAAAAACAACCAGTTATGAGAATGCTTTTGTTTAATCCCAGATGTGAGACTGCTTCAGTTAAGACCACGGGTGTAAACTATTGACTGCCTTGTGAGCTAGCAGGGCTTGACTTAGCCAGTGGAGCAAGATTAACTCTGAGGACTTGAGAGAGGGAAAAAAGGCGAGAAAAAGGGGGGTGCTATAAAAAAGAGGGAGATACAAAGAAGAAAGAGGGAGGCATACAAAAAAGAAAGAGGTTGCTGCTCTCCCTGCTGCTGGTGCTCCCCCCAAACTGCTGCTGTTTCCTGGTTTGCTGTTTTGCTGGACTTCTGGATAAGTGACTACTGAGATTGGTATTGCCCCCAAAGATCCTGAAGACCCTAATCAGCAGGAAGCAACTCAAAAAGAACTCCATCCTTTTCCCCTTTAACCTTTCTTCTCTCCCTCATAGTGTTGGGGGGTTGGAAGGGAGAAAGAGGTTTTAAGTACAGTAAAATAATCAGAGTGAATAAGAAAACAAAAGTAATAAAAACCACTTTGTTACAGTAGCTTGTGCCCGCCAGATGGTCAGGTAGGGAGTGCTCTGGGCCCTGGGCTGGTGTGCCATGCTGTGATCTCTCTAGAGAAGCTAGGCTCAGAAGGGTGCACTGACTCTGTGCAACAGCATGTTTTCAAGTCCTGTCCAAATGTAGAGCCTTCTGGGAGAACCTAGAGGTTTACTGAGAACCTTAGGGAGAATCTTCCCAGTCTAGAGTCTGGGGCTCAGAAACACATGCACTGAATTCCAGACAAGTCTGAGAATGTGACATCACCCCACACTGGGGTGTGTGTCATCCCTAACAAGCAGGGGCATGTTTTCTGCACATTGTTTTTTCATTTCACAGCTGAAGTGGAGGCTTCACTCAGCCTTATTTCTCTCCCACTGCTTGGCAGAACCAAGCCTCAGTCCTGGGACTGTGGGCTATGTCTACACCCCCAACTTAAGCCTGCTGGCCATGTCTAGGCCTTAAGCCCAGGTCTGAAGATCATGTCTAGGCCTCTAGAGGGACCTGAGGTCTTACACTACCCTCCCAGTGTAGGACAAGGGAGGAATGGCAGGGCAGGGAAATGCTCAGTCTAGATTCCTCCCCTGGGTTCAGCCTTCCTAGCTTCTGGGCTGAGCGTGGCACCATTTGGAAGGCTGAGGAACCTTTAGGAGAAGGGGCTAGGCTGGCATAACTAGGTCCCTTGGGGCACACCTTTGAAGTTACACCTACTCCCGGTCCTAGTCTTGTTTCCTCTGCTTTCTTCCTGCAGCCATGTGAACCAACTATGCTTCTTGCTTCTGCCACTGAAGTTATGGCCTCCACTTGCAGTCCCTTCCTTGGTGAATTGATAGCCCCTGAGCCTGTGAGTTCAAAAATACCTTCTTCCCCTGGTGTGTGGATGTGTGCTTAGTGTGCACGCAAGTGAGCTGTCTCCCCAGCTCCCCTTCCTACTTTGCCAATTCTTTTTTTTTACATTTGTTTATTCTTGAGACAAGATGTATGTAGCCCAGGCTGGCCTCAAAACCACCATGTAGTCATCATCAAGGATGACCTTGAATTCTCTTCCTCCTGAGTGCTGGGATTACAAACATGTGCCACCATGCCAAGTGAGCCAGTACTTTTTCTCCCTCAGCTTCTGTTAAGCACTGGTCAGAATGACACAAACATGGGTGCTGCTCATACAGGGAGGGAGCTCTGAGAACTGGGCACCCTGTATGATCACAGGTCAGCAGCAGCCATGTCTTCCAGGAGCCTTATTGGAATCTAGGACTCCAGGCACTGCCCACAAAGTTGGTGTTTATAAAACAGACCCATGTGAGAACCAGAAGCATAGGAGAACACTGGGTGTGGTAGCCAGGATGGGGGACAGTGGGTGGATGGGTGAGTTGGTAGTTCCTCTGTCATGTCACAGAAAGCCCAAGATGCGCAGGGACTCCAGACAACAGTCTTCTTCTTCTCTCTGGGTCATGGGTAGTGACCAGGCTGTGAGGGGTGGGGAGGCAGGGGGATGTTCCCTGGGACACAGCAGAGACCAGGTCTCAGGTATTGATTTCTGATGCCTCCTGTCCCAGCCTAAATCCTCTGGGCACAGCTAAAGGAGCCAGGGTTAGAGAAGCCTGAGCCTGGGCCTCAGCCAGGCTTTTGTCTCCAGAGCTCTGGGTGCCTCCTAACTTACCTGACCTCAGAGCAGGCTGTTTCCCTGTGGAACTTTCTCAAGCTTGGGCACTCTGGGAGGGCCCTGGTTATGCAGTGTCTGTTCTGTCAGCCCACAAAAGAATAGCCTCTCCTGGCAGGCCCAAGGGCATGTACTGCCAGGGAAGGGAAGCCAGGCCTGTGATCCTGGGGCTGTTCCCTTGGGATACTGAGCTATAGCAGAGGATGTCCTGAACTGAGATCCCCTGATGGCTTCCATCCTTCAACCATCCACTTCATTCTCAGATGACATTGACAGGGGTTCCTTGTATCTTGATCTCTGTTCCTTCCACTGTTACGACAGTCCCAGGATCTAGGCTTCCTAGGTCTGAGCCTACACTGACATCAAAGCTGTGCGATCTAGGGTGAAGGGCATAGCCTCTCTGATCCTGGTTTTGCTCCTGTGGAATGAATGAATGCTATTCACTTACCTGCCAGAGTGGCCAACCTGAAATCGACCCATTGTGCCAAGTCTAATGAGGATATGAGGCTACAAATGGCCCAGGAATCCCACCACAAGAAAGAACAAGGAAAAATATGTCCACACCAAGACTTACACACAGGAAGGCATTGAAAAACAAGACAGGGGGTGGGGAGGAAAGCTGAGAACTTTCTCTTTTCTAATCTTTCTGAGCATTTCAAAGAGACTAAAATTAAGGCCGCTCCATGGCACACATAAGGCCCACAGAGCCAGCTGCCTGCAGCCTTTCTAAATGAGGTGTGCATGGTCATAGAGCATGTGCTCTTTGTGTGTGCTTGCTTTTGCACTGCTGTACCCAGCATTGATCTAAAACACCCACTATCGCCATATTTCACAGGAAAAGCTTCCCGACCTCTGTTCCACCCTGAGTGTGAACTGAGATTCCCCACCCTCCTCTGGAGAGCCCTACGGGAGCTCTGCCAGTGCTGCGGCACCCATGTCATAGATGTGGACACAGAGGCTCTGAGGTGCTAGGATTGCCCAAGGTCATGTTGCCAGTGGCCAGTCCCAGGCCTGGTGGCGCAGAGCCAACTCCAGCTGCAAACTGAAGGAGAACACAGAAGTGCAGCTGGCCGCAGCTACAGCATGGGGACATCTTGGGAAGAGGGCAAATGGGGCTCCTGGACCAGGTGGACTCTGAGCTGAGTCCCTGAAGAACAGATAGCCAGCTGGGTGGGTGGGGTCTGGGGAGTTGGGATGATGGTGCCAATGTAATGGGGACAGGGCAGGGGTGAGAGCCAGCTGTGATGGCTGCCCACAACTGGGGACCCAGAAACTGCAGATGGACTCTCTGAAAATGACATTTGTGGGTCCCCAAAGGCTGCCAATGAGGATACACATGGAGAATTCTGGCATTGCCAGGAATCAAAACATTTCCACAAGGGACCCATGTTCTTCATTAGGTGGGGAAATGTGGGCAGGATTGATTGAGCAGGGTCTTTGCTGTGACCAAAATGCTACTAAACTTTCCTTTAAGAGCACCAGTCATCAGAATTTGGCCAAGCCATTGAACTCTTGGTCCTGGACTTCCTGAACTCTAAAATGGGGAAGGTGTGCAGCAGGGCTGCATGTGGGAAAGGCTTTGATATTTGCAAAGCTGGCACGGAGCAGTTCTGGGGAGGGGTTTGCTGGGTAAATACTGAACGACCTCAGCAAATATCAGCTCCCAACTTTTTCACCCCAAAATGATTCACACATTGCTTGGAATTCGCTGGGCGCACAATGTGGTTAATTTAAACACTGCGGCGGCAGGCGAACCTGAACGGCATCTCAATGCGCACAGACCTTATTTTTAACAAGACATACTTTGGCACTTGCGAGAACATTTAAAAATACTTTCTCCATTCTGAGGCAGCAGTGTGCCATCCAGGGGGAGGAATCCTCAGTTTGAGGTCACTGCTTTCCCTGGGACCTGGACTTGGAATGTGTTGACCAGAACTGTTGCAGAAGCTACTGTGAGCTTTCAGAGCCAGGAAATAGACAGATTGCGGGTATGGACCCAGAGTCAGGATTGATAGCCTTCACTGTGTCTGATGTTCTTCAAAGAGGGGTCTCAAGGTGGGGATTGGACACCTCTGTCAGCTACTGCATAGGGGCACCTGTTTCTGGCCTGCACTATGAACACGGGGCAAGCATGATGGGAGAAGGGTACATACCCCAGCAGGGAGATGATGAAGATGGAGATGAATAAGCTAGTTGCTTATTCTGAGATCACTGCTTAGTTTTTATGTACTCTGCAGATAATAGTACAAGTGGGCTGTGCATCTTGAGGTAGGCAGAGGAGAAGCGACTTGACAGAGGAATGGGGTATGCGAGCCAGCCATGCAAATTCGGGGAGCATATTGGTGATGGGAGGAACAGAAATTGCAGTGTTGGAAGTGGGTGGAGCCTGGTGACTTAGGGCAAGGCCCGTGGTTCAGCGTGATGAAGAGGACCAGGCTGAGACACAGTAAGAGAAAGGCAGGGACAACCCTATGAGCCAGACCCAGCTGGAGGTTCTAGGTGGCCTTTGTGGTGGTATGGGGGCAGAGGCACAAAGAACAGAGGGGACACTATGCGGCATAGGTGTGCTGGCACCATCCATATACCATTTCATGGGAATGATGTTCCCCAGGTTGCTGGAGCTGGTGTCTAGCCCTGGAGCTGTTCTTAACTTGCAGCAGGTACTTAGTGAGTGTTTAATGATTACATACAGAGCCCAGAAGCTGCATCTTCTTTTAGCAGACATCTGGGGACCCAGCTACAGCTGGCACTTACAGGGGTAGGCAGAGGCAGGGTCCTCATTCCCAGTGCGGCACCCAGCAAGCTCACTTCTTCCTAAAGCCAGCATATGCTTCTTGTACCCTCCCTTTCCCATGGCTCTCTTGCATTTATTCTCTCAACCCACTTGGTGAACATTGGGCTGAAGAGCACACAGTGAGTTGAGACTCGAGGCCCTTGCAAGGAGGCTCAGTCCTTGCCCCAATGGGAGGGTTGCATTTGGGGCCATGCCTCAAGTATTAGTGGCTGATGACAGGATTAAAGAAGAGATATAAAAGAACGCCCTTTAATGAAGGGTTTCTCTTGGAACTTTCCTCAGCATTCAGCCAGGTGCCTTGGGAGCCAATGACCTTCCTAGCAATAGATCCAAATGGTGTGGAGAAAAGCCAAAGCCTGTCCCCTCCACCCCAAGCTCTGCTTCCCCAGGTCCAGCCCAGTTGGTCATGGTTGAGAATATTGGCATTGGTGAGTACCCTATCTACACCCCACATTTCACTCTGGCATTTGGCATCCCAAGTGGCTGACTCCAAGCAATGCAAAAGTATAGGGGTTATATGGGACTAGAGGACACACTCACTGTACAGGGCAGAGACCTGGGTCAGACCCAGGCTGCTGTCTGGAGAATACAGTGCCACCTTGCCCAGAGACAACCCCACAGGACGCTCAAGTCTGCTACCGCTGGCTGTGTGCCTGCTGCCTGCTGGGCCCTGGGAACACTGTGGTAGGACTGACAGACGCAGCTACTGTCCTCTGCAAGGGGTAATGTGAGCAGATAACAGCTATGAAGCCAAAGGACCTAGCCAGGCAGTGAGCTCTCAGTTGGGACTGCGGTGCAAAGCTGGGTCTGTACAGGGGGAGACTGGAAGGGATGAGAAGACCCAGGGAGCTGGAGAAGGCACCTCTGTGGGAGAGATGCCAACCATATGCAGGCTGGAATGAGGAGAGGCAGGGGATCCAGTCACTGCTATCATATGGGAGGAGTGTCACCATGGGGGCCCAGGTCATCCCTGGACTGTGAGGTTGGGACTCCGTGCTTTCTTTTTACTTTTGTGGTCACACCACAGGCATTGGAACACTTGGAGGTTGAGGGCATAGTGATCTCTCTAGGTGCTTTCTAACACCCACAGGAATGTGACACAGGGGCCACTCACACGGGCTAGGAAAGGACAGGGTATGCTTCATCTCACTGCCCAGGGCCAGACTGGCCACTCTCTAGACACAGGCATTTGCCAGAAGCTGAGAGGCATGGGATCATCAGTCCCACGTCTCTGCTGAGGCTTTGTGTGGCCTGCTTTCCTGCCTTACTTCTCTGTGCTCACTGTGACCTGACCGGATGTCTAGCAGACTTCCTAAAGTGACAGGGTTCCTCCCTCTCCACCTGTGCAAATAGCCACCACCCTCCTCAGGAAGTCTCTCTCACCCAGCAGCTCCCTCAGCCCCTGTATCCAAGCTGTCAGTGGTGAGTCTTGTTGGTGTTGTCCTCAAATAGATTTTGAATCCAAACCCTAGGAGGTCTAGATGCCAATACCTCCCACTCTCTCAGGCTTACACACTTGTCCGGTTGTGATCTGGGACCCAGTGGAGCTGCTCCCTGGCTAGGAATGCTCATGGTCTTCCTTCAGCAGCCTCGCCAGTGTCTCCTCTACCCTCTTTGATCATGCCACCTGTCTGTGTCTGTGTCATGAGAAGGCAGGCTCACTCCTGCCACAGGGTCTTTGCACCCGCCTCTCCTCCCTCCAGAACAAGCCCCATGTATCTCTTCCTCCTGTGCTTCGGAAATTAGCCGGCCTTCTTCCCATCTCACCTAATGTCCTTGTTCCTGTCACCCTCTATCCCAGCCTCTGCCTTATTCACTAGACATGCTCTCTCATTGAGCCTTGAGTTAGGCTGGTGGCCAGCAAGCCCCAGTGATCTTCCAGTGTCTGCTCTTCACAGTGCTCCACCATATCTGGCTTCTTATGTGGGTGCTGGGATCAGAATTCAGGTCCTCATGCTTGCACAACAACCTCCTTTGCCCACTGAGCCATCTCTCCACCCTTCTTTCTTCTCTTTTCTGCCCCCCTCTGTGTCTCTCATTGTTAAATGTCTCCAACTTCCCAGTACCATACTTGGCGCACAGGCAAGCAACCATTCAACACTGGGGGGGGGGAGGGGTGAATGAGTACCATATCATGTATAAGCAGAAAGGTATTTTCAATGTTCATTTTTGTGTCTTCCTTGCATTATTATGATTTGCTTGCCATAGTTAAAGGCTTTGTTATATAGTAGTAGGATAGTTAAAAGATTTTATTTATTTTATGTGTATGGGTGCTTGCCTGAATGTATGTATTGAGATTCCCACTTCCCAGATGACTCTAGTTTGTGTTAAGTTGACAAAACAACAACAACAACAACAACAACAGCAACAGCAACAAAACCAAGCAGCCAACAAACAAAAACTCACACAAACTAATCAGCACACATGGTGCCTACCCACAAGAGACCCATGCTCTGGTCACCATGGCCGACAAATTCTCTAACACCGCCAGTGTCCTCAGGGATGGGAAGTAGAGCTTGTCCCATGGAACCCCACTGGTCTAAGAGGGAAAACGAGATGTTTAAAAAGGACTCCACAGCTCACCATCTCAAGGGCCCAGCTTCCGTCCCTTGCTTTCCGTGACCTGTATGGATTAAGGATTGACTTGGCTGGCCTGATGGAGAGTGAAGAGCCACCAGACACAAGCCCGAGTCAGGGGACCTCGAGCACAGATGGAGATGCCTCAGCAGCAGCCCAGAAATTCAGCTCTTTTACTTTATGTGACTGAGTCAGGGAGGCAGATGCATTATATATGGCTGAAGAAGGTGGCGGGCATAGATAATCTGAGTGGCAGGTCTCTGTAGGGGAGCTGCCTCAGGTCACAATCATCCAGGAGGAGGAGGCTGCTGCAGACATTTCTGCACACACAGTCAACACCTGCACATGGGCTAGGGGGTGTTCTTTGCCACTTCTTGCTGCTTGTCTTAGAGAAGGTTTTGTCATTCCCATTGGTCTGAGGCATTGGGGTCCATGACATGGCTGGCTCATGTCAACAACACGCATCCCCTCAAAGCTTCCTCTGTTCCCCACACTCTCCTGTCATATCCTGGGCACACCTTCTGGTGTTCTCCAGTGACTCCAGTGGTCCCATAACTGGACACTGAGGCAGTGGGCACAACTCATTCGAAGTCATTCCCCGGGAAAGCCGACAGGCACTCCCTGCCCACTTCTGTGCCAGCTTTGTCCGGCCTGAACCCCAGCACCAGTATGAACACTAGAGTGCAAGATTTCAGCCGTGCCCTCCCTACCCCCATGCAGAGCTTCCTGGGAGGGGGTGGAGCTTCCCCTGCTATGAGAATGACAGGCGTTATTGCACTGAATCTCCAGTGTGATCTCAATGGGGAGGAGCTGTCTTGTCTCCACAGTGACCAGGGAGCATGAAAGTGATGGAATTGTTTGTACCTTAGTTGGGGACACAGTTACACTCATATGTACTTGTCAAAACTCACAGAACTGTACACTAAAAAAAGGTGAATTTTACCACATGATAAGAAAAACTGGGCTGGAGAGATGGCACAGAGGTTAAGAGCACTGCGGCTCTACCAGAGGACCCAGGTTTGATTTCCAGCATCCAAATGGCAGCCCATGACCATCTATAACCCTAGTTCCAGGGGTTCCAATGGCCACCTTCCGGCTTCTGTGGGCACCAGGCATGCATGTAGTACATAAATACATATGTAGACAAAACACTCATACACATAAAAATAAAATAAATCTGAAACAAATACAATAATTTGGAAACAATGCTTTCTGGTGCATACTGGGCTGGCTGAGGACTGCAGCCCCACCAACCCCTGCTGCACTAGCTGTCCAGGACAGCAGGCCTCACTTCCCTGCATGGACAAGGAGAAGAAAGTGGAATGGCTCTTAGGGCCTCTCAGTACCTTGTGTGTTTGGAGAATTCTTAGTGGCTACCAGGGCCCTGGGTACCACAGGAGAAAATCCTAAAGCACCTGCCATTCAACCGACTTTTAGCCTCAGAGGTGGGTAACAGCCTCCACAGTCCAGCTAGCTCCTGGGGTCCCTGGCCTCCTGGTCCCAACGCACCACAAGTCCTGGAGCTGTAATCCTAGGTAACAAGGCTGTCCTGTG
Organism: Lophiomys imhausi; assembly: GCA_907164525.1. Taxonomy (NCBI): domain Eukaryota; kingdom Metazoa; phylum Chordata; class Mammalia; order Rodentia; family Muridae; genus Lophiomys; species Lophiomys imhausi. The sequence goes on from CAJQZJ010032121.1 coordinate 7,441,678, forward strand.
AAGGGATGAAAGTGTCTCAATGTCCAGCACAGGCAAGCGAGGTGGGAGTGTGCCAAGACTCAGCCACTCATCCAAAATCTGGGCACCTACACCTGTGGCCAGCCTAGTGCCACCTTCAGTTAGTCCCTCACTAACTGCTTGAAAGCACTTAAGAGTCAATGTTGGGAGGTTTGGTAGATAACTTGGTGAAGCACTTGCTATGCAAAGCATGGGGACCTGAGGCTGACCTATGGAACCTTGTGAAAAAGGTCAGGCATGGTAGCACATGCTTGAACCCCATCACCAGGGAGGCTGGGGCAGGTGCATCCTTGGAGCTCACTGGCCAGCTAGCCTAGTTAACTTTGTGAGCCCCAGGCTAGTGAGAGACCCTGTCTCAAAAACCAGAATGGACATCAATCAAAGAGTGACACCTGAGGCTTCCTCTGGCTTCTTCACATATATGCATGTACATCTACACACACACACACACACACACACACACACACACACACACGCAATATGCATGCACGGGTACACATACACACATGTACACACAATCCAGTGTTGAAGCTGTACTGCTCAAGATATTAGTACTGAGCACAGGATTCCGAAACAAAATGCTCTCTGAGGTAAAGCACACAAATCTGAGACTTGTGAGGAAAGGGAGACCATAAGCTATTTGACATGACTGTTTTAGGTGTGGTTTTCTGGCCTGAGATACTGACCTTAGCATGCACAGAGGCTCACTCACTAATCCTCCGCTCTTCTGCTAAAATGTTCTAGGAGTCCAAAGGCCATGGCTCCATTCTTTTCCCTTCTGAGTGTAGAAATGCGAGGAGCAAATGTCTCTGGTCTTTCTCCTGCCACACCCTAGGGCCTCGGCCCTTTTGAGAATGGCTATCTGGCTGGACTCATAACCATGGCCACGAACCATGAGGCCCATGTGCATCAGCCTTGTAAAGAGAAGAATATGTGCCCGCCACTTGCATCAGCTCCTCCAGTGCTTATTATTCCACACAGGTGGAAAATGAACTCGCCATCCTCATATAGAGGTAAGTAGATGGAGGCTTCAGGGCCCAGATCTTAAACTTGGGTCTGAGCTATTTCCAGTGCCATTCTTCGTACCCACTCTCCCTCCAGCTAGGGTGACCACAGACAGTTCTTCAGCGGCGGTACTGAGCCACGGGGCTGTTGTACTTACCCTGTTCCAAGAGTCTGGGCCAGTCAGGACCCTGGAGAGCTCTGGGCAGCTAACTATTGATTGGCTCTGGGACGCTGACTCCAGCCCTCTGTGAGCTCGGGCATCTTCTGCTATCCTGGGCCTTTTAGCTGCCTGGCGTTGCTAAGTATCTGGGGGCCTTCTTGGAAAAGAGGCGAGCTGGAGACCCTCAAGCCAAGAGGCAGATAGTTGAGAACTGAAGCCAAAGCCGAGGCACTTCTAGAGTGACTTTCTGGGGCTGGAGGGATGGTTCAGAGGCTAAGAGGATTGGCAGTCTTACAGAGGATCCTGGTTCAATTCCCACTACCCACATGGTGGTCGTCAACTGTAACTCCAACTCCAGGGGATCTGATGCCCTCTTCTGGCCTCTGCAGGCACTGCCTGCACATAGTATACATGTGTAGACAAGACACCCATATGCATAAATTTTTTTTGAAAAGAATGACTCTGTTTTCTTGTTTATTTATATTTACCTTTTGTGTGTGTGTGTGTGTGTGTGTGTGTGTGTGTGTGTGTGTGTGTGTGTG
>CAJQZJ010032121.1:7443412-7513537 GCA_907164525.1 Lophiomys imhausi
GTGTGTGTGTGTGTGTGTGTGTGTGTGTGTGTGTGTGTGTGTGTGTGCATGTGGATGCATGTTCATGTGGGGGCACAGTGTGTGTGTATGTGTATAGAGGCCACCGAAAGAAGTGTTATTCTTCAAGAGATATCCACCTTGTTTTCTGAGACATGGTCTCTCACTGAGGTCTGAAGCTCACCAAGTAGGCTGGGCTGGTTTTCCAGTGAGCCTGAGGAACCCACTTGTCTCTCCCTCCCCACTGTTGGGATTACAAACATGTGCCCACACCTGGATTGTTATGAGGCACCTGTAGATCAAACCCAGGTCCTCGCACTTGTGTGACAAGCACCTTATTGACTGAGCCATCTCTCTGGAGGACCTGCCTGTTTCCCTCCCTCATCTCCCTTTCCACCTTTCCTTTCTGTCTCCCCTCTCCTTTCCAACAATTATCTCCTTTCCAAAAATCCCCTCTTCCCTGGGTGTGATGGAAGTTCTTATTAGCAGGATGTGCCTTGGTGGAGAGTTCTCACCAGAGTCACCTGGGCTTATGACTGACATGACTTATCTGTATACACAATGCCTTACTGCGACATTGTCCTTCCTCAACTTCACAAGACCTTGAACGCAGACAAAGAAAGGACTCAAAAGGAATAGATGAGTCTCCCAAGGTCACACAGGCAAGGCATCTCCAAGCTAGAATTTGAAGCCAGCCATCATCACATCAAGTTTCTAAGATTCAGTGAAGAGAACCCTGTTGCTTTCTGTAAGGATACCACACTTAGTAAAACTATCTGCCTGGTGTGGGGGGATTTTCCTTTGGGAGAAAAGCATTGAACACAGCCATAATGTATCCTGCACTTCTATGTCAATTGTTCACCAGGACAAGAGTCTGCTTAGCAAATTAAGAGCCTTCCCAGGGCTGGCGAGGCTCCTTGTAAATGGGCCCCTCTGTAGTTTCTGCCTTAGCCCCTTCTGTTGTCCCATTTGAACACAAATCTCACGACAAAGCCTGGGAGCTGGGTTTGTTATTTAAGCTCTTTAGAGTGGGTTTATTGTCCTCTCCAGCTCTGCTTTCCACCATCCAAGTCCCTAGGCTTTCCTCAGGCTCCTGCCACTCCTTAGTGATTTCCTCAGTTCCCCCATTTCTCCTCCTAACTGTGGTCTCTTCTCCCCCAGGGAGATTCTGGCTCACCCTCCTGAGTGATGTCCCCATGCTAAGGAGTGCCATGCTATATGCCTGGACTCTCTAAGCTCCCCTATGAGCTGTGGGCTTATGTCTATCCTCCTGGGGCTCAGGGGATATGACATGCTGGGGTCACCCCTGTGCCCTCAGTACTATCCAGTATGGGGATCTGCATAGAAAAACATCACTCATGGAGGCTCTGAATTCTGGGTGAGCTCCCAGATCACAATCAGCATGACATGACGTTTGTTTGTTGAGAGTGGAACTCAGGTTTTTGTTACCTGGTAGGCATGTATTCTACCACTGAGCCATGCCTCCAGTCAGCTCACATTTTAGGTAGAGTCTCTGTCACCAGATACTATAGAGGTATTTATCCCACCATGTCTGGAGATATGATCTGTGCCAAGCAAACATGAATAAGGAAGATAGAATCTGTGTCCTCAAGTGATGTTTGTCACACATGGGGCACAGGTGGTCTATGAGAGTCCAGATAAGTACAGGAGATCATTCTAGAGCCATGTGCACAGTACAGTGCTGGGTGGGAGGGGACAATGTGGATTTCAAAGGGCTTTTCACAGTGAAGAAGTATGGGTATCTCAAAGCCACAGACTCCTGGACAAAGGGAAACAGGTAAGGAGGGTGTTGGCTCCCACAGGCCTCTGGGTTTTGAGATCTGTCTGCTCTGCTTGGCTTAGGTGGTATTTGGGTTCGGTACCGAGAAGCAAGGAGTGTCTGGTAAAGAAGATGGTTCCAGAGAGTAGAGGAGCTAAGGCCATGGGGGGCTCCACAGATGCCTGGCTTGGGAGTGAGCAGAGAAGCCAACCCTGGCATCGCAGCCACTTGAGTCTCTGCTGGGTTAGGGAAGTGTCAGAAGAAACATCTCTCTCCTGCCCCCCAGGTATGACTTCCCAGGCTCTGCAGAGCCTGATATAGTCCCCCAGTCTGTTCAAATCAGAGGACCAGGATGTCATGCTCAGCCCCAGCACTGCAGAATCAATTAAAATGGAATCAAAGCAGGCACTCCGGATCAGGAGTGAAACAAAAGGCCCTTTCACAGTGGGAACTGGCTCCCTTTACAGTCTCAAAACAGATTTATCCTCAAGCCTCTGGTTTCAAACTCCCAGGTCCAGGCATATTGGGTTCCCCATCACCCAGCTTTGTTGCTGTCCCCTTATTCCTGCCCTGATCATAACAGCTCTGGCTTATAGGAAACCCCATCTTCTGCTTCTCTGTGTGAGGAAATGGTGGGTACTGGGAGAATGATGTGGGGTGACCATGGGGTGCAGAGTTAGGTGAGATGACGTGTGCCTGGTTGAGAAGTCCCAGGAGAGAGGTGGGAACAGTAGTGCAGTTCACCCTGTAGCTGAGGATCCCAGACCTCCACCCTGCACTCAAGCAATGCCTCCAGACACCAGCCCTACAAAGGCTCAGAGATGCTCTTAAGGAGGAGGTGCCAATCCCATAGAGAACCTGTCAGTGCACGTACCCTCGTGGTCACCATGTACCCCCTGTGCACCAGGCATGGCCCTGGGAAACCCCTCACTGCCGGGCTGATCAGGCTGTGATGCTAAGGCTGCACACTGGACAAGAAGTTTGAGAGGAGGCCTGATGGGGGTAGGGGGCCAGAGAGCTCTGCTCCACACCTACTGTGTGACCCTCCCTTCCCCCTGTTAACTGGAGGTCACTGGTGGCTTGGCAAAGAATGACACTGAACCAGAAGGTCTTCAAGATCCTCTCAATAAAATGACTACTTTGTCATTTGTAATAAATCTGGCCGCTTATCTAGTTCCCGTTTAATGCCACAGCCCATCAAAGTCCAGTGGGAAGGTCCCCTCACAGGGGAAGAGGGACATCCTGTATCTGCCTGCACAGCTCAGGCAGGACAATAGGGAATCCCACAATTATCCAGTCCTCTGACTCTGGAGGCTGAGCAGGACCCAGGTAGGAGGAGCTACCCCAGCACCCCACCCACCGCCCACCACAACGTCTTTTCAGAGAGAAGGGAGCTGCTGCATTTCTTCCCAGTTAAGCCTGCTCATGGGCACATAACTCATTAATATGGGATTAAGGGGATTCCAGGCCCAGGCGCTGCTCCCTCAAGTGCTCAGGGCTAACTTGAGGTCAAGTCCTACCAGCAGGCTGAGGGGCACTGGGGTGAAGGACCCTTCCTTTCCCACTACCCCTACTGGTCTGGGTCTGCCTCCTGCTCTCAACAAGGGGAGAACTAGAGGATTCTTGGGTCCTAAGGAGACCTTTTCTAGAACCCAGCCCCCTGCTGTCTTCCTTCCATTCTCTGGTGAAATTACCAGGCCACGCTTCCTGCAGAACCTGACCCTGAACTGAGGGTGCTGAGAGGGGACTTGGAGACTGCAGCTGCACTACTTACACAACCCTCCAATAAGCTTCTTGCTCCATCGCACATACTGGCCTTATTGAGATACCAACCCACAGTGTAGAACCTGATTCCATGAGGGGAAGGGGTTTCAGGGCCAGGCACCTCCAGAACCTCCCACACTGAGTGGCCCCAGGCAGAGGCAGATCAGGTGGTGGATGGAGCTGACTCCCAGCATTCCATTTTCCTCCTTATCCTTGATTTTGTTGTGTAGCTCCTATTTATGATAAGCAATATTATATTCTATTAAGAAGCATCATGAGGCATTAAAGAGATGCCAGGCATGGTAGTGCGTGCCAGCGCTTGGGAGGCCGAGGCAGGAGGTTCATCATGAGTGAGTTTGAGGCCAGCCTGGACCCTGCCTCAAAAGACCAACAAATAAAAACAAACAGATTAAAAAAATTAATAGACTCAAGCAAAATGGAAAACTGATGAAAAAAGGTCAAGCCAGATTAGCTGTGTGGCTCAGCAGAAATTCATTGAGTACGATGCGTGAGGCCTGGATTTGCCATCAGTACCGCAAAAATAAAAACATGAGTAGCCAACCAGGAACCAGTGTGGGAGGTCTGCAGACATGGTGGAAAAGAGTTTCTGGCACTTGGAGGAAAACTGGTGCCTACTGTGAGTGAGTCCACAAGGATGTCACCTAGGTGCTGGTAACAAAGCCAGGAGGTGACCCAGGTCATACCCAGCAGGCACCACCCCACTACATTGCCTTCCTCCCCCGCTCTGTAGACTGTAGGCCTGGCCTTCTCCCTGAGCTCGTCTTCATTGTCCATACCACTCAGCTCCCTTTTTTCCACCTCCCCTCAGTTCCTTGTGCCCTATTTCAAGGTCAAGGGGCAGAGACCCACCTCGGTGAGGCCCACTGTATGATATATTGCAAAGAGCTACACTTGTAGCCACCAGGCTCTCTTCCCTCTTGCTGAGTGACCCTCCACAGTAGTGTCCCTTCTCTAGAACCACTGTCTTCTGTAACGAAGTGACAGGGTTGGAATGTGGATGAATTTGTGGAATGGTTGCCTAGCATGCTTGAAGCCCTGAGGTCGCTCCCTTCACTTGACAAATGATGCAAGGTAGTATTCCTCCAAAAACTGGACATCAGGGGCATTTTGAGCAACATTTGTACTGACTGCTGTTTCTAACAGGGGAGTCCTGGGTTCAAATCCACGTTCTGCCACTCTTCAGCTTTCCAGGCCTCAGTTTCCTCTTCCATAAAACTGGGGTTGATGGACCTTCTTTCACAGTGGATGCAGTATACCTGTTGGGGCTTAAGGCCACCCTCACTGAGTGACGCCTGACACAGGCCCTATGCTGTCAGTCTGCCCCCACATGCCTGCTCACCTCTGGGAGATGCCTGCCATTGGGACATGCTGCCCATGCCCACATCTGCCCCTCTACTCTTCATGCCCTGGCAGTGATGTGGGCACCACCTTCTGTGGCTGGTGGCTGATGTCACTGGTGTGGTAAGTGCATGGGGATACACTAGGGTTTTGGAGGCAGGTGACAGCCTTATATTCAGGGTGTGCCATGGGATAAGGCACCATGGGAGCTTTCAACATGCTGCCTTTTGCAGGCTATACCCATCCTCCTCATCTCTATACCCCAACCTGTTTCTCCTCCAAGGTCCTCACTATCCTGGAAAAGCCCATAACCAACCATAGCCCCACCATCTAACCAGACCACTGAGATTCTTCCCTTCCACTCACTGCTGGCCCTTGTCACCCCACTCAAGCAGGGCAGAGTTGCCTGTCCCTTCACCACCTGACCCTGCTGTCCCAACCTCTCATGAAGGTGGAACTGCACATTTCCCTCTAGGAAGGGGTCTACCTCCTCTGGCTTTATCCCCTTCCATAGCAGTTTCTATGAACCACAAGCTAAGCAATTTGGTTCCTGTAAAATCTGCCCGAGTGCCCACTAGGATCAAGCCCAAACATCTGGCATCAGAGACTCATTGTGATACAGCCTTGTCAGTCATTCTGAAGCTTGCTTAGGTCTGCCCAGCCCAAACACTGTCATGTTCTGTATGCCCAAGTATTTTTATGTGACATCCACAACGTTTTGACTTCCTACTGTTCCCTGCTAACAAATTCTTACTCATCTTTCACGACTCAACTGAAATAGCCTCTCCTCTGTAAATCTCTAGCACTCTGAAACCTAATTGGCCTCTGTGCAGACCCTCTTCTCTTACACTTCATACATGGCACTACAGTAATCTAAGCAGCCATTCTGCTGGCAAGACCAGGGGCTGCTCTGGGCACAGGCTGTGTGCCTATCTTTCTTGAATCCCCTGACACATTGCAGAAAGCCTGGCAGTTCTTAGTACCTCAGTCCACATCTGGCAAAGAATGAGGGAAGGAACTCAGGCCTTTCAGGGAAGCCTTATAATGGCCTTGCTTTGGGCACAAGCCAAGAACAACCTTCCATCCCTAGAACTCGGGCACCTTGTATTTGGGTAGAGCCAAGTCCTGGGCCACTTCGCAGAATCACCGGGCACAGACTATTTCCCCCTTCAGTCCCAGCAGCAGGAGCCCTCACACTGACAGCCTTATCAGCCGTTTCTCAGGAAGTCTCAGAGCCTTTGTATTGCTTGCTCACTTACCCTCAAAAGTGTGCCCCAGGTGAGCTCTGCCAGCCCCGTCAACCAACCTGTCTGTGGCTCTGGCCCAGGGGTCTGCAGGGCCTGGTACTGTGAGCTCCGGCTGCTGGTGGAAGAGGCACACAGAGCTGCTGCAGAGCCTGTGGCTGCCCCCACTTAGGACTGCGGCTGGGGCAGCAGCCAGGAGCCTTGCCTCCCTCCCTGCATCCATCAGTCCGGCTCTGTTCTGCCTCCTGTAGCCTCCTTGGTGGCCAGACTGCTACAGGGCTTTCCAGGTGCATGACAAGGAAAAGCTAATAAATCCCCCCCCCCAAAGAGACCACACTTCACCACCAGCCAAAGTGCCCCTAAAAGGGGTGGGATGTGATGGCAGGTGGTGAGACTCCAAAGGCAGCTCTTCTACCAGGCAGGACATAGGTCTTGCTCTTATGGGGTGGCACACCTCACCATGACCTCAGTGTCTTTTGGTGGGTGGCTCTAGGCTCTAAGAAGCTGGGGGACTCCATAGCAGCTTCCACTGATTTGCAGGTGACTGGCTGTTTAACCTGACACAAAAGGATCTCAGAGTCCTGTTGTGTCTCAACCCCCATCACAATGGATTACCTCTGATGTCACCTCATGGTCTGAATGTACATCATTGGGCTTGCCACAGTTCTTGAAACACTGAGGACATAGTCAGCCACTCTGGCTCAGTCTTTCTACACCTACCTTCTTTCTCTGGGACTCTTATACATATATAGTAATGGAAATATATACACAGTAATGGAAATACACATACTGTGTATATGTGTAAGTGTGCATCTCTCTCTGTACCCATTTCCCATCCAATCATGCTTCCTGAACCTTTAGTTCTAACACTGGCACTTCCAGAGCTTCCATTCACTTGGCTCATTTGGAAGCATTTCCAGGACCTTTGGGGCCTTTTCTGTACTTGAGGTCAAGGGATTCCCAAAGTGAGGAAGACATGTTGTACTTGGGATACCTAGACCTAATTTCCTCTTTCTGCATGCATGGCCCTGGCTTTTGAAGAACTGCCCCTACAGCTGTCAGGTGCAGGTGGCAAGAAGGGCCCATGTCCCATGACTGCTGACCATCCCACAGGCATGGCCAGACTCAGCACAAATTTTGAACCCCTAAAAGCATGTGGGCACAGAAGTGGCAGACTACTGTGCCCTGGTCCTTCTAGATTCTTCTCTTCATCCAAATTGCCTGACTCCTGACCTGTGACTAAAGCAATACATGTTCAGTGTGTGAGGAGAGGGAGACAGTCGGTCATGAACTTCCAGGTACAGCAACTAGCTTGACATGCTCCTCACTGAGAATGCCCCAGGCCCTGCTCATTCTGAACATTTTGTGGGGCTAGAATTCTTAACAGGTTTCTTAAAGAAAAGCTAGCTTCTTTACTCCCAAATCCCCATTGCCCTGGATCTCATAGCTCTTCTAGTATTTTTCTTCCTCCTTCTCCCATTCTCTGTCTTAGTTAGCTTTAATTGTTAACTTGACATACCTTGGAGTCATGTAAGGAAAAAAAAACTCAATTGGGAAATTGCCTAGTCTGGCTGATGGGTATGACTTGGGGGATTGTGTTGATTGTTAACTGGACATAGGAGGGTCCAGTCCACTGTGGGTGGTACCATTCTTTAGGCAGGTGGTCCTGAGCTATAGAAGAAAGCTGGCTGTGCATGAGCCAGTGAGCAAGCCAGCAAATATTGTTCTTCCATAGTTTTAACTTCATGTTCCTTCTTGAACTCCTGCCCTGACTTCCCTGAAGGATAAACTATGATCTGGAAATGTAGGCCAAATAAACCTTTCTTCCCTAAGTTGCTTGTGGTCAGAGTTGTGTCATAGCAAAAGAAAGCAAACTAGAACATTCCTTCCTCCATCCCTCCTTCTACATTTTCATAGTGCAGCAAAACATTTGGAAAAGAAATATATAAGGGCTGCTAGGAGGAACCTTGGGCTGATCTCCCTCTCCTGGTCTCTGTTTCCCCTCTGTGAGCTGGGTGGCATGGGGGCCTAGTAGCTTGGCCATGTTACCTCTGTGTTTGGCCTAGCTGACTGTGTATCCTTCCAGAAGATACCCTAACCCATTACCAGTAGAGTCATTCTTTGAACCCACCAGACTGGCCACAACAGAACCTGCCTGAATCCTCCTGAGGATACAGAGATCCCTACTTTGTGTCTCTGTGTCCCCAACCATTCTCACTTTGGTCTATTCTCCTCTTCCAAAGCTGCTCAGCTAAAGTGTGGGCCCATCTGGCCATGTCCAGGAGCCACTGCTTGGCCCTTCCATGTAGCCCTTGAAGATCTATCCAGCTGCCCATTTTCCTTCAACCATTCACTGCTGGGCACCCCAAGCATAGCCACCTGCTCCTTTCTCTCCTCAGCTGTATTCACTCCCAGAGGCATGGGATCGAGGGCATGCTTTCTGTATGCTCTGGTCTTGGTTTCTCCCTAGGCTTTTAATTCTTCCACCCACCTGCTTCCCTGCCCCCATATGTACTGTCTCACCAAAGCCCAGAAGCTCCCATGTCCCCAACCCATCCCTCCACTTTCCCCTGCCAAACTCAGACCCTCCCTTAAAGGAGTCATGGCTCTTAGAGGAGGTTCCAGGCATCTACCCTGCTACCCAGGAAGGAAACAAACTTCTGTCTGTCCCTTAAGGTCCTGAATTTTTGCAAGTGATAAGAATGTCTTTGCTCAGCCTAGCTCTGCCAAGACAGGGTAGGTAAGTCCTTCATAATTCCTGCTCTACAATCAATGTCTGTCAGAGAAACGGGGCCAAATGGCTGAAGATTGATGCTGTAATGTATGGAGAGAAAATGGGAACTGTCCAGGCAGCCACTGGTATGTCATTTCTTAGTTTTGGAAGCTGCAGGCCCTGCACTTCCTATATAATCAGATATATTTATCCCTCTCAGGTCTCTGAGGTGGATGAAAAATAGATAGCTAGAGTCTCATAGCTAAATTTTGAGTGGTTTAGGATTCAAGAGAGTGTTCTGGATCTAAGAAGATATTTTTAAAATTATGAGGCAAGTTAGTATGAAAGCTGAGTTAGATATAGAACTTTAAACTCATGGTGATGGTTAGATAGTAGAATGTTAAAGTCAGGTGCCAAATACATATGGACTGGACATTGGGAATGTATTCTAAGCCATATAACTCATAATTGTGGCCTATTTATTTCTGTTGTTTTGTATTGTATTTATAGTTATAAGAAAAAGAACCATTTTTTGGACTGAAAGCGAGAGCTGTTGGGGGAAAAAAGAAATACCTTAAACTAAAAAAAAAGAAGGGAAGAGGATGGGGGGTTGAGGGGGAGGAGGGTGGAAGGGTTGGACTGGAGGGGGGAGTAGGGAGGGGATTGTGATTGAGATGTAACTTGAAGAAATAAAAAATAAATTATTAAAAAAAATAATGTCTTTGCTGTCACAAGCCTCATAGATTACAGGTGGGTTTATGCTGAGAGACATGAGGCTTATGTTAGGAACTGTGTACAGAAAGACACACATGGGCACAAGGTGTGAGTTTAGAGAGGGCCATCCTCACAGGGAGGCCTGCTGATGGGGCTCCATCTCAGGGCTCGTGGTTTGTGACACTTTAATGCAATCTCAGGATAGGAGGACTCAGCATGGTCCTGGCTACAGAGCACACCCATGGTGTGTGGGAAGATGGGGAGAGGCTGACTCCATGGGCATGAGCCATGGCTGCAGCACCCACTTAGAACTCACCCTATGTGGGGGTCGGCACCCAAGTGGCCTGGCTTGTCTTAGACAGCTACACTACAGTGTAAGGACCCTTCCCTGTGTTCTTGAGATGTCCCACCAAATTATCTTGCCAAAAGAGTCTGGGACCTCTGAATTCATCTTCAGTACAGTAGCCTAGAGACTCCACTTATGAGTGGCACCTGGGTGGAGGCAGCCTCACTGGGACCTTATTAAACTTTGAACTTGGGGGAATCTACCTTAGCCCCTGGTGGACACTCCTAGAAGGGAAGTACAGGATGTCAGTTGGTATCAGAGTGACCCCAAGTCAACTTGCTCCCCATCCCCCCCCCTTTTTACACTGAGTATCATAACATACCTCATCAGCTCAACCTCCCCAGAGGCTCAAAACTTCCACCCTCACTGCCCTGGCCTAGCACCATCATTTCTCATGGGTTTGTCAGAAATGTCCCCTTTCCTGGTTTCCTGCTTCCACCAGGAGCCTACGCTATACTCTGAAAAGCCCTGGGGTAGATTTCTCCCCCAGAGCCCTTTGTAGCCTATCCTGATCCTTTCTTACTCACCTCTCCAGACTCACTTCTAACTGCCCCTCCCCAATCTGCCCCTTAAGTGTTCTGGCTTCCTGAAGTTTCTAGACAGCCCCTGCTTCAGTATGCCATGGGGTTTGATGTTCCTTTTGTCTAAGTGTTTTTCTGGGTCCTCAAGATGCTTCATTTTGGCCCCAAAGGCCACCTGACCACCTTATATAACAGTCCCTTCCCCCTTTCTGTTCATCTCTCCCCAAGCCCCCGTGTCCTCTTCACTGCATTCTTCAGGGTGGTCCCTGGCATCTGACACATATGGGTTCATTTGTGCATGGCCCATCTCCCTCCACTAGAGAGTCTGCTCCCTGAGGGAATGGCCAACCAATGACAGTCCAGCTTGAGACCCATGCCATGAGAGGGAGCCCACCCGACACTTTGATGATATTCTGCTATAATTGCAGACAGGAGCCTAGTATAACCATCATCAGAGAGGCTTCACCCAGCAACATTGGCTTCACACAGCATAACATTAGGTAGAGCTTGGGGAATCCTGAGGAAGAAGGGGGGGGGGGAGAATTGTAGAAGCCAGATGGGTCAAGGACAGCCCAAGAAAACCTACAGAATCAACTAACCTGGACCCGTAAGGGCTACCAAGGTCTGAACCACCAACCAAAGAGCACACAGAGGCCCTCTGCACAATATGTAATGGTTGTGTAGCTTGGTCTTCATGTGGGACTCCTAACAGTGGGAACAGGGGCTGTCTCTGACTCTGTTGCCTGCCTTTGGGACCCTTTTCCCTAACTAGGCTTCCTCATCTAGCCTCAATAGGAGATGTACCTAGTCTTATTGCAACTTGATACACTAAGGCTGGTTGATATCCATGGGAGGTCTCCCCTTTTCTGAGGATAAATGGAGGAGGAGTGGATTGGGGGAGGGGATGTGGGAGGGGGGAGGAGAGAGGGGAAACTGCTGTGGCTACCCTATAGAGTAAATTATTCTGTAGAACAGGCTGTTCCCGAACTTACAGAGATCTGCCTGCCTCTGCCTCCTGAGTGCTAATATTAAAGGTGTGCACCACCACTGCCTAGCTTCCAACCACTTTTAAATAAAGATTTATTCACACAGATGCGGAAGGAATCACAGAAGAACTGGGCAGTTTCTAGCAATCTGTGCTAAATAAAGGGATGTTTTGTGAGTGGGTGACACACTGAAGCTTTGGCAGCGTACCATGTAGGGCATGCTGAAAAAGCCACTGAAGGATTCAAGGTGGAATCAGTCAACTGCTGCCCCCACCCTAACTGCAGGATCAAAAGGTTGTTCGCTATTAGCAGGAGGGCTTGAACATGCCTTGTTTTCTTTATAAAGTATACAGCCTTAGACATTTTGTTACAGCAATAGAGAATGACTAATACAATTGGCTCATTCTTTCTTTCTACCATTGGTCTTAAAATAAAATCACTTTTGAGCTGACATGGAGAAAAATTACTTTTAAGGTTTGGTTTTTAACATTTAGACCCCACCGTAAGTGTTTAATGTCTTTTACCTCAATGCTTCTTGCCTCAAAGTGCTTCAGAATTTTGTAACAGAATGAACTTGTACACATTTTACTGTGGCTTTTGGATGACCACTTTTGGTGATGGGCTTAGTTGGGGACAGTTGATCACATTGCTGCCTCTGGTCTTGCTAGATAGGTTGAGGTCAGTCAGGCCCAGGATTAGCTGGGGGCCTATGTCATACCTCACAAGAGATTCTCAGAGTGGACAATGAATGACCTCTCCATCCTCACTCACCTCCCTTCTGGCCTTGCTCCAAACTCAGGATAGCTTTTCCAAATAAGTGGCCACAGTGACCAGGACAGGCTACCTCTGCTCTGGACTGAAAGTTTCCCTTGGTTTACTTCCTGAAGTCCCAAGTCTCTTCTCCCCAGAACCCACCTGTGTGCAGGAAGCCTTTCATCTCAGATAATAATCAAGTTAGATTTTCCTCTTTACTGTGCTTCTGGCTTTGAACTTAGACCTGTTCCTGAGTTACACCAGGATGGCATAGTCTCTGGTCATTCTGGGCACTCAGTCACAGCACCCTGGGATCAGTGCAGGAACCATGACCCTCTGCAGCATGGGCTGTAAGCTACGATGCTAAGTGGGGGAAATGTGCTGGTGATTCTCAGTATGAATGTTTCCATCAGGTGAGCCAACTGGGATGGAACCCCGCTGTAAATCATCTCATTTAGACAGAGGGATCTGAATTAAAATGAGGTGGTGAGTGTGGAGCCTCATCCCATCAAAGCGGTCCTTATGAGAAGAAAGCAAGACACCAACATCACCAAGAAATATCCTGGGGAGGGCAGCAGTACAGAGTCCTCAGAAGAAACTAAACTTGCCACACCTTGAACTTGGAGTCCCAGCCTCTGGAATTACAAGAAAATAAACTCCTACTGCTTCAGTTGCACATTCCCTGTGTACAGCCCAGCACATTCACACCAGCCAGTGCCCTCAGAGTCACAGCTCAAGGGGTGGCATGGAGACCACAGGAATGGACTGGTTTTGGGGTGAGTGGCTGGCTGGAGGGTTGATGGCTCCATGGTTCAGAGCACTGGCTGCTCTTCCAGAGGATCTGAGTGCTGTTCCCAGCAACCACATAGAAGCTCACAACTGTCTTTAATTCCAGTTTCAGGGTATCTGATGTCCTCTTGTGGTTTCTGGGGGAATTCCACACACATGTACACATGTATACATGCAGGAAAAACACTCATATACATAAATTAAAAATAAACATATCTTTAAAAAAGGTTTTGAGAAAAGAAACACTTAAGAAGGAAAAATATCAGACTAACCATTTATTTCGTACTATGCCTTAAGAAACAGTTCTGTGAGTGAAGTTTGTTTGTCTTTGAAGAAAGTACAGTCTTGGTTCTAATTCTCTATATACCTGATGAATGTGCATTCCTACCGTGGTTTCAGACTTGTTCACCTATGAGATAAAGAGAACTTCACTCCTTGTTGTTTCTACTGCGTGATTCCAAAGAAGAGCTTAGAATGTGTATTTGAACACAATGGTTCCTAAAGGAAGCATTCGCGACAGGTAGTTGTGGTAAAAAGTGTGTTCAAGGTACATGTATTACGAACATCTGGGAAATCCCTTAGCTTCCAGATATGTTTATATGTCTTTGCTAACATATTTCACTGACACTCTAATAGCCATACTCTTCTTTGTGTAAGAAATCAAGTAGACGTTCGTTTTACTACTATGCCTTAAGAAACAGTTCTGTGAGTGAAGATAGTTCGTCTTTGAAGAAAGTACAGTCTTGGTTCTAACAGATTGTAAAATGCCCACTGGCTCCTAAACTGTTCTGGGAATATGTACATGCTGGACAAATCACCATGGGAAACTGAGTGATGACCATGAAGAACACAAAGAAATGAACCCCCTATTCCCCCTGCAAAGTTGTATATAGGTTTCTTCAGTTCTCTCTCCTCTCTTCCTTCCTTTCTCTCTCTCCTCCTCTCTCCCTCCTCTTAGGCTCTTCTTCCTAACCTATGTGTTCTTTACTATGTATTTACAGAAAGATCATTTTGGCAAACTGCCTTTTCCCTTAACTCTGAAATATGAAGGTGTTCCCTGCATTATTAAAGGTTCTTCTCAAGCGGTTTTCAATGGCTGCCTTCCAGAGTCTTCCATATCTGCAGGTGGCTCAGCAAAGGCTGCAATCTGCCCCGCTTGGGCATGCACTTGTTTCTATTTTTAACTAATACAAACACGCTCTGATAAACAGCCTCCTGACTGCATCTCTGTACTCGTCTCAGGCAGCTTCCTTGGGGCGGGCTTCCTGGAAGTGGGATTACTAGTTACGGATTACTGACTTTCTGAAAGGGGAAGTGTTAAAGCTGTCTCATCATCATGGTACGTTGCAGGGTGAGGGTGTAAATATTTCCTAGGGTCTGTAACATAATCGTAAACATTTTCCAAAGATAAAAAGGGAAAACGAAGAGAAACCTGGGTCATCCACACCCATTAAGTGACTCCCAATCACTGGCTGAAATGAAGGTGCCAGGAAGGGGACAGGAGAGGGCGAGAGGCAATGGCACAGAAGGGAAAGGAGTGACCTCACTGTTTTTCTGATGCCGCAGAGTGGGGGACCTTTCTGTAGATGGACAGGGAGCAGTCTGAGTGTCTGCTATTTGACTGGGCAAACGATAACAGGCTACACTTTACTCACAATGCCCTCAGGCAGGATCCATGTATACTGGTCTCTGCTCCAGCCCCAGGATCTGGGCAGGACACCTCTAGGAGGCTCTCAGACCTTCATGGTGCCTGCTCCACCTTCTTACTCACAAGCATGACAAGGCTCTGCTGTGCCAGGCTGGAGAGTGGTGAGCTGCCTATGTCTGTGGAGGCTGAGTCAGAGAGGTCCACCTGGCAAGGACTTGTGATGGCCAACGTGCCCACCTGCCATTTGCTCTTCTGGGTTACAAACACTCACGTTAACTCCACTACCATGGGGATAGCTGTGTGACAGAGGAGGGTGCACTGATTGGACATGTCACATAGACAATAGAGGAGGGAAACAAAATATCCCCAGTATAATCCTAGAGAGAAGAGGGTGATGCTGGGAGGTGCTTTCTATCTCCCATCTCCAGGAAGGGTGATGATGTGTGGGCCTGGGTTCCAATCCTTCCTTCTTGTTGTGGCCTGACCTCAGGTCTGTGCCTCTGTCTCTTCACACCTTGTCCTCAGGTTGAGCTGATGGAAGACTCCTTTCACACCCTCATGGGAAGAAGCCAGCACAAATCAGAGTCCTCTTAGATGCATGCCTTGTCCTTGGACTTAAGCCTAAGTGCCAAACCAGGTCCCTTCAATGTCCAGAGAGCAATTGACCTGCTCAGGCGGCCACCAAATCTCATCTGTCAGGCCTACAGAGCCCAGCTGCCAAGGCCCTGCCCCCTGCTGGTGCCAATCTAGTCAGGCCATTTCTACAGCACATGGTGTCCACTTCATAGACCAGTGCAGGTGGCATTTGAAAAGAAACACAAGCTTCACGTATGCTGTTCACATGGATTGTGGCACACGGAAGCAATCCTTGCCCATTCCACCATGTCTAAGAATCATCACAGCTACTCCACAGGTGATCGGATGGGAGTTTCTAGGTTTCTTCCCCATTCCCCACTGAGTGTGCCACATAGGACAGCAGGGGAAGGTTGTCCTCCTAACAAACACCCTCTGGCTAACACCCCTTCCCTTTGAGAGAAGAGCCAGCTCCGCACGCACACACCCACCGCACACACCCACTAGGCAGGAAAGACAAAGTTGCACTCCCGCGGCAGCCCCCAGGCATAGGCACTGTGTCTTTAAACTTTTGCTTGGATATACCTCTCACCAAGGGTGAGAGGCCCAGGTTAGCCCATAGAACTCTCATCCTGGGCAGGACAGAGGCCAAAAACCGGCTAGCTCTGAGCCGTCAGTGGGCTCCAGGGAACTTCCTCGGCAGGCTCCCAAGTCCTTGTTGAGTATGGTCCATGCACAGTACTTTGCTAGTACTTTGCTTTCTTAAGTTCCTGAGCCCTCCCCCCCACCCTTGCTTTTAAAAAGCCCCCCAGTGTGCTGATCCCAATGAGAAGATAATGAGATTAATCTGATGTTGTGAAAAGACACTATGGTGTGAATACGATGGCCACATAGTCACACAGGCATATTGTTCTTTGAGAGACACTTCCTCGGGTCCCTAGAACTCCAGTCAAATTGGAGAATCAGGAAATCAGCCCAATCTGTAGCTTTCACACCCCTCCTTCTCAGGTTCCCCCTCTCCGCAGGATCTAGGGGAAGGAGTAGGGTATCCAGGTGGTAGGCGACACACACAGGGGTTTGCAATTCTCAATTGAGGCTGTCATCAGAGCTGGCATGTGTGCCCAGGTGCAAGCTGCTCACACTCACCTGCCTCCTCGGCTGCTGTCAGTCCAGACTCCGAGGTTGGCGAACCCTGCAGCAAGACAAAAGCAGAAAGGTGCCTTAGGGAGCTTGGCAGCCAGGGGTTCAGATCTTGATTTTTAATTTGAATTGAAAAAAAATTAACATTATTTGTTTTGTGTATGTATGATTGTCTTAGTTAGGGTTTCTCTTACTGTATAAAACACCATGACCAAAAGCAACCTGGGGAGGAAAGGGTTTATTTCAGCTTACAACCTTATCACTGGTGGAAGTCAGGGCAGGAACTCAAGGTAGGAACTTGGAGGCAGGAAGTGAAGCAGAGGCCATGGAGGAGTGCTGTTGACTGGCTTGTTCCTCACAGCTTGCTCAGCCTGCTTACGCAGCCTTAGCCACCTGCCCAGAGGTGGCACCACCCACAGTGGGCTGGGCCCACCCATATCAATCATTAATCAATAAAACCCAAATCTGACAGAGGTATTTTCTCAATTGAGGCTCCTTTCTCCAGATGACTCTAGCATATGTCAAGTTGAGAAATAACCAACCAGGACAACGGTGTATGTGTGTGGGATCACACGTGCCACCATGTACAAGTAGAGGTCAGAGGGCAACTTGCAGGAGTTGCTTCTCTCCTTTCAGTATGTGGTGGGGGATGGATCTAGCTAGATCTGGCAACTCAGATTTTGGGATGGAGAGGGCTGGATCTGTCCCTTAGGAGGTGAAGGGGGAGAAGGGCCAGCACCATGATGCATAGAGCCTACTCTAGGGGTGGGAGGAGAGAGCTAATCAGAGTCATGGGGCCACCATGTCATCTAGGGAGAGCTGAGTAGAGGAGTTGTTGGCACAGGTGTGGACAGGGGTCACTCAGCCCCACAGGTTGAGTATTTCAACCTGCTTTCTTCGACCCCTGGTTTGGATGGGGTAGAAGGAAGGTTCCATACTGAGGCCCAGGGAAGGTGGCGAGGAACAGACACCTGCTGTCACCCAAGCATCAGGTCCCAGGTAATCCCAAGAGGAGGAGCAGAGTGTTGACTTTAGTTTCTGTCTACTCACACCCTTGCTCCAATCTTTCTAGAGCTCTCCACTGGCTAGGCATAGCAGGAAGACGAACTGGGCCTGAATTCGTGAAACAGCTTACCCAGGACACTTTTGGGCACATGACAAGGCTTAGAGAAGGCAAGGTGCAGATCCTGATTGACAGATACCAGACATCTGGCCTTGTGCCCGTATCCCTGCATCCTTGTTCCTGCTCCTGACAGAGCCCACTCTCTCTGTACCTTTCAGACCATGAGCCTTGGGTAATCAGACCCTACAGTCCCTGAAGCTGGGTTCTACCCTGTGACTATGTATCAGCATTGGGCACTTTGACCCCCTTGGCTCTGCTTGGTGGCCTCAGCCTGCACTGTTGGCTCTGTTCTTCACTCTTCCCCTAGCCAGAGTCCCGCCCTTCAATCTTCCCTGCTACCTCCCTGCCAGTTCCCTGACATGACACCCCTTCTTCTTCTTCTTCTTCTTCTTCTTCTTCTTCTTCTTCTTCTCCTCCTCCTCCTCCTCCTCCTCCTCCTCCTCCTCCTCCTCCTCCTCCTCCTCCTCCTTCTTCTTCTTCTTCTCAGATCTGAACCAGGCTGACCCTTTCCTGGAAAAGCAACCTGGCCTGAGTTCACAGAGAACTGTGTGTAGAGTCATGGAAATGTGAGGCCTCTGGTGGGAAGGGGAGTCATGGGCCAGGGCAGGCAATCCAAACATCCTCCTTAGAACTCTTCTGGGCAAAAGACAAGCGGACAAGTGACCACTAGGCCTCCAGAACCCAACCCCAGAGGAAAGCCAAGTGTTTCCCAAGCTCTTGATGTTCGCAACTGAGGAGGACAAGGGCAAGGATTGTAGTGGACAGAAAATGGCAGAGCCAAGGGTCTATTTGCCTGCAGGCTGTCCCTCCCTACTGGCTGTGGTCACTGTGAACTGACTTTCATTGCCCCAGCAAGGCTGCTCTCCACTGCCAGGCTGAGCCTGAGCCTCTTGACCCTCAGGCAAATACTACTGATCTCATAACACAGAGGGGGAGGCCCAGCGAAGCTATGGAGCACATTCAGACAGGGCAGGTTAGCTCTGGGGTAACACACACAGCATAGTCAGCAGGAAGCTGGTGGCACCAAGCCTGTCCTGCACAGGGCCCTCACAGGGATGCTCAGCTGAGATCCACATACCAAAGCGCTAACCACACGACTGTTTGATGCTTCCTGACACTTGCTGTCTAGAGACAGACTGTAGAGATTCATGGGGTGCAGTGTGATACTTCCTTACATGAATATCACGTGTGTAGGTCTGATGGGGTCACTGCCATGGCCATCAGCTTAGGCATTTATCATTTCTATGCTAAGAATGCTCACCATCCCCTCTGCTAGTTATATAAAAATATATACTATGTGGTTGTCAGTCAGTCAGCTTTCTGTAGCCATTGGGAGATGCTATTCTGTGCCCTCCAAGATCCTGTCTCCTTCTCCCACCCTCCCCAGGCTCTGGTAACTACTCCCCTATTCTGTTCTGCTGGATCAACTCTTAATGCTAAGAACAAACAGTATTTGTCTCTGTGTGTGATTTATTTCTCAACCTAATGTTCTCCTGTTGCAACTACTTGACCATGGGTGATGGAATCTCGTTCTTTTTATGGCTGAGTAATATTCTACCCGTATTTTCCTTTTCTGACCCTCTGCTATAGCAAGCAAAAAGTGTGGAATTGGCCACTTGTCCTGCCTAGCACCTTTTCTTGGAAGCCCCAAAGGCTTTATTACCACCAGAGGCCCTGAGATCATGGGGATTAAGGGGTGCTATCCCCAGACTGTAGGCAGCCAGGTCTGGTTTACTGTGGTGCCCCATGTCCCCCAGCAAGGACTGGGATGAAAGATTGATGAGTTATCTGCCTTGGCTGGTGAATTTTTCATTATGGAGGAAAGGAGACCCCATCCCTCTGCCCAGGAGGGAAGTTCTTATGTGTCATCTCGGTTTAGGTTCTGTCCTTGCTGGCCATGGCTACAAACCTGTAACCACATTTTTCTGTCCATGAATAATGACAGAGGCTGGGAGGGGAGCTGCTGCTGGGAACCACTCTCCCACCTTCTAACATGGAAGATTCTGAAATGACCCAAGGAATGACCCGAGGAATGGAGTTAGGACCCAGCATGGGGAAGTAGGAATGGAGCCAGAGGTTGTCACAACTGTCAGTCGGCTCATACTTCATGCCCTTCTGAACCTCAGGTGAACCCTTACCACCCTGATCCCCTTACAGCCAGCCAGCAGAGGGGGGCAGCAGGCTTGGAGCACAGTTGCAGCTCAGGCTTTGACCCCAGCCTGTGGGGACCAGGCCTCAGGGCAGCTGAATCAGTGTTGCAGAGAAGTGGGGACCCTGTGGTATCAGCCAGAATGCAGGGAAAACAAGGTCACAAGTGACCAGGAAGAGAAAACAGGGCAGGGCTGTGGGCCTGGGGTCATCATTCACTGGCCTTGTTCCTAATTGAGCTTCCTTTCCCCAGCCACAGGGTTCTTCTCTGTGCACTGGGGCAGAGGTGGCCTTGCTAAGTCAGTGGGACTGACAGACCAGAGGCTGCACGGAATGCATTGATGACCTGTGCATGAGGTTGGACCCTTTCCACTCTGCAGCAGCCACGGGGGACCTCATAGGGGCCAAAGGAAACCCCGGTAAGGAAGAGTGAGGTAAAGGCAAAAATCACTGGAGAGCAGCCACCTTGATTCCTGGCAGGAGAAGCAGGAAGGCAGTTGGAAGAAGGGGCCTAGGGGTACACTTTAAAGCACCATCACCCTTTGCAGGTCCACAGGGACTAATCTTGGGGAAACTCTGAGGTCCCCTATGGGTAGACAGTGACATTCTACCACACACCTGGCTTTCTTCTGGCTGGTCCATCAAGTCATGGGCATTGACTTACGCTCACTGGATCCTCAGCAGGACTCCTGCCTCTCCAGGATTGCTTCAGCACATGAGTCCTGTTTCTTCTCATGTTAGTAGCACCCAAGATCTAACTCACATAACCCCAAACAGTCTGTTTCCAGGAGTCCTTGATCCTTACCTCAGGGCTTCCCTCTAATTCTGGTAGGAGGCTGGGGAAATGGCAGCCTGTGTCTGGCTTGAGTGTCCCTGTTTGCGGGCTGGGGTTTAGGCTACATTCCAATCACCTCACCGAGGTCTGAGGAACACTAATCTTTAGCACTCTCTAAATCTGATGCCACAAGTGGAAACACACGAAAGACCGTCTCATGCTGGGCACCCGAGCTCCTGCTTTTGTTAATTTCACAAGAGAACGAACACATCAAAGCTCTGGCAAGCCCTGTCTGATGGGCGCCAACTTTGGTTGGCCCGACCCAATCTTTCCCATGCCCACTTGATCTCAGGATCTCTTCTGGAGTCACCCAGCATTCCACAGGACACGCTCTGAGGAGAGGCGGCTTCACTGATGTTTCAGGCACCTTGCCCACTCTGCCAATAAGAATCCAGGATGTGGAATTTCACCCTCTTTGGGTAACCTCTTACAACATTCATGTTTCATTTCTGGTCGTGGTGTATAGATGCCCCCTCCCGGCTCCCACTCTCACCATCCCTCAAATCTCTGCATTGCACTAACAGGTATGTTTTCTCTACAGGAGCAGGCCACATGCTCCTGAGGAGGAACTAACTACTGGGGTATACTACTTCAACATGATTAGAACATGTGACCAGGGCCATGGTGGTCTTGGTGATCACTGAACAGCTCACAGGGCTCTCCCAGCCCTGTCAAACATCAGCCCTGACTGGATGGAAGGATGGAGAGCGAATTGAGATGGGAGCCATGCTGCAGCCATTAGCTCTGGCCCATTTGCCTCACCTTCCCTAACTGGGTTGTTCTGGTTGGGGCAGGGACAGGGCAGGGACAACCCTCCTCTTGGCTGGCACCTGGCAGGAGCCAAGGGCACAGGAGAAAGTGGGCCTCTTTGTGTCTGAACAGAGCCAGTGGCAGCTCTCAGATCCCACATACCCTTCTGAAATCTGAACTCATCATGGGGCATTTTTTCAGATAAGGGACACAATTGATACTACCTTTGCTGCTCCAGAGGAGGGTGAGGGGACTTGCAGGGGTACTGGAGTATAGCTCAGAGCAAGCCTGAGACTTCTGGTTCCTCAGACACATGTTACCAGAGGAGGAAGGGTCTGCATGGACAGAGGCAAGGTTGAGTAGGGTATCTCTCTCCTTATACTTGGCTTTACCATGAGGCATTCATAAGGCCACATCTGGGGGCCTGATACTGTCATGGGCTTTGAGGACTAGGGATATGATGGCCAGGGTCAAGCTCTTTGGGAGGGATACACCTGACACCCACAAGGCTTTGGTTTCGCTTTCTGTATTGGTTTTCTTCAGAGGTCAGGGCCTGATACACACCCACCAGGTTGGGTTACAGAATCTACTCCATTTCCTGACCTCAGCCTCCTGGAGGTCTCAGTGGGGCCAGCTCAAGGGTATCCACAGGTCTCAGAAGACAGTGGTTAGGGTGACATTCTGGGACCTTTGGTGGTGACCCATCTCCACTGTCCCCTAGTGACAGGTATCGTACAGTGGGAACTTAAGGAGAAGGTGTCAGCTCAGTGTGGGTGGTCCACTGGTAGGGACTTCCTTCAGACAGGAAGTCTGTCCACCAGAATTTAAGGACCCTAGCTTCCAGCCTTCTTCAACTGTTTGTTTTTGAGTCTGGGCCTCATCTAACCCAGGCTGGCCTCTAACTCACTTTGTAGAAGAGTAACCTTTAACTCTTCATCCTCCTGCCTCCACCTCCCAAAGTTCAGGCTCTTCTTCAAATTTCCTAATTGCTATTTTCTATATGATAACAATGAAGTTTCATTCTAAAATAAGATTATTTTGGTAACAATGATGACAACGATGATGACGACAACAACAAACTCAGCTTATCTGAATAAAACCAGTCAGGAATTTCAGCATAGGTACTCTGATGGACAGCTATAGAGGAGGGGCTGTGAAAGACTAGGCTCTAGGAATCTGCCACAGTTCACACAGGCACACTAAATGCCCATACAGGAGTCAGGACCCTTGACAGGCACAGCAGACAGTGTTCACAGCAAGAGCTGGGACAAAGCCCTTAGAGGTGGTGACTGTCCATTTCTTCTGTTTGTTTGTCTCTTTGTGAGGTCAAGAGCAGACCCCTTTGTTAGTGCAACCAGAGCAGGGGACATACAGCTTCCAGCCCTGGGCCACCAGGGTCCTGCAAGCTCCCAGAAGGCTGCAAATGAGCCTGCTCATCTCCCAGGAAGCGAGTCACAGAGTCAGACTCAGCGACAGCCACTAAAGGGCATGGCTGCATGCTTGGATGGAAGACAAATATACAGCAGAGAGAAAAGGGCACAGGTGGGTGGATGAGAGAGTGGGGGGAGATACAGACAGGGAAAGAGATGGATGGGTGGGTGGATGGGTGGATTGATGGATGGATGATAGACAGATGATGGATGGATGGTGGATAGATGAATGAATGGAGGGGTGGATGGACAGATGATGGATGGATGAGTGGATGGGAGGATTGACAGGCGATAGATGGATGACAAGGATGGATGGTAGATGGAGACACAGATGGAGAGAGAAGGGGATGGACAGATGATAAATGGACGAGTGGATAAACAATCCAATAACTACAGCATCTCCGGTCACTTAAGATCACCTGCCCCACTTCACCTATCCACGGATGTTTTCATTCTGTACAGAACTTGAAGAAAGTTCCCTGAGACCAGAGAATTCGTGGTGACATTTCTGATCCCACAGCAAGCAGACAGACAGAGCATCTTCCCCTACCCCATTCACTAGGGAGCCATGAGGCCAGGGTGGATGTTGTAGCCTGAGAGCCCAGAGCCTTGGTTTTCCCTTTTGCTTTTGGTATCCATTCTGTGACCCAGTGATGGGTCTCAGTTTCCCCATGTCTAGCATAGGAGAGTGGGTCAAATAAATTTCACTCTCAGTGTTGTGTGGCTGAGGGATGCCAATGCTACCCTTGCAGTGATGTCAGTAGACTGGCTACTCTATGCAGAGAGACCGTTTTGTAGGGGTGTGCAAAGCCCTAGAGAGTGCCCAGCCTGGGATCCTGCTTCCTCTTCTTTTGGACCTCAATCCTATAAAAGGAAAGGGGCAGGGAGAGTGATGAAGCCAGGTGCTTAGGCCCTAGCTGCAGCATCCCCTTACTGTGAACAGCAATGTGGAGTTGACAGACAAATGGAATTGAGAGCACAAGGCAGAGGCAGCAGGAGGGTCCTGGAGGCCAGTCAAGTCAGGATTCTAGTTCAGCCCCAACCCTTGCTAGCTGTGTGCTCTAACTGTTCCTCCAAGCCTTGTAGCTTCCAACAGGTGAAGCTTTACTTTTGTGACAACTTGCAGGGTTATGATGGGCTTAGTAGATCTGTCCTGTCTATTAACTGTATAGGAGGGCTGGGCCATTACTCATTAGGATTTATTCCCAGGGTGCAGCAGGGTCAGGTGTCTTCTGAGCTGTGAAGTGTTCGCTGAGTGCCTCCAATGTGCTTTGGGGACACAGTGGTGTTACCTGGTCCCAGAGTCTGGCCTTCCAGAGCTTATTTATGGTCTGGTGCTCATTTAGCATATCCTCATGCAAATGAACGCGAGAGGTCACCGGACACAGATTATGTAAGGAGGAAGCAAAGTAGGAGCTACATTTGGGGTCTACTTTTTCTTAGTGCCAGTGACATCAGGGAAGTGAAAAATTGGGGCACAAGGGTGGACAGATGGAGCAAGAAAAGGTGCTGGATGAAAATGAGTGGGTATGAGGACAAGGCCAGACTTGTCAAGTGCAAAGGCCCTGCAGCATATGGGGTACATACAGAATGTTGGAGGCCTTGAGTGGTCATCATGATTATCATTAGAGCCAAGAATGAGAAACCATGTGGTATCTGTCAAGAATAGAGGTGTGGGCATGGACCAATATCCAGGGCCCCACAGGATGGGCCTTGAACTTTATCCTGAGAAAAATGGGAAGCCACAAGAGGGAGGAAGGTAGAAAAGGGGAAGTCTGGCTACAGCAGTATGGAGCTGAGTAGACACAGGAAACCATTGTGAAGTGGCCATGCCACTGGACAGTAGGATATAATGGTGACCACAGAAGGTCAGAAGTTAGGAGTGGCTATCACCCAGGTGGTTATTATGTTGAACTGAGGCCTGGGAGCCATCTAGTACCCACCCTAGTTCTTGTCATAAAGCTCCACTGTAACCTCTCAGACTGTGACAGCTGTGGTGGGGGACATTCATGGAACAAGATATGTTCCATGTCATAGAACATTGAGTGTTCGGCACAGACTTGAGAGACTGTGCCCTCCCTTCATGGCCTTTATGAAAGTACTTTCAAAATATGAAAATCCCAACTTCACTCTTTTCTGATACCCAACACCCCCAGGGTATGTAGCCCAGGCTGGCCTCAAACTCACTATGAACTAGAAAATGGCCCTGAACTCCTGACCCGCCTGCCTCCACCTCCCAAGTGCTGGGATTATAGGTATGCATCAACACAGTGGCTTAAGTCATGTTAGAAACACAAAAATATTTAAGGTCAGTATGGTTGTGTAGGCTGCCAGCCTTGTCTACAATAGTGAGTTTCAGACCAACCAGAACTACAGAGTGAACCCCCATCACAAAACCAAAAGAAAAGAAAACAATCAGAACAACAGAACCGTAACCATAGAAACACTCCTGGTACTGTGAGTTCTCTGATTTGAGGAAACTCTGTCCTCTGAAGTCACTCGGAACAGAAGTTGGGAGTTTTGGACCATTGGTCTCAGGAAAATACAGGGTTGGGCCCCTCCGATGCCACTGAAAAGAACATTATCTTGCACCTTCCTCTGTTTAAATGTTCATTATTCACTGGTGTTGAAGCTGGTCCCCAAGTCCTGGCACTGTTGAGGGCTGGTGAAACCTTTAGGAGGTGGGGTCAGGTGAAGGAAAACCAGGCCATTGCACATGTGCCCTGGAAGGGAGTTTCGGTTCCCTGGTTTGTCCTTTCCATCTCTTTTATGGCTCACCTGCTATGAAGAAGGAGGGCAGCCTTCTGCTCCTTCCCCCCCTCCTTCTACCACCACAATGTGTTGAGCTGACACAGGCATAAAGCAGTTAGGCACCGAAGCTTCTGAAGCTGTGAGCTAAAGCAAACCTTTTGTTGTTTTGTTTTGTGGGTTTTTTGAGACAGTCCTGGCTGGCCTGGAATTCACTATGTAGACCAGGCTGGCCTAGAACTCACAGATCTCTTCCTGCCTCTGCCTCCCCAGTGTTGGGATTATAGGAGTGTGTCACCACACTCAACGAAAACTTTGTGAGTTTCTTTTTTTTTCTCCTCAATTTTTATTTGTGTGTATGTGTGGATGGGCACTGTGCACATGAGGGCAGTGCCCTTGGAGGCCAGAAGAGGGTGCCAGATCCCTTGGATCTGGAGTTACAGAGGAGTTACAAAACTCTGAGCTCCACAGTGTAGGTGCTGGGAGCCAAACTCAGGTCTCCTGTAAGGGCAGTAAGCACTCTTAACTGCTGAACTGTCTCTCCTATTTAAAGTAAACCCTTTGTAGTAGTGACTTTTCTGTTGCTTCTATAAAATGCTGTGATCAAAACAACTCAAGGAAGAGCTTCTTTTGCCTTACAGTTCCAGGGGTCTAGCCATCCATGATGGCGGGTGAGGCATGGTGGCAGCAGAAGGAGGCTGAGAACTCACATCTCCACCACACACAGGAAACCGAGCACTCAAACTGGAAGTGGAATAAGGCTATAAAAACCCAAAACCCTCCCTGAGTGGTGTGTTTCTTTCAGCTAGGTTCCCCTCCTAAAATGTCTGTCACCTCTCCAAAATTGTGCCATCAACCAGAGACCAAGCGTTCAAACACACAAGCCTATCAGGGACATTTTCATTCAAACCACCACACCTTTCTGGGTGGTCTCAGGCATTTTGTTACAGGCATAGGGAGTGTATAAAACGGCATTGAACTCACAGCAGCAAGCACTGTAACATCTGTGTGAACACAGCCCACCCCCTACGTATTTTTTCTGTTGTCTTGAGCCACTGAACACTCAGTGGCACTGTCAGCACGCCGTGGGAGAGCCATCACAAGCAGCCACACCATCACCATGAAGCACAGAATGAGCAAACTGGGGCAGACCACCGGAAGCACACTTGTTCACAGCATGAGAACTGACCTGGGGAGGCAGAGTGTGACTCTGTTCAGCTTCAGGTGGGAACATGCCTGCCAGGGTACTCATTTTTCACTCTGCCTGTGTCCAAGAATGGGCCAGGAGAGCACCATGCCACCTGCCTGGGATTGCAAACCACACATATTGAGTGGGAGAGTTTGCAAATTCAGATTCTGTGAAAACTGGGTGACTGCCCTAGCAGGCATGTGTTGGACATGGCTCATTTTCATACTGGGCTTTTCCCTGGGACACATACAGTTCAGGGCTGAGATCGCTATAGATGTTCTGTGAATGTCTTTTGAGCACATAGGACAACCTACCACCACCATGTGCATCACGTCACCTTCCCAGTCCCTTTGCTAAGTTATTTTCAGAGAATTGGTTGCAAGTTGAGGATCTACAGTTGAGATGAGGTCAAGCAGGGATTGGGACCCAGGACACTTTCAGGGGATTCTGGAGCCACACCTCCCCCTCCCACGTGCCTTATCTGCGCATGCTCCTTCTAAAAGCTGTTACCACACACATCAACTTTCTTCAAGCTCTGTTTATTTTCCACCTCCTGCCAAGCAGGCAGCTCAGCTCCCGAACTCTATTAATCCCTGGCTTCAATTCATTGAAACAAAATGTTGCCAAGCAGCAATCCTTTTACAACCCACATGGGTGGGGGTGGGATGCACAGAGGGTGCTCAGCTCAACGCCTCAGCCTCACTGTAAACACACTCATGCCTGCTTGCCGTGACTGCAGGCTAGGCCAGAGGGAATGCCAATGGATGCCACCAGGTGCCTAGCAAGACCCCAACCCAGGGACAGACCCGGCATTATCACAGCTACACATGAGGGAGTCTGCTAGGAGCCTGTTTGAGCCAGTCTCTTGAGTGCTCATTGGCAACAGTTGAGGGCCTTAATGATAATGGTTTCACAATCCAGACTACTGAACTTCCAAGGCCGGGTTTCCTCAGCTCAGGGGACATCATTGTTGTGAAGACTGTGGTTGGTTTAGAACTTAAAAGCACAGCCACACTTCTTGTGTACTCTGCTTTCCTGTCATTGATTGGCAGGTGGGAGGTCAGCCCACTGCAGAGGTGAAGGGAGGCAGGCTGCGGTTGGAATCTATGTCTCCCCTTCCTCTGAGCACAAAGGCTCCAAACTGAACCAGAGCTTCAGAGTAAATGGAGCAGAAAAGAAAGGCAAAGGTGGTTCCGGTTCTGAGCAGAGACGGGTCCTAGCTTGATTTGCAGCCAGCTGCATATCTGGTGGGGGTGGCAAGGAACACCACCCCCACCACCTCAGTGCCTTAGCTTCCTCAAACGGTTTTCCAGTTCAGGGTGGGGGCAGGGATCAAATGAGTCTGTATCTGCCAAGTGCTTAGCAGGGGGCCTGGCTCCTGCTGAACCCTGCTTAGTACTCCTTCAAATCTTTTAAAGAATTAAAGCAGTGATCATGTAGAGCAAGGTATTTGAAGAACCTGGTGCTGTTTCATTCTTCCTGTTTCTTAACTGGCTGAGTCATACACTGACCTGTTGTTATTAACTTTATTATGAACAATCCTGCAGCAGGTAGATACAAACTGCAGGTTTTTATCATCAGCCCATTTCACAGATGAGGATTTTCAAGGCTCAGAGAGGAGAAGGGATCTGTCCCAGGTTACATGGCTGGCAAAGGAGGGAGACAGGACTCACATCCAGCTATGCCCAATGCCAAGAGCTCTACACTTCTCTGCCATGGGTCTAATCACAGCCACCTCAGTGCCACTCAGGACAGGTCCCTGGAGATCCAGGCTTTTAATCCACAGGCGTTAAGAAGGGTTGCTGTGGGCACAGAGAGGACCTGGGTGGTCCTGCAACCAGGTGGATCTGAGCTGGGGACACCATGTATGGCAACATCTGCCACCTGCAGGAGGCATGGGGCCCTCTTCATGTTGAGCAAGTCACTAAAACTGCATATGGGACATAGCCAAGAGTGACTTTGACCCTCAGTGTCTGGGAAGTGCTGGAATGTTAATATCCTAGATTCTTCTTTCTTTCTTTCTTTCTTTTTTTTTTTTTTTGGTTTTTTGAGACAGGGTTTCTCTGTGTAACAGCTCTGGCTGTCCTGGACTCGCTTTGTAGACCAGGCTGGCCTCGAACTCACAGAAATCCATCTGTCTCTGCCTCCCAAGTGCCCAAGTGCTGAGATTAAAGGCGTGCGCCACCACCGCCCGGCTCTTTTTTTGTTTTTTAGATTTATGTATTGTATTTTATATGCATGAGTGTTTTGCCTACATGTATGTCTGTGTATCATGTGTGTGCCTGGTGCCCATAGAGGTCAAAAGAGGGCATCAGATCCCTTGAAACTAGAGTTACAGGCCACTGTGAGCAGCCATGTGGGTGCTAGGAACCGAACGCAGGTCCTATGGAAGAGCTGTCGGTGTTCTTAACCACTGAGCCATCTCACTAGCTAATCTCTTCTAGTTTCCTTTCTGGCAAATGAAGGGTCAGGAGGGCTATCATACCAGGAGGGATGCCCTAAGATTCTGTCATACACCATAAGAGAGGGAACTCAGAGCTGAATGGGCCAGGAAGCAGCAGACAGGTGCCAGGCCTGGCATACCTCTATCTGCTCAGTAGCTTCTGGAAAATTCTCAGGATCAGAAGGTGGGCCCCACAAGGCAATCTACTGTGCACATGTTTTTGTGGTTGTTACCTTGGAGAGTTTCGAATATATTTTTAAAAAATCACAGAAAACTGCAGATTTCTGCATTTTCTTAAAGACAGGAATTCCTGTCTTTAAGACATCCTCATGAGGCAGACACAGCCTGGCACCGAGGGTGGCTGCTCTCTGAGAGGGGCTACAGTCCTCACCACTCCCCTTCTTTACATATGGCATCAACTTGGGCTGGGAACACTGGGGACATCTGCATTTGGCACTGGGTCAGGTCACTGTACTCCCAGGTGTTGAAAGGGTCACTGCATATTTTCTCTCCCTACTTGGAGGCTCGGGCAGGACAAGACCCCATCCTTTTTCACCCTGTTACCTAGGCTTGGAACGTGGCAGATTTGTAAACTCTTGTTTTTTGAGGCAGAATCTCACATAGCCCAGGCTGGCTTCAAACTTGCTGGATTGACCTTGAACCTCCCGACCCTCCTGCCTCTGCTTTCTGAGCGCTGAGATTGCAGCTGCACACCGGTGTCTCCCTGTCTACTTCATCTTCTTGCGTGCTCTCTCCCGATGAGCTACATAAACTGTTGATGAGCTGCTCCAAGGCAAAGCCAGCAGTGTCAGTGAGTGGCATTAGCACAGGAAAAGGGGCCCCACTGCTTTGGGTTCTGACCCTGTTATAGAAGAATATGGGGCACCAACGGGTCTCTCTGCAAGTTTTCCTCAGCTTCGGTGTGGACAGAGGACTAATCAGCTGTGTGGGGGTCCCTGCAAGTGATCTGATAACTCTGCCCTGTAAAGGCCATGCAGAGCAGGGCCTGGCTTGGTTTCTGGTGTCACTGGATCCTTGTGCTGTAACAGCTTGGTAGGTTCCCTGCTCGCCTCCACAGCTCTA
This sequence comes from Lophiomys imhausi, assembly GCA_907164525.1. Taxonomy (NCBI): domain Eukaryota; kingdom Metazoa; phylum Chordata; class Mammalia; order Rodentia; family Muridae; genus Lophiomys; species Lophiomys imhausi. The sequence goes on from CAJQZJ010032121.1 coordinate 7,473,489, forward strand.
TAGCACTATTCCTCTGTGCTGACTGGCAGGGGTGGGGATGAGGTATCTAAGGACATGACATGCAGGGTCTCCATGTGACTCCCGACCACAATCCAAGTGTCACAAAAGGGGCTATCCTAGACCACTGACTCCTAGCAAGTGGAACTGTTGCTCAGCCACTTCCTCACTGTGTGACTTTGGAGGAGTGACTTAACCTCTGAGCTTCTCTTTCTGCATCTCTATAACAGAAATGCTCACAGCTGCCTTAAGGACCACCAGGGGAATGATCACACACTAACTAGAACATCTCCCCTGCCCCCTGGCCTCCAACATGATTTGTTTTTCTTGTTCAAGTCTCATCCTGCTGGAATCATGCTATAAACAGTCCCCTCTTGAAGGTAAATGAGCCCTCATTAGTAAACAAACACAAACCAGGAAGGGAACCTATTGGCCACTAACACTGTGGTATGAATTTGCCCAAAATCAAATACATTCTTCTCTGATGGTAAGATATGGAGGGTTTTATTATTGTTTTTTTGTTTTTGTTTTGTTTTTTTCATTGCTGGGGTATGAATCCAGGGCCTTTCATGTGCCATAAAAGGCATTCTATCACTGACCAACATCCCCTCCTCTGTCCTTACATTTTACTTTGAAAGGTCTTCCTAAGTTTTCCAGGTCTTGAACTTGCTCTGTAGCCCATGTAACCTTTGACCTTACAATCCTGCTGCCTCTGCTTATTGAGTCACTGAACCTGCAGGGCTTCTGCTATAAGTATGGCGACAGGTGTATTTGTCTTCCCATAATGCTCGGGCATAACCAGGACAGGAGTAGGCAAAAGTGCTCCCGTCCTGGTCTGGACAGGAATGTTCTCCATTAGCTCATATGTTAAAGACTCAGACCCCAGCTGGTGGGTCCAGTTACAGAGGCGATGGGATCAAGAGGGTTGTGCCCTGATCGGTTGATTTAGATTAAGCCACTGCTGGAGCCATAGTCCAATGGCACTCTTGGGAAACTAAGAATATGTGGAGGGGCCTGGTTGGAGGAACTAGGGCAGTGGGGTGCACTGTGGGGGCTTTATCTGTCTTAGGCCCCTCTCTATGTTCTCTCTGTTTTCTGGCCACCATGAGGTGAGCAGCTGTGTTCAATGACACCCTCTCTGTTGTGTGGTACTACCTCACAGGCCCACAGCAATGAAGCCAGCTGAACACAGATGAAGACCTCCAAAATGGGAGCCAAACCAAAGCTTTCCTTCTTCTAAAGGAGCGCCCTCAAGGCAGGAGCTATGGCTCAGCAGTTAGGCATGCTTGCCATTTCTATAAAGGACCTGCATTTGATTCCCAGCACCCATGTCTAATGGTGCCTGTGATTCCAGCACCAGAGGATCCATGGTCTCTGTGGGTGCCTGCACTCCTGTGCACACGCCACAGACAGACACATAAAGATTATAAAAGTAAACCATTTTTTAAAGAACCCTCAGCTAACCTACACAGCCCCTGAGGCCACGTGACCAGTTTTCAGCCAAGTCATCACTGGTTGGCGGTAGCTGCACAGTGAGACATCGACTCCCAGGATCCCAGCACCTGTCACAGCACAGCATCTCAAGGTGATCCCATTCACTTCAGCCTGGGTGTCATCCAAGAGGGGGCCAAGCAACTCTTACCCTCAAAACATGGCGCCCAAGGTCTCTCACAGGCATCCCAGGCCATCTCCAACACACTCAGGAGAGCAATCTTCTAATACTGAGACAAGGCCAGGATCTTCCCTTGCCTAATGGGAACATGGCTCTTGGAGTGGGGGGGCATTGGACAGGAAGCCCTTATCCCAGACTTAGAAGGCCGAGAGCCTGATACAGGCCATCTGTCTCGCTTACTGCTTCCATATGGCAACTTGTTCCCTCCAAAGAAGAGGAGACTACAGAGACTTTCTGTACCCTTACTGCCAGACGGCATGCCTTCAGCCAATGACTCTGTCCATTGTTTGCATGCCAGACTCTCTTTTCTCCCTGACATTCTTGGGTTAGGGAAGTAGGAGTGAGGGGGCAGATCAGTAAGACGCCCCACCCCATGTATACCCGAGACTTTGTGTGCTGAGGGTCAGAGTCTTTTGGGGTACATTATTTAGTAAGGTGTCATTTACAATTAGCTCCATGCTCTGTCATGTGGTTTGGGGTTTTGCAATGGAAACCAGAGGGGATTGGTCCTGTCTGAGAGAACACAGCATTTTGCAGCACTCAAGAGTCTCAAAGTTGATGCCCTTGTGACCGTGATGGCAGCAGGAGGCAACAGGTGGCTGGAGTGGGTCCTGTGACCTCTGTGCAGAGGGTGTAGGGAGTGGCCAGTGGAGACTGTGATGCTATGAGAAGCACCCAGTCAGCTTAGGGCACCTGACTTCTACTTCTCATGAGAGCAGGGAACCTTGTGGCCTGTGCAAAGATGATACCTGCTCTGTTTTAAGCCCACTGCATACATAATGAAGCACTCATCCACAAAAAACAAGCTCGAGGAGACTCCAGAATCACTGTGATCAGAATTACACCAGCACAAACCCATATGGATCTATTCCATGCCACCGAGAGCAGCTGGAGGACACCCAGGTATATGACCACCTAGCTCCTGGTGACTTCAGGGTGAGGGTTGTACCTTCTTGCCTGGAGCTGAGAGCTCTGCTGTGTATCCTGCTTCCCACCCTGGTGCTCTAAGAACCAGGACCCAGAGGGCAGAGGGAGTGGTCTAGGATGTCCTGCCAAGTCTGGTCTGGCCTTGGTGAACTTCCCAGGTAGCGTTATTCCTGCAGATGTCCCTCCACACAGTTCTACTCCTGTCCTCGCAGCATGCCATCATTGGTCATGTTCGTCAGTCCTGCCAGATGTACAATGACCAGGCAGGCAGCTACTGGAAAAGGTGCCCTGAGGTTTCATGGGTATCTTGGCCACAGGTTAGTGATTATTTTTTTCAGTGAGGATTGGAATGGGTACAGCCACAAGCATGGCTCCCAGGCTTTCCTTTTCAGCCTTAAGGGGAGGATGAGAAGGATCAGGGGTCTTTGGCATCACCAGGGTGACCAAGACATGCATGCTGTCTGTCCCTTAGCAGCCAAGGAACATAGGTCTCTGGACTTGGAAGACAGGGATAAAGGTCTTGCCCATTGACTACACATGGGTCAGGGAGGATCAGCCCGGCAATGGTGTCCTATCCTAATCCTTAGGCCCATGTCTGCAGCCTATACCTGCCTCCCACCCTCACCCCTTGTTCCTGAAGATCTTGCCCCAACTCAAGCTCTCCCTGATTTCAGGAGTCAGAGATCTGCACACAGGAACATAAGATGACAACAGGGGAACTCAGGGAGTATCTAGGGAACTCAGATGTTAAAGACCACAGGAGACAAAAAAAAATTGCTCAAAGTTCGTACATTGATTTCCTTACTTAAACAACTCATGGAATTTTCATACCACTCAACAGATTTCACCCACAAAAATCTAAGGATGGGTAAAATACATGAAATGAGAGTTAGACAGCAGGATCCTGGGCATTAAACAACAGGTCACTGGAAAGAGAAGTGACAAGGCCAGTACCTGTCTAAGATAGAACACTGGAGGTGGCAGTGGTGGAGGTGGGGAGAACCACCTAACCCCTCTAGACATCATCAGCGCCACTTCAGAGCTGACAGGGCCTATGTGCAAAAACAAAACCCAAGGTCAGGGAAAGAGCCATCTGATGGTATTGGAGGGAACAAAGTCTGACAAGCAGATAGATGGGAATAGTGCTCATTGCCACCAGGCAGACTAGAAAAGTTCAAGCTTCATGGGACATTTATTCAAGTGTGGCTGCCCATCATTGTCCATAGGGATTGGCTTCTGGACCTCTGTGGAGGTGAGAGGTCAAGGGTGCTCAGGCCTCTTTTATAAAATGCTGAGGTACTTGAAGTATTTTCAGAGACCCTGTGTAATCTCCTCCTGTGCCTCAAATTGCCTCTTTTCTTAGACTACTTCATTGTTAGTATTATATTTGGCCAGGGTTCTAGCTTTATTTCCATTGTTGCATTAAAATATCCAGAAAAAAAAGCAAACTAAGGGAGAAAGGGTTGACTTGGTTTACAATTCCCCATTATAGTCCCCAGTGGGAGGGGGAAGTCAAGGCAGGAACTCAAGCACTAGTCGCACACCATTTCGCCAGTCAAGGGCAGGGAGACATGAATACATGCAGTCCTATTTGCTTGACTCAGCTACCTCTGTTACACTGTTCAGAACACACTATCTAGGGAATGGTGCTGCCCATGAATGGACTGGATCTTTCTACATCACTTAGTAATCAAGATAATCCCCACAGCCATGTTCCCAGGTCAAGTTGCAGTAGATTTCTCATTAATATTCTTTCCAAGGGATTCTAGGTGGTGTTGAGTTGACAGTTAAAACCAGTCAGCAAAGCTAGGAATTGTCTCTCTCACACTTATGTGTTGCCCGTAACCACCAGTGCAGAGCACACATACAGACTTTGGAGAAGTGATTGGGTCATGGGAGCTCTGATCTCACCAACAACATTACTAAGAAATGGGAGAAAATGGCTGTAGAGACTACTTGGAGGAAAAATGTCACTTGAAGTGTATACTTTGTCTCCTGTTCCCTCCTCTCACCATGCCATCAAATGAGATTCTTTGCTTCACTGTATTCACCCTCTCATCTTGAGCCTCAATTGGTAGGTCCACTGAACATGGATTGATACCTCACAAGCTGTGAGTCAAAATAAATTCTTCCTCCTTTAAGGTGATTGGTACCAAGAGGGGGGTTGTAATTGTGATTATCCAGTGATGTGGTCCAGAAGTCTTTGGGTTGGTTTATAGAAGAAGTTTAGAAAGTTATGGAGAAGGTGGCTAGAAAGTCAGTTAGGCTTAAGGGTTGATTTTGGTGGGATCTCAGAAGACCAGAATGCTGGCAGGAATTCAGTTAAGAGCTTAAGAGGTTTCAGAAGAAAACAGATGCCAATTTGACTAGAAGACACTCCTGTTATATTCTGTAAAGGAACTTGTTGCACACTTCATCCATGTCCTGAGATTTTGTAGGAAGCTGAATTTAAAGATAACATACTAACCTGGTGGAGGAAATTTCGAGGATTTGGAATGGTTACTGTTGGCTGATGTTAGCCATATTTAATGTGAGAATAAAGACCAACAAGCAGAGAAGAAAGGTTGAAAACCTCGGTCTTTGCCAGCAAGGAAGAATGTTTAAATTTGGGTCCAAGGAAAGTGTGACTGCTGGAGAGATTGGAACCATTGAAAAGAAGCTGAGTATTGCACACCAGAACTGCTGGAAAGACACCATGAGGCCATTTCAAAAGTTAACAAGACCCCACCACCATAGGCTCAGGGATGTCATTGGGTAAAGTCTTTTGGAGGGCTATTTTGAGAAGACAGCATACAGCACCCCACTCTCACAGTTCAGGACATTTTTCCAGAATTCATTCTCAGTACTCACTCAGCAACTGCTGCAGGAAATCTGGTTACTATCCATTCTGGCAGCAGTCCCTGGATTCACTACATGATGCTGGTACGCAGAGTAAAAGAGTTACAGGATCACGGGGACCTCCACCAGTGTTTTAGAAGGTCTGAGAGGCTGACCGGAGAGCTCCTGAGAGGGCAATGCATGAAGCTGTGACAGCAATGCTGAAAATGCATGGAGACCCAGGAAGCAGAGAAGTTTGGAAACTTGGAATGTCTGCCAAGGAAAGCTGCAGGAAACAAGCAGAGCCAGCCCAGGAGAGGCTCCATGAGCTGCAGTTGGTGGGGCCTCTGAGGTGGGGATTTTCAAGCCTTTGTGGTTTATGACACATCAATATGAATCCCTGAGACCATACATGAAGCTACAGAATTTAATGTTAGTCTGGTTTGGTTTCAGTCCTGCTTCTGTTTTGTCTTTTCATGGGATTCTTAGTCCTTCCTTCTGGAATAGAAATACCTGCTCTCTGCATTATATCTTGGAAGTTTGTAATTTATTTTTAAAAATTTAAAAATTTATTTATTTTATGTGTATGAATACTTTTCCTGCATGTGTGTATGTGTACCATGTGCATGTGTGGCACTTGTCAAGTCTGAAGAGGGTGTTAGTTTGTTGGGGCTAATAACATTGCTTCAGATAGGCTGATTTCAATGCTGAGATCTGGTTACCACCCCTTCTGAGGCATTCTCTTGATTAGTTAATGAAAGTCTCTCATAGCCAATTAGCTGGGCAGAAAGAGTATAGGAAGGTGGGACTTCCTGAGATTAGAACAGGAACCCTGCGTTTTACACAGATGATTAGCTCATTCCACCAGGAGACATGGAAACAGATAGATGTGTTTGAGAGCACTGGAAGGTAATCACAGGCAAATGGCGGTTTGGGATTAGGTGATCTGGGTTAACTTAGAGTAGCTAATTGAGAGTCTGCCCAGCTAAGGGTTAAGTGTTGAAACATTAAAAGGTCTTGGTGTATTTAATTATTGGGGAAAGGACTTTGACAGCTTAGGCCATCAGTCCAAGCAATCCAGGGCCATCGAACTCCCACAAATCCCCCACCAAGCTGCCAGTAATTCTACTGGCCTAATATAATAACTTATATTACTTAACAGAGTTTAGGTTACAGGTGGTGTAGGCCACCCTTGGTCCGAGCCTCTTTCCCCAGGATAAATCAAGCCACTGGTTAGGGTGGGCCAGGCCTGTCAGCTGGTATCCTGCTAGGCCTCTGGCTGCTCCTCATCTTACAGTTTATACTTATTAATAAATTCAATTGATAATTAAATTGCAGTTTCATTAGGTCCTTTGAAACTGGAGCTATGGATGGTGGGTGAGGGTGCTAGAAACCAAACCTGGCTCTTCTGTAAGAGGAGTCAAGCTGGGTGTGGGAGTGCACACCTTTAATCATAGCACTTTGGAGGCAGAGGCAGGCAGATCTCTGAGTCTGAGGCCATTCTGATCTCCATAAAGAGTTCTAGGACAGCCAGGACTACATAAGGGACTCTATCTCAAAAAATTTTTTAAATTAAGAAAAGAGAGCAATATGTACTTTTAAATGCTGAGCCATCTCTCCAGCCCCTTAAAATTTATTTTTTTGACTGTTAAAGAGACTTGCAGTTGGGAGTTGGCCATGAGTCTCAGAGAAATTATGGACTTAGGTTTTTAGGAAACACTGGAATTGTTCAGACTTTAGGTGGAGGAGGGGACTAAATGTACTTTGTATTAGGAAGTGACCAGGAGCCTTTGGGGCCAGGGACGGAATGGTGTCGTTTGTGATCCCCCCACCCCCCGTAAAAGGCTCATGGATTAAAGGTTTGGTTTCCAGCTGGTGGCACAATTGAGAGTTAATTGGATCTAGGGTACTAACTTCATCAGTGAGTTAACTCTTTGCTGAGGTATCGGTGGGTTAACTCATCACTGAGCTCAGAGCTAATGGGCCATTGGGAAGTGGGACGTGAGTGGAAGGAGGTCAGGGAGGGTGTATCTTTGAAGGGCAGCATAGCTAATGTACCTCTAGATGTTCTGTCTGTTTCCTGACTGCCAATAGGTGAGCAGCTTTCTTCCTCCCTGATACCTCTATCATAAAATTCCCACCTCACCGTAGGCCTCAAAGCAATGACCACAGACTGGAGCCTTTTCTTCTGTGAGCCAAAATAAACTTTTCCACCATTCAATTTTATTCCTGGAGCATTTTATTACATCAATGGGAAGTTGAATGGCACAGTAGAGCAGTGTAAATGCTGTATAAATAGAGGTTATTCTATTGTTTATGGAATAGTAACCAACACATAATAGTTGTTCAACGTAGATGCAATGAGAACTTAAAAAGATATTTGTGGTTGGCTGAATCCATAGATGCAGAATCCTTGAATAAGAGGGTTGGATGTACTGGGGGTGGGTCTTGCCTCTGCAGTGGAGCACAATTATTGCTCAGCTAAGGATTTCTCTGGTCCTATCTAATGAATATCAGAAGTATGGCCTATATGGAGCACATTATTCCCAAGAAGCTTGATGAAGCCCCAGACAAAGCACAAGAATACTTAAGTGATGCAAATTGTCTCATAATTTTAAATCAGAGATTTTTAAAAAAACATCACATTTATGTATTTATCTTATGTATATTAGTGTTTTGACTCCAGGTCTGCGTGAGGGTGTCAGATCCCCTGGAACAGGAGTTACAGACAGTTGTGAGCTGCCATGTGGGTGCTGGAAATTGAACCTGGGTCCTCTGGAAGAGGAGCCAATGCTCTTAACTGCTGAACTATATTTCAAGGCCCACAGAGATTTTTTTTTAACTTTACAGGTCCTTTGTATTCTAGGCTTCCAGGTTTATGTTTTTTTTTTTTAATAAATGGGATTCCTGTGTATGTGAACAGGTGTGCCTGCACGTGCACATGCTTCCTGTGTTTTTTTCTTTGTCTCTTTTTCTTATTTGGTTGTTTTGCCATTTTCCAAGATTAGTTTGTCTTTGATTTATCTTGTTACATTTTATTATTATTCCTTAGATGCCTGTTTGTTTTCTAATGAGAGCCAGAAGAGTTTGATCTGGATGGCAGGGGAGGTGGGGAGAAAATGGGAGGTATATGGGAAGGTGTGGTGGTTTGAATAATAATGGTTCCCATAGGCTCATATATTTGAATGCTTAGTCAACAGGGAGTGGCACTATTTAGAAGGATTAGGAGGTGTGGCCTTATGGGAGGAAGTGTGTTACTGGGGGTGGTCTTGGAGGATTCAAAAGCCCAAGTCAGGTCCCTGTTTCTCTGTCTTCCAGCTGCCTATGGATTCAGATGGAGAACTTTCAGCTACTTCTTCAGCACCATGTCTGCCTGTTTGCTGCCATGCTCTGCCATGATAAGAATGGACTAAACCTCTGAAACTGTAAGTAAACTCAAATTAAATACTTTCTTTTATAAGAGTCACTGTCATCATGGCATCTCTTTACAGCAATAGAACACTGGCTAAGACAGGAGGGGAAGCTGTAATCAGAATATGTTGTATTAAAAAAATCTATTTTCAATCAAAGAAAAAAAATAATCTTGGCTGGGGAGATGGCTGGCTTAGCAGTTAAGAGCACTGGATACTCTTGCAGAGGACCCCAGTTCAGGTCCCAGGACCCACAAGGAGATTCACAACCATCTGTAACTTCAGTTCCAGGGGATATGAACCTCCTTCTGTTCTCTATGGGCACTGCATGCACATGGTACACATACATACAAGCAGGAAAAACATACATATAAAAATATATTTTAAATATTGTCTACGGGTGCTGGGAATATGGTACCTAGATTAAACCATTTGCTGCTCAGTGTGAGGACCTGGGTTTGGATCCCAGGCACTCATGTGTCTATGCTGTGTATGGTAGCCTGCCTGTAGTTCCAGAACTCAGGAGACAAAATGGGGGCCACACTATTCTAACCAATGAGCTTTGAGTTTAGTGAAAAATCTTGTCTCAGTACCTAAGGGGGAGTACCATCCTGGAAGACACCTGACATCAACTTCTAGCCTTCACATGTATATACACATGTGCTCACACTCATACAGTGATGCATGTATGTGTGCACGTGCACACACACACACATGCACACACACTTCCTTAAAAAAAATCTTAAAAAAATATTTTCACTCAATTCAAAAGTTAACAGAAAAAGAGGACAATGGAAAGGATAGATGATATAAAATAGTAAAATTTGACAAATCTCAATAGAGTTAGACAGTTATTTAAAGCAAACTATTTCCATGATTGCAATAAATGTAATTAGCCTAAACTCCAATTAAAAGGCAAAGACCACCAGACTGGGTTAATAGTCAAGGTACATGTTGTATAAGAAATGTATTTCAACTATAAAGAGATGCATGGATGTACAAGGTACATTTGTGTTGTACAAGGAATGTATTTTAAATATAAAGAGATATATAGACATCAAAAATAAAAAGACAGAAAAAGATAATTTATGCTATAGAGTCAAATGCTATGGAGCTACAAGGAGATATTATAGCAAGAAAGACTACCAATAATAAGGAAAATAAATGTGCAATGATAAAAGAGATAATTATTTGTTTAAAAATATAAACATTCCAATGTCTAAGAATAAAAAAGAGCCTAAAACACATATAACAGGGCTGAGGAGACAGCCCAGTGGTGAAGTGCTTGCTAGCTGTACAAGCATGAGTACTAAATAGTACTAAATGTGTGTCTCTATAACTCACGCAAAATCCAGGTGGGCACAGTGAGTTGACTGCTGCCCCAGCACTTGGGAAGATGAGACAGGAAATCCTGGAGTGAGTTGGTTATCCAGACTAGTTCAGCTGTGGTGGTTTGAATAAGAATGTTCTCCATAGGCTCTTACATTTGAATGCTTAGTCACTAGGGAGTGGAACTATTTAGTTCCACTAAGAATTAGATGCAGTAGGAAGTGTGGCCTTGTGGGAAGAAGCATGTCACCAGGGTGGGCTTTGAGGTTTCAAAAGCTCATACCAGGCTCAGGCTCTTGCTCTTTGCTGTCTATACACCAGGATACAGCTCTCAACTACTTCTCCAGCGCCATGCCTGCCTGCACGCTGCCATGCTTCCCACCATGATGATAATGGACTAAGCCTCTGAAACTGTCAGCCAGCCTCAATTAAATGTTTACTTGTTTGTTTGTTTTTTTAAATAAGAGTTGTCTTGATCCTTGGTCATGGTGTCTCTTCCCAGCAACAGAACTGTGGCTAAGACAGAAGTTGGTACCAGAGAGCTGAGTATTGCTGTGCTAGGCCTAACCATGCTGCTTGTTGGCAGGATGTGGACTTTGGATAAGAAATCAGTGAACACTTTAAGCAGGGCCTGATGAGCCATCCTACTAGGAACATGGAGGACAGTGGTGCTGAGAACAATGTGGGCCCATCTCACGAGGTTTCAAGGGAGAGGGTAACAATATTAGTAAATGGTCTAGAGACCATTCTTGTGATATTTTGGCAAAGAATGTGGGTGCTTTTTGCCCTTGTCCTAAAAATTTGCTCGAGGCTAAATTGAAGCATTTGGATTAATGTCATTGGTAGAGGAGATTTCAAGACAACCTAGTACTGACTGTGTCATGTGCTTATAGTTGATCACTCTTATGTGGATCTATATTGAAAAGAAGCAATCTGAGCAAGGAAAAATGCAGAATGTACAGTCTGAAGAGAAAAAGAACACCAGGAAGTGTTTTGTTGGAGCCAAATCCTGGGTTCAAGGAGATAAAAAATTTAAAGAAAAGTCTAAATGGCTTTTCTAAATTTTATTCTAAATGGAATAAACAGAGTGGTGACCTCAGAGCAAGACTTCACCCAGATAAGTTTCCAGCTTGTAAAAAGGAATCAAAGGAAAGCTTAACCAGCGAAGGAAACAATCAACAACAGAAAGCTGATGCAGCCCCAACAAACAGAAGAACTTGGTAGCTTTGCCCATGTGGCTTTATTGAGGAACATACAAGAAAGTGGTCCTGCTGCCATGTTCTCATTTCTTTTTCTTTAGTTAGCTCCAGCCCAGTACAAGTGCCTTTTTGCTTTTGAACATATCCAAGCTCCTTGTGTGATGGGAATGCAGTCTGGGATAGGTATGGTGGGCTGGAGGCATCCCTTTACTGCTGTTTGTGGTATCACAGTACTCATGACATAGTTCACGTGTTTCCCAGGATGGCCTGTAACTCTAGGCAGGAACCCTGCTGCAGCCATATGAAACACAGACCTCTGCTAGGTTGGCAGAAGACACAGGTGTCACTCAGTAGTCATGGGGGACTGCTGCCACAACCTCTTGATGATCCCAAACCTGAGGATACTAAAGCTCCTTACACAAAGTTGTGCAGTCCTTCATCACAGCCTGCACAGTGCTGTCACAGACATTATTGTTGTTATTATCAGTGCATCTACATGCTCATACATGTTTTCATATGCATGTGTAGGCACCTGTGGAAGTGAATACTCAGGCGTAGGACAGAGGTTAATGTTGGGCGTCTTCTTTTATTTTTTTGAGATAGGGTCTTTCCCAAGACCTGGAACTCACTGATTGGCTAGATTGTCTATATAGCAAGCCCTAAGGATTGTACTACCTCTTCCTTTCCAGTGCTGGGATTTTGGACACACACTGTCACACCTGGCTTTTTATGTGACTACTGGAGATCCAAACTCAGATGCCCTTTGTGCAGCAATCTGAGCCTTCTCCTCAGTCCCCTGCCATGTACTTTGAATAATCTCTGATTTTCTTACAATTTTTGTAAGTATAAGGACCATTTATAATTTACATATACTATGCAAATGTCATATAAATAGTAGTAATGCTTAGGGAGTCATGGTAAGAGCAGAGTCAGTTTATGCTGAGAACAGTCATGGTTTCCATTCAGATATTTTCTCTTGGGTTGTAAAGATGGATCACTGGGTAGAGGAACTTGTCACCAAGCCTGAAGAACTGAGTTCAATTCCCAGGACCCACGTGGAGAAAGGAGAAGACTGATTCCCACCAGTTGTCCCTGACCTTTACACACATGCTGTGACACACACACACACACACACACACACACACACACACACACACACACAAATGAAATACAAGAAATATTACAACCTAGTAGAGTAGGGTGGGGCAGCAGATTTAGGAAGATGTCAACCACAGCTTCTTCATGGTGACTAGGAACCCCAGCAGATTGCCTTTCCTACAGACAACACAGAATTCCAGCCTTTTGGTGCTTTTTTGGCTTTAGTAACAGGAAGGAAGAAGAGATCCTGGTGTCTGACAGAGTTGACTCTTTGGACCTGGGCAAATTGCCCACTTAGGGACAATAACAATCTGACTGAAATCAATAGCTTCTGAAGATCATGGAAACTTTGGACCTTTCCCTCTGTGCTGGGGTTGCCCAAAAAGACATGGAGGTTGCAGTGGCCTTGGCATCTGAATTGTTTTGCTCCTAAGTGCTCTCTGCCTGAAAATCCTTTGCATCTTCATATTTCATCCCAAATCTGTCATCCTGGAGACCTGCTCTAAGTCCTTTCACTACCCAAGGTCAGGCTCCATGCCTGGAGCTACAAGGCACCCCACTTCTACAGTGTCCTGTCATGTTTGCCAGCTCTTAGATTTCATCACTTATCCCAGGCATGACACATGTCTGATCATTTCCTGAGCATTCAGGGTCCTGGGGGGGGGTGTCCCTCTGCATCCCCTAGGTACCACCCACCCAGTGGACTTAGTGTGCTGGCTGACTAAATCGAAGGAACTGGATGAGTTGGATAATGAGAATAATCTGAAGAAAGGTTTCCTGACAGCATAATAAAGGATGAGCTGGAGGAAAACCAGCAACCTCCCCATCCATCACCACTCTAGAATCAGTCTTCTCATGTGTGCAGAGCCTGCTCAGGGCCAGTGAGATACTCTGCCTACTCCCCTTCCTGAACTAATCACCGAGACAATGTGCACCTTGCGCAATAGCGCCAGGCACGAAGCACCCTCCTGTACAACATCAGAGGCAAGGCAGGATGTGGTTAATTGCTAGGTGAGGGAAGTACTAACTACAAAGGAGAATGATTCCATGCCATGATGCAGGAAAGTGTGGGGGTCCGGGTGAGGAAGGAGCCTTCTGAGAGCAAGGATGCAGGAAGGGAAAGGATGTGTATATGCCCGAGGGAAGAGTGGTACCTAACTTTCTGATGAGCAAGGATGAAGGATGCAGGGTACAGAAAGGATTCACAAGGCATAGAAGGAAGAGGCCTTAGCAGAAGGGGAAATGGACTCATGTGTGCTCAGGGCCTTCAGCAGGAGAGCGTGGAAGAGGATGGAGAGATGTGAGGTTGGCAGGTGGGGTGGCAAACGGCAGCTCTGAATTCTTATGGTGTTTTCTCTCTCTCCCCTGATCAACTATGTTCAAAACTTGCCACTTTCATACATCATTTTCATGGCTCAGAGTCCAGAGAGCAAAGAATGAATGGATGACATTGTCTCCTCCCTCTGCCACATCACATCAGCAACTATGAGACAGTAGCTAGGATGGGTGTGAAAAGGGACCAGGCTGTCCCTAGAAGAGATGTTGGCTCAAGCTAAAGTTTCAGAGGATGAGCTAGGGCCCTCCTGTGGAGTGGCCAGATGGGAAGGCAAGGAAAGGGCATGATGGGCCAGGGTAGTCAAGGTGACATCTTTTCATGTAGTCTGACGGGAGACGACAGAAAGTCACTGGGGTTGAATAGAAAGGGGACAGGTGAAAAAATAGGACTCTAGGGGACAAACATGGCAGAAGGGAAGGAAAGATGTCAGTGGGAGGGTGGGCAACTTCTGTCCAGGTGCTAGGATAAAGGGCAGATGACAAGTTTACAAGCATCTCCTGTTCCAGGATGCTCAGACTTGGCTATCTGATGCATCCTGAAAGATGTGTGGATGGGAGGTGGGAGAAGAGGGGAGAGTGCATTTGGAAGCATCTGGAAGTGCAAACTTCAAGGAGAGCTGAAAGCATCCTGGCTAGCAAGGATGTCAGCCTGGGGACTGCCACTCAGCAGAGTTTCAGAGGCCAGTCTGATATCTGCGTGAATAGGGGTATCCTGATACATCTTGACCAACTTAGGAAGGGATGTTGAGGTAAGTGGAGGCTCTCTCTCACAAGCTATTTCATGGTCCATGTCTTCCTGGTCAGTCCACGTGTCTTACCTTTTCCTGTTGCTATGATAAAACACCGACAAAAACAACTTAAGAAAGAAGGGATTTATTTTCATTCACAGTTTGAAGGCAGAGTCCATCATGGTGGGGCAGCCACAGCTGTAGGAGCCTGAGCCAGCTGCTCTTTCTTGTTTTCACACAGTCCAGGATCCCAGCCCAGGGAATGGTCACACCCACAATGGCCAGGTCTTTCCACCTCAATTCAAAGAATCAAGATAAGCCCACAGGCATGTCTCTTTGGTGATCCTAAATTTCATCAATTAACAATTAAGATTAACCCTTTCATCATCCTCAAGCAGAAAAGAAAATCACTTGCATGTTCTTGAATATAAGTTTGAAATCCTTGTGAGAGATTTTATCTGCCCACAAGGCCCAGCCATTCCAGGAAATTGGGACACATCACTAGGTCCACAACCACTGAGGAGCCACCATGCAAATAGCTTGACCCCACCTTGTGGAAGGTTGACTGGTTCAGGGGGTAGCATCTGACACAAGCTAGATGGTGGCTGCTTGGATGAGAATGGCTGCCATAGACTCATATACTTGGATACTTGGTTCCCAGTTGGTGGAAGTGTCTGGGAAGGATTAGGAGGTGGGTCTCATTGAAGGAGGTATGTTACTGTGGGGTGGACTTTCAGGTTTCAGAAGACTTGCACCCTTCCCAGTTAACACTCTCTATCTAGTGGTTGTGTCTCTAACACAGCTCCTGTGAGAGGCAGTAGACATCTGGAAGGCAGCTGAGCAAGCCACATGGGGGTAAAGAGAATGTAACTAAGCACCATCCTAGCTCTGCCCTGTTCCCAAGGAACCTTCAAGAATGCCTTGCTAAGGGAAGCACCCCAGAACTAAGTCAGTACCTAGCAATGGCTTCCCAGAATTAGTAACAACACCAGCTTCCCCTAGCTCAGCTCTGATAGATGCTTTCTATTTGGTCCTCTGACCCCACAAGTCAGCTATACAGGGAACTGAGGCTTTGCAGGCACCCAGACATCCTGTAGTCTCCATGCCTTCTCAGGACATCCCCATGATGGCATCACTTCCTCCCTTGCTTCAGACCCATGCCTAGGCTGTTCCATTGCCTGTACCCCCCTTCTCTGCATAGGAATTTTCTTGGCTGGAGTATCCATTTGTGATACCTGCCTTACCTTCAAAGGGCCTTCCTAGCTACTTTGGGTAAGATAGGAGCCTCTCTCACACCAACCCTTGGTGCCATCATTAGTACCAGCCCCAGTTTCTGAATAAGAGTATTGGAACACAGAGAGGTGAGAAGCTGCCTATCTAAGACATTCAGGATGGGCTAGGATTTAGATCCTGGCAGCAGATGCCTAAGTCCCACCTGGAGTTTTTGATGATGGTATGTGTCAGTCTGTCACCCTCATTGTGTTGAGTGTCTCTGGGGACAGTGTGCTGTCTGTCTGATAACTCAGGATCTAATTAGTAGCACAACTATAAGAGGTGTGATTATTAATTTTAATTGTCAACTTGAGATCTCGAATTGCTAGCAAGATAGACCTCTGGCTGTGCCCATGGTGGGTGATCTTGATTAGGTTGAAAATGGAAAGATCTCTTCTGCCCCCAACTCCCACTGTGGGTGGCACCATCCCTTGGGCTGGGATCCTGGTCTGTGTGAAAAAGAGAAAGTGAGCTGAGCCCAGGTGTTCATTTTTTTCTGCTTCCGGACTGTAGATATAAAGTAGCATCTGTCTCACACTCCTGCTCCTGTGACTTCCACACCACTAGGAACTCTGTGTAACCTTGACTGTGAATGATAAATTGCTTTTCTCTTGTCCCTTTTGGTAGAATTTTTTTTTACAGCAACATAGAAGTAACTAATAGAAAGTTCTTGGTAAATATTTACTCAATGCCTGAGTGACTTGAGCAGAGGTGACAATGCCATTGGAGGATCTTGTAGAGTAACACGAAGCTTCAGAGGAGACAGGACAAGCCACACAGGGGAGAGGTGGTCAGGATGCTGCTTGCAGGAGGACAGTCCTAAAAGAAGGGTCCCAGAGGGATGCTATTAGGGTGAGAACAGGGAAGATATTCCCAAGAGGCAGGGGCTCAGAGGAGATCCATGGACTTGGCTTCCTGCAGTTTGTTTTTATCTTATGCCATCTGGGGGAGAGTTTTCTAGAAGAAGAATGGTGAATAGGTGCCAGGAATCTTGCAGCAGGGTTCCATAGTCTCCATGGCATATTAGAATCCCCCGGAAATCGGTTAAGAACAAACAAACAAATAAACAATAAAGCAACCAAACAATAAAATCAGACTCTTCCATTCCCTGGAGACCTGAGGCTGGGCTAGGACACCTGCATTTTCACAACTTAGAACAGGGCCTGACAAAGTTATGAAGACAGAGAAACGTGGCCACAGAGACTGTGGTGTGGTCTGCATTTATGCAAAAGGAGTATAGTCCACAGGGAGAGAAGTTCCAGAATGATCCAAGACTGCATTCATGCCACACTTACACACATCAATCCTCTGTGTTCAGGTGGAGCAAATGAAGAATGACACCTATTTAGGATGGAGAGCCCATTTATATGGCCCTTGCCATGCGAGTGCACCCTGACATGTTTCATTCTCCCTTCTCCTCCATTGCTTGCACCTATCTGAGGTGATGACCTTAACCAGCAGCTTCCTGTTTGCTCAAAGGATGAGGCCCAAATGTCTGACATTGGCATTCAAGGCCTCTTGCCACCTAGCTCCTACCCTGATCCCTCCACACATGCACCAGTCAACGACAGTCATTTTCATAAGCATGTACTGTCACCATGTACTGCTAAAGGCACCTGGGATAGAAAAGAGGGGGACAAGGTCCCTACCCTCAGATCACTCACATGACAGGGAAGGTGAGGCCAAGAGAACAAAGAATATGTGTGACTGGAGTTGCTACAGGAATTTAAAAGGAACAATCTATCAGGGTCATGTCCTTGGTATGACTTTTAGGATACATGACATCAACTGAGATCCCAAGGACAAGATGCTAGCTAGCACTGTGAGGATGTAGAGGAACCATAGTGAGTGAAATGGTCCTGGGATGAGCTTCTGTTCAGAGACTAGGTGGCCACAGCAAGTGAAGGGAACAGAACAGAGGTGGGCAGAAGCTGGCTGGGCCAGGTCCCCTGGATTGGGTGGACATGGAACAGTATTTAGATTTTTTTCCCAGAGTAGAAGAGGAAATAATAGAAGAGATGGGTTTGGTTGCTCCTGCAGTGTAGGACAGAGCTGCACTTTTAAGGCCATCTACCCTGGGTGTAAGGCTCAGCTCAGGTCAGTGAGTCCTAAAGTGGGGTGCTCTAGAGAGTGTCTAGAAATGGGGAGGCCATCTTCTACAGTTTCCGCAGGATCGCTGGGTTGTGACCTTGTGGGAGCTCTGCCTGGGGAGGTTAGGCAAAGAGAGGGAAGAGGCCAGGGTTTGGGACAAAGTCCTTTTCAGAATTGCCCATCACAGCCTAGGGTCCCACTGGGGAGGGAATTCCTGCAGGGGCCTACCTTCTGCTTACCCAGTAAAGCCTCACTCTGCACAATAGGGGAGATAAGAGTATTCTCCATCTTTGTGTATTTCTTATGCTGACAATGGAAAGCCAAGGTCAAATGAGGGAAGCCTCTGCCAACTCACCCTAAAGCTCATGAATTTGGAGAGACCCACAGCATCTCACACCAGGTCTGTGACCCTTTGCATGGGGCTCTTGGGGGTCAGATACCCCTGCACACATCACAGACAGGAAATTGAGCACAAGGCTGGGGTGGGGCAACTAGATTCAAACCTAGCATGGCTTTGCCCTCTGTTCCCCATGAAGATTTCATATCACCTTTCCTATGGGGTGTTGACATAGCTTATTCCTGACATAGCAGCTCTGGGGTCCCCAAAGACACCCTCCCCCAAAACAACTCTTCCATCAGGGTCAGGCCCCCCTCCCTGGCCAAGTCTGGGCCACTGAACTAGACCCAAAGGCCAGGATCAGCTTTCCAAGTAACACCAGGCATCTCCCAGCACTTCCATCCCCAGACTTCTTAATCATGGGACTTGGCTTGCAGGCAGGTTAAACTCTGCCAGCCCCAGCAGCTTTGCTGGAACTTAAGCACTAATTGTGGTCACCAAAACACATGTGAGCCTTGAGCCCACTGGAGGTTTTTAATAGGCTTGTTCTCAGAGAAGCAATCAGACTATAGAAAACACATGCATGGTAGGGTCGGCTCCCCGTGGAAGGAGGAGGCAACAGGGGCTCTCAAGTGGTTTGGGAAAGAAGTTGGTCTCTTCCTTCTACAAACCTCCTGATCCTTTTCACTCTTTCCCATCTCATGTACATGCATGCATGCAGATGATGGAAGCAGGACCTTGGAAATGTCTGGACAGTCCCTCTGCCATTCTGCATCATTAGCACCCAAGCCCCCTCACCCTTGGCCCTTCTTTGTCTCCTGTTCCTGCTGCCTGCCCCCACCTCAGCCACTGTCATTTCTCTCCTGGGCTTTTAATCCAATCTTTCCACAACACAAATCTACCACCTCCTACACCTGCCCCTCAAACCTCCATTTGCAATGGAGAGAGAAAAAAAGAAACTCTAAATCTGGTTTCCACCCACTCTACTCAATGTCCAGACCATATTGCTGGGCTGGGTTTCTATGCTCACAGTCAAAGAAATCCAGAGAGGGTTCCTGAGGATGGAAGGGACCACCAGAGATGTTTCAAAGGTCCCCTCTATCCCATTTCAAGGAGAGAGAAAGCAAAAGTCAGAGAACTTTAAAGACTTGCTTTGTGTTTTTAAAAGTACAGTTGGTAGTTGCTTACAGCTTTCCTGCTGGACACAGCAATCATGGCTGCCCACCTGGGTCCTTGGGTGTTGGGTCTCCAAAGACATTTGCAGTTGTCCCATATACCAATGGCATGGTATATAAACCAAGCATAACCTCCTGTGTACTTTATGTCTACCTATTACTACTTAAAGGTCCTCTGGATTGCTGGACTATAGGAATAGCAAGGAAAAAAACCTGTTCATATTGGGTACAGTTTTGGTTTCAGTTATATTTTTCCTGAGCTTGGTTAGATCTGTGGGTACAGAACCTACATATGTGGGGGAGGGCCATAGGTGGTGATGAGGGACTGGAGGTGGGGGTTTGGATGCTCTCTCTCTCTCTCTGTACCCTCCCCAGATGGTTCTAAAAGCAGAGCCTCTGGGGGAGACAGCCGGAGGGCTGTGGCTAACATGGTGAGGAGAGCCTGAGGTATGCACTGGATTCCCTACCTTGCACCCCAGTGCCTACCACAGATCTCTGCTTCACTCTTCCTGACAAGCTTCCCCAGCTCCTGTCTGGTGTGCTCACTTTACATAGGTTCAATGCCATTTCCTGAAGGAACCCAAAGTGAGTTGATAAATAACCCCTTAAACACATGCACGTACGCATGCACAGAAAGCGAATGGGAGGCTTTTCTTCAGGTGGGAGCCTGGCTAGCATGAGGGTCTCTCCTCCATACAGAAGAACCCAGCTTTGTACATACTACTCTGGTTTTTTGTTTGTGTGTGTGTGTGTGTGTGTGTGTGTGTGTATGTGTGTTTTTTTGTTTTTTGTTTTTTCAAGACATGGTTTCCCTATGTAGTGGTTCTGGCTGACCTGGACTTGCTTTGTAGCCCTGTTTCTGTGTGTTTGTTTGTTTGTGTGTTTTTGTTTTTTTCAAGACAGGGTTTTTCTATGTAATGGTCCTGGCTGACCTGGACTCACTTTGTAGACCAGGCTGGCCTTGAACTCAAAGAGATCCGGCTGCCACTGCCTCCTGAGTCCTGGGATTAAAGGCATGTGCCACCACACCTGGTTTACTCTCTGGGTTTTAAACTCCCACCACATGACCTACTTCAAGCCATGTATCTGTGTTTTCTACATTGTGTGGTTACCAGGCAATGAAGAAATTTCTATCAATCTCCCATAAAGGTCTAGGTGGCCTCTCCATGCTTCTAGGACCTCAGAATCCAGGAGATCTTGAGGACACAGCAGGGCTTCTCATCAATTGTGTTAGTGAATGGATCCTTTCCCCTTCTGAGCCTCAGTTTCCCCCTCCAGAAAATGAAGGGACAAGGCAGGACTCCCTCAGAGGTGGTCTCTACCAATACCACTCTGTTGGGCATGGTCCAGATACTGCTACTGTTTAAATTTGAGATGTCCCCCACAGGTTCATATTTTGAATGCTTAGCCCTTGGTTGCTAGCACTATTTGGGGACATTGTAGAAATTTTGGGAGATGGGACCTAGCTAGAGGAAGTGGGCCCCTGGGAGTGGGTTATGGGATAGTACCACAGATTATTCTGGTCTCTGTGCACCCTTTCAGCCATAATGGAACTGCTCTGCTCTGCCCTCCCACCGTGATAGAATAAAACATCTGAAACAATAGATCCCAATCAGTCTTTGCTTCCTTAAATTGTCATTTCGGTCACAGCAGATGTAAACGTAGCTAGAGCACTCACTGTGGCCAGAGTCAGGATTTGCCCCCATTTCAGAGTTGAGGAAAATCAAGATAGGGACACAAAGGCACAGCCATGGAGCTGGTGAGTGTCAAGCAGGGCCTTCAACCCAGGCACCTTGAATTCAGATGCCACAGGCTGCCATGGAGGATGCTGGACATTGCTGAGTCGGGTTAGGGATGGGGTGGCAGATGAGTCCCTGAAGCTGCATGCTCTGAGTGCAAATGCCCCAAGAGTAAGCAGAGGTCTGCTGTCTTGAGAGTGGGCCTTCTGCCATGCCTACTGTAATCATTGTGCCTCAGGGAGTTCTTTATCATGGGGATGCTTGGCCCACATACCTTAAGAATTACAGAGTTGGGATTTGAACCCTGGTTGAATTAGCTCCTGAATTGTACCCTGGCTGATCCACACTTTCAAGCTGGAATTCTAGGACTCTTCTTGGAATAATAATGACTAAGGATAATGAATCAATGGTAAGCAGTTGATCTCTGACCTCCAGGCCAGCCCTGCTTCAGGGGCTTTGCCTCCTTCCAGGCTTTGCTTGGCTGTCTTTTGGTGGAGAACCCAGGCTCTGAGGCCACCAGCCAAGTCCTTTCATTGTTTAAAAGAGAGCTGACTTTGGGACCCCAGGAAGGACACTAACAACATCTGGGACTCAGGCCATAGTCTTGTGGGTACAGCAAGGACAGGCTATAGGATGCCCTGAGCAAAGCTGGACAGGGGCACAGCCTGTGGAAGGCTTCTCCTGGCCCCGGTCCCATCCCTGAAGCCCTTCTTTTGAGGGTTCAGGGCCTGCCCACCTCCTGTCCCCTCTGCTCAGTCCTGGTTCCTCATCTCCCTGGCCTGGTCTTACCTCCATTCTCTGTTCTCACTCCCTCAGCCCTAGCTACAGCCTCTGACTTCACACACAGAAGCAAGCCCTACAGACTTTGGGTCAGACAGCTGAAGGCTCTGATGCCTGAGCCCTTCAGGAACTCTGAGGCAATTCTAAGTGGGTGGTCCACAGCCTCCCTGGATCACAGGCCTTGCTTGACCTTTGTTTACCTCTGTGCCTGGAGGTGAGCTCTCACTCCACAGCCTGCTGTCAAGACCCTGGCAGACAGGACACACTGGGCTAGGTATGCTCTCACTGTGAACCTGACTCACAGTAGGTGCTTAACAAATCCTACTGGGACCACTGAAGTCAGCCCTGCCAGTGAGAAGGCTCTCAAGGTGAAAGTGTGACCAACGGAATTTTTCCGCTGTTCTGTCAGAGACAAAATTTAAGTTCAAGGAATGAGTCAAGTCTGGCATCTGGACTTGGGAAATTAAATACAATTTAATTAAATTAATAATTAAATAAACCAGGTTTTAGGAGGTTTGCCTAGAGTCATTTCTGTGAGGAAGACAAGAGACTGAGAGGCACATTCCTCAGGTGTTAAGATGAGCTGACAATGACGATGAATAAAAAAGCCAAGTCTGGAGTAGGCTGTATTATAAGGGGTAGAGCGGTTCGCTGAAGTATAAGATCTGACTTTTCGTAAGAGGAACATTGACAGGCAGCTGTCACTCTGAAAATAATGACCAAGCTGACAATGGTGGCTGAGGGGTATGGGAAGCATAAGTATAATTTCAACCAAAGTACAAGGTAAAAATAAAATATGATCTGTATTATTTTTTAAAAAATAAATGACCATTATGGAAGTGGGCCTGGGTGATTGAAATTATTCCAGAAGGAAGAATTAGGACTGATGTGTGGACAGTGCATCAAGAATTAATTAGATCTAATATTGAAAAAAGAATTGTTTTCCAATAAGGCACCTTGTCATAAGTGGTGGTGACCCCCTGTCATTATAGGTATGCAAGCAGAAATGGGGTGGGACAGAACATAGGATGTACTAAAAGAGTTTTGGGTATTAGGTGGGGGTACCAATCAAAGGACCTCAAAGTTCCCTCCCTCTAAGGTGCCAGGTGGGTGAGCCTGGAATGGGTTATTTTTGGTGTGAGCACAGTGGCCTTACTGGGCAGCGGGTGAGGTCAACAGGCTGTCTTGGAACAACCAGGAATTTGGGGTTGAGCCTGTCCTGGGAGCCACGGAGTATCTCAGGAAGCTACACAGGAATGTGAAGGAGGACGCCAGGGCCAGCACCCTGAGAACAGGCTCCATTCAGTCACTGCCCTATTCTGTGGTTGAGAGCCTCAGTTTCCAAACTCCACACTGAGGAAGTATATGAAGGCAGAAGTATCTTGAACTTCCAGGAGCCCACCATTCTCTGGAGATCCCATGGAACCCAGGTGCAGGCTCAGGTCGAGTATTCATTTCAGTTTGAGCACCAAAGCCCTATTTCAGGAACTCTGCACCATTTCCCCAGCCTGGGCAACCTTAGGTCACTGGTCACCCAGAAGAGAAGCTGAGATGCTGGCTTGGTAGGACATCCCTGTCTGACCGTGAGAGTTCTGGTCTGGGTTTCACCATGACCTTAAGGAAGGAGCTGTCAGAAGGTCTGTCATGTGGACAACCTATGGTGGAGGATCCCCACTTTCTCTGCCACAAGGGATTGATGTCTTGGTGAGTTGTGGAGTCCTCCTCCAAGTAGAGGCTGGCAGCATGCCTACACTCAACCACTTAGCAAATGGGACCTAAGGACTTTGGTGCTCTTGGAGGACTCCCTAAGTCTGTGACTAGATGTTTCCACAAATAGCAAGTAACAGAAGGCTGAGGGGGCTGGGGCCCTGGCAGCTTGTATCATAGACCGGAGGTTCTTCATTATACTGCAGTAATTTAACCAGATGCATCCCAGAAATTCCTCTGGCCTAACAGCCAAGTGTACATCTGAGAAGGAGTCAGGGGCCTATAGTGGGTCTGACCATCATCTGAGATACCACACTTTCTTGGAAGATTAGAGTCACAGGTTCTGGCTGGGGAGAGGACTCAGTCCATAAAGTGCTTGTCATGCAATCATGAAGGCCACAGTTTGATCCCTAGAGCCCAAGAAAGCACCAGGCATGATGGCCCATGTTATAATCCCAGTACTGGAGAGGGGAGACAGGACCATCTCAGGGGCTTTCTGGCCAGCCAGGCCAGTGAGAGACCCTATCGCCAAAGAAAAAAACCACCAAGGTGAATGGTGCCTGAGGAATGACACTCAAGGTTGGCCTCTGGCCTCTTTACACCTCTACACTAACCCCCACCCATCACATACTATAAATGAAATAAAAATCAAAGCTTCTCTTTCCCAGAAGAGGCCACGGCCCACTTGACTTCTTTGACTCTTGTTTTCATTCCAGAGGCAATGGTAGGCACACCACAGGTCCAAGAGAGTCCCTGGCTCTGGCCCAGGTCCCAGCTGGGGTCAGGCTCCCCTCACTGCCTGTATAGGTGTGAAAGTAAAGATGGCTCCCTGGGCTTGTGGCTACGATCCCCAGCCAGCCTGTGCCACAGGCCCAGTGCTTCCTCTGGCAGCAGCGGGCAGTTTGGATTAATCATTACCAGGTCATTGACATCCCTAGGAGCCACGCCTGGTGAGGACCCAGGCCGCTATCCCCATGTGGCAAAGGCCGGCAGATGACTGGCTGGTGAGTGGTAATCTGAGCAGGGTGTGCAGAACAAGATTATTAGGGTCATACATTTTTATTAAAGGCCACTAACAGATTTATAGAGAGCACTGTAAAATGACACTTGTTTTTATTAGCGCAAATCCTCCCACTTGACAGAAGCCCCTGGGCTGAAGCAGAATTCCTAGGCTTCCTCGGAAAGACAGAGTTAGCCTTTGACTGAAGTTCTTATTACCTGGGTATCCACACCTGGATCCTCGGGGACCTTGAGACCCCAGACATCTGAAAGCAGGGGCTTAGCCACCTGCCACCGGGTGACCTCAGAGCTCTTTCTCTTCCAAGAGTCTCAATTTCCTTCTCTGAAAGCTGGCATGAGAATGGCTTCCCTGAGGGCCTTGTGAGGGTCCAGGTGTGAGTGGGATAGGAGAATCTGGAATTCAAGGGACTTCACTGATTTGGTCACTGGACTTTTCTTCCTCCAAGGACGTGTCAGCTATGGGACAGTTCTGGTTAGTCACATGGACAGGGGTTAGCCTGAGCTCAGGGGTCTCTGGGACTTTTAGATGTTTCCAGATGGAGTGTAGCCAGGTGGCTGAGGGACCTTCAGGGGTGTTCACAAGAACATTTAATCTCAATGTTCTGGGTAGGAATGGAGGGGGAAGGGAGGGGAGAAATAGAAAGGGAGGGGAGACAGACCTTTGCAGGTGAGAGAGAACATACAAAAATGATGGTGCCTGATGGAGGCCAGGCACTCTGTTTTCTGTTTTGTTTTGTTTTGTAGAAGCCCTATCATGGGAGAAAAGGTTCTAAAAAGAGCCAGTCTTAGCAGCCAAGATTCAAATCCCCTCAGAGCTACCCCCGCCCAAAACCTTAGAGAAGCCACACAGCACTTACTTTCTGTGGTACTAGGAGAATAATAAGGCCCAGGGCCTCTTGGTCACATCCTGGTGCAGGGTGACCTTCCAGCATCTGTTTGACCTCCTTTGGGGACCCTTCCCTCTGACTGGTTGGCCCTGAGAAGCATCTAAAGCCCAGGAGAAGAGCATGAACCAGAAAGAGTAGGGCCAGGAAACACAGTAGAGAAGATGGGTCACCTATTTTGGTGCTAGATCAAGCCTGACCTTGATTATGGGTTGCTTATGGGTTGTTTTGGTATGTTGACCCAGAAGATGGCTACTTCTATTATTTGATTGGATTTTTATTATTTATAAGACCTTAACTAGCTCATAAGATTATTGCGATATGTATTAATTGTCTAATATGACAAAACACATAGTCATAACATGATGGGTGATTTTTTTAATTGAAAATAGAAAATACGTTTTTTTCTTTCTCAAATTTTATCATGAAAAATTTCAATCTCATAGATTTCCAAGAAGGTTTCAATGAATGCTCATAGACCACACACTCTTCATCTGCAGTCACTGGTTGTTAACATTTACCTATCTGGTTCTCTTGCCCCTCCCCCACTCCCCTCCCCTCCCTTTCCCCCTCTCCTTCTTTGATGCTCTTAGGTTACCTGAGACATTAGTCCACTTACACTTATCAATTGGACTTAAGAACCAACACACGACTCCTGCCCAGCCACAAGCCATTGTCTCAGGCTAGAAGTCCACCCCTGACAGCAGCCTCAACTCAGCCCTCACAGCCCCTTTTCTTCCTAGAATCACATGCTGTGCTTGGCTGTCCTGTCTCATAATCCACTCACTAGGGTGATTCTCCAGGCTTCTCACAGGATGGACATTTGAGGAAGACCCTTCCTCTAGGTTTTCCTAATTGTTTGCTCATATTCACATTCTTCTGAAACTCTTGGTGCTGTGGGAGACACAGTTTAGTTGCTTCAAGCTTTAATGGAAGTGTCATAAATACACACAAGGGTGACCAGATTTGCCCCTGGCCTGCTGTCTCTCAGATTAGTTCAGCTCTGGCCTTGGCCTTGACCCTAACAGGAGTCAGGTCACCCATCCTCCTCTGGATTTGGTGACTGAAACTAAGAGGCCTTGGTGACGGCTACCTCCTTCTTCATTCATTCACTTCTCTCCTAGTGCACAGCACACCCAGTGACAAGGCCTTTCCACTCTCACCTCAGGGCCTTTACGCATGTCGAACTTGTTGCTAGATGACACTCCCTTGCTGCGTCTTAGTGGATTCCTGTTTGTGACTCAGGTTCCAACACAAGTGTCACTGTCCCCCAAACCTCAAGTCCTCAGCCCTAACCCAGCCACAGAGACATGCAACTGTATTTGAAATGTCGGTGTTTTCTGTCTGCCCATCTCTCCTACCTGCTTTAGGAGAGCAGAGGCTTAGGTGGTAACTCTGGCACAGGATCTTCCTGTGTTCTAAGTTCCGTGAAGGAGAGAGGTGTGGGAGAGCAGAGGGGAAAGGAGAAAGCAGAGGGAAGCAAGAGCCAGCCTGCTGGGTGGAAACTTGCAGAATGCAGCCCACTTAGACTTACTTCTGTATCTTTCTGGTTGTGGGTCATAACCACTCCTATTGTGAAATTTGGGTACCACATGCCTTGAGGGACCCATGGCTGCCCCAGTGGTGGCTTCAACCTTTCCATGAGCATCATCACCATGACAGATAGCTGGTGTGAGACACTAGTGTGCCAAAAACAACAAACAGAAAAACAAAACCATGAAAATAACCTATCTCCCTCACTCATCAAATACATGTCAAGCTTAAAAAATTAGCCTGTGGGGTGGGGTGTGAGGTGAGGGACAGAACCCCACACCCTCCTGGTGGGGATGGAACTGACAGCCTGCAGGTACCTTTCTGGCCCTAGTTGAACAGTGAGTCTACTGATGTGCTGAGAGTATATATAAAGACATCCTCAGTGAACCGAGTAACTGGTGGGCCCTCCACTCTTTCTAGAAAGCTATTCAAAGGGAAAGAAAACCAAGGTGAAAGGTCATGCTCAGTGGCCTTGTCACAAGGTCACTCTCCTCAGTGTCTCTCATAAAAGCAACAGAATGAAAATCCACCTAGATCCAAGTGAAACCTGGTTAAATAAACTATATACAAAGACCTTTGATCCTATCACATGATCCACATGTGTTAGAGGGCCTGAGACCAGGACTCTGACCCTACCGAATGCTGATGAGGAGGTGGGGTGACAGAAACTCTTATCCGTTGCTGGAGGAAAGACACTGTCCTGGGGCAGTTTCCTGCAGAATTAAATTTCCATGCCTCCAAAAGCAGCAAACAAGCTTGTGGAGATCTCCACAAGGGAGCTGAGGGCTCATGTCCACAAGATCTGGCCATAATGGCCAAGATCTGGAAGCCAAGACCCCTTTCAGCAGACAAATGTATGAATATACTGTGGTTCACATAGATAAGGGAATATTATTCCATACTGGAAAAGGATGAGCTATCAAGCCAAGTCATGGGGAAACACAGAAGAACGTTAGATACTTATTAGTAAGTGAAAAGTTCTAAGGAGGTGTGTTCTACATGATTCCAGTCATAGGACATTCTGGAAATGGTAAAGCTTTACCATGATAAAGAAGTAAAAAGATCTTTGGGTGCTAGGGGCTGGGAGGGAGAGACAATTGGCAGAGCACGGAGACTTTCAAGGCAGTGATGTTCTGTACACTGGTATGGTGACAGAGCTCATGACACAGCCATTCAAAGACCTTGCAAGAGTGAGCCCTAACTCATCCCCTGTGGGTGATGGTGACCTGTCATGTGGCTTCAGCCATGGTAACAAATGTGTGCTCTGGCAGGCGATATTGAAGGTAGAGAATATGGGTGGTAGGCAGAGACAAGGCCACTGTCTGTGCCTTCCTCTCAGTTTTGCTGAGGATTTGAAAACTGCTCTACACTAGTCACTGTATACTCAGCCAGAGCCTCGCAGGGCTGTGTGAGAGCATCCTCAAACAGAAGCAAGTGCAGGAAGACACATATACGCTCACCATGGAGAGTTTAACTGCACATGTACTTGATGGGTGGGAACAGCATGTCCAGGTGAGAAAAGAAGCCATGAAATAGGAAGAAGATTCAATTATTTCAATCCTTTTGTTGTTTTGGTTTTTTGAGACAGGGTCTCATGTAGCCCAGGCTGACATCAAATTCTCTATGTAGTTGAAGGGGATCTTGAACTTCTGGTTCTCCTGCCTCCACTTCCTAAGTGCTGGGATGACAGGCACACACCATTACACCCAGTTTATATGGTGTTGTACATGGAACCCAGGGCTTCCTGTAGGCTGATAAGCACTCTACCAATGCGGCCAGATCCCAGTCCACCATATGAGAATGTTAACAGCATATTAGCTCCCATGGGGTCTTATGCCTGGAACCCAAGCATTTTTATTTTAAAGCCTGGCAAATATTTGGTGCTCAGTAAACTTTACTCTAGTGAATGGTGTTGGTTCTGGCATCCTCTGCAAAGTCCTGACAGGAGGAGGAGTGCAGGAGACCAGTCTTCTGGTCATGAACTGCACAAAAGTAAGCACATTCCATCACGGGTTGGGGCAGGGATCATGAGGCTTCGCCCTCTCTGAAGAATGACAGGCAGTTATTGGGTGCTGTGTGTGTATATGTGTCTGTTGATATATATGAGGGTCATATCCTTCAGTGGTATAGGCACTGGTAGGTTCCTCTTGCTCAAATTTATAGCCCACTACCCAGGCTCATGAAAAAAAAAGCCACTTAATTAAATGTATTGGACCACAAAACAAAAACATCATGAAAGTAGAAGGGGGACTTCATGGGAAAAAGGGGTTTGTTGAGGCTGGGAGGAGGATGACAGAAGATCATGGGAGAAGTATGATCAAAGGACATTTTATATGCACACATATTTAAAATTATGGAAAAACAAAAATTAAAAAGATATATCCTGACAGCACTTAAAAAGAAAATCTCAAGGATCTTGTCACTGTGGTGTCCCAGCCCCAGCCATCAACTTGCTCCAGGTCCTGGGGAAGCGCCTCCCCCTGCTCAGTAATTTCACCTTCTCATCTGAAAAGCATTTTGGGGGTAGGGGTGCAAGGCTGTTCTGTTTCCTCCTGCTTCAGAGTTTGTAGATCTGGAAGATTCTAGAAGCCCCAGGACCTGGCAGGTAAGACTGTGGGATAGTTGCAGAGTGTCACAAATGATGTTCTTTACTGAACCTTATAGGACTTCCTCACAGGACTGACTTTGCAGGGAACATGGTGGCATGTGTCAGGTTTGATCTCAGGGTGGGACCCATGGGCAGGTTACCTACCTCTTGATGTCTTGTTACTCTCAGGCAGAGAATGGGGACTGTCACCCATCTTCAACACACCAGACAGGGGCTATGACCTTTTGACATAGGGTCTCCTTGCATGACACCAACATCCAAGGACAAGAGAAGGGTATCCAGTTTTCCCTCACTTAGAGGCACACGGTAGAGGTTGGCAGATTCATAGGTGTCCAGGGACAGGGCTGCTCTCAGAGTCCTCTCCCCTGAGCTGGCCTTCTCTGTGCTGCAGATCCCTTTGGCAGATTCCCACGCTTTACTAACCCTTCATGCCCTCCATGAATGGCCACATCCCCCACAGCCCCATGGTGGGGTTGTGGAGTCCTGGCCCCAGGCCACTGTCACCAGAGGCAAAAAAAATGATTGTGATCTCTCCATGGTATGCTGGCCACTTCTGGGTTTCTAAGGTACAGCATGTCCCGTGTACCCCCATTAATCCTCACAACAAGCTAGGAGGCAGATGAATGTGTCCCATGGCACATATGAGGAGGTTTGTACAGGGAGCCACCTGTTCACAGGACACCTACTGGATGCTGGCATTGCAGGTAGGGTGCGGTCATGAAAAGCAGGGCTTGGAACCACCAGGGACGTGCACTGAGCACAAGCTGCCTGGCAGGCTCGCTGGATGCCTGCCACAGCGTGACCAGTAACTCCTGTACTTTACACTGTGAGGCCCATTTATCAGCCCCTCCATCTGTCTCCAGAGCCTGAAAGCTGAGCTATTGTGCTCACCTTGGCTGTGGCTTTGGAAATCTGCACTTTGACAGACAGAATTGATTATGTCCAGGCACACAGTGGTAACTTGAAAAGGCTAGTAGATGAATAGATGCCAGGCAGTATGGGCAATGGGAGATGCCTGAGAAAGTCAGGGATGGCTCCCTTGAGAATTAAATACTAGAATTGGGTTATGAGAGATGAATAGGAGTTTCCTAGACAAACCAACAGGTGCCTAAGCCAGGACTCCACATCCTGATGTCCCATCCTCTCAACAAGGCACATGGGCCTCACAATGGTCGCAGGCTGAGGGAGAGACCCTTAAGAGCACAGCTTTTCCAACTGCTCCTCCTTCAGCCCTGAAATGCTTTGACCTCCACCTCATGGTAGGTTTGGGCCAGCCTTGAGGTGCTGTGCCGCTTATTGGGTTTCCGGGGGAGATATGGCATCTCACCATTCAGATTGTACTGTCTGCCCCCCTCCCCCCCTTCCCCCCCTCCGCACACATGAGGACTCAGGTCCCACAGAGCCAGCAGAGGTCTTCTTTAGTCATTACTGCCCAGGCCATGCTGCCTGGGAGGAAGTTTTTCCACCCTAACTCATTTGCTCATTTTCCTTCCATTTCTTCCTGTGCTCTTCACCGCCACCCAGCCGGGGGACACAAGCACAGCCGTGGGTCCTACAGACCCCGGGTTCTATCCCTAGCTCTGTTCTTTAATGTCTGTGAGTCCATCTTTCCATCTGCAAAATGGAACTGATACTAACTAGCACCTCTCGGGGGGAGGGGCTGTGAAGGTTCGAGGAAGGACTGGGTACAGGTGCACAGTAAATGCACAATGTGGCCCATGGAGCTGTTGCTAGGGACATCCACGCTGTGGCCATCATCATCTCAGAAGCCATGCAGAGAGGGTTGGCACATGCATAGCACTCTAGCATCTACAGTGGGTGGCTGTCCATCAAGGTCCTCACTCCCCACTGCCCACTCCTTCTGGTTTTGGCTCTGAAAATGCCACTGCAAAACCCATTTGCACAGTCGGGCAAAGTACTTGAGAAGGTATGTCTTTGTGTCTTATTTATCCCATTTGGCCCAAAACCTTATTGCCTGAATTATAAGCATTTAGATTTTTAAAAATGTGTGTGTCTGTGAGTGTTTGTCTCTGTGTGCTCATGTATGTGCAGATACCTGAGGAGACCAGAGGAGGATGTCAGATCTTCTGGATCTGGAGTTAAAGATGATTGTGAGCTGTCCAACATAGGTGCTGAGAACTGAACCCAGGTCCTCTGCAAGAGCACCAAGTGCTTTTAACCAAGGAGCCATCTCTCCAGCCCCGCTACATTGCAATTCTGACTTACTAGAGTGTCCTACAGGCTTCCTGCTCTTTCTGGAAGCCTCACCCATCCTGGCAGTGAGACCATCATTGGAGATGATGGTTTCGTAGCCCAGCAGCCCATATCCCAGTGCTTGGGGAGAGCTGTCAGTGACACCTTCTTGTATTCAGGGCTGGAGACAGGAAGTGATGGGGAAACCGTGGAAGTCCATCCCTCTTTCCTCGGTGACGGGTGTAAGGAGAGAGTACATGGGCTCATCTGGAGCAACCCCAGTCCCTCCACAAACTTTATGAACAGGGAAAGAGAAAACTGACCTCTATCTGAGTTGAGACAGTTGGAAGAAGCAAGAGGAAGGAATATCTGAGGACAAAGCCAATACTAGAGAACAGGGCTAAGTGGGTGACTTGAGCCTGTGAGTGAACACAGACATGTTCACTTAAGCTACTTTGTGTGTGACCCAGTCCCAGGGATAGAAAGCACTCTGTCAAATATGACCCTTAAAGGACTCCCCAGCAACTGGGTGACTGACTCATCTAACCCCCAATTATTCAGTTCCTTTGTGGGCACAGCCCCGATAAGCTACTGCCTCATCGGGGATATCAGGCAGGATTATCATCTGGTGAAATCTTTGGGGCAAGGAGACAGACCTGGGATCTGAAGACCCAGGTTTCTAAACAGGGAGGGCCTGGCTTTCAGGAACATGTTTGAAAGGAATGTTGGGAGCAGGATTTGGGCCTTGGTTGTGTGCACTCTTGAAAGACAGCTAGTGAGAACCAGTTTTAGGGTTTCCTTTTGGACCACCACCCAAAGGCTCATGTTTTTAACTCTTGGTCTCTGGTGTGTGGTGTGAGGCTGATAGCAGCGGAGTATTGTGGAGGTGGGGTCTGGTCCACTAGAGGCAGTCTTTGAGGGTAATACTCTTCACTGGTTCTGCTCTCTCTGTGTCCTGTCAAACACCACATGAATGAGTGGCCACTTCACACTCTCACCACCATGGATAGATGGAGTCTCTTCACCCTACCTTCCCCACTGCGGGAATCTTAAGACAGCTCATGCTTGCCAGGGACAGGTGACAGAGTCCACAACCATGCCCCTCCCCTGAGCTCCACACCACCAAAGGCCCACTTGCCTAGTGGACATGCTAAGGCCTCCCTGTCAGCATGCTTGGCTGAGGTCAGGTTTGTTTTCTAGCACAAGCAGGGATCTGACTGGAAGAAAATCACTCTCCAGAGTCAACGCAACAAGTGAGCTCCCAGGGAGCAGATGGGTCATGAAGAGGCCCAGAACAAAACTGATTATCTTCAAGAAGGCACTGATCAAGCAGAGTGAAGCTGTGGGTTTTGCAGAGAGGACTCTTGAAAAGTAAACGCTGCTGGCATCCTTTGGGGACTCAGGCTGTGGTTGGGGACTCAGGCTGCAGCTCCACCTCAGTGCGAGGAGCCCAAGCTTAGAGCTCTGCTTGCAGCCTGAGAGAAGGATGTGTGTACTGTGGTGTGTGTGTGAGTGTGTGTGTGTGTGTGTGTGTGTGTGTGTGTGTGTGTGTGTGTGTGTCTACTTGCACATAGCCGTACAGGAGCAGGATGTCAAAGGGCTTACAGCCAGCCCACTCTACTTCCCAGAGTTCATTGGGGCCATTTCTACCCAGAGTGGAGTTTTCTCCTAATGTGCTTCCAGAGTGTCCTATGGTCTAGCTTTGGGCATGCATGCACATCCTATCCCCCAATATCACATGACCTCATGCATGTGGAACAGCAGTTGGGATTGAGGTAGAAGCCTATAAGACTGACCTCTGATGAGCAGAATCTCCAAGTCCCTCACTGATCCTTTCTTTAAGCCCCAGTAAGAAGCTTCCCATTTCTAAAATCCAATTACTTTCAAGATGCCACCTGGAGGAGCTGCCTTTGGTCAAAGGAAGTCATCTGGATTCCTTTTAGTGAACTATCACTTCTCCCTAGTCCCCTCCATTCTGATCCCATCACTGGGGCCAAGGTTGCCCCCAACAGAAGCAGAGTGGAATGGACTTTGGGATGTCTAATGTCTCTCAGATGAAAGGCAGGATCCTCCTTCTCCTCTGTCCACAGGAAAGGTCTGTAGAGATTCCTCAGAGGGACAGCAAGCTGACAGGAGAGAGACAATGCCTTGGCAACCCCATGAGGATCCAGGACAAGTGTCTCGACAGGATGATACCATTTGGGTTTCATAAAGAGAGTGGTTCCTAGTCACTCTGCTCAGGGCACTGTGCTTGTGAGCAGTATGTGAATCCCCTCACCACCCTGTGTCATAGATGGGTAAACTGAGGTAGCCAGTATTTCCCCCCCTCCTGATAAATGCAACCAAAAACATGTGAAGAAGGAACCACTTCAGAGAAACAACTAGTTCTGAGATATTGGGGTGAGTGTTCACTACAGAGCCACCTGTTATGGCTTGATTTTGGTATGAAGAGTACTCCCAGAATCCTTATGTGTTGAGGCTAGGTCTCCAGTGCAATGCTGTCAAGTGGGGCTTTGGGAAGTGACCACGTCCCGAGGCTCTACCCTCATCAGTAGACTCGGGGTTCAATGGGCCTTCGGGTGAGGTGGGGCCTCCTTGGAGCAGTGGGTTGCTGGAGGACATGCCTCTGAAGTGTATTTTATCCCTGGCCTCTCCCTCTGTCTGCCCCTCTGCTTCCTGGCTGCTATGAGGTGAGCAGCCTAATCCCTCACATCCTCCCTCGGCCACGACACTGACACTCACCACAGACTCACTGCAGTGGAGCCAGCCAACTGTGACAGACACTTGCAAAATCATGAGTCAAAGTGAGCCTTTTTTCCCATTAGGTTGATGTTTTATTTTGCTCTTTGTGGCTATGATAAGCACCATGACCAAAGAGGGAGGAAAGAGTCTCTTTCCGTTTACAGATTACAACCCATCACTGAGGGAAGTCAGCGCAGGAACTCAAGCAGGGACGGAGACAAGAACCATGAAGGAAGCTCATTACTGGCTTGCTGTCCCTGGCTTCCTCATCTACCTTTCTTACACAGCCCAGGCCCAACTGACTAGGGATGGTATTGCCCACAGTGGGCTGAGCCCGGCTCCATCAATTAGCAAGCAGGAAAATGCCTCAGAGACATGCTCACAGGCCAACCTGACAGAGGCAGACTCCCAAATGAGATTCCCAAACACCTTTGGGCTGTGTCAGATTAACTAGCTGAAGCTGACTAGGAGAGCTGATTCTATCAGGTTTTTTGTTTGTTTGTTTGTTTTTATTTTTTGTAATATGTCTGACAGCAACAAGAAACTGCTTAGCATATCAGCTATCACACCCATTTTACAGACAAGGGTACTGAGGCCAGAGGAGGAGCTTGGGGTGTTAGAGAGGCAGGGTTAGGGAGCTGGAACACTGGCTTCTGAACATAGAGTGCCAAGAAAACAGTCTGGACCTGATGCATGTGCCCATGGCCCAAAGATGCATATGAAAAAAGTCCAGTCAGTGTAGAGAATCCTAGTCCCTCCATCTCAGGGATGAAAAGGCACAAGTCTGGGACCAGTCCTCTTCTTGCTGCTGCGGGGAGCTACTTAGTCTTCCTGCACCCCAGCTTTTTCCCATAGGAAAGTGCGACACTGTTCTCAAAGTGTTGCTCTAAGGTTAAGTGAGATACTCTTCATAGAAGCCAAGAGCAGATGGAGGAATTTGGTGATAAAACAGGAATAAAAAGGGCCACTGGGGCTTACAGAGGCCTCCAGTAACACTTGTTTTGAATATATATATATATATATATATGTATGTGTGTATATAATATCTTACATATTCATTATATTATAAATTAAACATTAATTGATAATATTTAATATATTCATTGCATAATTAAAATAGTTCATGAATAATTAATATTATATGGAGTCATTGTTTTTATTCATATATATATATATATATATATATTCATTAAATTCTCACCATGAGTCCTGAGAAGAAGGTATTATGCTGTTTTGGGGTTTTGCCTCAGTTCATCACCTTCCTGTCTTCAGCCTCAGTTTTTCCAACTGTGAGGCCACACCATATTTACTGACCTGGTGGTTTCAGGAAATGGCCAGAAGATGGTGCATGAAGACAATATATGTGGACTTACCCCTCAAACACCAGTGCCCAAGTGGGTAGATATTGCCATTCCCAGAGGTCTGGTCCTTAGGGAGTCTGCCGATAGCCTGCAGATTCTCTCAAGCCCCACACAGCATGCGGGGCACATCTTCCTCATAATCCTTCATCTCAGAGTCACATTGTTCAAACAGCAGGGCAAATGGAGCTAGGGACGTAGCTCAGTTTGGTGGAGTCTTTGCCCAGCACACATGAAGTTCTGGGTTTGATTTCCCCAGCACTCCATAAACTGGGCATGGTGACACATGGCTTACTCAATACTTGGGGGGCAGAGGCAGGATGATCAGAATCCAAGATCATCTCTTGGCTACAGAAGGAATTTAAATCAAGCCTAGCATGCATAAAACTCTATGTAAAAAGTAAAAAGTGAAATCATTTCATCCATGCTAGTTGTAGGTCTGCCTCTGTGGATTTGTGCCAAAAGACCCAGGAGCCAGAGCCTGAGAACTTGCTCTCAGAGAAGTTTACACAAAAACAACTCTCTACAAGAGGTGTCCTGTCCCTCAACAAGTCACCTCTGGTTACCTGATCCAAGTAATCACTTCATAAAGCCCCCAACTATCAATGTACTAAGGCTGGGATTCTAACTTGCCCTGACACCAGGCTGTCTGGACAGACTCCTGGATGGATGGACACACAGTAAAGACCTGATGGGACACTGCACAAAAGCATCAGTGTGACCTGCAGTTGGAAAGGGCAAAGAGAGCAGCTGTGGTCTTCATATCATCATATTGATATGGGAACCAGCAGGGTGGCGGTTACGCTGTTGGCTGTGGGCTGGGAAGAGCTGGTTGTGACTCACAAGGGTCCAGTGTGCTCCAAGGGTTTCCTCAACACAACTAAAGGGTCTTGGGTCTTCCTGTGAAACAAACCCTTGGGCTGATGGGACACAGCACAGTATGGTCTACCCAATAGACCACCCAGAACCTCTGACAGAAGCCCGAGGCTAAAGACTTTGGCTTGAGTTAGAAAAGAATTTTGAAACTCACCTTTGCTTCTGTGGAGATTTTGGGGATAGGGTGGGTAGGGAAATCCTCTCAGCACCTCAGTTACCTCACCTGTGTGGCAGGAATGGTAATATTTGCCTCATGGAACCATTGGTCTAATTAAATAAAATAGCCATTCCCCCAAATTACAGTAACTTGATTTTCCTCAGGCTCAGCAAAATTAAAACAAAACAAACAAAAAATATTGGGTGAGTCAAACTAACACTGTCAAATAGGAATATATTTAAAAGAAAAGGAGCTTTGAGCTTCAGTGTCAGAGAAGGGAGCTAACACAGACACAGCAGGATGGCGGAGACACGGGAGAAGGGCTCCTGGTCTCAGCTTCATGGAACAGTCCCCACCATTCCCATCTTCTCTTCCTCTGCTGGACCAGTTCTTCAGCCACAAGCCAGCACCTTATTTGCTTCGCTTGGTTGCTGAGCAACTGCTAAGATGCTATGTTTTGACACATGGGGAGCCTTGTGGATGTTGGTCTGTTACCTTGCTTGCCTCGGCACATACACTTTCCCAGCCATGGGCATTGTGGGTGGAACCCACAACAAGTGTTCAAAGAGGGAACAAGGCAGAGGAGGAAGAACATTCCAGATGAAGCGAAGCCTGTCAAGAAGGTGTTGCAGAGAACAAAATGGAAGGGAAAAGATATGCTAATAATAACCACTCTCTATCTTGCCCACTCCCAACCTCCAGAAAATTTTGTAGCTAAATGGTATGACAGACGTAAAGTCTGGGGTTTGGTTCTTACACCCCAACAGTAACACTGACATCAAAAGAATACTATGCTCCTATCAACCATAAAGAGGCACTAAGGAGATCCAAGTTCCAGTGGCTTTGTTCATAATCTGAGATGGACATGCTGGATCCTCAAAAGAGGTCTCTAAGATCAAGAATACAGTATTCAACCCACAGCATCCCCCCAGCTGCCGCTTCCTCAGCATGTGCACCTGCAGGGATGATCTGAGTGACTGACAGGCAGATGGGGAACAGGCATGCAGGCATGACTCCACATCTCCATTGTGCCCTGTAGAAGCAACTGTCCATTTCACAGAGGAGCAAACTGAGGCGTCTGCAGCTTGCCTTTGCCCTAGTCACTCACTCTCAGAAGCTCTATGGTGGCTCTGTGGTTCCTCCTCCCTGATGATTAAAGGATTTCAAGTCAGTGCCTACTTATCCCCAGAGATAAAAGGTGGCTTTGGCGGGTGCAGGCCTGACTGAATGACCAAATGGTGAACAGAGGGACAAGGAAGAAAGGAAAGTTTGGTCCCTAAAGGGAAAGTATTCACCTACAGACAGGACATGTTGTCTGGTTATGTAATCCAAAACAAAACAAACAAACAAAAATGACAAACACAAAACAAACCCCGAACTCCAAAATGCCAACATGATGTTCAAAAGGTTTTGATTTCACAGCATTTTGAATTTGGGGTTTTTGGACTAGGGCATGCTCAACCAATAACATCTATGGAACCATTTCCAAAATTTAAAAAAAAGAGCCCACACATTGGTTGTCACACATTTTTGGATAAGGAATTCTCAAGCTGTACAAGGTGCCCAACCCATTCTCAAAAATTCCTCTGAACTGAGTGTTTAAAACTCAAACCCATAACCACCTGTTCAGCCACTGCTCTGTTTACTGAATCCCCAAATATGGAAGTGGGAGCCTGGGATGCAGAAGACCCCTGAGTATCTGCTGGGCCTTGACTGAACTGTTTGCCCACACATGGGGCACTTCATGAAGGCCTGATCAACACAGGCCAAGAGAATTCCCTTTTAAAAATATGTATGTATGTGTAGTATATGTGTACTTACATATGGATGTTCAAGGATGGGGGGTGAACATTGTGGGGAAACATGCTAAGTGCACACGTAGGAGGGCTCACGTGTATGTGGGATGCTGCGTGCACATGGAGGAACCTGAGGCTGATATCGACTGTCTTCCTTCATAGTTCTCCTCTTTATTACTGAGACAGGGTCTCTTGATAAGCCCAGCTACTCTAGCTGGCTAGCTTGCCCCAGAGATTTCTCCTACTTCTGCTGATCATGACTGGGATTATAGCTGGATGCCATACCCATTTGGCTTTTATGTGGGTGCTGGGGAAATGAACTCAAGCCCTCACATTGGTGCAGCAAACACTTGATCCCCCGAGTCGCCACCCCAGGGCGTGTTCTGCTGGCCTGGGAGCCACAGCAATCCTCCTGGCTCTCCAGACATGCACCACTATATCCAGCTGGAATGCATCTTTTAGAATACAAATATCAATACAGGCACTGGGGAGACCCTGACCCAGCGTTCTGGAACCCCGGGGGTCTCTTTTGCAATATGGGGTGGGAGAAATTCTGTAGACAGCCATGGCATATAAGGAGGGTTCCAGGTCACAAGTCCCATGCAGTGGGTCCCCAGGACTATCACAATAGGTGCCTCCTTTTGCTGGTTTCTAGACTCTGTGGCCCAGGAGCTGGGGCAGGGGGGTAAATAAGAGGCCTGTGTGTCTAGGAGAGGACCTGGGCCCTGCAGCTCTTCTAGCTGTGGTCCTCAGTACCCACCAGCTCTGCTGTAATACCCCCAGGCTCTTACTCAGTCTGCCTTGTTATCACTCATGAGAGAGACTTCTGTCCCCACACAAGCTCCACTGTTCCCACAGCACCCTAGGAGGGGCAAAGCTCAGATTGCCCACTAAGACAAATAGTTGCTTTCTAGACACAATGAAAATTGAACACGAGTCAAGTTCACACCACTTGGACTCAGTATCGAGGGCCTGTGGAAGTCCCTAAGGTCACTGCACGCCTGTAGTTGGGAGCATCCAGGAGAAACCGATAACTAGAGAATGTCTTGTTTCTATTCCACTGCTCCATACTTGGACACTGAGTCACAGGATGGTGCATTTCAACCTCTCACACCTCAAACAAGTGAGCCAGGGCAGGCAAAATCCCCAGGGTCATACAGTAATTCACCCCGGAACCTCTGTGCCTGGACACAGTGCTCAAAAATAAGAGACTTTCAGAGTGGTGTGTGTGTGTGTGTGTGTGTGTGTGTGTGTGTGTGTGTGTGTGTG
>CAJQZJ010032121.1:7527590-7555534 GCA_907164525.1 Lophiomys imhausi
CCGAGCTCCCGCCGCCGCCGCTGCACTGCGCTCCGCCCGCCGCTCCCTCCTCCCGCTCCCTCCTCCCCCGCTCCCCTCGGGCCCTCCCCGAACTCGGCTCGGACAGCGCCCCCAACACCACCACCAGCGCCCTCGCGCGCCCCTCCACTCCCTCGGGTGGGCCACGGAGACGCGTTTCCCTGCCGGGGTACCAACTCTCTCTCTGCTGGCCGCAGCCCCTTCCCCGGACACCCCTCACCGAGAGCCCCTAAACACTCTTCTTTCCGGGTCTCTGCCCGCGGGTCAGAAAGCCCCCTCGCAAGGAAACCCTTGGGTGATGTCGGGGACGCGGGGTGGAGAGGGTCTGCGAGGAGGCCACCTTTGGAGGGGATTGTCTGTATCAACCTTGGGGGTTTTAGCCCTGAGATCTTTGACACTCCTAGAAAGAACAATGGTTGGCCTCTCCCTCCATTGTGGCCCCATTAGGGCCTGGAGGAGTACAGGACAAGAGGCCCTGCCTGAGAGGCAAGCTGAAAACCCCAGGCACCCCGGGAAACAACTTCCCCAGTTAGGCTTCCCCTCCTTGGCGCAGGCCCCAAGTCGCAGAAAAGCTGAGCTCCTGCAGAAGCCAGGCCACTGACTCCCAGCGCCTGGGTCGGTGCCATGCCATCAATTAATAATGTCCAGTTGTTTATTTATTTATTAGCTTTATAAAAAGCCAAATGCACTCCTTACAGGAGGAAGGTGAAAAGAAGATGGGCCCCCATCCGATGGACCCAGCAGGGGAACTGACCTCCCCTGGCTGGCCTCCCTGGGTAAGGGAGGGTCACTGTGAGGAGATCCCGCTGTCCTCATATCAGGACACCTGTTTCCAGGGGCCACTCTGGACCTGGACACCATCTGTGGGCCCAAATTCATCAGACCTGAGCTCTGCAGCCCTGGGGTGGAACACTGGTCACTTCTGTGTAGGGTTTAAGCTAGGGGGGAAGGGTGAGGGTGCTGGGAAACAGCCACCAGGTGGAGATCCCTTAGGTGTGACAGAAGGTGTCCTCAAACTGGACTTGGCTCAGGGCTGGGTTCTCACTGATCCACACTCAGCTTGGCAGGCAACACCTGTATCTTCTACGCTATTCTTGGGCAACCAGAGGACATCCTTTTACCAATGCCACATCCATGCCTATCTCTTCCTGCCTCCCCCATCCCAGGTGAAGATACTGTGCCTGCTCAGCCACCCCAGGCATTTCCACAAGCCGGTCAGCAGAGCTGGAGCTTCCATGGGATCTGCTCTTGCAGATTCTCACAATGGCTTCGACCTCCACTATTACTTGAAGCCAGACATTGATCATGCTAATCTTGCTTCAAAGCCTTGCATAGCTCCCTAGTACTCCTATGTGCTGGGTGGTTTTATGTCAACTTGACACAAGCTGGAGTCATCAGAGAGGAGGGAGCCCCAGTTGAGAAAAATGCCTCTACAAGATGTGGCTATAGGCAAGTCTGTAGGGCATTGTCTTAATTAGTGATTGATGGAGGAGGGCCCAGCCCATTGTGGGTGGTTCCATCCCAGGGCTGGTGGTCCTGGGCTCTATAAGAAAGCAGGCTGAGCAAGCCATGAGGAGCAAGCCAGTAAGCAGCACCCCTCCATGGCTTCTGCATCAGCTTATACCTCCAGGTTCCTGCCCTGCTTGAGTTCCTGTCCTGACTTCCATGCTGAAGAGTGGAGTGTAAGCTAAACAAACCTTTTCCTCCCCTAGCTGCTTTTGGTCATGGTGTTTATTAACAGCAATAGCAACTTTCCTACACTCTTCTGTGAGGTCTCAATGCCCCTTTCCACAAATATCCAGTTCTGTGGTCTCTCCCCAGTCAGAGTGTCAAAGCACATTAGCAACAATTGCTTGTACGATCTTCAGGAACCAGCAGGCAAGGTGGAAAAAGGCAAAAAGTGAACTCATACGTGTGATCCCATCACCTGGGAGGCTGAGGCAGAAGGACTGCTATGAGTTGGAGGCCAGCCCAGGCTACATGACTTCATTCTAGCCTGGGCTACATAGTGATACTCTCAGGAAACAAAAGTCAGGAGGCAAGAGGCATCGTGGTGACTTATCGTTCCATGTGGCCTGGGGCCTCTGAATCCACTGGTTTGTCTGTTAAAAGAATAACATTCCTTGGCCTCATCTGAGGAACATTCAGCCACAGCTCTTCTGGAGCATCAACTGTGTACTAAGGTGCTGGAATTTTCCAAGATGATCCAGTAGGTATGATGGAGACAGGGAGGGCATCCTCAAATGCCTGTGAGGACCAGCTGATTCCCAGTGGGGT
Organism: Lophiomys imhausi; assembly: GCA_907164525.1. NCBI lineage: Eukaryota > Metazoa > Chordata > Mammalia > Rodentia > Muridae > Lophiomys > Lophiomys imhausi. The sequence goes on from CAJQZJ010032121.1 coordinate 7,529,886, forward strand.
TAGCTCCCTGGGGCAGAGCTGTTCTTTGTTCTGGACTCTACCTCTGACAGAAAGCAATGCTCCAACAACATCAGGTGCTGGCTGCAGGGAGCTCATAGGCACACTGAAGACTGTGGCACCTGGGGGTTGGGCTCCATACAGCTCCACTTGACTTTAGCCAAGCATACATAGGAACCCAGATAGTGAGTTTTTTGTTTACAAGAGAAGCTGGGCATTTGAATGTTTAACATGAGCATTTTTGATCTTCAGATGCCATCAACGACTTTCTAAAATGTAGAACTCTAAGGGTACCAACGAGCACAGTTGTGACAAGCATTGGGCCCTCAGGCCAGCAGCTTGTGGCCCCGATTCAGAGACAGATCAATGCTGTGTACTGCCATTCTAGACACATATTCTCTCCTCTCTGACAGGCTGTGGTCCTGCCTACTTCAAGGCACAAAGGGTCATGTGAGTGTCAGGAAGGAAACACTTTACTCCCTTGATAGATGACAACCAGATGAAGCTCTAGGGTGAGACTCGGGTGGGCAGGCCTGGCTCCTTCCCCACTGCATTTGGAACTGGATCGAAAGCAGTCAATGGTCCTCACTAACTCTCGGTTCCCTCATTTGGGAGTGGGCTGACACTTGCCAGGGTGAGGGTGCAGAACTGTCAAAGGTTCCATGAGGTGACTGCACTGGGAGCTGAGTATGCGGGAGGCTCCATGGTTGCTGCAGCCCATCTGGTAAAGAGGAAGTGCGCCAATCTGGACACCCTGCAGAAGTCTCACTCCACTAAAAATAGGGCCCTGACAGACTCCTGAAAGTTGGAGAGTTCTTGGGAGATGGAACTGGAAAGCGGGAAGGGAATGGCTGCTCCTGCCGGCAGGACTGGGAAGAAGACAGAGGTGTAAGCACATTCAGGGTGAGCTGGGGTGCCCAGCATCCCTGACTTCCTAAGGAGGTGAGAAAGATGGTTCTGCTGTATGTGCGCTGGAGAGAAATACACTCACAGCTGGGAAATCTCTCCCTTGTGCTTTTGCTATGCTGGAATTAAAGCTGCCTTTAAAGTTTCCCCTCAATGCCCACGTGTTGCTGTTTTAGTCACATGAGATTAGTAACTGCATAGGCACAAAATAATAACCCTACTAGGGGCCTGAGGGGAAATCTCGGTGGGTTATGCACTCACCATGCAAGCACAAGGACCTGAGTTCAAATCCTTAGAATGTGGTTAAAGCCAGGTGCCAGCTGGCACCTGGCATATGCAGATAACTGTGAGAGAACTAGAGCAGGGAGAGTGAGAGAGAGACACCTGAGATTGTTCCGACTTCCACACTTGTGCATATGCACACACACGCGCGCACACACACACACAGGCACACAAAGGCACACACACAAGTAATCCTACTAGCAAAAAGCAGGAAGTACCCTAATGAATGGCTGCTGGACATTCAGTGGATGGAGCTCACCTTTCGAAGAACATTCCAAGGTGTGTTGTCACCTCACCTGGAGAACTTGCCACCAGGACACACTAGTAACTAAAGTTGTAGGGCTGTGGCTGGGCTCCTGATGGAGATTCTGGGAGGTGGGGAGGCTGGAAAGGGGCATCCCACACCTCGCCTGTCATGCAGAACTCAAGACAATCTGATTTGTGGAGTAAGTGGGCATTTCTTGAGTGGGGAGAAGGGTAAAGGAATTTACAAAACAGGATTTGCCCTTTAAGGGATTTTTGAGGGCAGGAAAAAAAAAGTCACTCAAATATAAGGCAGGATGACATATTCACAGTGCCAAATTCCACCAGCAAAGATGGAACAGAGAGGGGGACTTTCCATTCTGCTGTACATTTTAGAGCTGGGAGGAATTTTATGAGCATGATATTTGCTTGGTTCCCTGGCATGTATGTAGAACACACATCAAGGAATGAAGAAGTCAATTAATTCTGAAGAACAATTAATGGCACTGAGGAAGACTCCAGGTGACTGGTAGCTGGGTTTCCAAGAAAGACTTGCAATGTGTCAATTACCACATGCATCAGTCACTTTTCTGTTGCTATGATAAAATACCATGACCAAGGCAGGTTATATAGGAAAAGGGTTATCAGCTTATAGTTCCAGAAGGTTGAGAGTCCACCATGGCAGAGCAGAGGCATGGGACTAAGTGGCACTCATGGTGGCAGCAATCAGAAGCTGAAAGCTCATGTCTTAAACTGAAAGCACAAAGCAGAGAAAGAAACCATTAACTCTCAGAGTCCAGGGCTCCAAGGTTGCACCTCCCGAGCCTCCCCTAACAGCGCCACCAACGGGGCACAAGTGTTCAAATACCTGAGACAATGGGGATACTGCGGATTCAGGCTGTGGTAGGCAAGCACTGCACCATCGAGCTATATCCCCAGCCTGTCCTTAGTATTTAAACACGTGGCCTGGTCTCATCCACCCAACAATTCTACAAGGCAGGCCCCATCTGCCCTCTATCCACTTGACAGTCTCCCCCAGATCTGGCTCCAGGGGACTTGTTTCTGTCAACTGCACCCTCTTCAGAGGACCTTGGTTTTAGTTGATGGGAACCAGTATATACCACAGTGTCAGACTGAACCAACTTTCTACCTCTCTTCCCAAAGAGTCCCTCCCCCCACAGGTTTCACTGGAGAATACTCTCCCTATAAAATTCACACACAAGGAACAGAAAGAGGCAGGAGAAAGTCTTTGCCAATTGTTCATCTAACATGGGATCAGTAGCCACAATATAAAAAGAACTCAAAACCTTAACAAGATTTTATTCTAACATTCCAACCAGTAAGTAGGCAGATTCACTGAACAGGGACAGCTCAAATCAAGATGTAAAAGATGATAAAAAAAAAAGTACGCAGTGTCCTTAAGTCATCTGAGAAGGGCAATTCAATTCAAAATAGCATTGAAATTTTATCTCATCCAATGAGAAAAGTTATAATAAAAGAGACAAGTAACAAATGCTGTGAGTATATAGAGAATGTGAACCCTTACGCATTATTGGTGGAGATGTAAATTACCATAGCTGCTATGGAAGTCAATAGGGAGCTTCCTCCAAAGACTAAATATAGAAGTACCATATGACACAGCCATGTCACTCCTGGGAATATAACAGAAGGAAATGAGGTCGGCATATAAAGGAGATATCTTCACACACACATCCATTACAGTTCAATTCTTAACAGCCTAGATATTGGGTCAGCGTGGGTGTCCATCTACAGATGAATGGATAAGGAAAATATAGTGTGTGTGTGTGTGTGTGTGTATTGGTTTATTAAGTCATAAAGAATATTGGCATTCTGTCCTCCCCAGCATTGGATGCAACGAAAGTCATCATGCTCAGCAAAACAAGACAGATGCAAAGGAAACAAAACAAGACAGAGTCATGTGTTTTCTCTCGTATGTGGAGAATAAACGAATGAAATAATGAAGAGGCTGGCATGTGGCACGTGTACGTGATCCCAGGGCTTGAGATGCAGAGGCAGGAAGATCACCATGAGCTCTAGTCTGGCCTGGGATGCCTGGTGAGATCAAAGTCAGCTTGGGCGTGTGATGCTACATTCTACATTGTGAGACCCTGTTTCTTTCTTTTTTTAAGTTAAAAATGAAACTAAAGGAGAAGATGAGAAGTAGAAGAAGGAGAAAGGAAGGGAGGAGGAGGGAGAGGGGATGGAGGGGAAGAGGCAGAAGGGGAAAATAAAAAAAGAACAAACAGCACAGAAGAGGAAATGTCAGGCCTGGGAGAGGGCTTGGTACAGGAGGGGATGGAGAGGCCAAGAGCATGGAGGTCAAGCATGATCAAAGCGTGTTATACACACGTATGGAAATGCCACTGTGAAACTTGTTAATTTTTACAATTAATATGTTAATCCTTATAATAATTAAAATAAAACGGTTCCCAAACAAGACCTTGTTTCTAGAGAGCCAAATGACCCATCATCACTCACCCCCATCTTGCAGTTTTTAGACAATATCTCTGCAATAAACACGGGGCCAGCTGACTCTTCCTTCCACCCCCACCCCCACCCCCAGAATGGTTTTTCTGAGAGGACAAAGTAGCAGGAGCAAAGAGTGTGCTCTCCAAAGGCAACACGTGATAAAGGAGAAGGTGTGGAAGGTGAGGGTGTGAGGTGAGACTTAGAGAAGGAGGAAGGTGACTAGATGGTCACAGCTGAGGGACCGTGCTGAGAGCTCACCCATTTGCTTACTTTCCATGTGTGCATTCCACTATGCTGAGTGGGCCCCTTGCATGTGGACAGGACTTAAAGATGTGTAGGCATAGTGTGGTACCCTCAATCTGGGACTTGGAAGGGGAAAGGAAGGGGACCACCCCACATGGCTAGGGTTGCACCAAAGCCAAATGCTTAGGAAGGTAGGCCCCAGGCCATTGTAGCAAGAGGATCCCCACAAGAGAATTCAGAGGAAGAAAGGCAGAAATGAAGATCATGCATTGAACATAGCTCTCAGTGAGGGAGAGTTACCTGTATACTGAATGTAGACCAGCAGGCTGTGGAAGAATGACTCCAGCCTTCAAAGACCCCTTCCTTAGAGAGACTGTATACATGAAGGTAAGAGTAAACAAGGCCATTCTGCATTCATTCTGAGGGTGCAGTTCCTTGGGTTCAGATGGGGCAATCTCATGGAGCTCAAGAGCCACACCCTTGTCAGGGAACACCGGGGATTCAGGCTGTGGCTCTATTTGCAGTGAATGTAGCTGTAGGCAGGACATACTGTCCCTTCAGGGACTACAGAAAAGGCTGGGCACAGGCAACAGTTTCCAAGTCCTTAAGGGACCAGTTGTAACTGGAAGGGGACAAGAAGAGGATAAATGGGGCCACCCAAGATCAACCTGAAGCCCCCCTCAAGAGTATGGCCTTGTCAGGCCTTTACCCTCAGTGGTTCTGGTGGCTGAGAGGGTGTGAACCAAGCTCTAAATTGAGAAGTATAAGGATGAGGGAGGAAAGGGTGGGGCAAGAGGTTGAGAGGATAGACAGTGTCACCTGCCCTGTCCTATAAGGATAGCCAGGCAACTCCTGGTGGCTATGGCCCAGCAGGGCTAGAAGCCTAGACTGTCAATCTTTTCATGCTGTCAAGAGAAGGTGGACATTTGGAGTTTTGTGTGAATATTTAGATGTTTAAATATTATCAACTAGTTTAAAATTTTCACACTCATTGGAGAAGACTAAACCCGATAGAGCTGGGGTCTAGCGTGTGGCTTAAGATGAGCCTTGAATCTTAAGTCACGAGAAGTGTGAGAAGATGGGTGGGGTGCAGAGGCAGAGGGCTGCCAAGAGGAAAAGGTTTCTCTCTAGTATGTTTATGGCCTTTAAATGTCATCTTGGTGAAGAGGCAGACACTTTTGGGAGTGCGACTGTATGGCATCCCAAAACAGCGCTGCCAGGGTCCCTCTATGTCCTCTTGGCAGAAAGTACAACAGCTCTTTGCTGGAGGCCTTTTGTCTGGGTGTGGCTCATCCTCGAGCCAATGCTGGGGGCAGGCCAAGGCAGTCTGTCCTTCAGAGAGTTGATACCCATAAGCAACCCTCATGGTGACCTATGGAGCAGGTGTCTGCATGCTGTGGCCCCTTCCCCTCTAGTAATGCTGAGACAATATTATCCATTGGTTCCCATTGGAGACCCATGGTACTGTCCCTCCCTCACTTCCTCCTCTCCTGTGAATCACATGTAATCATCCAACAAATAAACTCCTTACAACTCATCTCAGGTCTGCTTCTGGGAAAATCCAACCAAGAAGATCAGCTCAAGAGCTTAGAATTAGGGATGAAAGCCTAGGTTCAAGGCCTGGGTCCATCCCTAGCCTTGGCTCAGTTTCTCCAACCTTCAGTTTCCTCTGACCCTGGCTTGCATCTGCAGTGTTTCTGAGGCCCATACACTGCAGACTTGGCCCCAGGCTGTGGTGCTACTGGGAGACCATAGAGCTCTTAGGAGGTGGGGCCTCCTAAGAAGAAGTTAAGCCATTAGGGAAGCAAGAAGATTCTATGAGCAGGATGAGGTAGGCAGGGATTGACCATTCTAGGCCATTATTATTTATTGAGTGCCTGTCTTATGCTCCTCTTTCTTTTTAGCATTTTGTAACTCTCATGTAATCCTCAGCTTTTCTTTCTCTGCTCCCTAACTGGTCTGTGCATACATATTCCCCAGGACTTGAAGGTAAGACCCTATTGCTCAAAACAGCATGCACTTCAGAAAAAGGATTTGGAGGAATAAAGCTGGAACTATCCTGGAAGCCTCCTCCCTGAAGACTGGCTCTCCTAGTATCTGAAAGAGCCATCCAAGTTGCCAAAGTTGAAAAACAATTAAAAGTCCTACCCAGATATAAAGCCTATAAACCACAACAATGACTAGCATTGCAAGATGCCCCCAAGGGTGCAACAATGGCCTTAGCATCTTGGGGGCAACCAACATCATCTAATTGGACTTAAGGCCCACTTAATAGGGGTGAAATCATATTGTAAACCCAGCCGACTACCAGTGGTTAGTGAGGTCATAGATCATAGAGGAGAAACTACTACTGCCACTTCCCTAAACCAGTATAATCTCGAACTCTATCCTTCTAACCACAGGAAGGATAGCTTTCAGCCCTCATCAAAGGATCTTCATTGTGCAGTCAGCAGAGACCACAGAAATCTACAGTTGGTCAAAATGCATAGAGCAAATGACCCTAGGGTGCCGTACCCCAAATGATACGTCTACAATACAACTCCTACGTAAGGCTCAGGGAACATAGAGGAAGGGCGGGCAGAAAGACCGTGAGCCAGAGGTTCAGGACATCAGCTGCAAGACTGTATCTTTAATATATGACAGAAGCAGCTCCATGGCATTTCAACAATATGGTCATCTAAAGGAGACCTGAAAAAAAAAGGCAACAACAGTTAACAAGCTAGTGTGGATGCGGATGGAGAAATTGCACAAAGCCCCATCCATAGATGAAAAGCCACAGACAGTTAATGGCTGCTGAGAGGGAAAATCGGTCTCTTCTAGCGATAATCCCCTTGATAGATTATCCAGTCTCAAGTGATAAGCCCTAAACACATGAACATATGTTTAGTCCAACACTAAATGGACTCAGTAGGTTGCAGTTACACATACATACTCTGCTGGCTAGTTTCAACTTGACACAAGCTAGAGTCACTGGAGGGGACCTCAGTTGAGAAGGGCTTCTATAGGATCTGGTTGTAGGCAAGTCTGCAGGGCATTTTCTTAATTAGTGATTGATGGGGACAGCCCCGCTTATTGTGAGCATTGTCCCCCCTGGGATGGTGGTCCTGGATTCTATAAGAAAGTAGGCTTAGCAAACCATAGGGGAGCACACCAGTAAGTAGCACTCCCCCTTGGCCTCTGCATCGATCGGCTCCTGCTTCCAGGTTCCTGCCCTGTTTAAGTTCCTGCCCTCACTGCTCTTGAGGGTGAACTGTGGAATTGCAAGTGGAATAAACCCTTTCCTTCCCAAGTTGTTTTTGGCCATGGTGTTTCATCACGGCAATAGAGAATTACATGGTAGCTATACCGACCTCACATCTGTCTTGTGATAATTCTTCCATTTATGTATTTCTTCCTCTCACCATTGAACATCCTCATTTAACATTGAGGATGTTCCAGGCATTGGTATTCTCCTTAGAGACAGAGAAGGGGAGAAGATAAAAGTTCCGAGCGCCTACATTTACACAAATGAGGAAGTCAGACATAAAATAAACATAAAACATCAGTCAGAGATGAAAAACTGAGAGAAAACATGAAGCTGGGAAAAGAAGGACTTCAGGTTAGGTGAGATAGTGCATACCTCGGGTCCATAATAGGTGCTCAATAAATGCTTGCTGATCAGTGTTCACCACTGTCCTTATTGCTCTCTTTCTCTCCACCATCTTCTCTGCCATTTGTTCTGTGTTTCAGTGAACAAGTACACATCAGTCCCTTCTCAAGGCCAAGCCCTTTGCCAGGTTCTAGGAATACTTTGATGGGCAAAGCAAGCGCACTTTTGATTTTCATGGCCTCACAGTCTGTGGAGGAGAGAGTCAAGATACAGCTGTATTAGACATTTATTTCCTGAAGTGATTCTCCATGAAGGAAAGCTAAAACACACATGGCACTGTGAGATGAAACTCCTACAGGTCCATGTGTAACTGGCTGAGGCTTCTCTGTTAAAGGAGACAAAGCAATGTGTGGGCTAAACACGAAAGAGTAAATACCAGTAACAAGGTTTGGGGATAAGAAGCTCCCAGGAAAGGGTGGGGTGAACATCATGTGCAAAGGTCCTGGGGTGAGGGAAGACTACAGGAAAAATTGGGCAGAGAGACAATGTGCCTGGTGCAGAGAAAGCAAAGTCTGTAGACAGGAAAGGGCAGGCAGGGGCTAGGTCATCCGGGTCACTACTATTTATACAGTGTCAAGGCTAGACCATTACAAGTCATTATTATTTATTGAATGCCACCCATATGCCAGTCTCTTTTTTGAAAACTTTTTATTATCCCATATAAGCTTCAAACAACTCTTCAAGGGGAGTGCCTTTATTATGCAGTTACAAAGAAACTGGAGCTCTGAGAAGCAATATAAGTTGCCAAACTCCTTGATCTGCAATCAGGATTCGAACCCTGATATCTTGGATCTAAGTCAGATCCATAATACATTCCTCTGTCTTTATTTGAAAAGTGACAGAGAACCCCTACATTCCCCTATCTTTATATGACAGAGGATGCTGCCACTGGGGGGAAGTGGGGGAAGGGCACGCAAGGCCCCTATGCAGCAGAACCATGCAGGGGAGAGAAGATGCTGGTCTGAGTCCTGGGACCTCCAACACCATGGGAACTGAAAACTGAGGACAGATGGGCTAGTTAGTGGGAGGGGCACATGACAGATGTGTTGGTGGGAGGCCAGAGTCCCAGGCATCATGCCCCAAGCTCAGGGGCTGGCCCTCCTGGTGCCTTGAGTACCTTGACCTCCTAAGAGTCAGTGTGGCAGCTGGGAAAATGGGTAGAGGGTGGCTAGGGTCACCCTGCCAGAGAGTGCCACAGGGCACCACTCTATCTAAAAGGAAAACAGGGGCCTAGCAAGGCCTAGAAACCATACCCCATAGTATGGACTGCCACGGTGTGGGGTTTGAACTTGTTTACAAATACTCCATAGTGGAAAGGGTGTGCTCCAGGGGCAGATCAGAGCCATCTTGGTGTCATATGCTAAGGGGGACAGACTCAGGGGACAGGCACTCACTTTGCAGCCCTTTAAGCAGCACTGTGCAGTTTAAATAGAATGGTGACCACGGTCTGCCAAGACGTCTCTGGGGTCCCATGGAAAAGCCTTTCCACTGTGGCATCTTCAGTGAGCCACGGCCATCCATCTGCAGTAGAGCTGGGCACCCTTGTCACAGTGATGGGAGACAGAGCAAGCTTCAGACAGACTCCAGCTTCACTTCCTGCAGAGCAAACCTGGTGGGACCAGATGGGCTGGTTCTGTGAGAACAGCTTAGGTGCCATGAGAACACAGGAACAGTGGCCACTGGAGGCTCTTGAGGGTCCTGGGTCTCAAGAGAATACCCAGCACTGACAAAAGGCTGAAGTTCCCTACAGAGACACCTTCAGGTCTGAGCCATATCATCTGCTGAGTCTGAAGGAGGAAGGGTGCCTGACTATCTAGAGCTGAGAGACAGGAGGCCCTCTGTCTAGGGATGTCTGGAAAGATTTCATTGCAGATGCTCAATAATCAAACCAGCTAGCATCAGAAAGTGCATCAAAGGTACACAGAGGCAGACAGGCAGAAATGGGTTCTAATTCACAGAAAGCTGGTATATGATAAAGGTAAGGCCTCAGATCAGTGGGTTCCCAAAAGACTTGTTAGTGAACAGTGCCTAGATAGAGAGATGGTTCACATATAAACAGCACCTGCTGCTCTTCCGGAGAATCCATGATTGGTTCCCAGGGACCACATGGTATCTCACAAGCATACCTCCAGTTCCAGGGGATTGGACACCCTCTTCTGATACAGGCATACATGTGGTGCACATACATAAACACAGGCAAAACACACATAACACATAAAGATAATAAGTCTAACAATTTTTTTCAAATGTACAGTACTGAGAGAAGGGGGTGGCCCCTCTGAGAAAGAGTGGAACACAGCTTTAATATAAAGGCAAAAACACAAACTCACAAAACATGAGGAATCTCCTTTAAATCTCTGCATTGAGTGAGGTCTTTTTCTCACTGGAAATATAAAAGCCAGGTTTTAAAAAAAATTAAATTCATTGCAGTGAAAGAAAACCTCCTAAAATTCTACGGGGTGACCAAAACAAAAGAAAATGCCATAAATAAAGTCGACAAAGATGAACATCAAACTGGGGTCACAAAAGTTTGATACTCAAAATATAGATGTTGTTATAGAAGACTATATGGAAAAGATGAGTCACCTAACACAAAGTGGGCAAAGGACGTGAACAGGCAAGTCCCCAAATACAGATCCACATGGCAGCTACTGTACCTCACTGGTCATAGAGGCAGGTTCAAATTCTGTCATTGCTTTAGTTATTAATGAAAGGGCCTTGCTACATGACCTAGGACAGCCTCAAGCTTGCAGCAATCCTCCTGCCTCAGCAATCTAAGTTTTGGGATCACAGTGTGTGTCGCCATGCCCAGTTGGGAGAAGCATATTTCAAGCCACATTAATACACCAATGAGACCTGGGACGTGCACTCCCACATGCTACTGTGGAGTCATGGAAGCCAGCACAGTCCTCAGAACAAGCTTTGTGACACCTTAGAAGTCATAGGAGCACTGTTCCGGCCCAGCAGTCCCTCCTGGAGAGGTCTATGCTAAGACACCACTGTCTGCAACAGCCAAGGGCTGGAAATCATTCCTGGGTGTCCACCGACAGGAGACACAGTCAATGAAGGCTGGTGAATTCACATGATGGAATATTCTGGAGCTGGAGAAAGACTGAGGACTCTGAAGTGGTGATTAGAAAAGAGCAGCAGGCTAGACTGTGAAAACAAGCTAGACCATGAAACAGGCAGGAGTGTGAAACAGAAGAGCAGGGGGGAGGGGGAATGGTGTACATGCATGCAGATGTGGGGCCTCTACCCTGTATTTTTTCCCTTTCCTGTATCCCATTTCACATGTGTGTTTATGCATTTCCCCTCCACTCATGTGGGTACACATGCCTGAGCTTGATGCCAGTCACTCTCTACCCTGTACATTGAGGCAGGGTCTCTCAGTCAAATCCAGATCTTGCCATATAGCTAGTCTTCTTAGCCAACTTGCTCTGGGGAGCCCTGCCTCTGCCTTCTGTGACTAGAATCGTGGGTGGGTTGCCATGCCAACCTGGCATTTACAGAACTTCCTGGGTGGGGATCCAAACTCAAATCCTCATGCTTGTGGGCCAAAAATTTCAATGCCTAAGCCATTTGCCTACACTTGGCTGCCTTGTGTTTTAATGAATTTACTGAAACATAATTTACATTAGTAATATAATTTTTACCTTCTTTGAGTGACTAGTCAAAGCTTTTAGGGTATTTAGACTTATAACCATAACCTAATCTTATAATATTCTCACCCTGCCCAAAGAGAGCTTGGTTGTAAGAAAGGGTAGAATGCCATTCAGAAGGACCCCTGTGCACTCACTCAGGTACATGTGCGGGATCATGTCCATGTGTACACATGTTAGCATAAGAAGCTATGAGAGAATGTGAGACATATATATTGGGGGATTGTCAGGTGTGTACAGCAGCCAGAACTGAGCGTACAAGGTTAGGACTGGTGGTAAATGAGCCAGGCCAGGCCAGGCTGGAAGAGCCCCGATAGCTTGAGGCTTTAACATACCTGGTCAAAGAATTTAGATTTCCCCCCACAGAGTCCTAACTTGTCCATAGAAACTTCTGTGGCAAAAGAATATTCCGTATCTGTGTTGTCCGGTGAGGTAGCACAGGCCATGAGCTTCTACTGAGACTCCTGGATGTGGCTCATGTAGCCGAGGAGCTGCATTTTAAGTCTTCCCCACTCCTCAATCTGCCTTTAAGTAGCCAGGTGTGGTTAGTGGCTATTGCTCTGGACAGCACAACACCCACTGGCCTTAGGGAGCTATGGAAGGGTTCAGAGGTGGAAATGACACAGTCAGGTTCTAGTTGAAGGAGCTTTGTGGAGGGTGGATGAGACAACTGGAGAGGTGACAGCAGCAATGTCACACAGGGGCCCTGACTTAAGTAAGAGGCCCCGGGCTGCCAAGAACAGGCTGGAGAAAGTTTTGGAAATGAATGAGGATAATACGGAGTGCAGAGGAAGAGGACGGAGTGAAGGGTGACTCAGCGGGTCTAACTTGAAAAGCTTGGAGTTAGTTTGGGCAGAACACAGGTGAAGGGGCCCCAAGGACGAGGAGGAGAAGCTGCTAGAAGCTAATCAGCTCATGGTGTGTGAGGACAAGCCTTCAAGATGTCTCCATTTATAATATGACTGAGAGAACTCACAGAGACAAGCTGAGTCTCCATTCTCATTTCTTACCTCCCCAGCCCTACCAGCTCTTGCAGCAAGGCTTTCTCTTTGTTCCCCTAATTCATGGAGCTTGCTCCCACCTCAGGACCTTTGTACTTGCATGGACTGCCCTTCCCCGAGCCTTCACGTGGCTGATCTCTTCTTTTTACTGGAAACTCTGTTCAGATCTCATCTTCTCAGAACAGCCGTCCCACCTGCCCTTTCTAAAGCCACCTCTAATCTTACCCACCTTATTTTTCCAGTACTCTGCCTCTCGCCGAGGTTACCTTGCTTACGTGTATGTTGATTGGATTGTTCCCAGCATTTGTGGTGGTTTCTATTGTCAACATGACAGGATCTAGAATCATCTTGAGAAACTGTCCTGGCACATCTGTGAGCAGCTATATAATGCTGTGTGAGTATGTGGGTAAGTGTCCACATGTATGTATGTATATTTGGGTACATGTGAGCACATACATGAATATGTGTTACACATTTGCATGTACTTGTGAATCTGTGTATGTACATGTGTGTGATTGTGTACACATGCTCAGGCTTGCTGATAGATGTTTGTGTACATGTGTAGGTATGCATGTATGTTCCTTTGTGCTTGGGTGCATTTCTTGTGTGTGTCTGTCTGTGGGTTCATGCACACATCTGTTCGTGACTGTGTGTGTAAGAGCAGGAGTGTGTGCATACATGCATGTTTGTGTTCATGTATGAGTGCAGGCATGTGTTTGTGTATGAATGCATGATTTCGGGTATGTGAGTGTGTGTACATGTGTGTGAATGTGTTTATTTATATATGTTCACACATGTGTGTACATGCATCCTGTGCTTTGTATGTGTAGCCATGTGCTTGCATGTGCTCACATGCAGGAAGCACATGTGAGTTCATGAGTCTCAGTCCATGGCAGCTGCTAGAACAAAACAATACAGACCAGGCAACTTAAAAACAACAGAGGTTTGCTGCCCACACTTCTGGAGGCTGGAGGTTCAAGGTCAAGACATCTGCAGATTCAGTATCGCGATACCCCACTTCCTGGCTCATGATCCTCATTTTTGCTGCTTTCTCACAAGGCAGAAGAGGCAAGGAGACCCTCTGCAGCCTCTGTCCTAAGGACACCAATCCCATGAGAAGAAGGGCTCCTCCTTCATGGCTTGTCACCTCCCCAGCACTCCTGACACCTTCATCTTGGGCGTGGGGATTTTAATAAGGAATCTGAGGACATTGCTGTCTATCCTAAAGTCCTATAGTACTGTGTGTGGAGATGCATGCATGTACATGTATGTGTGCCTGGTGAATGAAGTAGGAGGGAAGATGAGTCTGGCAGCAGGTGCAGAGGAGCAAATGTAGTGAGGAGGGAAGGGAGGAGTCACAGAATGAGCAGTAGAGGCCAGAGCCCCACAGGCTTTGGAGTCCACACGGTGTCAAAGTCCATCACACAGGTGACAGGAAGCTCTGACAGGTGGGCTCTGAGTAGTCAGAGTGCCAGAGGTGCCTTTCTGGGAGAGTTTGGGCAATGCTGCACCCCTCTGCAAGGCAGACTCGGGCCTTTCACTAAAGCCAGGTCCTTCAGCTTCCCACGCTCCCCGCACTCCCACCCCGAGGTGGCTGCCACCTACGACCTGATGCAGCAGTCTTGACGCTCAGCACTCCAGGTTCTGCGAGACAAAATTATGACCTACTTTTCATGTGCTGAGTGGGAAATGCGATCAAACAAGGGCCCCGTGGGTTGTCCCAGGGAAGGGAAGTGGGGCGGGGTTAGGGCAAAGGGGGCGGGGCCGGGGCCAGGGCCAGGGCCAGGCAGGCAAGGCAAGCCCTGAAGTGTGCACAGAAGTGAATGTGCAAAAAGATCCTAGCTGATGTCTCTCTTTGATCCCTCAGTCTAGGCAAACTCTCCTACAGACCCTGTTACGGTCAGTTGTGTGTCCTCCCTCCCCATCCCCGGGCCGAGGGCCACTGTCCAGTCCTTACCTGTTTGTTGACAGCTTGCTTTTACCTCTTTCTTTCTGTTTGGCTCCTGACTATCTGTACATACTTAGTTTCCCCTCTAGGATTCAACTCTACTGAAAAAGAAGATGATGGGAGAAAAAAAGAGCCCTGAATAATGAGTTCTCCACGGGGTGGAGAAAGTGTTCGTTTCAAAAAATAATCTGAAAACTCTGGGGGAAAGTCCTCATCTCACCAAGAGGAGAAGTTCAAGTGACTGGATGGAGGGTCTAGGAGCTTGTGTAGCAAGTAGCCAATAAATCAAGCCACGGTGTGTTCATGTGCATGGATGTTTGTAGTTTGTATTTATATGTATGGATGCTTATATGTGTGTATTTGCATTTCTGGGGGTGAACCCAGGGCCTGCATGTTCTAAACACACATTTTGTTACTGAGCTATGATTGGGTCTCATTTTCAATTTGTCTTCACCCTTTGTTTACCCTCAGTAGTGTTTTCTGTAGTGCACAGTGATTCCTTCCTTTGATGACGGTAGGCTACTTCGGCTACTGCAAATTTGTGACCCTCTGTCACTACTGTAGTTTATCTGCACTGTGTAGGCCTCAGCCCTTCCCTGACAAAAGCAACTTCAGCTCTTTGGAGCTCTGTGGGAGCCTGGGGGTTGGAGAGAAAAAACAAGCCTTCTCTTCAAGTTTGCCTTAGCTGCTGTTGGCTGTGTGAACTTAGGCAAGAGGTCATACACACTGAGCCTCAGTTTACTTGTCCCTGGACATATTATTTATTTTCTTATTAATGTATATGTGCATGTTTGGATGTGTGTGAAAGTACACAAGTGTGAGTCTGTTGTGGGGGTGGGAGGACAGCCTTGGGAATCATCCTCAGAAATGCTGTTCACCTCATTTGAGACGGGTTCTCTCATTGGCTTGAAGCTCACCAATCAGACTAGACTGCTTGGCCAAGGAGCTCCATGGATCCTCCTGTCTTTCTCCCCAGGGCTAGGGCTCTAAGAGTTTGCCACCATGCCCGGCATTTTTATGTGGGTTCTTGGAGTCAAATTCAGGTCCTCTTGCTTATGAGGCAAGAACTTTGCCGACTGACCTTCTTCCTAGTCTTGGAATTACTATTTCCACTTCTCTGAAAATGGAGACTCCACACAAGGATGTCTTGAAGAGTCCTCAGGCATTCATTACCTGGCACACAGGGATGCTCTGTGGGTCCCAGTGAACTCTATAGGTCTGTCTCCCAGTCTAGTCCTAGTCTAATCTCAGGCATTACCTGGCACACAGGGATGCTCTGTGGGTCCCAGTGAACCCTTTAGGTCTGTCTCCCAGTCTAGTCCTAGTCTAATCTCAGGCATTACCTGGCACACAGGGATGCTCTGTGGGTCCCAGTGAACTCTATAGGTCTGTCTCCCCGTCTGGTCCTAGTCTCATGGGTAGGGCAGCTCTTAGGGAGCTACATATAGCTCTTTGTACGTCTAATCTCAAGTTAGTCATCTGACTAGGTCTGGCCTGCAGACTGTGGATTGAGGGTGTATGTATGTATCTTTCCAAGTTAATGCAGAGAAAAGGCAATGTGCCACCTACATTGAGGGAAGATGGCCAAATCAAAAAGTGCCCATGCCACCAAACAGAAAAGACTTTGTAAAAACAAGAAAGACACCTTTTATATACACAGCAATGGAGCTTCTAAGCTTAGTCTGCCCTATTAATGACTATGCCAGGGTAAGCAAGTCATAAGCACTTATGGAGATGCTGCTGCTGCATGTGCAGCAATTCCTCACTAAACACGGGAGCATCTTCCATCACATACATCATCAGGCAACTCTCCCACTCATTGGGAGTATATTTACACAGGCCTAGATGTTCCACCTTACTGCATGCACACACACACACACACACACACACACACACACACACACACACGTGTGTGTGCAGACAGGAGCATATTCTGTTGTTTTTAGGGCATCGATAGACCAGTAGCCCCAGATTAAATACAGTACAAGAAAAAGTGACACACACATCCAAGACAGGCGGTGACCATGGGATGCATGAGGCTGCTGGCAGCAGAACACAGCACATTCCAGTCAACTCTGGTAATCAGGAGGAAATGCTGAGGTCACAACACATATAAACCCCACAGCACAGTCACACATCACCTTCAGTGGCTG
Organism: Lophiomys imhausi; assembly: GCA_907164525.1. Classification (NCBI taxonomy): domain Eukaryota; kingdom Metazoa; phylum Chordata; class Mammalia; order Rodentia; family Muridae; genus Lophiomys; species Lophiomys imhausi. Next base: position 7,546,457 of record CAJQZJ010032121.1, read on the forward strand.
ATGTCACTATATGTGCCCCACAATCACACAATTGGCAAGAATTTACAAGCCTAGCATCATTGAAAACACATCAGTCACATGTTGTCATGAGGCCATGACAGCTGTGATGTCACTAGGAAACTCAGCTCTGTTATGATCTTATGGGACCATCATATGAGTGTCACAATATGGTGTGTGACTCTGTCCTTTGTGCCAAGGACACTGCAGTGACACAGACTGACATGCTGTGGTTTAAGGGGAGACAGGGTCTGAGATGGGCAGCTGAGGTAAAGATGAGGTGGTAAGACCTCCCCTTGAAAACGCTCTGTGCTGCAGAAGCTTAGTGAGCAGGGCACTGTGGGCGTTACTTTTGGGCCCATCCAGGTCCGGCGGTCTAGGTGAACAGAGAGAAAAGTCTGTTCTCTGGTAGCTCACACCCTTTAGTTTGACACATGTATTCCTAATGGCAGTGAAAGCTCCAGGCTCTTAACCGGTGTGTGTTCTGACATGGAGACATCACAGGCTTGGCTCCCTTAGCAGGTATCTATGTAGGTGCCACTAGGGTGAGACAACTCAGAAGTTGGCGTCTAAACATGGCTTCACAGTAAGGTTGCAGGCCTTTGTCCCTGCTTTCAATGGATCACAGCTTGATGGCTACCACCAGGCAAGATAGGATTTGGTGGGAGTGTTTCCCTCCAGTTTACCCTCCTTGTGGGGCTGCCTGGCTGACCTGGTCTTTGATGTTGTAGAGGTGACCTTATGTCCCCAGCAAGCACTTTTCTGAGAGCTTCCTGGGGTGCTAAGGGGCAAAGAGAAGATATCTGATGATGTTGATGGAGCTGACAGACACCTTGGCCCACAGCACATCCTAAAGCTATTATAGATGACCTGTAGTGCCTCTTCAGGCTACAGAGCCCAGGGGGACATCCGGAGCTTTGAGGATGCCCAGAACTTGGTTTTGAAATTGCTGTGTCTTATGAGTGGGAAGGAGAAAGACAGCGGTCCCACCAGCAGTATGAGAGAATGGCATGAATCAAACATGCATCTCACTCCCAACCCAGTCTGGCTTGCTCTTTGCTAAGAGGGTAGCAAAGCTTTAGAGTTGAGAGAAGGGAGAAGTGAGCTCTGTCCTGCCCCCGAAGTGTCCTGGTCTACCAGGGAGTGGCTACACCTAACTTTAGCACACAGGACCCCATCTTGCCTCAGCACTGAGATCCAGAGTGCTAAGGAAGCCATATGTCTCCCCAGGCATCCTAAGACACTGGAGCCTAAGGTACTATTTGTAACCTGACACATGAATCATTTAGAGCTGAGAGCCAGTTTTCAGAGTGGCTGGGCATCCACTCATCTATCCTCAAAAAAAAAAAAAAAAAAAAAAAAAAAAAGCACACTTCAGACTGGTGCTTGCCTCAGAGCCAAAATGGGAAACACAGCCAGTCTCACAGGGCAGGCCATTACATGGAGTGGCAGGAAGGGAAAGATTCTGAGATGGCAGGCTTTGCCCCAGGAACCACCCTCGGGATGGTGACATTGGAACAGACTATAGTGTCCTGGATGCACGACAGCCATGGTGGTCCTTCAAGCCCATCATCTGCAGAGTCCTCCTGCAGCCTTAGGAGGTAAGGACCCCATTAATCTCATTTGAAGGTTCAGAGGGGCTGGGGCCCAGCCACAGAGGAGGGACAGGCAAGCAGTTAGATCCCACTGGCTTCTCCTGCCTCTGATCTGTGCTGCTGTTGATTTCAGGTTGATCTTCCTGGCACCTGTGCACCCCTACCTCCAGCTCTTATCCATGCTCAGCTGCAGGACTGAGGTTTTCCTGCCCCTTTGCTCTGGGCACGGGGCAAGTGATGATGCATGGGAAGGTGTGAACATACCAGCCTATCTTGGTCACACAGGGCTGGGTCAGATGGGACAAGACTGAAGACAGCAGGTGGGAAGATGGGGCAGTGGGAGGTGGGCAGTGGGAGGTGGGCAGTGGACTGATGGTGTACTTGGAATATGGAAGGTCCTATAGGGCTATAGGCAGCAGCTGGAGAAAGTTCTGGAACAAGGCTGGCTCTGAGGGGATCCTGGGATTGAGTGTGATGGAGAACTGTGCACTGTGCAATACTCAGTCCCAGCCAGAGGGGAAGGGCAACCAGGCCAACAAAACCTCATTTCCCATGGCATGTTTATTAACCATCTACTTTGTCAGAGCCAGTGCTTCTGACCTCAAAGCATAAGACTAAAGATCAAACCCATCATCATACAGGTAACTGAGTTCAGAGAGAGGTGAGACCAAACTTGGAATCATGTGCAGATCTCCAGACTTAGCCTAAACCCCTCCATGCTGCCTAGGCTCCTTGCTTAATGCCTGTCTGCTAGAACCCGAGCACGGATTTCTGGAGGAATCACACCTAACCCAAAGGACTCATTCTCAGCAGCCAAGTGAGGATCCCACGTTCACAGGCCAGTTTAGAGCCATCACTCAGCTTCTTGGTATAGCACCGCTCAGCAAGGGGCTTTCCAGAGGGTTACGGCTCATAGCAGACACCAGCCTATGGACCTTATTGGTTCCTTTGGTCCCTCTGATCTCTCCACAACCTGTTCTGACTCTTCTCCTTGTTCTCTTGGGACTGGGATCATACTGACTCATCAGCTCATGGATAAACTCCATGTGGGCCTTTCTTGTGAATCCATGACTCAGAGGCAAAAAAAGAAGAAGATGACAGGGTGGTGGTGGGGAGCAAGACAGTCTCATAGGTCCTTTCCAACCCAGCAAAGTGAACTCAACCAAATCACATCTCCCAGGACACAGACAGTTTCTAACACCTGAATTTAGTGAGATAGGTGCCCCCCACCAGTGAATGTTTTTTAAAAACATATAATTATATATACATATTATATATATAATGTATACATACATATATAATGTATTTTGATTGATAACCCAGTTTTTACCCATATTTATGGTGCAGTGTGATAGAGGCCTGATTTGTCAGGATCTGCCTTATCTACTGATCAGTCCCCAACACTGATTAACTTCTAGGTAGAGAAAGCACTGAAGAAAATAGCTGCCAGGTGGTAGGATGGATGGGCAGATGGTTATGTGAGTGACAGTTGTGTGTGTGTGTGTGCTTGGATTAGTAGATGAGTGGGTGGGTAGGTACAGGAATGACTGGATGTATGGCTAGATGGCTAGATGGGTAAGTGAGTGGGCAAATAGATGTGTGAGGGGATAGGTGGGTGGGTGGAAGGAGGGGCAGGACCATGGATGGGTGGGTATATGGATAAACAGACAGGACAGATGGATGCAGAGATGGATGAGTGGTTGAGTAGATGGATAAATGAATTAGCGAATGGATGATTAGTGCATGAATGGATGGATAGACAGGTAGATGGGAAGATCTGAAGCTAGACAGATGAGTGGAAGGATGGGTACATACCCGGATGAGAGTAGGTGGACAGATGAGTGGATAGAGGGGTATGTGGGTGGGTGCGTAGGTGAATGCATGAAGGCATGTAGGAAGTGATTTGTCTAGTTACATGGAAAACAAATAGCCCAGCCAGACCTTGCTCTGGGGTCTGCCTGGAGACCTGCACTCTTTCTACCTCACCATATGGGGGCTTTGATCCTGTACCAGGTGGCATTCTTCAGATGTTAGTGACAGCAGAGCCTTGGCTCCCCTAGAGGCCACCTGAGCCTGTTTCTGGCCTGAGTGCATTTCTTGGCTTAGCATGGCTAAATCCTCAGGAAAGCCTATGGGAATGGGGCTGATCCTACATTACACTAGGAAACTGAGCCACGGGTGGTGATTTGGGCAGGTCATGTGGCTGGAAGTCAGCACAGGTGCCCTTCTCAGTAGGAAGCTGTTCAGAGTCCACTATGGGACCAAGCCTGTCGAGACCAGAGCTGCCACCCATTTACTTCAGCTCAAAGCGCAGGCAAAGTGGCCTGGAAATGTGCTCCTCAAAACACAGCCCACATAGAAGCAGTCAGACACAAATCTGCTCGTCTTGACTCTGGAACTGGATAATGAGATGGGAGAGAGTCCCTAAGAACTGATACTAACACGGTCCTCAAACCGCACGTGGAAAATGAAGTTAACAAAGTCTAGGCTAACACTGCTTCCACCAGACTGCAGAAGCAAACACTTCTATTCTGGAAGAATCTGGCTCTATTGTAGACCTTAAAGAATTAGCAGAAACAAAGTTATAAGGATAACAGACACTTCAGAGTGAAAATCACCACCTATACCAGGAACCAACTATCGCAAGCAAGAGCTAGAAAAACTAGCAGGCCAGACACACACACACACACACACACACACACACACACACACACACACATATACACATGAACACAAATACACACATGTATATACATACATACACACACTTACACACATGCATATATATACCTATACACACACACACAAATATTCATGATCTGGGTAGGTGGCCCAGTTGGTAAAGTCTTTGATACAAAGCATGAAGAGCTGAGTTCTATCCTTGGTACTAAGCAAAAAGGTCAGTGCAGTGGCCCATACTTGTAATCCCAGAGCCAGGGAGGTAGAGACAGATCTCAGGCCCAGTCTACCCCAGTTAGTGGCCCCAATGGTAGTGAGAGACTCTGTCTCAAAAGATAAGTGATAGGCCCGAGGACCTACATCCACATTCACATACACCCACACCACACACATACACACACATACAGACCCCTTGAGAGATCAGATTCATCAGGGACTATGTAAATGTTGTTTGCAGAAATGAAAACAACACAAACAAACAAGAAAATAAACAACAACAACAAACAGGATAAAAATAACCAACTAGAATTTCCAGAAAGTAAAATTATGGATTTTTGAAAACTTTTACTTAAGTAATTATATGTTCACAGGAAACTACAGCGCTCTGTGCACACACCTCACAGTTTCAGTCAATGGTAACACAGTTATATGTGCTTCTGCATCAGAGGCAGTTGCCAACACTTGGAAAAAGGAAGAAAACTATCATGGTGTTCTGACCCAGTGGGAAATCACAATCTTGTTTTGTTTTGTTTTGTTTTAAACTACATAAAAAATACTATGGTGATAACTATGTAGGAAAGAACTCATATGTAGAAGTAAAGACCCTGAGGTTCCCAGATACTCACAAGCTAAGTCAAACATATGATGGTGTTGTGTTGGAGGAAGGTCTAATACATTGGTTCTTCAGAGGCTGATTTCAGTGCTAGAGATCTGGTTACTGCCTTTTCTGAGACACTCTCTGATTGGTTAATAAAAGTTGCTGATGGCCAATCAGCTGGGCAGAAAGGGTATAGGAAGATGGGACTTCCTGGTACCGAGAAAGGAACCCTGGGTATTACACAGAGGAGCTTTCTTTCTGCCAGGAGACACAGAAGCAGACAGATGTGTCTGAGAGCTCTGGAAGGCACAGCAAGCCACATGGCTGATTGGGATTAGGTGGTCTGGGATTGATTTAGGTGAGATAGTTGAGAGTCAACTAAGGGCTAAGCATTGAAACATCAAAAGGTCTTGGTGTATTTAATTATTGGGGAAAAGGCCTCTGCATGTTTCAGGTTGAAAGGCCTACAGGCCTACAGGCTTCTGGCCATAGCCCTCACACAGGCCCTGGTGGCTACACTGCCAGGCTGCTGCTGGTTATTCCACTGGCTTAATGTAACAGTTTAAAGTTATTAATAAATATCTTGCAGCTGCCCTGCCAGCTGCCCCACCAGGCCACCCCTCTAGGCCTACAGGCCTCTAAGGCAATTCAGGTCTGCCGACCTCCCACCAGACTGCTGGTTGCTCCGCCGGCCTAATATAATAACCTATAGTTATTAATAAATATATTAGTTAACAGAGTTTAGGTTGCAGGTTATGAAGGCCACCCTTGGTCCAGGGCTTTATCCCCAGGACAGGTCAGGCCACCAGTTAAGGCGAGCCAGGCCTGCCCGCCTCCCTCTAGCCCACTAGCTCCTCTGTTGGGTTAATATTACAGTTTATACTTATTAATAAATATATTTGATAACTAAGTTGTAGTTTCAGTGTTGATTTCCTTAAGTGGTCCTTCCTTCTTCCTTTTCCAGAGCACTAAGAAATTTTATCTCCCTTACTCCTGAGCTACAAACCTTCTCTGTACCCAGTCGTCCTGGCATGGTTGACATGCCCTGCTCCCAACAATCTGCATGTCCCAAACTCTGCAGCTGTAATTTATCACATTACTCTATAGATCCTCTTGGTACAATCGAAATCATCCTGAGCATGTCTTGCCAAGTGACGGGCAAGTTTGCAAAGACAGATGCAAGAAAGCCCCTTTTCACACATGTTCCTTTGTTTGGCATGCATATGGCATATGGTCATATTTGCATGTGTTCACATATGTGTGTACATGCCCAAGTGTGTGCGCACATGCATGAGTGTAGGTTCACATTTGCTTATTCATGTTGAGGCCAGAGACATCCATCATCTTACAAAGATGGATGTAAGAAAGCCCCCACCCTACATACTCTTTTGTTTGGTGTATATCTACTCATGGTATGTGTGTTCACGCATGTGTGTGCATTCCTAAGGGTGTGGGTACATGTGTGCGTGGAAGCCAGAGTGACATCCAGTGGCTTACTTAATCGCTTTCCTTTCCATTACTACAGCAGGGTCTCTCACTGAATGCAGGTCTTGCCAATTTGGTTTCTCCTGTCTTCACCTCCTATGTGCTGAGATTACAGGCAAGCTACCATGTGTGCTTCACTTTAGTTTTTTTTAAATTTTCTTTTGTGTATGTGCATGATTGGAGGGGGGCACTTCACATGTCATGGAACATGTGTGGAAGTCAAAGGACAACTTTGTGGAGTTGATCCTCTCCTTTCATCTTTAATGTGTTCTGGGGATCAAATTCAGGCTGTTGGCCTTGCACCTCACTCACCTTTACCTGCTGAGCCGTGTCACTGGCCCTCATCCAGCTCTTATGAGGTGCTGGGGACCCAGATTCCAGTGCTCATGCCTGCTTGTGGTCAAGTGTTCTATCTGATGATCTGTCACCCCAGCCCCATACACATGCTGTCAATATGATGGTATCTTCCTCCCATTGAGAGGCAGCATCCTTGTCTCCTCCCCTCAAACTAGGTGGGCTTTTCTATTCCACCTACAGAGATCAGCAGCAGTGACATTATTTGACTTCTACGGCTAGATCATAAAAGGCAATTTTGTTTTCCCTGGGGCTCTTTAGACATTCTTCTTCAGAACCCTAAGCCACCACCGAAGTCAGTGTTCAGGCTGCTGGGCTGTAAGAAATCCCAAACAAATCCCTGCAGAGAGGCCACAGGGAGAGGGCTGGGAACTTGGGAAGACACAGGAAACCCTGCCAGACCCACTCCCTACCCTGCTCAGTCTCTGGTTTACTCTGAAACTAGAGTAAATTCCACACAGAATCATATAGTCGAGGCTTCATGAGGTCCCTGACCCACTGAAATCACAAGAAAATAAAATTACTATTTTAAGCCATTAAATTTTGAGAGCAATTAGTTTTTTGGCTTTAGTAGTTGCAAAGCTAACTCTAGTGACAGCTCCCCCCAGATCACAGACTGGGTAGTAACAGAGTTTCCAGGCAATATATTCACAGCTAAGAATATATTTTATTTCTTTATTTTTCGTTTTTTGTGTGTGGTGTATGTAGTGTGTGTGTGTATGTGTACATGTATGTACATGCATGTAAAGGCCAAAGGTCAATGTGGGTGTCTTCTTCCTTAGCTCTCCACCTTACCTGAAGGGGTTCTCTCACTGAATCTGGAATTTGCATATTTGGAATGATTACCTGGTCAATGAGCCCCCTGTCTCTGAACTTGCCACTCTCAGCTCGGGGACTGCAAGTGTGCACCACCATATCCAGCTTGGGGATCTGAATTCAGGTCGCTCACATTTGCACGACAACCACTTTACCTGCCTAGCCATCTCTCCAGCTCTTACATTTTCATCTAAGAGAAAAACCAAATTAAAAACCAATAAAACACAAGTTCAAGATTGGAGAGGTGACTCAGCAGTTAGGAGCACTGGCTACTCCTCCTGAGGACCCAGGTTGGATTCCCAGAAGCCAGATGGCAGCTCACAACCTTCCCTAACTCAAGTTTCAGGGGATTTAATTTCCTCACATGGCTTCTGTGTGCACCAGGCACGTAAATGGTGCAAAGACATATATATGAGCAAAATATCCATATCCATATATATATTTTTTAAAGGCCAAGAATTTGTAGGGATGGAGAGATGGCTTAGGAATGAGGGCTGGTCACACAGATGTGAACACCAGAGTTCAGGTCCCTGGAACTCATGTAAAAGCTAAACATGGCCTCACACCACAGCCCTAGGGGAGGTGTGGACAGGCCAGCCACTGTAATGAATTCCTGGGCTCTAGGTCAACCAATGAGAAGCTCTGTCTCAGAAAGGTAGGTTGGGGTGGAGGAAAACACCCAGTGACCACGCCTGGCTTCTGCAGATGCGCACACAGGTGAACACACCTGCACACATATCCATATATCCTCCCACAAACATACATACAAAACAAGTCCCTGGTTCCAACTTAGCAAGTTTAATATAGACTGATGATTACAGTGTGGCTGCTTCACTTTGGGAAGCTGGAGACAACCCAGCAACCCTCGCAGAGTCCCCTCTTCGAGCAGATTTCTCCTGTTTCCTAGGCACAAGATCAGGCTCTGCTCTTTCTATTTCAGAAAAAGTTTGCAAGTTGCTTTATTGATGATCACACTGACTTTACAGAGCTCAGAGAACTGAAGCAGATGATAAACTAGGCAGAAATATCTCTGCAGGAAGAGGGAAACCCTGGTTGCTGCTTCTCGGGGAGAACTCACACTTTAGTCTTATTCTGAGATCTTTTGATCTTGTGTGAAAAAACTCAGCCATTGGGTCAGTGGGCAGCTCAGTGGGTAGAAGGCCTTGCTGTAAGCTTGAGGGCCTGAATTAGATCTCACAGTGGAGGAGATAACAGATTCCTGAAAGTTGCCCATGGACCTCCACTTGGGTACCTTGAGACATGAGCCTGCACACGTTAAATATCCCCTACACACACACACACACACACACACACACACACACACACACACACACA
>CAJQZJ010032121.1:7555544-7565945 GCA_907164525.1 Lophiomys imhausi
ACACACACACACACACACACACACACACACACACACACACACACACAAATGAAATACAAAATTTAAAAAGAAATTCAACTATAGGTTTGAAGTCTGTGCCTCAAGTCCCCATGCAATACAGCCACCCACCCACCCACCCATCCATTTATCTATACAACCTCCTATCTGTTCATCCACCCACCCCTCTACTCATCCATCCATCCACCCACCCACCCACTCATCCATGCATTCATCAGGCATTAAGAGCTGCTCGGGGACAGTCTCTGTGTTGGGAGTATGGGAATCAGTAACAGGAAGGGATCTGACCTGTAGACCCTTTGTTCTCCTGGACTTTAGCGACTCAGTGGCATGATGATAAGTGCCAAGAATAGGTTGGTACAGCTTGTGACACTGTTTTGTGGGCTGGTAGAAACATCAAAGGTATACCTCACTAGGGAAGGGGATCAATCCCTGGGTGTGACTTTAAATGGTACCTGCCTATCCCCCAACTCCTGCTTCCTGGCCTCCATAATGATCTGCTCCACCAAAGGGCCCCCAAAAAAATGGAATTGGAAGATTATATCCTGAAACCATAGTCAAAAGAAATCTTTCCCTCTTCAAGCTGTTTCTAACTGAGATTTGTCACAGTCTCATTGACACAGGCACTTTATATATATTTGAAAAAAAAACTTTAACCTTGGTAGTGTGGGACAAACCAAGAATTTAAAACCATGAGAAGCCAATTTCCCTACTAATACACTCAGTAACAAATAATAGAGAGAACCAGATTACACACAGTAATATCACCACCACTGCCACTACCATCAACAACACTACCACCTCCACCCCAACACCACTGTCACCCCTGCCACCACCAACAGCACCACCAGCATCACAACAGGTACCATAATCATCAGCAACAACAACAATAACAACATGCCATCACCAATACCATCATCACCACTAGTACCCAAAACAACAACACTAATACCACCACCACCACCACCACCACCACCAATACCCCAAGCTAAAGTTCAAGAACATTCTATATCATATGTGATCTGTAGCCTTAAGAAGAGCAGCTCTCTGGAAAATGGAGGTTTTCTGGGTGAAGGACTCGAGTGAAGAAACGAAGGAGCAAATGAATGAATGAATGAATGCAATGAAGGCTTGTAAGAGTTGGCTGGCCCACGGAAAGTAAATTTGGGGCTGGAGATTTGTCTCTGTCCTGGAAACACTGTGACTGCACCAAATTGCACTTCCCTGAGAGACATGAGAGCTAAGTACAGTGTGAGGACCAGGCAGGATGTCTGGCCCTGAGGTCATCACTGGGAAAGCTGCTGAAACAGGGACAGGCTCTGAGGACTAGATGATCACACCCTAGTGTGGGAGCTTATGTTATGCACTGAGCTTCCTGAGTTTGTAAGAAATACATACAAGGGCTGGAATCATTGCTGAGCAAGTACCCAACAACTCAAGAGTACTTGCTGTTCCTGCAGAGGACCCCAGTTCAGTCTGCAGCACCCCTGTCTGATGGCTCACAACTGCCTATAACTCTAGATCCAAAGAAGCTGATGCCCTCTCCAGGAACCCACACTTGTGGTGCACACACATGGAAACAAAAAGAGAATCTTAAAAAAGAAAAAACACCCAGGAGATAGGAAGGGGCAAGGAGGCATCATGTTAAGTTCTCAAATGGTACAGCAGCTGCAGGCAGCCCTCTGCAAATTTAGAATGCTTCAAAAGGAAAGAGGAAGGCCTCCAAACTGGGAAGATGGGTCTTGTGTAGGTCAGCTTTCCAAGCTATTATCTGCTGTAGGAGGATTAGGGAGGAGGACAGAAAAGCTTCCCTTTCCCCTTTCAGGCAGTGGCTGTTGGGACCCTGAGGGCTGCTCTCACTCCAGAGTTGCTGCTCCATCTACCAAGGGCAAACCACATGCATCTCAGGAAAGGGCTGAGTGGCTTCCAGAGCTCAGCAAAATTCAGCTCAGCTCTGTTTCTGTGAGCTACTGACATCTCCTGCAAGCTCCAAGCTCATATGTTAACTTAGAGCCAAGGGAAATGCCCGGGGCCCTTACTCTTGAAGAACCAGATCCCCTTCTTCAGTCCCTGCATACAGGGCTTTATGGTGCTGGTGGCACCACCTGGTGTCCAAATGGAAGGTTCAGTTTGGGTGCTTCCAGCGTCTAAGGTACCCTGCCTCCAAGTCCAGTTTATTTCCTCTTGAACCAGCCAGAGAATAGAGCCTCATTCATTTAGGCATTCCTTCTTTGTTCCAATCACTCGTTTCTTCATTTAAGCACCTGCTGCACACTCTGAGATTGGCCTTGAAAGTGCAAGGATGGACCGTTCCCAGGCTTCAGCATGTAGGGGCACTTACTCCAATAGAGGGACAGGTCATCGTACCACAATCAGGACCTTTGACCCCTAAAGTTAGTGCAAGGAGTCTTCATAAAAATCTAGGAAGACTTCTGGAAAGAGGGGACCATAACTCATTGCCTTCCTTTCTGCCCCAGCCCAGTATTCTCCTGAGCTCTGCTACTCTCAGGTTATGGCTGATGACTTGTCCCCTCCCGCCTCTCTCCTGTCTAAGGGTCAGGGCATCCCTCGGGCAGTCCTGAGTTATCACTCTCTGACCACAAGTATCAGTGATGATGGTGACAACCATAACCACTTAGTGATGGCTCAGCTTCTTGCAAATACTATGCTAAGAACTACACAGTCCAGGGGCTGGAGAGATAGCTCAGTTGGCGAAGCGCTCGCTGTGCAAGCACGGGACCCTGAATTCGAATCCTCGGCTCCATGTAAAAAGCCATCCATGGTGGCACATGCGTGTAATTCCAGATCTGGGAAAGCAGGGAGAGAAGGATGGCTAGGGCTTGTTGGCCGGAAATTCTCTAGTCTGCCAGTAAACTCCCGGTTCAGTGACCGAACCCATGTCAAAATAAAAGGTGGAAAGTGACTGAGGATACACTGGACATTGACATTCCATGTGCACATGTACAAGAACCCCACCTAACCCTTACGTCTGTCCTCAGACATGATGGCTGTCTCGCCCACTGTACAGGGGAGAAAACCAAGGCTTGGTGATGTGAAAATGGAAGGAATGTAGCCAGTCACTCCATCTATTGCTGCTTGCAATCCACCCCAAAATCCCAGGCTCCCACTGTTCACCTAAGCTTCTGCCAGAGGTCACCTCTGTGCCCTAGCACTTGGCTTGTTCCAGAGGCAAGACCCCTTAAACATTTCCTACTATGGACATTGTCTCAGTATACTTTGGTTGTAACAGAACACCCTAGACTGGGCAACTTATAAACAGTAAAGGTTTATCTCGTTCACAGTTTTGGAGGCTGAGAAGCCCTCAAGCGTAGTGCAGGCATCTGGTGAGAGTTCTGTGCTGTATCGTCTCATGGGAGAAAAGGCAAGTGAGGTCATCAGGGGACCATACCTGAGGTCATGGTGTCAATCTTCTCACAAACCAGAACCTCGGGGCCACCACTTCTTAACAACCTTACCCTACCTCTTGATCCTGCCCCTATGGCAACTGATTTTTAAAATGGGTTTGGGGATGGACACTTATACCACCAGAGCAGCCATCCCACTTTCCTTCAGAGGAGGCAGCTGTGTTTGGGAGGCAGGACTTCCCTAAGCCATGAAGCTGCTAAATGTAGACCTGGTCATATCCCAAGGATAAGGATCATCCCATTACCCTCATCCCCTAAGAGCCCCGTCCTTAGTTCATGCTCAGCTGTCATATTTAACGTCCTTTCCCAATACCTGGCCCAGTAATGTCTCCAGCTGCCTTTCCAAGAGCCTGAGCTTATTTTTGTTTTGATGTACAGCCAGGAGCTTCCACTTACACCAAGGGGCACTGAGCTGCCCCTGGAGGCAGTGGTGAGAATTATCTCAGGGTAGCTCCCATCTGGCCTGGAGAAGTAGAGTCTGCTGGCTCTCTCCACTTTCCCGACACCATGTGTGCACTGGCTCCTCCAGTCTTGCATGACATCCCTGCTATTCCTCTGTACTCTCCTTCTTGCCTGAACACCTGCACTGCCTTCAACAGTGAGAGGCTCCTTTAACCCTTTATCCTGCAAGCACACATCCTTCCAAAGTGCAGGGACTCAGTTGTCCATGTTCCCAGTGTCCAGAACAGAATCTGGGCTCCGTGGTTAAGAGCTCTTGTTGTTCTTGTAAAGGACTTGAATTTCCCAGCATCCATGTTGGATAGTTCACAACCAGAGGATCTTACATCATCTTTCAGCCTTGGAGAACACCTACACTCATACATGCAAGTACACACATACATAGAAATTAGATTTAATTTAAAAAATAGAACAGAGCAGAGTACCCGAGAGTGGGTCATTTATTAAAAACAAAACAAAACAACCCTTTGCCTGGTAGTTTTGGAGGCTGGGATGCCTAAGTAAAGGGGCTACAAGTGACCAAGGTCCAGAGGTGACAGAACAGTTCATGATGAGGCAGGAAGCATGCCTGACAGGGCTCACTCTCCTAACAAAGCCATTCCTTCGTGACCCACAAGCCTATCATTGCTCAATGAGGGCTGAGCCCTCAGGACCCATTAATCTCTCAGAGGCCTCACCTCCAAACACCATGAATCTGTGACCTTCCAAGATGTAACTCTAGGGACAAACATTCAGGTCACATAAAAGGAGCTTGGCAAATGCTTGCTGAGTGTGTTAGCTCACCCTTTGGCCCTGACCACTCACCTTATCCTATCTCTCTCCCATCTCCTCACCCTCCAAGAGTGCTGTCACACTGACTGTGACTGAGGTCCTGATAGCTGCAACAATTGTCACCTTGAGTTCCATAGTTCCTAAAGGGATCCTCTTCTTGACAGAAGCCCTGTGGGAGTGGTGCTCCAGCTCTGGCTCTCTACTGCTGTCTTTCACACAGCATGGCTTACACAGGCATCAGACTTGGCCATGGGGTGTGTGCAAAAACATACGGGACTGGGTTGCATGTCCAGTGTCTCTGGGGAATGGGCCTGAGAATGGGCATTTCTGGAATGTTCTTAGGACAGGCTATTGCTGTGGGCCTCACAGCCCCCAGAACCACTGACATAAAAAAATATACAGCACAGGCACGAAGAGAACCTAGCCTATTGTCTCGGGAGTTTGTTGACCTCCTGCCATCTCTTTGCAGGCTTTGGGGATGAGAGGGACAGTCACCTCAGCAGGGCTGTAAGAGACAGTGGTGCATGCTGAGACTGAGATGGGAGCTGTACCCTGGGCTCCATCAAGTGAGGGGCTCCCGAGTCCTCATCCATATTCCCTTTGCAAATTTGACTCTTCCTGATAAAGTTAATTATCTGACCTTGAAGGATCCGGTAGCTGACACTCCATGGAATGGCCTCTGCTTTCTTACGACGCACATGATAAATAGAGGCCCAGAGCGATTTCTCTGGGAGGTTTTGTGTCTGTATTTTAATAACCGTTGAGCAGCACCATGGGAGCCAATTACAAAACTAGGACATTTTTTTTTCTTCTCTGAACCGCTCAGTTCCCAACTCTGAAAAGTTGTGGGTGGCTAATACTGACAGGTCCGGCTAATACTGACACAGTTTCCCCCCAAGCAGGAGCAGTGTGAACAATTTGAAAGTTTGTTCCAACAAGGCAGATACCTCTGACTCCCGCTTTCCCTTTTAAACAGGTTCCCCCGCTAAAACTGAATTACTCCAGGAGTCAAAGCATGGTGACCGTGGGGTACCAGCACTGGTAACTTCCATTCTGGATATCATGCCATAATTTCCATTCTCTGCAGGTCCAGTGTGGGGTCCAGGCTGTAGGGGATGGGGAAGTCAACATCTTCCATCTAGGAACTTCTTTGGGATGGCCTCAGCTTCTGGCTTTCCTTCCCCACAGCATAAAAGCCTCACTCCAGATGCATACCCCCCAAGGCCAATATCCTGCTGAGATCAAGATATGGCATCTGTGGAAGCCAGATAGAGCCACCACTGACCCCAACATTAGGTTACTTATATGAGACTTTAAAACTGTGGATCAGCCACTGCTCTGACATGTTTGTTGTACATGTAGATTATATCAAATGGCTCTCTCAGGAAGGCTGATCCAGCCTTGCACTTTGCCAATCATTGTGTCTCCAGGGCTAGGCTCATAGGACACGTTCAATATGCAATGAATGAATGAATGAATGAATATTCCCCTTTATGGCAGAGACAGTATTAAGTAGCTGGGAACTTTGGCAACTGTTCTCCTGTCCATTATAGGACAGGAGCTACTAGCCATTTTTCAGAATGACTCACCTGGGAGGTGACTACCTTGTTCAAAGCCACACAATGAGGGGGTCTGGGACAAGGGTCTCTGTGAGTCCAGACCTATGGGGAAAGATTATCAGACCAAGATCACTGCAGAGAGCAGGATACCGGGAAGAAACAATTCACGATAATAGAGTATGCTACACAGGTTGGACTTGGGGGTCAGGCAGTATGGGACATCAATTGAGAGTGGCCTCAGAGTCCCTAGAGGGAAATAAAGGGTCTGGGCAATGATACTGGGGCCCTAGGCTGACATTGGGGAAGGACTAGGAGAAAATGCTTGGTTTCCAGAGTTGGGAAGCAGGGCGAACTGAGAGATTGTGGATAGAGCTGGCCAGGAAGGGCAATCTTCAGGCACCCCCACCAGGATTTCCAGGGCTAGTGTCTGCCTTATTCCTGCTTCTGGGACAGGCTGTCTGGGATGATGTAAGAGATGACTGGAGATGTGTAGGGCTAGAGTGCAGGCTTACCGGGTGGTTAGTGTCTGGTCAGGGCAGGTGCAGCTGTGGCTGGACCCTGAGGGGCAAAATATATCTGCCTACTGTGCAGAGCATTCTGGAAGGCTGTTGGCACTCTGACTCCAGTGGGCCCCAAGGGTTAGGACAAGGGTGGGTGGCAAATCTGCATTCCAGACTGGCTGAGGTCACTCTGGGACAGCGAAGGGTGTGGGAAGATACAGGCGCTTGGCCAGCAGTGCCTCCTCCACACTGCAGGGACTTGGTGTCCTTAAAACCAGGAAAAGCCTGCCACCCAGTGCTGCCCTGGATCACCGCAGCAGCCTGTAGTGTGGCTGCCACCCTGTGTCTGACCTGGGAGTGCAGGCATATGCTGAAGATTCTGTAATGACCCAGGGTTACCAGCCATTTGCTCCTGAAAGCATGTCCCCACCCTGGTTCACCACTTCAGGTGATAACCCCGGACTATCTTATGTGAGGAAGGCATTCAACCTGGTCCAACCACCCCTGGAGGCAGGTGGCATTTGCATTAGGTGGGGTGTGCATGACCATACTTTAAGGTGTTATTCTTATGGTTACTGTGCAAATGTGTAGCCCAGGCTGGCCTCGAACTCGTGATCCTCCTGCCTCTGCCTCCTTCAGCAAATCCTACCGGCGTGCACCACCACAAAACATATTTGAGCGCATTGCCTGTGCAGGGGACTGTGGGACCCTGAGTCCTCAGCCTCCTTTACTTCCCAATCATGACATGAATTATTTAATTTCCCATACACTCCCATCATTGTCATCTGGAGTCCTCAAATGAGGCCTGAAAGCCACAGGAGTAACTGGCACAGACTGAGACAACCCACAACCACGGGCTAAGAGAACTCACCTCTCTTCATAAGTCAGTATCTCAGCCCCCGTCATGGTGAGTGAGAGCCCAGTATGCTGTCAGTGGAACTAAAAGTGCATTGGGCATAGAGATGCTTGATTGGTAGGATTGTGGGCAGGTGGACCAAGCAAGGACGCAAGAGGGGGCAAGTGGAAAGATGGGAGAAAGAGAGGGAGGGGGAGGAGAGAAGGGAGAAGAGGGAGAGGAGGGAGAAAAGAGGAGGGAGAGAGGAGCAGAGCAGGGATAGGAGGGAGGGGGAAGGGGAGAAGAGGGAGCCAGTGCTAATGGAACACCTGACCAAGGGCCCTCAGCACTGTCTGTGGGTAGACATTGCTTCCATGACTTGAAGCATGAGGTGACAGGGACTCATCCTGCACCAACAAGCTAGAAAGTGACATAGCCAAGATTTGAGAGGAGCTCAAACCTTTGATTCACTGTCCAATGTGTCCCTTCAGTCCCTCGAGAAGGCTGGATGAACATGCCCAGCTCCTGGCCTCAAGTAAATGAGGCCCATGTAACCAGACTCCTGGTTCAGTCTGACCAGGCCTGGCTTCTGGATTGTGCGGTTATTACAAAACCATCAGTAGGGATCATGAAAAACTTTTTTTAAAAAGTGAGATGTAGTGTTTGTGGTGACTCTGTCCCTGCTCAGCTGTGTGACCTCAAGTCTGTGTCTAAATCTCTCTGGGTCTCAGTTTTCACATGTGTGAAATAGGATAACGTCTTGCAAAGCCGCAGCAGGATGTGGAATACCGAGATCTGTGCTCGAGATTGCAAAAGTGAAAACTGCACTTGGACCAACAGCCTCTGAACATGGATCTAAGGTGAGCAAAGCTGAGTGCTCTGTCACTGGACTTGACAGTCAAAACCAGTTCTGAACACAGCTGACTTTTCCTGGAAACCCAGAAGCAGAGAAGAGGGAATGTACTTCCATATCTGTCCTCTAATCACCATCCAAAAAATATCAGCACTTGGCTGGGGGGATGGCTCAGCCAGTAAAGCCAGGCCCTGAGGTCAATCCTCAGCACCCATGTAAAGCCAGGCACATGGAAGTTGAGATAGCTGATTGCTGGGCCCAGATAGGCAGCCAGCCTAGCCTAATCAGCAAGTTGTAGGCCAGTGAGAAACCCTGTCTCCAAAAATGAGGTGGTCAGCATTCCTGGGGAACAACCGAAGATTGACAACTGTCCTCTACATGTGTACACACATATGTGGTCTAGCACACACATATTTACACACACATACATATATATTTACATACACATATTCACACACACACACACACACACACACACAAATGTTATCTTTCATGAAAGCTGAACATATTCAAGGCCTTGGTTTAGGAGTTACAGGATCTGGGATTACCAGATTCTGTCACCTTCTATATATGCTCCACCCCCACACTGATAGGGGACAAAATGTGAGGCTGTGACTTGGTATCAAAAAAGTTAGTCCAGCAATCTAAGACCCTGATCCTGAGGAAAAAAAGACCTCATTAACACAGTCAGACTCCCAAGGTAAGTTAATTGAAGGGAACAAAATCTCAGAGAATTTAGCTCTCCGTTTGAGAGACTATTTTTGGCTGAACTGAGACAGAAAGACAAAGAAAGCACATCCAACTAAAGAGAAACTAATTTGGAAGCTGTAATGGAGGACAAGCGTCTAGATTTTCTCAGAACCCTGGAGACACGATTAGTTAAGAAATAATTAGGCGTTCATTGTCCTAGGGGTAACAGAAGCTAAAAACGAAGAGGACAGACATTGAGAGCCGTCAGAAAGGTCACTGGTTGCTCTCAATAATGTTTCCTTTCCAGATCTAAAGATTCAAGAATCATTTTGCAAAATATCCATAAAGGCCCTAGATTGGAGTGGGAGGAGCTGCAGGGCTCACTCCTGTGCTCTAGAGAAGTCCCCTGGGATAATCCAGAGTCAGACACGTCTTGGATCTCCAGAGAACAGGCAGTCCCTTTCTCTGAAGGCAACAGTCAGGGCCCCTGCCAAGAGTAGAGCATCCTTGTCATTGAGCCTGGTTGAGTGTTTTCTGCACAGGCCTGAATAGTGAACAGTCTCTGCCCCAGTTGCTTTTTCCTATTGCTGTGGGTGTCAGACAGTATATACATAAGGAAGTGTGGTTCTGGTCAAATAAAACTTTACACAAACAAGGGTGCCACAGCTTCCTCCGTCCTCCTAAAACAACCCCCACCCCCACCGAGTTCCTATCTGGGATTCCCATTTGCAGCCACACGCTGCAAGCACCTACTCTTAGGAGAATCTGGGAAAGCTGAGGTGTGAGCCACAGACATAATTTTAGACAATACTGCCTAAAACATTCACTGAAAGAAAGACAGACTCTTCAACCAACGGTGCTTGGCAACTGGGCATCCGTGGGCAGAAGAACGAAACTAGCTCCTTACCTCTCACCCTGTGCAAAAATCAATTCAAATGAACCAAAGGCCTGAATGTGAGACCTGAAACTTTGAAACTGCTAGAGGGAGGCATGGAAAAAACACCGTAAGATGTACATGGAGGCAAGGACCTTCTGAAGACTCCAAGAGCTCAGGAAATAAAAGCAAGAGTTGACAGTAAGATTACATAAAACCAAACACAAAGGAAAAACACAGCATAGTAAACTACAGTGTGAAGACAGAGCCTGCAGCATAGAAGACTCTGCTAGCCGTGCACCCAAAGGGATTAGTATCTAAAATACATAAAGAACTCAAAAAAGATCAAATACCCAGAATGAACCAGTCCAACATACGAATTAATGAAACAGACAGACAGTTCTCAAAGACGAAGAA
>CAJQZJ010032121.1:7565955-7602310 GCA_907164525.1 Lophiomys imhausi
AACATACGAATTAATGAAACAGACAGACAGTTCTCAAAGACGAAGAACATACGAATTAATGAAACAGACAGACAGTTCTCAAAGACGAAGAACATACGAATTAATGAAACAGACAGACAGTTCTCAAAGACGAGGAACGAAGGGCCAAGAAATGTACAAAAAGAGTTTAAGGTCTATAGCTACTAAGGGAGTGCAAACTAAAACCACCAGGGGATTCTCCCTCTCCCAGTCAGAGAACAAATGCTGGTGAGGATGTGGGGAAAGGACCCTTGCTCATGTTGGTGGGGGGGTAAACTGGTGCAGACAGCATAGAAGTCAGAAGGGAGGGTCCTCCCCAAATGAACATGGAACTCTGATACAAGCTCTCCTGGGCACATGGGGGAGACATGTGAATGCCCATGCTGCTTTCAGCCAAGTCATGGTGTGCATTTGTGTGTGTGAATGTGTGTATATGTGTGCCCATATATGTGTATATGTATGCATTTGTGTGTATGTGTGTCTGTGTACATCCCTGTGTATGTATTTGTGTATGTATATGTGTATATATGCACATGTGTCTCTGCAGCCCCGCATACATATGTGTGCAAATATATGCATCTGTGTGTGCATGTATGCTTCTGTATGTGTGTGTCCACATACAAGCATGTCATGAAAGCAGAAGGAATAGTTGGGGAAGAAAGGAGCCTTGTGGGAGGAGGAGAGAAAGAAGAAGACATGCGAAGTACATAGTACACATGACAGAGACACCTTTATGAAACCCATCACTATGGATGACACAGGCACCCAAGAGAGAATTTTTTGAATTAAAGGTTAAAGTCAATATGCAGCCTTGATCCATATGACAATAGCCCATCACCAATGGTGCAGCATGACAGCTGCGATGTGAACTCATGGCACTTAGCATGCACTGAGTGAGGTTCTCATTGGTCATGGAACGTATATCATTGCAATACCCTTGGGGGAAGGTACAGAGTCACAGATAGGAGCAAGGGCAGAGAGGTAACACATCTTTTCCGAGCTCACACAGGTGTGCTTGTATAAGGCAGGATTTCAAAACTTAGTGTGGTTTCAAGAGTCCTCACTCCTCCCTTACTGCTCAGGCCAGGTGCTCTGAATTCCTCACTAGCTTCCTGCAGCTTACAGGATCATGTCTGAATTCCTCTAGCCAGCACACAAGGCCACCCACCGCTCCAGTCTCACCATCCTCCATGCCTCAGCCCAGTCCTGGGTACCCAGAGCTATCAGAAGGAACCCAGAATCTCTGCACCCTCATTCACACCATTCCTCCTCACTTGGGGTTCTCTCTTCTGGGATTCTCCCTCACTCACTCACACCTATTCTTCCTTCCAGACTCAGCCATGGTGTCGGTCAATCCCCTGTGATCAAGTTGCTTCCCTTTTCAGGATTAGTTTCTGTGCTGTGAACTGATGATGGGTGGTGAAATGGTTGATTCTGCAGTAATCACCCAGCATGACTAGCCTACAAGACTTGCCTGCTCTTAGACAAAGATTAAGTTTGCTATGATGGCACACCCTCATAATCCCACCACTGGGAATAGTGATGTAGAAGTTCAAAGCTAGCCTGGGCTACATAGTGAGACCCTGTCTCAAATAACCAAAATCTGAGTATAGACAACCTTTCTCTCTGCAAAATTTTGCTGAATGCAACTCGAGAGCAACTGCTTTGTGTAAATCCAGATTTGCCAACACTAAGAACATTCCTAGCCCCACATCTCCCAGTGGGTGAGAGCTGTACCTGGACTGGATAGCTAGCTTCATCTGCTCCTTCAAATAGCAGCAGCCCCTTAGTGAGTAACTGTATGCTGAGTAACCATGTGTCAGATTCTTGAACCCCTGTAAAAAGGTAGGCCTGAAATTTCTCCCATGCACACAGGAACCTCAAATGGCGATGGCTGTGCTGACGCTGGACTATGGAGACCTTTTCACAGCCTCCATGTTTTAGGCCATCATGTTGTTCATCAAATGCACACACTTGTAGTTGTCAATTGTACACTAATAAATCTGTGGCAAAGAGAACTGCAGCCTGGGTGTGCGTCTCCTAGCCCCCACACAACCATCTATCATTCATCCATCCATCATCTACCCACCCATCTACCCATTGTCAAGCCTGCAATCCTATCATAAGTCACAAATTCGTGTTCATCTGAGATTTGGATATGACTGAAAATCAAATCCAAACTACGCAGTGGGATGAAATTGTCAGCACCAGACTCTCTGCCTCAGTTCTTCCCCATCTTCCCTTGGCTCCTTGAGAGCACCAAACTGAAGCCCCACCCACCAAACTCAAATGTATTTTCTGAATGACATGTGGACCATACCGGTGAAGGCCCTCGTGCTATTTGACTTTCAGGAACTGTGATACATTCTGCGACAATGTTGTCTCATAGAGAAAAAACAAGTTATTTTCAGTTACCATCTGGAGCCTCTGGTGCATGGTCACTTAGCCCTATGACTGACCCGGTGATAAATCATGCACCACAGTGGAGGACTCATGAAAGAGGAAAGCCAGGCAACCCATGATGGGGAATAAGAAAGAGGAAGATGAGGATCCAGGGTTCCTCATCCCCTTTGACCTCTCACCAGGCCCGACCTCCTAATAGCTCTGCTACCTCCCAGGAGTGCCATGCTGGGACCAAGTGTCTCATATACAGGCTCCTGGGGACACTCCATATGATTCATAGGGATTCTGAAAAGGTAAGGGGAAGATAGACTTCAGTGCATGCTGGGATAATCCTGCCTGGTTCTAGACCTGCATAACCTCAGCTAAGTCACTGCTGCTCCCTGCTGCTTAGTTTGTACCTATGAGAGCAGCTGCTGTGTGGGTTTCCAACATGTATAATCCGCTGGATTATATTATTCATATTAATCATTCTGATGACCAGTTACTATGACACAATTTAATATTCCTACCCCCCACACAATCCCCCTAAAGGGTGGTCTCTGGTGTCTCCATCCCTGGGATGCCCCTTTTCTAATTTTACAGGATCTCACAGGCTACAGATCTGAGATCCCCATTTGTTTCTTGAGCCTCCATGACTGACATCCCAAATAAGGGTTGGCAGGGCCCAGAGCAGAACATCTCAGCTACTTGATAGAACTGAAAGTTTGAACCCAGGCCAGGCAAATTAGCAAAAATCATGCCTTGTGATAAAAAATTAAAGAGGGCTGGGGATGGATCCCAGTGGTAGAGTGCTGGCCTTGGCATGAGCAAACTCCTGGCTCCTATCTCTGTAGCAAATAAACAAACCAATAAATAAGTAGGTGAATAATAAAATGTGTGCCCAACATGCATCAGGGCTCAGCATCTGTTTGTTGAACAACTGGACATTTCAATAAACCCCCTTCATCAGGCCTGGAGACTTGGATCAGTGGTTAAGAGCATAGACCTCAGGTTTGATTCCTAGCACCCACATGGTAGCACGCTTCCTTTGTAACTCCATCCCAGGAGATCTGATGGTCTGTTCTAGCCTCCATGGCACTTCATGTATATGATGGTATACAAACATGTATGAAGGCAAACACTCATAAACATAATTACATAAGTACATTTAAAAACGATATAAGGCCTAATGGGATATATTTAGGTGGCTGGTGATGAAGCCTTAAAGGGAGATAGTGGGGCTGAGGCTCTTTATGATCATCCTTTGCTTGCTGACCATGGCTTTGCTCTGATGTCTTCTCTTTGCCCCGTGCTGTGATAGCCTATAGTAGACAAGACGCCCTACCACCATGAGCTAAAGCTCTCTCTCTCTCTCTCTCTCTCTCTCCTGTCCCTTTCCCTCACCTTTACCACCCGTTCTTCCTCTCATAGTTTGAGTGAAATGTCCCCAAAGACTCAAGTATTTGATCACTTGCCCTCCTGTAGGTGGTACTGGTTGTGGACCTTTGGAATATGGAGTTTTGTGGGGAAGCACAGCACTGGGGAAGGGCCTGGGGAGTTTATAGCTTCATCCTATTTCCAGTTCTCTCTTTCTGTTTCCTGCATGTGATGGAGATGTAGCCTCTCAGCTTCTTGCTGCTGCTTTGCCCTGCCATTATGGACTCCCCTTCTGAAACAGTAAGCCTAAATAAACCCTTCCTTCTATAAGTTGCTTTTGGTCTTGGTGTTTTATCACAGTAACAGAAAAATAAACTAATATTACCTTTTTCAAACACCAGTTTATTTATTTTTGTGTGTGCATGTGCTTGTGTATGTACCAAGGTGCTCATGTGGAGACCAGAGGACAACTTTTGGGCAGTTGTTTCTCTACCACCACATGGGTTTCAGGGATTGACCTTAGGTCATAAGGCTTGGTGGTAAGCCCCCTTACCCACTGAACCATCTCACTAGCCCATTAATGTATAAAGCCCATTATCTCAGGTGTTTGTTACAGTAATGGGAAGCTGATTGACATGGGAAATGGCTTCAAGTCAAACTTTCTGCTTCAATACACAAGAAAAAAAGTGGCCAACAGTGTGGGAGATTGTGGACAAAAGACATTTTCTACCCTAGAGGACAACAGAATTACTCCAGCTCAGATTTAGAATGTGAATAAAGTGAAGTCGGTGAGAATCATTGTTTCCAAAAAACAATTAGAACATCTAACTTTCATCCCTGGAGAAAGGAGGGATAGAAACAGAGGAAGAGGGAGTGGAAAACAGAGAAAGGAAAGAGGAAAGAAGAGAGCAAGGTGAAAGGAAGAGGAGAAAAATGAGAGAGGAGGGAGGGCCTGTGGCCTGAGGGATAAAAACAGTTACAGAATGAAAGAAAGTTTCTAAATGTGGTTGAAACCATTTGTTCAACAAATCATTTACAAGGTTGAGTGTGCGCGTGTGCGTGGGGGGGGCTATATTCAAAGTGTACTGAAAATAGATTTCTAGGTGTTTTCCAGGGCAATGTATCTGCGAAGCTGTCCTGATTCCTAGATGCTCCCTAAGTCTCCCCTGAGATGTTGCTCAGAAATTGGCTCCAGGGAGGCATGGCTGGAACCAGAGTGGGGCCCCCTGGGAGATAAAGACCAGCCAGGAGAGATTCAGCACCCCGGAGAGCTCCCAGACTGCACTGCTTGCCAGGCCAAGTTTCCTTTCCTGACTTTTAGAGGACTGAAGCTTGAATTTTACCCCAAAGATGTTCCAAGAGGCACGAAAATGCAGCTTCTGGTCTGCAGCCCCTTCCAAGCACAGAGAAGTCAGAAAACTCAGCGTTGCAGGTGACAGGCTTGCTCTGGTTTGGGCAAGTCCTCTCTGTGTCCTCATTAGGACTCCCAAAGCTGGAGATTCTGTAGGTCATTCCAGGCTGTTCCTGGGAACGGGGTTTGTACATGACCCTCCTCTTAAGGCTTCATACTCAGCCTCTCCTCTAACTGTCCTCAATGTTACCACTTCAACAGTGCTGTCGCCGCCGTGCGTAGTCGTCGTCTGTCAGGGTGGTTCCTGCCTTCCCTTTGGCTGCATATTAGGGAATGTATACTAAGCCATATAACTCTCATAATTGTGGCATATTTATATCTGTTGTTTTGTATTGTATCTATAGTTATAAGAGAAAGAACCATTTGTTGGATTGAAAGGGAGAGCTGTTGGGGGGAAAAAGAAATACCTTAAACTTAAAAAAAAAAAAAGGGAAGAGGATGGGGGTTGAGGGGGAGGAGGGTGGAAGGGTGGGACTGGAGAGGGGAGTAGGGAGGGGATTGTGATTGAGATGTAACTTGAAGAAATAAAAAATAAATTATTTTAAAAAAGAGAAAGAGGTGGGGCCCTAAATACTGCAGTGTCAGAGCCAAAGCCCAGACTATTGGATCTCATTGGGATCTCAAAGACAGCCAGGACTTGACAGTTTCTACAGCTCACCAGCTGACACAACTGTAGCAGGTAAGGGGTTGCAGCCTCACTGTCCCCTGGACCAGTGTTCTGTCTGCAGGAAGCTTCTCCCGGGAAAAGGGCTGACCAGTCTAAGGTTTACTGTAGGAAAGAGAAAGGTCTGAACAGCACTAACCTGGGGATGTGCATGATGGGTCCCGAGAGGCAAGAACTAAACTACCCCATAGCTACATTTGTGATACCAGGACCCAGAAGCACAAAACAGAACACAGTGGGGTTCTTAGCACCCCCGGCCATGTAGACACACTTGGTGCACAGTCAGCTCCTAGGACAGAGCCCTCAAGAGTCCCAATGACCCAAGTGGAGGTCCACAGACTCACCATCATCTTCTCAGAAGGCTGATGGGTTGACACAGCCACCCTGGGAATATTGTGGTCACAAACAAGCATTGTCTGCCTTGCCGGGGAGGGGTTGTGTATGCACATGTTCAAGTATGCATGTATATTTGTGTATACATGCATTTATGTGTGCATGAATATGAATATGCATGTGAGTGTGCGTGTATCCATTATGTGGTTTCATCTCTGACCTCAGCAAATTGTCTGGCCTGGTAACAGACTCTCAGCATACCTTTATGCTCACTGCAACACTCTACTCCTATATTTGGATACTTAAACCCATGGAATGGAAGGAGGGTTCCTTGGAGCTTTAGAAACTCCAAGCTTGAGGTGGAACTGTAGAGCTAAAACATGCATTTCAGTAATGCATGAAGTCAGGAAGCCACCTGCACACTCAAAGCATGTGGTATCCAGGCTTCAAGTGACCATACACAAGCCACTTTCCCTCCCACATCCCAGCTGGCCATGTACAGTCAGATCTGTCCAAGAGGAAAGGTCTTCCCTCTGGGGCCCTGGCCTTTGAACCTGCAAAGTTAGGGAAATTGGTCAATAGCCAGGCTTCCTTCAGTGTAGGTTCAAAAATCACATAAGACAGTGTGACTTCATGCCCCCCCCCCAGTCACTAGGGGATCAAGAGGGCACCCATTACTCTCTCTATTCTTCTTCCACCCAACACAGGAAGTCAAATCCGTGTCTGGTACCATCGTGAGAGGAGTCAGCATGAAGGACTTGTTGATGCACAGAACAGCAGCAATTCCTTGATGCCCACCACCCACCTGCAGCAGCTGTCCTCTGACTGGTACTGATTCACACATCTACTGTGTCCATGAGCACAGCCTTCAGAGTTCAGATGATTCCTACCCTAATTTTCCAGGCGAGGAAACAGAAGCAGGTATCTTGTTCAAAGTCACTTAGGCTGAAGAAGCAGGGCCAGCACTCAGATTCAAGAATTTGACTTAAAGGTTCTATGCACCTTTAGGTGGTGGAACTCTTGCCCTGTTCCTCTGAGGGAGCTTTCTTCCCTGAGTATGCTTGGCTTTCAGAGAGACACATTCACTTGTCATAGGAGGGGAATAATCTGTGCACCATGCCTTGTTCACAGGCAGACATTCATGTGTGTGTATGGCACCCCTGAAAGGTGAGAGTACTGTCATTCCCTTTGCCACATGGAGGCAGAGCTCAGAGATGGGATGGATTTTCCTGGCATCACACAGCTGTAACTGGCAGACTGTAAAAAGGGTGACTGATACCTATCCTGAGATATCTCTGTGATCCAGTGACCCTGAGAGGGCTCAAGGAGCACTTTCCTCAGCCTCCATTTCACAATGAGGATCATGCCATTTTGACCAAACCCAGAGTCCACAGTATTCTGTGTAACTTGGATGCCCCTACCCTTCCTGTCCTCACCTGAGACTCACACTCTTCACTGTGACACGCTCACTTTGATGATCACAGAGTAACCAGAAACGGGGACCATCCATGCCGGTCACTTCTCCTGCATCTCAGGGCAGCTGTGGGACTGAGGGGATGTCACACATCACACAGAAAATGTTAGCTAACATGGAGAAGGAATAATTTTAAATGCAACCAACACCTCCTGGATAATGGGAAGCATGAAGCCCCTGATACCAGGACACAGATACTCTGAACCAAGCCCAGTGTGTGGTATATGAGCTTATCCCAATAATGCAATTCTAGTATTGACCACCTGAGGGCAGCACACACCCATATTTCACGTAGTTTCTTTTTCTTTTTCTTTTTTTTTTTTTTTTTTTTTTGCTGCAGGCCACTCTTCCCAAGGCTATGTGGTTACTGCTCCCCCCTCTGTCTATCCAGCCTGCTTCCCTGTGCACCTCCAGGGAAGATGTGGGCTTCCTCGTGGCTCTCTCCCATGTCATCACCTGCAGGTCAGGATTTATTTCAAAGGTAAAACTGACCTTCCTTGAAAGCCAAAGCTCTCAAGTGAGCCATCAAATGAGTTTTAACAAACACCATGCTGCCAGATTAATCAAGACAGGGAATACTATTAACTGTCTGATTAGTTCAGGAACTTCAAGCTGATTATTGAATGCTTATGGTTTGTTCCCATGCATTTTGTTTTTTATCTTTAATAATAAAGTTGTTGAGTAAATGAAATAAGATAATATATGCAGATCCCTGGAGCACAGTAGATAGAGGAGTCATATAGTTAGCCTTCCTCGAGAAACACTCGCACTCCCCACCCCTGTATCCTAAACAGACATTAATAATGGACAGCCAAGCCAATAGTGTGGCTGTTGGGAAGTTGCTGGGCCTCTCTGTGTCTGTTTCTTCCCTTGAATATAGTTGTAAATTTTATGTTTTAATCCATGATCTTAACCCTGGCTGAACACAGCAGTCTCCTGAGGAGCTTTGGAACCTTTCCTGGCATTTCTGGGATTGGGAATGTGTCAGTAGACTTTCTGATTGGAGAATGACAGGAACTAGAAGAGGTGAGCTCAGGCAAGGCTGCACACTGAGCAGATATTAAGGAAGATGCAGCCTTAATGGACTGGATGTGGCTCGGGTCAGAACACAGGCAGGTTGGTAGTGGACTATTGGTACTCACAGTTGGTGAAGACATGACAGAAGATCCCAGGCTTGGTGTTAGCAAAGAACAAGAGAGAGATGCATCTGTAAGAAGTCTGGGTGTGATAATGAGGCTTCATGGGGCTCAGCAGCCAAAAAAAAAAAAAAAGAGGCAAGGTCAGAGAACTGGGTTAGCTGTGCCCAAGAACCCAAAGTCATCTGGAGGGACCTGCACCCACCCTATGCTTCCCTAGTGGATCTCTTGGTACAGTGGCTCACCAGACTCTCCAGCAGTCCTCTCCTCTCTGCCCAGCAGGGCTGAATGAACATCACTGGCCTCACCTTGTCAGGGGCTGTCAGGGAACATTTGTGACAGCAGCATTCACTCTTGCCTCAGGAAGCCGCAGATGAGCGTCGGAGCTGGGGGAAATGGCTGGATTTGGTGAAGCCTGATGTCTGCAGATGACATAGGGGATGGCTCTCTCCTTCACCCAGGAAGCAGAAAATAGCAGTGGAAGAAAACAAAAACCAGAAGGAGGAATGTGCCCATATGCCAGCACCTGGTTCACAATGGGACTTTTGTCCTCTGCTTCCTTCTCACTGGTAGTAAGTGGCTGAGGGTGGTGGGAGCTGACATTAGCCTCTCCCTTTCAAAATCAAGACAGTCACATCTGCCCTGGCCAATGGAGTGAACATGTGGCTCTGGCGAGAGCTGGCTTTAGAGAGCATGAAGTCAAGGCCAGGGGTGCTGGGTGCAGTGTGCTCTTGGATGTTGGTTCTGCCGACTGACATCTGTCTCATCCATTGAGGGTTCTGATGCCAGAGGAGTTTGCATGCTAACTAGCTGTGGCTACGAGGACACAGGACTCAAGGGTGCTTCACACGATATTGGCCATTTATGTTCTAAATAGTTCTAAATTGTCATTGCTGCTGCCTCTGCATCTTTAATGCCCACCTCCATTTTATTTTAGGACTTTACTGGGAGTCTCACTCATCTTTTCTTCCCTCCTATTTTTTTCTTCATTTTTTTTTCTAGGTGCCACAACCAGGTGAGGTGGAGTTGGGATAGATTGCAGAATCAGAATTTAAAAGTCAGCCTTGGGGGATGGGAGGAACCTGGAGTTGAAGTTCAGAGGATAACAGTCAGAGGCATCAAGGCAGCAGATAGACAGGCAGCTGTGGGTGCAAACCCTTTGGGGACACTTGACTTCAGTGCTGCATCTGCAGGCCTACACTAAGCATTGTGTGCTTTAAAACCCAGTTCCCAGAGCGGTTCCTCTGGGAAGCCTCCCTGGCACTTTCTCCCCCACTGTAGGAAGCAAAGCTTAGAGCAAGCACCCGGAGAAACCTGGAATTGACCATCATGCAGGCCTACTTTCTTCAAAGGAAGGAAATGAGTGGCACCTGGTCACCTGGAATGCCAGAGAGAATGTGGTCCAACACCCCGGGGATCCTTTGCTATTTATTCTCTCAGGAGCCAGCCTCCACTAGAATCCCTTCATATTCTGAACGTTGTTTAGGTCCTAATCCTGAGCTTTATCTCCCAGTGAGTAGAAGCCATCCGTATGAAAGAGGTCCTATGTCCTTTACATCCTCCACCAACAGAATCGATCCTTATGCTTGTCCCAGGTCCATCCTAGGTCCTAGCTCTGCTTATCAGCCAATAGAACTCATTCTTACTGCAAAGGTCACACAGGTGCTTTGTTACTTTGCAAGGGAGTTTGTACACCTCGCTATGCCTAAAGCTTTGTCCTGAAATGGTAACCTTTCCCCAAACTTTTGGTGTGTGCTTAAACGTGTAAGGAGAGTAAGCCACGAGGTCAGTCTCTGGAAGTTTTTTGACCCAGGGCCTGCAAAGATGGTGCCAATTCGAGTTTCATTCTTCACCTTGCCCAGATCGTCTCCCCATGGGCTGTAAGGCTTGTAGGGCACCAAACGCTCCAGGAGTACATTTTGGAAAGCAAAGGGAATAAAACGTGTGTGATCAAGTTGAGTGGGTATGATATATGCACCCATATAAATCAGCACATTGTAGGTAGTCAGCTAATGTGAGGACCCGAGTCCCTTGCCTTCACCTCACTGTCAGCCCTGGCAAAATCTTTGGTTTCTGGAATTCAACTCTAACTCTCCACTCTGGCAGAGTATCTCCCCCAGGCTCCCCAGCCATGTGGGAGAGGCGCTAGGCAGTTTCTGCCTCCATGATGCTCTGCCTGTGTTGGGGGTGTGGCCATGCGGGGCCGTGGTCACGGAGGAGCCAACCAAGAACACCAAGGCCGTCCATTGCCATGGAGACAGGCTCATGGGCCAACCAGGCCCAGGCTGGTCAGTGAATGAATAAACGTGGCCCATTTTTCTGCCTTTGTCCTGAGGCTCCCCGCGGCTTCCTGCTGTCAGTCCCAGCTGTGGGGAAGGCGGAATGTGCCTGACTGATATCGCCGGGCCGCCGCCGGGCAGCGCCAAGCCTGGCCTGGCTGCCCCACGCCAAGATTCATGCCCGGCAAACAAGCCACACTTTGTTCCTGTGGGAAAGTCCAGCCTCTCAGGAAAAGAGCCTCTCTCGGCTGAGCCCTGGGCTGGGGACACGCAAGTTGAACAAAGCCTCATCCAGTGGCCACAATTCATGAGCCCAAGGTCCACCTCCGCCCCGGAGAGGAGAGGAGGGGTCTGCCCAGGGGCTGGAACACTAGGCCATCCCTTTGTCCCCTCTTCCGGAAGCCCCTGCTAGAAGGTCTTCCTCACCTGCCCTTTGTGAGTTCCTGCCCTGCCTCTGACTGAGAAGGGGGAGCTGTGTGGAAACAGGTGCTCCTAGGCTGGAGAGCAGCATGAACAGACCATAGCAGGGACACTGAGGACCCACAGGGGTGGCAGTTCCTGCTCCCTGCAGCTAAGTCCCAGGGTGCTGGCCTCCATTCACACCTATACCTAGAGTTGTGCCTGGGCCAGTCCTGACTATGCCCCTCAGAAGGGGGCCTGGCCTCCTTATGGCCTCCTGTCAACCTCCCAGATGCTGGGTGGGAGGAGCAGCGATGATGAACATCAATTATAAAGAGTGGCTACTGAGCTCTGGTCATATGCAAGGCTCCCAGGAGGGGTCTCCTGTGGGTCACCTCATGGAACAGTCCTCAAAGGATTCCTGAGCACAGGTGTCCACAGGTAGAGGTAGATGGTGACCATGCCTCAGCTGGAAGGGCTACATGGATGTTTACTCTGTAATCTTAAGTGGTATGTGGACATTATGCTTTCTTCTCTGCGAAGCATGACACAGAATCCATAACTACTTAAAGATTGTTTGGAAGCCAGGCAGTGGCAGTGCATGCCTTTAATCCCAGCACTAGGATGGCAAAGATGGGTGTATCTCTGTGAGTTCCAGACCCAGTTGGTACACAGAGTGACATGCATCCTCCCGGAAGCTAACACTGAAATAAAGGCTCAAGGCCAAACAGCAGCAGAGAGGTGGGAAGCAAGCCAAGGAAGAGAATGGACCCTTATGAAGCATGCTCCTGCATAGTGGTCAGGGGATTCCAGAGACAGCAGGCAGACACCCAAAGAGAGAGATGAAGGAAAGGGTGTTTTGGGGGGGGGCATTGGGGCTTTTGATCATGAAGCCTGAGAACTCTCACCAGAGGCTGCCTGAATGCTGGAGTGCCTGGGGAGCTAAGGAGTATAAATCCTGAGCCCCCGCATTTCTGTACAAGGTAGAGCACCTGAGCACCCAAGGGTGTTCAAGTCCAATGGCCATGATGGAGCGATGATGTCTGTGAGCAGGAAAGACTCTGCTCTGGGAGACAATTCAACCTGTTATCTGGCATTCTCTTCCACTCAGGGCCTTAGCTGATTGATCAATGCTGTCTGTCTTGAGTAGAGATATTTCCCATCCAGGTAGTCATTTGTCAGTGCGCCCGGAATCCTGCTCACAGACGACCCAGAAGTGTCTTTAGCAACTGTGTGGATAGCCTCACTTAATCCAGTTGGGTTGACATCTACACTTAAATACCACAGACAATTGCAACTGCATGCCAATGGATGGGTGGGAACACAGGGAGAGCACGGGCCAGCTCTGCCTGGTTGAGACAGCCCCTGGTACCTCAAGCTACTGAGCAAAAACCCAGCATAGCACTGGAGAAAGTCTAGATCTTCTTATTTGTGGATGGCTCCAGCAATTCTGACACTTAGGTGGTCTAGAGCCAAAGGCCTCGGAGAGGGAAAGCAGGCTTTATGCCGAGTCTTCCAAATTGCTGCCACACTGTGCATCCTTTCTTCCCTGTCTTGGCCCTTGCCCAGCCCATCCAGCATCCCGTCTGAGAAAGAACTTGTCCCAGAAAGGCGAGGGATTTTAAAAACTGGCCAAACAGAAGACTTCTGAAATTACCCACTTATCTCTTCTTGGCCTTAAGATGGCATCTTATAAATTGAGATAATGGAAATGTTTCTCCCACCATGGGGCATAAAAAGAAACTAATTCCATTTTGTAATCCAAAAGGTAAGTTTTAATTTTTTTTCCCTCGAGCAGCCATAGGAAAGCAGAAACTCATTATGGTCATGCCATGTCTCTAGCCCCATCTTGTGTGTTAAGGGAATCTAAAGGCTGTCCTGCTTCCACACTCTGGTAAACAAGAATGGGCAGCTGAAGCCTGGAGGCTACCAGGGTCGGCTGTGACCAGGGCCCTCGGCACTATGGCATTAAGTACCTGCCACATGCCTGCCATAGTGGTGAATCACAGGGACACTGAGGTAGCACCAGCCCAAACTT
This sequence comes from Lophiomys imhausi, assembly GCA_907164525.1. Lineage (NCBI taxonomy): Eukaryota > Metazoa > Chordata > Mammalia > Rodentia > Muridae > Lophiomys > Lophiomys imhausi. Next base: position 7,579,467 of record CAJQZJ010032121.1, read on the forward strand.
TTGGGGGACAGATAGACTTATGGATAGCTCTGTCCCCTGTGATAAGTGGGGACAACAAATTTGACTATGTCCCTGGCTGTTGTACCCAGTGACACAGTCACCAGCTACCCTCCTCTAAGGAACCAGCTAGGAGCCCCTTACCCATTCCTCTAGGAAACTAGTCAGGAGTCCCTCTCACATTCCTTCCAAACCCCATCAAGGACCCCCGAAGAGAAAAGCCTGGGCCAGTTCCTGAGAATGTCTGTGCTCTGATGGACTACAGGGGCATTTGGGTGTGCTGTGGAGACAGCTATCTAAATCCCAAAGTTATTTCAAACTTAACATTCTGCTATGTGACATTCTGGCCACAGTAGGAAGCGATGGAAAGTGTCTTCAGAGCAGGGCCATGGCTTTACTTAGTGCCAGTCTCTTACTTCATGTGGGGGTGAAGAACACCTCCTACGCAGGATCCTCGGCTCATAGTAGGTCTGAGCACAGGGCCTACAAAACAGTGAACCTGGAAAAGAGAATCCATTTGAGGAGGCAAAAGGGTATGAGGTCTAGCTATCCTAGACACAACTTAGGAAAAAGTTCATGATGTAAGAAATCTGAGAGCCTGTGTGGCCCCAGAAAGATACAGAAGGGAATGGTGGACATCCTAAGGTTAGCAGAGGAGTGTAAGTTTTGTCAGGGCAAAGGACACAGAAATGGGCCCCTATGTCTTGGCACTAAGTAACAAATATGATGGAGGCACAGTGCACACCCATGGTGGGAGCTCAGGCCTCTGGCTCTTCCCAAGTCCTCACAAAGACATAGCATTGCTGTGTTAGCACCTACATGGCTCAGGACTTCCGCTGGCATCAGAACCTTGACCCCTCCCATGCTCCGGGATGGACGTGGTCCCCCACCCAAGAGCAGAACCTTCTGTTGGCATCTTGCTAGCTGAGCAGGTGTGGGGAAAGGCTGCCAACTGACCCCAGCCCTTTCTTGGGTGTCCCTGTTATAATCCAGGGGTAAGCCTGCAGGAGAACCAGATTTCCCAGCCCCCAACATTGGTCCCCCCAAACCTGCTACCTGTTGGAATAATCAGATATGCTGTAGAAAACACCCACCATGAGTCTTACCCCCCCCCCAAGATGCTAGAGTATTGGGCTACTAGCCTGGGAATTGAGATCTTAAAAAATGGTCCTTGGGTGACCTAATGCTTGGCTAAAATTGTGAGTGGTGATCTGGAAGCTCAAGGAAGTGGCTGAGATAGCTGTCTCCTTCTTCTGCTTGTGTGTGGTACACATGTATGTGTGTTTGTAAGAAGTGTGAAGGTGAATATTTACAAATCTGCATGTGTGTGGTACACATGTGTGTGTTTGTAAGCGTTAAGGTGCACATATGGGCACATGTGCTCAGGTGTTTGTGAAGGCCAAAGTTGACGTCAGGCATGTCCCTCAATTGCTGCCCATTTACTTACGTGTGTACGTTGATGGGATGCATATGTGTCATGGCGCACAGAGCATGGCTTTGGAGAGTTGGTTCTCTCCTTCTACCATGTGTATCCCCAAGACCAAACTCAGGTCACCAGGCTTAGCATCAAGTACCTTTACTCACTGAGCCATCTAACTGGCCCGTTTTCTTTTCATCCCTAGGCAGCAACAGTCCACTCACCTGCTCATTGGCCTGGATCCCAGAGTGAAGCGACGTGGCAGGGAGAAGCTGACATACAGAGGACAAATAAGACTTGAGTGAGAAAGAACCTGCGTGGTTGCAAGACATTGCTTGTTACCCAACACAACTCAGCTAGCTGACTGGCACTAACGGTGGCCACACACATACTGCAGATTGTGAAGCGTCACATCCAGATTGTGTATTCAAGCTGTCCATTTGTGTTTGGATTGTTCCTCTTGAATTTCACTTTTCTTTTCAGCAGTGTTTCAGCATGTTTTTAGCTCTTGCCCATGAGCTTTCCCTTCCGCTCTGGCTGGCAGGGCCCATCAGAAGCTGTAAGTGTGTCCACTTTTGCTCAGGCGAGACAACCAGCTGCCTTTCCTGGAGGAGACACCTGACCTTTAAACCATCCTCCCAGAACCTGGATGCGCAATGGAAATGCTCTGGGGGATGTGACTCGGACATCCGTGCATGCTATTTTTGGTCTATGCCCAACACGTACATGCTCTGGGTCACCCACCTGGAGGCAAACCAGCTCAGTCAAAATGTCAAAGTGACATCTTCCCCAAGATCTTTCCAGTCCCGCTCTGGGGACAGTTAGGCTGCAGACTACATATGTCCAGCCTCAGAAGAGGTGGTCAGCAATGACTACAGCCCCTCTCCCATGTGCTCGTGAAGGCCATCTGAACTTCCTGTTTTGACCCCTGATGAAAAGCATCTTTTATCAGTTGTCACCATGCCTGTTGACCCACTGCTGAACTTGTCTCCTGGGGCCCTCTGCCACGCCCTCCCCCCCCAGGGTGCTAAGGTGATGTTGTGCCAAGAGGGATCCGTGAGGCCTGCGGCCTTGGGAACAGAAATGTGTTTGAAGGTGGAAAAGATGGTATTATTGGGTGAAAGTGAGCCTGAGAAGTCAGCAAGCGTGGTTCCTCTGGACTCAGGCACAGACAGGGGTATAACTTAGTGAGTGGGCACTGCGGAGCAGCTCAGGGATGTGCAAAGGGGTGACTGGCCTTCAGAACACTGACACCTGCAGTAACAACAGTATGGTACTGGTTCCTTGGGGAGGACCACAGCTTTCCTAGGGAAACCCTAGGCACAATGACAGATGTATGACATCCCCAGCTACATTTTGGGATCCGACTCTCACCTCGTTCTCTCAAGACTCCCTCTATCCAGAAGCCATAGAGAATGGGAACATGTGCTCTCAACGTGTAACTTAAAAGTGACTTTTTAAAAAATCACTACAAGACCTTAGGAATAGAACTTAGGCAGGGGAGGGAGTCACAAGTGACAAGGGGTGTTAAAGGGGCTAGGAACAAAGCTTTACATCTTCTGCATGCCACAGGAGTCAAGCACACTCTTAATACAGCTAGGAATCCAGGGAGGTTCCTATTGAGTTTCTTGCACACTTGTATGTGGTGGGTTCCAGGGTTCCCAAAGTGCTCCAGGTGATCTGCCTGACTGAGGGTGTGGAGCCTTCAAAACCACCTTGTACAGAGTGCCCATCATATACAGAGGTCTACACACCAATAAAAGGAGGGGTGGCCCAATAGGCCCCGAGATGGTAGGCCTGAACAGGCGCTTCACAGAGGCAGTGTCTCTACAACCATTAGATCTACACAGGGAGGCTCAGTCCCATGACAGGCCAGGCCAAGGCCAATCAGAACCATAGCCTTGACAAAGGGCAGAGGCCAGATGTAAAGCCTACGGTGTAGGACACATTCATTTCTAGATACCTCACATCTGCATTCAGGTTGCGAGAGGCCTTCTATCCCCTGCTCTAACCATCTCCAGACCGACTAGGACCTCCTGACTCTTTCTCTCCTCCTGTTCTCCATGAAAGGCTGTGACACTCTTCTGAGTGAACCCATATCCCTCTGAACCTCCTTGGTCTCTTTCAGATGATTGAAAGTTCAGTCTAGAAAAACTTCACAGTCCCATTGTTGTTCATATTCAAAAATTTCTCAGATGCCGCTGGGAGCTGGGAGCTCCTCCCACTGATGCAGGGTGGGCCTAAGTCATCTTTGGGTCTCAGAAGGATTCCTGAGGTTGACCCTTCCTACAGGCCTCAATTAAATGTGCCTCAGTGGGTGCCTCTGCAAGCATTTTCTAAAGTTTTAGCGTATTTCACCGGCTCGTGAGAACTGTGCATATCTATGAAATGCTGTGGTGTGCTGAGACTCTTAGAGAGATGGCTATTGTCAAGCCAGGGTGTCTGGCATGTCCACTGTACAAGTATGTCTTAGTGACCGTGGTAGTGCCCATTTCACAACAACCAGAAAGGAGCCTGTAGATCTGGGGATCGTAGAAATGGGGATACAGCCCAGTCAGTAACCTGCCTGCTGCACAAGCATGGGGACCCAATTTCTGGCTCAGCAGCACCCTGTGTAAACAGCTGGGCATGGCAGCACAGGTGCCTGCAATCCCAGTCCTGGGGAGGCAGAGATAAGGTGGTACCTGGGCTTCGCTGGCCATCAGCCTAGCCAAAACAGGGAGCTTCAGCTGAGTGAGAGACCCTGTGTCACCAAGTAAGAGGAAGAGTGACCGAGGATGACCTCAGACGTTGGCTGCTGACCTCCACACATGCACGTGTAGATACGTGCCCTTATACACACATGTGCACACACACTCACACAAATATGTACACACAGCACACACACACAGGGTGGCGGGGGCAGATTTTGAGTGGCAATCAGTATTTTCAGATACCTCCTAGGAGATGGGTATAACAAGGAACGCTGGGACCTTGCTGAGGCCATTTCTGCCCAGCCGTGCTCCATAACCAGGTCTGTCCATTTGATGAGCCTCCATTTCTTTATACCTGAAGTGGAAATCATAGCTTCAGTTAATCTCTGGAGCCTCAGACTGAGTGCTCAGTCCTGGATCCTCCAGGGAGGATTCCAGGCCCGGTGGCTCCTGGACAAGGCAGGGGTGGGGGCAGACCAGCTCAGCCCACCTCATAAATCACAGGCCAGGAAATGCAGGGTAGGTGCCCCTCAGCCGATGTGCACCGCATTAGCTGCTTCATTGGTGCCCCACAAGCGAGCTTTGTGCAGCACAGCGTGGGGAAGAGGGTGGGCAGTTACCAGAAGGCAAGCTTGGGCCAGCATGCCCCCAGGGTCTCCAGCTCCCCAAGTCTCCTCACACAGGGGCCAGAAACACGGCTTTTTTATTTTTTCAGAAGGTGGGGGGTATTTGGCTCTGAGTTTGAGGGCACACAAAAGGCCCTCAAAAGGGAGACAGAAATCTATTACCCGCCTGGCTAGAAATTGCCCTGGGGGAAACTGGGCTAAAGCCAAGGGCCGAGAAGCCATCCCAGGGGGACCTCAGAGAGGCCTCTTCAAGGGGAACAGGGGCAGCGGGCTACAGGAAAGTGTTACAAGGAGATGGGCTCCCTTCAAGAAATCTCAGGATAGTGAATTTCACTTTAGGTTCTGACAGTGGAGGGACCAGAGGATGAATGGCTGATGATGAGGATGATTCATATCACTCATCAGGTGTGTGAGCTGCAAACCATGTGGAGGGCTCAGGCGAGAGACATCCACCAGAGAGGGTGCCCTTGCCTCACCCATCTGCTACAAGGGTACTCACTGCTACCTAAAACAAAGGCTGTTAGAGAGAGCAGGAAGCCCTGGCCAAAATGGCAGCAGTAGCTTTGCCCCAGGGGAGAAACAGGACTGAGTGTGGAGGATGAACAAAGGTTCAGACCAGGAAGTGGGGTTAACAGCATCTGTGCTCTGCTTATCATCCTGGGATCAGGGGTGTGGGGAGGACTGATGTCCGTGGCCAGGCTGCTTCTGTATTCTATCCTGGGTGGACTAAGAGACTGGGCAATTCTGGGTGGGGTGGTGGGGGGGGGTGGCAGCTAAAGGTTACAATATTGGAAGGAGCAAGGACATACATCCTAAGATGGTAGGGGCCTGGAGTGCCAGCCACCTCTGGAGTGCCTGCCATCAGAACTCAGTCACCCAGGCTGCCTGAGTCTGTGTGACCCTCATCTCCATCCACACTGCTTCCCTCCTACTTCAACTCAACAGCCATCAGGGTAGGTGGGCAGGACAGCTGGGTGTCCAGGCTGGCTCCTTTCAATGAAAGCAGGGCTCCTCAGAGGTCTTCTCTCTGCTATTTCACAGGGTTCTGTGGTGGACTCAGCCAGAACAAATGCTCAATTAAATACATTTAAAGGCAATGAAGTGTAATTTCTCCTCCGGAAATAACCAGGGAACAGAGCCATACTTCCAGCCAGCTTTCAGGGCCCCACATTTGTGACCAGAGAGTTTTGCAATGCCAGTGGGAGTAGGAGAGAAGACAGTGGGCATGGACCTGGCATGAACACACCCAGAAAGTTCCTACAGAATATAAGGGACATTCTACAGGCAGGAAGCACAGGCTGACACCCAGAGGTGGCAGAATTGAAGCCCCTTAGCCTGCCTAGAGTGACTAAGAGGAAAAGGATGCTGGGCTGGAAGGTCAGCTTGGAAGGCTTCAGGAAAACCTCACAAGGGGATATGTTCCTCTTGGAAATGCTGAAGACAGACTGGGCTTGGACCAGACATGACAAGTCAAATCCCTGGTTCATCACTCACAAGTTATATGACATTGACCAAAGGACTGGCCACGTTAGCCTCAGTTTACTATTTGTAAGAGAGAAAAGAGTGATGGTTTTGTGGACAGTCACCATGGGTGACTAAGGAAGACAGATGGCATGGTTTAAAACCCACACAGGTTACAGAACCTACAGCATACAGATGCTGTCAAGAGTTCCCCAAGCATTTGCTCATTTTCTCAAGAGGCAGCTGGGACCAACATATAGTGGACACTAGATAAGGTATTCAACAACACAGGGAACTCAACAGAGGACAACAGCCATGATGCACTGGGGTCATGGTAGGACAAGGATCCATGTCAGGTGAGGGCTAGTTCTGTGAGTGAGACAGTAGCCTAAGGTCAAGATGGCAGCTGGGAGTCTAGCAGGCAGTGAATACGGCTTGTTGGGGACGTTGGACATGTGACTCGAATGCTACCACTCCAGCTCTTTGTTTCTGGCTGACATGGCCCAGACATCACAGCATGTCCCTCCTATGTGTCTCCAAGTACTGCTCATTAAGAGTTGCCAGTGAAGATAAGTCAATATGCTGCCCTTTTACTCAGGGTTGGATCACCAGAGGAAGGGCAGGTAGAAATGGGAGCCTTTCACCTGAGGGTGCAACACGGAGGGTGAAGAGTGAAAAACACAGACCTTAGACGAAGTACAGCCTCCATATTCCAGTGAGGGTCCACGCTTTGTACACCCAATCATGTGCTTCCCCACGTAATAGCATTGACCGCTAAAGGTAGAGTTTGCCCATTGTACTAAACAACTTTATTCTCCTAAAGGCAACGTGGCCAGCCTTGCTGCAAAAATTTGAGACAAAATGCTCATAGCTGAGTAAGCATGGGCCCCGAGGTGCTTCACCTGGCTAGAAGCAAGGGTCAAGGTTGGAACCCCCAAAGTCTAACAAGAGTCAGCTCCATCAGGCCTCTGTGCCACTTCTGAGCTCTCTACCCCCTACCACATCCCTCAGCCTCTTCCAAGATTGAGTATTTATTGTAGATGTTTCCTGATTCCTTCTCTCAATTAACAAGTCAGCAGGTGCCTCCACCTCCCACCACTACCAGCAAGATGCAGGGAGAACCAGAAACTTCAACAGACTGGCACTACTGTTTTATGCTCTGCTGGCTTCTGCCCTCACATGGTGTCCTCACATGGGTCATTTGTGTTTTATCCTTTTCTCTCATTTGAGCCTCCTCAGTGCAGAGGCATGGGGTGCAATCACAGCTGGGGGCATTTCTGCATTCTAAGTGTATTCTGTAGGTCTTGTGTGTTGACGCCTTCCAATGGACTGATCAGTGAATGAATCTGACTGAACCCAGAGGTTTAGAAATGTGAAGAGGTGTATTTCAGGTGCACTGTGGTAAAGCTGGAAGAACCAGAGGCAAGCAGGGTAGAGGAGAGGGGTTGGCAGGCCATAGCCATAAAAAAATGGAGAGGATACAGATCAAGGTCTGGGGATCATGAATATTCAGCAGAGGCATTGGTAGGGTGATTGAGACCAGTAATCACTTGCTAAGGCAAGCCTGGGCTCTGCAGGGGCAGCTTAGAGAGGCCAATGCTCACCATGGACCTCTTGACAAGATGCATACACAGGTGTTTAGAGAGGAAAACCCATCCATAGGACAAATAAATCAGGTCTCATGGCCTGTCATGTTGTAACCTCTTCCTGTGCAGGTCTCAAATTCTGTGCTAGACTGTGAGGTGGGGGTAGTAGGGGTATACACAGAGGAAGGTGAGGGTTAATGGTGACCCTAGAGGTGGCAGACTGGATTTGAGTCCCAGCCTTACTACTGATGGTGACTTGGGGTGAGGTACCAAGTTTCTCTGCACCTCTTGGGTTCACAAGCACTGTTGCTCTTATGATGGGATGAAATTGTCTAAAAGCCAGAAGATACATGATGTGCAGATATGCCCACTATGCCGTCTTATTAACTGGTACATGTTTACAGTTTGCCTCCCCATCTTGCTCCCTCCCTTCCTTCCACCTCTCTCATTCTCTTCCTCTGATTTTGCAGAACTGGGGATTGAACCTGGGATGTCCTTCTCCCACATGCCCTGCCACTGAGCTCTATTCCTCAGCTACCAAACAATGCTTTTCTTGAATGAATGATCTGTAACGTTTGGTGCTCAGGGAAATGATAAGTATTCTCAACCTCTAGATCATTCCATTCATTGTAAAAGAAAAACTCAGGAAGTAGGAAGTGAACAGTGGCCCTGCCTGCTTAGTTCTGACCATCTTCCAAGACTCCTGTGGTCTTCCATAGTAAGCAAGCCAGCCTGCCTCTGTGTTCTTGCTCAGCAGTAACATCTGTCTGGATGCCTGTAGATCTCTTTCCAATCCCTGTCCTGTCCTGCTCCCCTAGCATAGGAAGAGACTGCATTCCAACCCCATCACATGCCTTCCTTACCTTTTTTTTTAATAAATACATTTATTTATTTGTTGCCTCAGGTTACATCTCCATCATATTGTCCTCTTTCCCCCCTTCCCAGCCCCGCCTTCCCACCCTCTACACCCTAACCCTTCCATCTCACTCCTCTGGAGTGGAGTGTCCCTACATAAAAGTCCCTCGCCCCAGTTCAGAAGTCATATGAGGGCCAAGAGCCTCCTCATACATTGGGGGCTGTTGGGGTAGTGTTAAGCATTCTAAATGTTAATTGGCCCTGTTTGCTGTCTGTTTCTTAAATTGACTCTGATTGGTTAAATAAAATGCCAAGGCCTGAGATTGGGCAAAGACAGAGAAAGGTGGGACTTCCTAACAGGAAGCCTGCGCTTTAGACAGAGAAGAAAACATTCCAGCCAGCAGCAGGAAGAAGGCATTCCAGCCAGGAGTAGCAGGAAGGAGGCACACACCATGGGTTAGAAAAAGGAACCTCATTCCACATGGCCAGGAACATCGGCATATTGCAGAGAATGGAAGTCCAAGGGAACGTATGTATATATGGGGTCATATTTGGGTAATAGAATTAAGAGCTAGCTTAGATGGGCCAGGATTGCACAACTCAGGCCAAGGCTTGTTAAAATCCACGTGCAGTCTCTGTGTGCTCATTTTTAATGTCTGCTTAAGGATTAGCCGCTGAACCAATTAAATATAACATAAATACTGGTAAATAAATTATTTCTACAAATGGAACCCAATGTAATTTAATTAATTTTTTATAGGGGGCCTACAAGGCAGTACCACAAGTGAAAAGTGTCTCATTGCCAGGAAAAGAAAACTAAAAAACAAACAAACAAAAATAAAAAAATAAAAAGTCTATGTCCATGTTCCCTTTGGTGCGTTGGTTGTACTATAGATATCCTGTACTATATATAGCTAAAATCCTACTATAAGTGAATAGATGCCATGTGCATCCTTCTGAGTCTGGGTTAGCTCACTCAGGATGAGCTTCTCTAGTTCCATCCATTTGGCTGCAAATTGCATAATTTCATTGTTTCTGATAGCGGAGTAATATTCCATTGTGTAGATGTACCACAGTTTTTTAATCCATTCTTCAGATGAGGGACATCTGGGTTGTTTCCAGTTTCTAGCTATTACAAATAAGGCTGCTATGAACATAGATGAGGAAACTTCCTTATGATTCCATGAGGACTCATTTGGATGTGTACCCAGAAGTGGTATGGCTGGGTCCTGAGGCAAAGCTGTTCCAAGTTTTCTAAGATATCGCCAGACTGACCTCCATAGTGGTTGCACAAGCCTGCACTCTCACTAGCAGTGAAGGAGAGTTCCCCTTTCTCCACACCCTCACCAGCATGTGCTGTCATTTGAGCTTTTGATCTTAGCCATCTGACAGGTGTGAGATGGAATCTCGGAGTCGTCTTGAGTTGCATTTCTCTGGTGATTAAGGATGTTGAGCATTTCTTCAAGTGTCTCTCGGCCAAATCACACTTCCTTACCTTTTGGTAAGGCCTTGGCTGCCTTACCAAAGCACACTACACAGCATTAAATCCACAGTGAGGATGTATGTGTCAGGGGCAAGGTCCGGCTCACATTCAGTGACCCGCCTCAGCTGTGTGTCCCACAGCAATAAGTACCTGGGATGCCTGGCAAACCTCTGTCACTGAAGACAGTTGCAGAGGACATGGGTGTGATGGGGTAACCCACTTCTCAATTTCAATGCCTACCACAAATGGCAATGCAGATGTTAAACAAAGAAACAAAGTTACTCCTTCTCTCTCAGCGTCTGGAAATTCAGGGGGAGGCTGAGGGAGTGATAGGTCAATTTGTGAGCCAAGGCCAGGAGAACTAATGAATACAGAGGGAGCAAAGGGGAACAGGAGAGTCACAGTAGAGAACACACAACAGAATAATGACAGACTAGAAGTGAGTCTGTCTGAGGAGTATGGGGTGGAGCTTGCTCTGGTGTCTTGGAAGGTACCAGGCACAAACACATGGTGCACAGACACATGAAGGCACACATCCATACACATAAAATAAAATAAATATAAAACAATTATATTTTAAAAATTCAGCTGCTTCCTTTGACTGAGATGAGGGGACACCTTACCAGGTTTGGGGTGTCTGGACCCTCTTGATGCATGTCTTATGTACACAAATCCCACTTATAGAATTAAGATATTCTTTCACACTAGGGCAAAAGTGCATTCATATGGTCACTGCTTTTCACCACCATGCCACAACTGCCCAGCTCTCCAATAGTTACTTGTGAATAGGCTTGGTCAGACAGTCTCACCCTGCAGCAGTGTTGTCAGTGTTTGGAGAATGCTGAAAGGAGCTGGGCTAAGCCACACTGTCCAGTACACTAGGTATATTACACACCTTTAGGACTTACATGTTTTCAGCTTATGATGGGCTTACACAGATGAACCTCTAACATAATCAAGAAGGACATATGTGTGCCATTGTTCTGGTGGGGTCTCACCCAGTGGGGACTTCTTTGGCACTCAATGTGATACTTTCTTCATTAGTTATCCTCACCACATGCTCAGCTTTGTGTCCACCTTGGCCCCAAGGCCCGCCTATGCTTCTTACCCTGAAGTCAACCCAGACACCCAGAACCACCTAGATACCCACCACCAGATGCCTCACAGGCAGGACACGCCCCATGTGGTCATTGTCTAAGTCAGTATTTCCTTTTATTGTCAGCTTTCTCTTGGGTCCCTTGCTCAGGAGTGGTGACCAGGATGTGAACACCAACCCGAATTGACTTTTTGCACTCTCCACGTCTGCTCACTCACATGGCTCTTTGGGTAACTCTCTCACTGTACCTGCATCTGTTGCCAGGACAACAGCTACAGCCCCTTTCCTCAGTGCCATTCCCTCCATCCAAATCTCAACCTGGAGAGATGACTTAGTGTTTAAAAGGACTGAATTCCATTTCAGAGGATCTGGGTTCAGTTTCCAGCACACGGAGCAGGCTCATAACCACCTGTAAGTTCCATTCCAGGGTTTCTGAGACTCTCTGACTTCTGAGAATACCTGCATACCTGTGGTGCACAGAAATACACACACACACACACACACACACACACACACACACACACATACATACACACATGCACACATACACATACACACACATACATACACACAAACAGAAATAATACATCTTCTAAAAGTGAATGCAGTCATTCTCCTACTTCTTCAAGTTCAAGGTGACTGGATGATGGGTCATATGAGAGCTGAAACCTCTTTACAGTTTCATGGGTTGCAATCTAGAAGGAGACAGATGGTTCACAGGCCACCCTGGATACTGAGGACCTAGTAAAAGGAGCTGGGAACAAAGGGGCACAGAGAGTTCAAGGAAGGAGTCTCAGTCACTGTTCTTTCTATTGCTGTTAAGAGACACCATGCCCATGGTAACTCTTATTTTTTTTAAAGCATTTAATTGGGGGCTTTCCTACAGTTGCAGAGGGGTTAGTCCAGGATCACCATGGTGGGAAGCTGTCAGGCTTCTCACTGGAGAGGTAGTGAGAGTGTTGTTGCATCCTGATCCACAGGCAGCAGGCAGAAGAGAGAGAAAGAGAGAGAGAGACTCTGGGGCTGATGTGGGCTTTTGAAACCTCCAGATGCACTCACAGGGACATACCTCCTCTAACAAGACAATGCCTCCTAATTCTTCCCAAACAGTCCACCAACTGATGATTAAGCATTAATATATATAAAGACCTTTGGGGGATCCTTCTCATTCAAACCAGCCAAGAGGCCCAGCATCCATGGGAGGTACAACCAGCCTGGCTTGGCAGGTCAGGAGAGGAAGTGATGTCCTCAACCCCAAGAGAGCATGGAGACCCAGCCTCTGTGAGTCGTGATCTCCTATGTCTTTGGCTTCGCTGGGGCCTTCACTTTCCCATGCTGTGCAGGAGCCAGCAGCATAGGGCCTGCAGCTACAGTCAGTCTACAGGGTCAGTGTTCTAGGCCCAGCACACACACACACACACACACACACACACACACACACACACACACACACACACACACAGGAAGGCGGTGGTATTGTGACGTTGTGCCCTGTCACTTCAAGTTTCCGTGAATTAAACCTCTTTTCTACATGCACAATGCCCAGCACCTGGCCAAGATACTGTTTTGTCTTCTAAGTTCTACTTCAAATGACACCTCAGCTGGGGAGCTGCCCTTGCCCTTCAGTCTTCAATAAAGACAGCCACTCTGTTCCCAAGGCCCTGAAGTATTCCCTGACCTGATTCTAATTTCCTGTAGTCCCCCACCCCATAGCTTTCGTCTCCTTTCTTGTGGCAAACCACCAGACTTCAATTCTCCCTCCTTGGAGCACATGTTAGTTACCTGGTAAAATATAACTAGCAAGCTAATTAAAAGTGACTCTCCCTCATGCTTGTGTTTGTGACAATGGACTTTCAGTCACTTGCAAGCAATTGTTTGAGTTTTCATACCTGCTGGTGTTTAAAATTATATGCAATACCTCACAGACTCAAAATCCAAAGCTGGTTTAATTTTGTTGAAGCATTAACAAAAAACCCACCAATGTAAAAGGCCCTCAATTCAGATCTAAGCAAAGTCATGCATGAAGCAGCTTCCATCAAGGGAAAAGTCTCCACTGTGGCAGTGGTGGGAACCAGCTTGCGGTTCCTGCCTTGGCATCTTGGGCATTGTAAACTGATGGCATTGAAAGGCAATGTTTGGAAGCAAAGTTTACAGTCCACTCACCAGTGGAGAGGCATTTGTGGACACAGGCTATGAAACTTGTTTTCATTTTGATGGTTTGTGAAATCTAATTTCCATGCAAATAGGAAAGGGAGTGTCTCAAAGTGCCGACCCTGAGGACTGTTTGAGCATCAGCTGAGTGACTAACATTTGGGAGGCTGGACAGTGTCCAGGACACTTAAGGAATTTTTGTATCACAAAGGAAGCCCAATGTGCTGTGATGAGACAATTTAGCGCCCAGGCAAACAAACAAGCTGGCTCAGAGGAAGAGCTGGTTTGGGCTGCCCAGTGGCTTTGCAGCAGTTATGTTCCCAGAAATCTGCAGTTATTGGAGAAGATTCGCCATTGACTCATCTGTTAAAATCTCATCTAGCCAAGTGCTCTTAACACTTTAAATAGTCAGAGGGAAAATGCAAATTTTTAAGCCTAAGGTACAAGATCTTGGTAATAGAATTAAAAAACAATTCTTCCTTGTTAGTGTGTATGTGTATAATGTTTGTAAGGACAAGTGTGAAGATAAGAGGGTAACTTTCAGAACTTAATTGTCTCCTTCTATGGTGGGCTACAGTGACCAAATATAGGTCATCAAGTTTCCGGGCAAGTATTTTTACCTGTTTGCTATCTCACTGGCCTGTTGATAAGGTTTTTTTTCCTTTAATATTTGTTTAGTTTTATGTTATGTGTATAAGTGTCTTGCCTGCACGTCTTTAAGTGTACGTGTATGTGCCTGGTACCCATGGAGGCCAGCAGAGGGGATCAGATTTCCTTGAACTGGAGTTACAGATGGTTGTGAGCTAATATGTGGGTGCTGGGAACTGAACCCAGATCCTTTGCAAGAGCTATAAGTGCTTTCAACCAATGGGGCGTCTCTCCAGCCCCCTTGACAGCAGAATTTTAATGGGTGATTCAATCTGCCTATCTGCAGTGAGAGCCATCAAGTAACGCCAGTGTGAGGCCGAAGTTTAAAACCAGTAAAGGGAGGCGGGGGGGGGGGCATTCTGTTAACTGGAGAAAAGCTATAAAAACAAAACAGTTGAGACAGGGGCACCTGCCTTTAATCCCAGCTCTTGAGAGGCAGAAGCATCTGTTCAAGGACAGCTTGGTCTATATACTGAGTTCCAGGCCAGACAGGGCTACTGAGTGGGACCATTAAAAAAAAAAAAAAGGATGTCGGGCTGGAGAGATGGCTCAGTGGTTGGGAGCACTGCCTGCTCTTCCAGAGGTCAATTCCCAGCAACCACATAGTGGCTCACAACCATCTATAATGTGATTGGATGACCTCTTCTGGAATGCAGGTGTACATGCAGACAGAACATCCATATACATTAAAATAAATATCTCTTAAAAAAATAGGATGTCTATACTATATCCCACCCCTAAGGCTCAGAAATCATCACAGGAGAGTGGGTGGAAAGACTGTGAGAGTCAGGTTGAGCAGGACCTGAACTAAACAGTGCCTTCTGGACATGACAGGACTCACAGCAGCTCTGGTTACTGGTGCAAAATCAAGCCAGCCAACATTCCTCCACAGGGTAGGAAGGGGTTCATGAGCCCCCACTCCTGACTGAGGACCTGTGGGTCAGTTAGTATATTCTGGGCAAGGAAGAGTTGGTAGGTTGATTATGCCCCAGTGGATGGCCTCAAACCTAAAAGTTCATGGAAAGCAGACTTGGAGTAAATGGGTTATTGAAAAATAAAGATGGTATGAAGTTGGGGAGGCCAGAGAGGTGGGAGTATGTTTGGGAGGGAAACTGGGAGTGAGCACTGTGTATGAGAACTCCAGGAAAGAAGCTGTGTCCCAAGAGACTGATTGATTGATTGAAACTGAAGCACCATGGAGATATTGGAATGTTGCAGGTCCAACAGCTAATTCCCTTATCTTGGGCTAGTTTTAGCCCTCAGGAACAATCATTGTTTGCCCATCTTTATGTCTGAACTAACATTATGTGAGTAATAGAAACCTTTAGAAATCTATTAACTTAGCAGACCATGAGCTCCTATAAACCCAAAAACCCCAAAGAATGTCATCAGGTAAGCTCTTAGGCCTATATAGAAAAGCTTTGCCCATCTTGCTCTAATGGCTCCACTATGTATCCACCAATGTATTTTAAACTTGCCTCGATTTGGGGCTTTCTCTGTTCTGTAAAACTATAAAACTTCACAAAACTGCTTCCATGTTGGACTACGGAATTTAGAGCAACCAAAATCTGTGTTCCCAGTCCATGGTCACTCAAAATGACTGCAGAGTAGACTGTGTCTTTTTCCCTTTAAGATTGGAGATGTGGTTTTTGCATAGACAATGTGATCAAAATGCATTGTGTTAAAGGCACAAGGAATTAATAAAAGCATTTTCTTTAGATTAAAGTGGTACCAGTGAGAGAGCTCATTGAGTAAAGGCACCTGCTCCCAAGCCAGACAAGTTTGTGCATGAGTGGAAGCCGGAAGTCAACCTTGGATGTCATTCTTTTCCCTTTTAAAAAATAACATTTTGCTTATTTGTCTGTGTGAGCAGACATATGTGTGCTACACTGTAGGTGTGATGGTCAGAGGACAATTTCTAGCAGTTGGTCCTCTCTTTCCATGCACATGGTACACACATACATACATACACACACACACATACACGCATACATGCACGCACGCACACACACATTGTTTTGAAGACAGTGTCTGTGTACCTCCAGATGGCTCATAAACTGCCTTTTACCTCATCCTCTGGAGAGCTGAGTTTCCAACCCTGTACCTCCACAATACAGTTCAGGTTCTTGTATTTGAATGCTAGAGAAATGTGGTGAGGGAGGTTGTTAGTATGGGAAGTTGCTAAATCCAAATGGTCTGAAAAGAATATCTAGCTATTTCATTTTGTCTACTAACAGTCAATGAGTGAAAAACTCTCAAAGTAACCAGATTGAAGTCCCTGATCAAAGAAGCAAGCAGTTAAGCCAGGGATCCAGGACATTCTGAAGGCAACATTTCCTAACATCACCAGAGGAGCAAGCCTGGTGTATAATACAGAGTCCAGCAAAATCTTAGTATGAGGGAAGATGTAAGGTGCTCGGTCTGGGGTCCTCATTTTTCTACTCTGAATCTGGAGCAAGGGCTTGATTTTGGAATAGTTAAATGATAGTTACTATTGCTTTAGTGAAGTGTTTCTAAAAAAGAAACTATCTATCATCCATCCATCCATTCTTCTATCTATCTATCTATCTATCTATCTATCTATCTATCTATCTATCTGTCTGTCTATCTATCTTTATCTATTTATTGATACATACATAACACACACACACACACACACACTTTTTTTGTTCTTAGTGGGTTTTCCCCTCACTGGCCATCTCTGTAACTGTAGGCATAGATTGCCCTTGGCAAAGGTACAGGGTAAGTTTGTTAAGCATAAAGGCAATTTCAGAGCTATTCCTGCTTAAGCTGCATGGACACAGACCCTCAGCCATTTCTTCCATGCCTGAAGGGTCCAGTTGGCATCAAGTGATCTGAATCTGTTTCATTTCCATCTCTGCTTCCAGAACTCAGGATTCGCATTTCTGTGACTGTTTTACTCCAGTATCTTGGCAACCTCCTCCAAGGTTCTGCTGTCTGACAAGAAAGGAAACTAGAGGAGTGGGGAGGGGGATCTAGAGCTGCTGGGGAGCAGAATAGGCATGAGGGAGAGAACAGAGCGAGTCAGAGGGAGGGGAAGGAGGGGTAAAGGTGAGAATGAGGAGAGGGACAGTGGAAAAAAAGAGGAGAGGAGGCTGTAATAAAAAGAGGAGGCAGAGGCAGGCGGATCTTTGCGAGTTCGAGGCCAGCCTGGTCTACAAAGCGAGTCCAGGACAGCCAGAGCTGTTAAACAGAGAAACCCTGTCTCGAAAAACCAAAAAAAAAAAAGAGGAAGAAAAAAGGAAATAGATGCCAGAGGAGGTGGAGAAATGGCAGGTAGGAAAGACATGGCTTATATCCCTTTGGCTAGGAGTCACCCATCAGACCCAACACTTTGGTAGAGACCCAAGACCATCAAGAGTCTAGAGTTAATACCCACATTTGCCCCACCCCAGCTGGAGGTGACTCACCTACTTACCTAAGTAGCTAGAGCTGCTCTGGTTGGCCCTCTAGAGCAAGAGCCAAGCAGAGTGCTTCTGCTCAGGGCATAGAGCATCCACTCAGGGTCTGGCTTTCCTTACATTTGGTTTTGAAGTTGCTAGTCCCATATCTCAATTCTGGAGAGATCCTGTGGGTTCTGAGTCACACTCTATTTTTTACTGTCCTCAGCTTCCAGA
This sequence comes from Lophiomys imhausi, assembly GCA_907164525.1. NCBI lineage: Eukaryota > Metazoa > Chordata > Mammalia > Rodentia > Muridae > Lophiomys > Lophiomys imhausi. The sequence continues at coordinate 7,597,118 of CAJQZJ010032121.1, forward strand.
AAGTTCTTGGTCTGAGGTTGTTTGTTTGTTTTGTTTTGTGTTTTTTTTTTTTTTTGAAGATCACAGTTATTTCCAAGGAAGTATCTTAATTGCAGGTCAGACCTAGAACTCTGGATCTACTAATGACAATATGCATGGTAGCTTCCCCTGGCCACTGGGAGATCTTAGGTAAATATGGACATTTATGTATGGGAACACACACACACACATACATACTCCTGAAAACATGGATGCCCTGAGGACATTATGCTAAGTGAAATCAAGCTGGCATGGAAAGACAAATGCCACTGTTCTCATTTACACATGTGTTTTCTCACAGAGGTTGAGCTTAGCAACAGTTTTCAACCTTCCTAATGCTGCCACCCTTTAATACAGTTCCTCATGTTGTGGTGATCCCCAACCATAATTTTTTTTTTTTTGCTACTTCACAACTGTAATTTTGCTGTTATAAACTGTAATACAAATATCTGATACGCAGGATATAAGACCCCCGTGAAAGAGCCGTTGGATCAAAGGGCTCATCATCCACAGGTTAAGAATCACTGGCTTAGAGAGATGGTTAGCACAGGCAGGAGAGAAGGTAGGCATAAGAAGAGAAGGGGTGATGAAATGTCAGTCAAAGGATTCAAAGTTTCGGACAAACTACCTCTGAGCATCTGTTGAACCATTAAGTGGCAAAATGGAGCAAGTCCAGGTGTTAACACTTTTCAAAGAGAGTTAATTTGTAGTGTTGCATTATGAAAAGGTCAAGGGAGCCTAGAGATACAAATTAACATGCACTAACCAGCTTGACTTAACCCTTTTGCATTCTGTAAATCTAGCATAATACTACACATTACTCCACAATGCATACAGTTATAATTTGTTGGTTAAAGGTATTTGAAAGAAATGCTACCTGTTTGTGATGAGAACACTGGAATACCCAAACTGCAAACTGACAGGAATGTTACAAGCAAAGAACATGAAAACACAGTGACACTCATGGAAACAGACACAAAAATCCTGAGCAAAATGTTAGCAGACTGTAAAATGAGTAACTAAGTAAGGCTTTTTCAAAATGTGCATTTAACATCCAAAAAAAAATAAACAATAAAATTGACTATGTTAACAGGAAAAAAGGAAACCATTCAATATAACCAATACTTAATCATAATTTAAAAAAATCAGCATTCAGACTAGAAGGGACTTTTAGGACTGGGCGTATGGTTGGGTTGGTTAGAGTGCTTGCTAGCATGCATGAAGAAGCCCTGGGTTCCATTCCCAGCACTGCATAAAATCACATATGGTCATAGATACCCACTATCCCAACACTGTGGAGGTGACACAGGAGGATCTCTGTGAGTCCTAGGCTCTCCTGGTCCACATAACAAGCTCTAGGTCAGTTAGAGTTACATAGTGAGACCCTGTCTTAAACTCACCTCCCCCAAACCACCTAAAAATCAAAATAATGTAAAGGACTTCTTTTGAAAACATGGATGTTTTAAAAACAGACAGTTGTTAAGAATCCATAGCAAACAGCATAGTTCATGGTGATATGACACTCTTTCCCCACAGTCTAGGAACAAGATAGAGTGTTGATAACCTCCCTCCCAACCTAAGAGCCAAAGGAGAGAGAGAGAGAGAGAGAGAGAGAGAGAGAGAGAGAGAATAAATACAAGACAGTCAAGTCACTTGATATAGGATTAGCACCAACATAAAGTCAACAAATGTAAACACATTTAAGTAATATAAACTAGGTCCTTAAATTACCTCTTAAACCTTGTTTAACAAGACCATTTAACAACTTTTAACCAATCCCCCTAAGTAACAACAAACATCTATAACCCATCAAATGACACCCCCCCCAAAAAAAATCACCCACCCTACCTTTTGGAAATGGGATGTTGCTCTCTTAAAATTGCTTCCTGCTGATTTGGGATGTAGAAAACCTGTTTGGGGGCCCAAATAAAAAATGGAAAAATGGTTAAGCAAGTTAATAGTAACATTTGTTGTTCAGTCTTTTTATGCTCAGCTATTTAAATGTTCTGAGAAGTTTATAGTCAGAAGCTGAACATTGAGTGGGAAAGTTCAGGGTTTTACTGAAGTCCTGGCTGGGACAATCTGTGAAGCTGGACTTACAGTACAGCCATTTTGAAGTAGTTCTGGATGTAGATTTTTGAGGAAACAGTTATTGAGGCAGTCTGTGAGGTTGGATCATCTGGGCTACTTGTTTTGTCTTCTTTGGTATCTGGACCCTTTTTTTCAGAAGTTTCAGTTGTCCACTTGTCCCTGGACTCCATAGATGGATGCTTTTAATCTCCTGGAAAGATAAGAACAGACCCTTGCCCTAATCCTAACTCTGGGGTGCTATTTTTTGGCATGTAATATCTTTCCTAGAGCAAATTGTTTTTTTTTTTTTTGACAATATAAAAAGTATTATCTTTCAAGTGAGATAAAAACCAATTCTTTTGATCTTTTAGAACTAAACATACCTTTAAGTGTATATATTACAATAGAACTAAATTAGAAGTTAATAAAAGTGAGATGTTTGGGACCTCTCAAATACTAATTAGGAAATGAAAGAATGGGTCTATATCTAACCTGTGGATCAAAGGAGAGATTATAAAGGTAAAAAAAAAAAAAACAAATATGAACTGAATGGAAATGAAAACACAGCATGTCAGAATTTGTGAACAGCAGCTGTGTCAGTCTTTACAGGAGAGCAAACATTGATAAAAGGAATATAATGCCAATGAGATGGCTCAGAGGTTAAGAGCATTTGCGTCTCTTCCAGAGGACCTGAGTTCAATTCCCAGAACCCATGTCAGGTGGCTAATGAACCCCCGTAATTCCAGCTTCAGGGGATCTGACATCTCTTCTCTGCTCCACAGGTACTTGCACACATGTGGCATACACTTACGTATGCATACACATATACATGTAAATAAAAATAAATATGTATGGCTCAGTGGGTAAAGTTTGTCAATAAGCCTGACAACCTGAGTTTTATCCCCAGAATCCACATGGTAGGAGGAGAGAACCAGTTCCTTTAAGTTGTCCTCTGACTTACAGACTCTCCCTCTCTCTCTAATCCTAGGAAAATGAAAGTTTTATGTCCCATATTTTAAACTTCAAAACCTAGAATAAGAACAGAAAACTTAAATAAGTAATAATGAACAGAAAAATCAGTAAGAGGAAAGAAACAGGAAAAATGATGAAACTTCATCCTGGTTCTTTAAAGATGATCAATAAATCAATAACCTTAAGCCAGACTAATTGGGAAAACAAAAAAAAAAAAAGAAGACATAAATTATCAGCATGGATACAAGAATGGCTGCCAGACAGAGTCTGTATGTAGTCAAAGGCCAACAAGGAATGACAATACAATGACAAATTCAACTGCAATGTATGTAGTCAAAGGCCAACAAGGAATGACAATACAATGACAAATTCAACTGCAATGTATGTAGTCAAAGGCCAACAAGGAATGACAATACAATGACAAATTCAACTGCAGGTATAATAGGAAAATAGTTCTTGCAAGACATAAACTATCAAAGATTACACAAAAATAAATATGTGCCCATAATAGTCATAAAGCAAATACATTGAATTTGTAGCCTAAATCTTCCCCATGAAGAAGAACCTAAGCTCAGATGTCTTTACCGGAAGAGCCAGTAACAAGTTAAGAAAGATAATATCAATTTTATGTAAAACTCACAAAACTGAAGAGTGAGTACCTCTCAACCAATTCTATGAGACAAGCATAAACCTGAGAGCAAAATCAAAGGTATTTTGAAAAACAACAATAACAAAAGCATCCAGACCAAAGTCTTTCATAAGCATTGTTATAAAAACACAACATGCCGGGCGGTGGTGGCGCACGCCTTTAATCCCAGCACTTGGGAGGCAGAGGCAGGCAGATCTTTGTGAGTTCGAGGCCAGCCTGGTCTACAAAGCGAGTCCAGGACAGCCAGAGATATTCAGAGAAACCCTATCTCGAAAAACCAAAAAAAAAAAAAAAAAACCAAAAAAAAAAAACCCAACATTTTAGCAACTCATAGCTACATCTATAAAAAGATTGTGATCAGGTAGAACCTGTTCTGGGGATGCAAGTTCAGCTCTATATCTAAAAACAAAAACAAAAAACAAAATGAAAACAAACAAACAAACAAAACAACAAAAAAACCCATTAAATTCACTATATTTGTAGATCAAAAGAACAAACACACATAATCCCGTCAATACATACACTCAGTCTAAAAGAAACATATGCAGAATCTATTGGCCATTTGTGGCAGAACATCTAGACAAGCTAGAAATAGAAAGGTGCCCCCAACTGTCTAAGCACCTGTAAAAACCCCACAGTCATCACAGCAGTCAAGGGAGAAAGGCTGAATTGCTTTCCCTCTAAGATAACGCCAGGAAAGAAAGAAGAGGCAGAGAGCTCGAAAGGGAGCACAGAATTCAGGAACTGACTTTACTAGCAGGCACTATTAGCCTACACAGAAAATTCTTAAAATAGCTACAACATATATATATATATATATATACACACACACACAGATGTACATACATATATTTGTTTGGATTGCATATATTAAATTATATATGGAATAAAAAGACCCAAGAGCTAATAAATGAATTCAGAAAGGTTACAGGATACAAAGTTAATATACAAGAATACTAGGGATTGGAGCGATGTCTCAGCAGTTAAGAGTGCTTGTTGCTTTTACAGAGGGTCTGGGTTTGGACCCCGGTGGCCACAAATCTTAACCATCTGTAACTCCAGCTCCAGGAGACTGACACCCTCTTCTGGCTTCTACAGGCACTCACACAAACATGTGCATATCCACACAAAGAAACACATACACACACACACACATAATTAAAAATAAAAAATAATTAATTGGAAAATAATTATATTTTATAGACCAGCAAAAAACAAATGGAAATTAGAAAAAATTTAGTAATGGCATAAAAAAATCTTAATTGTGATATATTGGGGGATAAAAGATTTTAGGGGATATCTTCATTATTTGTATGTGTGTATGTATAAATGTGTGAATGTGTGTGTATGTGTGTGTTAATGTGTGTGTATGTTTGTGAATATGTATGTGAATGTGTGTATGTGTATATGAATGTGGGTGTGTGAATGTGTGTATGAGTGTGTGTGTGTGTGTGTGTGTGTGTGTGTGTGTGTGTGTGTGTGTG
>CAJQZJ010032121.1:7609915-7641738 GCA_907164525.1 Lophiomys imhausi
GTGTGTGTGTGTGTGTGTGTGTGTGTGTGTGTGTGTGTGTGTGTGTGGCTTAGGGTTATTAGTGCTGTGATGAGACACTATGACCAAAAGCAAGCTGGGGAAGAAAGGGTTTATTCAGCTTACTCTTTCATATCACTGCTCATCACCAAGGGAAGTCAGGACAGGAACTCAAAGAGGCGAGGAACCTGGAGGCAGGAGCTGATGGAGAGGCCAAGGAGGGGTGCTGCTTACTGGCTTGCTCCCTGTGGCTTGCTCAGTCTGCTTTCTTATAGAACCCAGGACCACCAGCTCAGAGATGGCACCGCCCACAATGGACTGGCCCCTCCCCCATCAATCACTGATTAAGAAAATGCCCAACAAGCTTGTCTACAACCCCACCTTATTAGAGCATTTTCTTGATTAAGATTCTCTTCTCTCAGATGGCATTAGCTTGTGTCAAGTTGACAAATTATCCAGCACAGTGTGTGTGTGTGTGTGTGTGTGTGTGTGTGTGTGTGTGTGTGTATTGTGTGTATACTGTGTATGTGTGTGTGAGAAATTGGTATGGAGATTGAAATGTGGTATGGAGAAATGACTCAGACAAGAAAGTACTTGCATGTGTAGGCATGAAGACTTGTATTTGATCTTCAGAACCCATGTAAAAAGTCAGGCATAAGCCGGGCGGTGGTGGCGCACGCCTTTAATGCCAGCACTGGGGAGGCAGAGGCAGGCGGATCTTTGCGAGTTCGAGGCCAGCCTGGTCTACAAAGCGAGTCCAGGACAGCTAGAGCTGTTAAACAGAGAAACCTTGTCTCGAAAAACCAAAAAAAAAAAAAAAAAAAGTCAGGCATGGAGGTACACACTCGTAATGCCAGTGCTGAGAGAGGCTAAGACAGACTGTAAAGCCTGTCTGTCTTGAGAGACCCTGACTCACAAAACAAGGTAGATGGTTTGAAGATGACACCTGAGGTTAACTTTCGGTCTACACACACACACACACACACACACACACACACACACACCACACACACACACACACACACACACACACACACACACACACACACACACACTCACTTACCCTCAGCATATCCACAGGGACGTACACTCACACTCAGCATATATAGTGAGTTTTTTTGAGCATGGCCCCATACTGTGGCACCATGTCAGCTCCTGACAAGTTCTGGGTTAGGGAACATTGTGGATTTTGAACCTTTAGATCATAGATGGCTAATCTATGCTTTCATTATGTCTAGACTTCTTTCTATCCACAGCAAACAACACTGCTACTTCATGTTACAATACCAAGTAACCTTTCAAAATAAATAAAGAACTGGGCATGATGGTGTATATCTGTAATCCCAGTGCTTGAAAAGCAGATGCAGGAGAATGCCAAGTTTGAGGCCAGCCTGGGCTACATAGCAAGTTCTATGTCAGGATGAACTACAAAGCAGAGCCTTGCCTCAAAAATGAATCCTATAAAATGAGGAAGCAGAAAGGAGACCAAAGCCACAGTCAATCACTCTGTGCCAATGGGAATGTTATCATTTCTTTCTTAATCACAAGTGCTAACAGAGGTTGGCCAGGATGTGCTGCAACTGGATCCTTCATGCACAGCTGGGGAACAGGTCGAACAGTTCAGCTGCTTCAGAAAAAAAAATAATAAAGGCTAGCAGCACCCCAAAAAGTTAAGCAAACAATTACCTATGACCTAGCAAATCTCCCCCAAAGCTATACCCAAGAGACGTGAGAACATAATGCAAAAGGATTGGTTCAAGAACAGAGAAGGAACAGCCCCATCCTGCAAGCAACCCATATTTCCACTGATGAATAAATAACATCCAGTGGAATATTATAGATCCAAGGAAAGGATAATTGATCCACTGCAGATGAATCTCAAAAGGACTGTTACTGAAAAGGAGTTGGGTGGGAAAGGCTGTGAGCTTTACAGCTCCAGTCATGCAAATGCTCAGAATAAGTGAAACCACAAAGACAGAAGATAGAGTAGTCTAGGGCTGGAGGAACAGCTCAAAGGAACAGCATTCCATTATGAGGAGGGAACAGAAACTGGGTGTTTGGCAACTGCTATGCTCATGGTTGGCCATCTATGTTGTCCACTTTAAATGGGTGGACTGTAAAGCATGTGGAATAAATATTAGTAAAGCTGTTATAAAATACACGCAGAAAATACTAGATATGACTACAGTTAGTGCATAAATATTTAAAAAATATTCAAGGAGCTAGATAGGACAACTGTGTAAAAGACTAGGTCAGCAATCAATCAGTCTAAGAGCTCCCCTCCCCCATAGCGATTTCCTGCTATCAGAGGAATTAGCCTGCAGGAATAAGCTGCTCCAAGGGCAGAGGATTCTAAGTGTTTTCAACCTCAGGCAGTTGGATGCAAAACCAGTTCTCCAAAGAAGAGACCTGCTGCACTGCTTTGGAGGATCCTGCCCCAGACTGCATTGTACATGGAGTTGATTCAGCCGCTGGCTGTACTTTATGTGGGGCATCCCAGGGAGGGCTGGATGAGGTCTGACCTTCAACCAATCAACATCATTACTGCAGACTTATGGGGAAGCAGACAGAGAGAGCTGCTCTGGAGGATGACTACAGGTTGGGGGGAATGCTATGGCCACCAAACGCCGGCCCTTCCCCATGGGAAGAGCTTCTCCTAAAGGACTACAGTGATGAGGTGGTTGCCCACCTGTGACTTCTGTCCCTGATTCCCTCGTAATGTGGTGCAGGCAAGCCCAACAAAGGGTTGACACCTGAACTTACTGCCTCATACTGTGAACAGAGAATGATAGTTTGAGGCCACATGACACTGAACAGTCATTCCATTCTTGAGAGGACCCACATTGTCCTCTAAGAAAGAAATATTTGAACACCTGGATACACAGAGTCCTTATTATCTGTCCACATACTTACCATTGTTTCAGTAACATACATTCAACCACAGTCTGGTTATATTCAATAGGAAATTTAAGAAATGAGTTCTAAGTTTTATCTATGTATGCATTGAGATAGAGGCTCACCAGACTGGCCTTCAACTTACAGAGATCCACCTGCCTCTGGCTCCTGAGAATTAAAGGTGTGTACTACCAAGCCTGGCTTTTAAATTCTAAGTTTTACATAAATTTTCTTGCAGTTGTAACTTTGATTTCATCATTTTATTTGTGTTATTTTACTACTGTTCATACCTTCCTGGGCCTACTTTATAAGTTAAACTTTATTGGAGGTATGAAAAAAATAACACATATAGGGTTCAGAACTGACTGTGGCTTCAGACATTGAATAGTGCACAGTTACAAGGCACTGTGTGTCTGGGGCCCCAGGACATGTCATGGGCAGGAAGTACATGAACAAATGTGACAAGAGGGAGCATAGCATTTCATTAACTAAACCCTGGGGTCAGATGTGACCTGTCCTAAGGGGCTCAGGGTCATCCTGTTGTGTAACTTCAAGTACATCCTGTGTGATGGATGCTGTGTTCTCAGAAACCTCACCTCAGGTAAATGCAAATGTTCCCAATGTGTCACTCACTGAAGAGTGCAGATGCAACCTGGGAAATTCTCAGTCCAGAAGGAACCGTGTGTGCTTATACATACAGGTGCTAGCCAGCTCTGAAAGCTTGCACTCACAGGCAAGAATACACAGACATGGAATCTAAATAGCACGGTCTATACAAACAGCGTCCATATGGGGGTTCCTCCAAGGGTGTCGTTCCATCCAGGACACCAATAACTGAGCTCTGAGATAATTCGAACAGGCTAATTCCCCTTAGATGAGGGAGATGTGAACAGCCTTTTTCGCCCTCAATCATTTCCATCTGTAGCAAGAAGGTCACATGGCTAAAATCACTGCCTAGGCAATGGCCGAGGCCAGACTTCAAATTACAAAGCAGAAGTCAGAGAGGTGAGCTGCATGATTCATTCAACCTGTCTGAGCCACCATTTCTTTATCTATAGATGATATTGCCATGGTTATGATCCTTTAGTGGTGTGTGTACAACAGTACAGGGGCATAGGGGACAGACAGTCCATACATAGTCTGTTGTGCGTTAGCCATCTTTTGTTGTGTGACGCAGGTACATGACAGTGAGCATGGTCCATCACCTTGTGACTCAGTTGACTTGAGCAGCCTGTCTTCAGACTTTGGGCTTGAGGTGTGGCTCAGGTGTATCTGCTTTGTGACCTCCTTCTGGAACCCAGGCTGGAGACCAGCAGCCACCAGGCAAGTTCTTTACTTGGTAACATTGTCAGACACCACAGTAAGGCCATCTTGACCAAGGCCAAAGTAAAGGATCAGAGAAGTGTACCCACCGTGTGACCACAGCAAGAGTAAGGCTAGAGAGCAAGATTAGGATGAGATGAAGGGACAGATCCACCAATTCAATCCACCATAGTACAAAACCAGAATCATCTCGCACACATAGTCATTCATCTAGTTAGTCATTGGAGATCCAGGACATTTTAAGCATACTCTTCTCTCAGAAGGCTCTCCTAAGTGAGGTGGCATAACGTAATCACATGCAATAAAGATTAGATTACCAAGGGACAGGGGAAGGATGCATTACCATCCTTCCAATTTTTTTATTCTGTTCTAACTGTAGGTATGGCTCACTGAGCCAGAACAGACAACATCAAAGGAACAAGTGTTTCCCTGGTTACCCGGCCAGGTTACTCCCAAAGTGTGATTTATAAAGCCTACAGAGCATGGCTTCCCTCGGAAAGGTGCCCTGAGTCCCGAGAATGCACCAAGTGCTTGATGATGCATGAAGAAGGGAAAGTTAAACTGGACTTAGAAAGATGATTTGCATTTTATGGGCAAAGGGAGGGGGCGTCTAATAAGTGCATGGGTGAAGCTAATACTGGTGGCCCAGACTGCTCATCAACTATTGTAGATTAGGAACTAGGCTGGAGGTCACAGATTGGACTGTTGGTGGGAGGAATCTGAGCCAGGTTTGCTTGTAGGTTTGAGTGGTGGTGGGGTGGGCACTCTCTGAGGTCTGGCTTTCTGAGGTCTGGGTTTGCCCAGGACACCTCAGCTAGTTTGGGACTTGTTTTCCTCCTGAGCCACCTGATGGAGGAAGCCAGGTCTCATGGCACTGACAGACACAGAAGGCAGTGCCATTTGGAACCAGGGCCAAAGGAAGACTGTGGTGGAACCCTTTTGCTGTGAGGCCTCTGCAAAGACATCTAGAAAATTCCATGGCTAAAGGAAACAGAGAGAAACTGAGGCTCTTACTAAATAAATGAACTTCTTTTGTTCATATTGGGGAAAAAAAAAAAAGGAGCCGAGGCTCTTAATGCAAATCTATTAGAAAAAAACAACTGTTGGTATCAGCAAAACAGGGTTTTGCAGAAAATTGTGAGCTCAGACTGTGTACTTGGGAAATTCTATGCCTGACTCGGGACTGAGAAGTCTCCTCAGGGGATCTCTGCACCATTGATCACAGCCCAGAGTTCACATGAGCATCCCCTGACACAGGTTATCCTGTCAGTGAGTGGAGGGAGGTCACCCTGGTTTGAGATTCTCTGCTGCCAGATCTCTTTGACCCTGGCTCTGTAGCTCTTGGTTTCACAGTTACAATTCTGGATTCTCAATCCTCAAGGTGGGCAGCTGTGAGCATAAGTATAAGTTGGGGCAACATTAAGACTCCCCAGATGAGATGCTGCAGTCCGTAAGCATGGAGGTACCTGACACCTCCTCGTGCCTCTTCAAACCCAATCCTAGGTCAAGCCCTTGTGGCCAGGAGTCTTTCGTTACCACTCCTCTTTGCCTCTCCCGACCCCCACTAAGCTATCAGTCACCTCTTGAGTAAATCCAGTGATTTAGGTAGCCTCTTTATTGCCCCTCATTCACTCTGTGTTAACAGTGATCTTCTTACCATGCAAATACACTCTGTTGTCACATACTGCTGAAGGTGCACATCAAGTACCACACCGTGTGTGGCGGCAGCAGTAGCTAATGTTGACTGGTCAATTTGAAAGGATCTAGAATCACCCAGGAGACAAGGCCCTGGGCCTCCCTGTGAGGGATTTTCTAGACCAGCCTGAGGTGGGAAGGCCTTCTTATCTGTGGATCTTTTTTTTTTTTTAATTTCTTCAAATTACATCTCAATCACAATCCTCTCCCTACTCCCTCCTCCAGTCCCACCCTCCACCTTCTTACCCCTCAACCCCCCCATCTGCTTCCTTTTTTTTTTTAAGTTTAAGGACTATCTTTTCCCCGCCAACAGCTCCCCCTTTAGTCCAACAAATGGCTCTTTCTCTTATAACAACAAATACAATACAAAACAACAAGAATAATTAGGTCACAATTATGAAAACTGTAGGGCATAACATGCATTCCCAATGTCCAGTCCATACGTATTTGGCAACTGACTTTAACATTCTACTATGCACCCATCTCCATAAGTTTAAAGTTCTATATCCAACTCAGCTTCCATCCTAACTTGTATCACCATCTTAAAAATATCTTCTTAGATTCAGAATCCCCTCTTAATTCCTAAACAACCCAGAATTTAACTATGAGACTATAGCTATCTAGTCTTTAACCACATCAGAGACATGAGAAGGATAAATATATGACTATACAGGAAGTGCAGGGTTATCTGTGGATCTTGATGGGAACGAAAAGGAGAAAATGAGCAGAGGACCAGCCTGCATCTCTCTGCATCCTGACTTCGGTTGCCATGTGACCAGTTTCACCTCAAGTTCTGTCATCGCGATTTCCCCTCTGTGGAGGACTGTGCCTTCCAAATGTGAATAAAAATAAATTGCTTTGATCAAATAGATGAGAAAAGGAATGGGTCAGAGAGCTCAGTCCCTGGAGCTCATCCTGCCAAGCTCTACGGGAAGTGAACTGTTTCACTTCTTTAGTTCTGAAGGCACTTTCCTGGGGCTCTAGGGTAACATGTAGACTCAGGAATAAATCTCTAACTTTTGACACTGTTGTTCAAAGAAGAGATTGAGTGCTAGTTACCGTGTGCTGCTGGATGCAAAGACTCTTGAGTTGAATTCCTTAATTATTATTTTATATGAAGCACTAATAAAAAAGATCACCAGAAAAAAGAAAATACTGGTCTTACTTAGCATGTGAGAAGATTAGCTTTGACTTAGAAGGGAATTATGGAACAATCAGAAGGCAGGAGAACTTGATGTCCAGGTCCACAGTTTACTTTTTTTTTTTTTTTCTGGTAGGAAAAGTAGAGCCATTGAAGGCTGTCAGCAAGAGAAAGACACTGCAGCCACTCTCCTCCTCTTCCTCTTCACATTCCAAATAATAGCGACTGTTCAGAAGGAAACCAAGGTCTGTCATCATCAAGTCACCCTGAGGTGAGGAATAATGTGAACCCATTTGACAGATGGAGCCTGAGGCAATGAGGTGACCGTTCAAAGGCACAGAACTTTTGTTTGGGGTTCTGTTGCTATGGTAAACACCACGGCTAAGTGCAACTGGGGAGCAAAGGGTGTATTTCATCTTCCAGCTTACAGTCCTTCACTGAAGGAACCTGAGCAGGAACTCAAGGCAGGAACCTGGAGGCAGGAACTGAAGCAGGAGCTGAGGAGCTTACTGGCTTGCTCCCCATGGCTTGCTTAGCCTGCTTTCTTATCCAATCCAGTACCACCAGCCCAGGGGTGGCACTGCCTAACAGTGGGCCAGACCTTCCCACATCAATCATAAATGAAGAAAATGTACCACAGGCTTGTCCACAGGGCATTCTGCTGGAGATATCACCTCAATTGAAGCTCCCTCTTCCCAAATGACCCTGGCTTGTGTCCAATTGACAAACAGTACAGCCAGCAGAGACTAGGTGTGAAGCCAGACCTTCCCCTGAGTACCCTGCAGGAACTTAGCTTTCTAGCATCTGGACAGAGGGATATGAGAACCACCAGCATTTAGTTAGGTGGTTTGAGGCCTGGGAAAGAGCAGGTAAGAACAAGCCACCAGGACTGTGGGAGCTACACAGGGGAGTGAGGCGGCCACAAAAAACACATGGGTGGGAACTGCAGGGAGGGAGCAAGGCGAACAAAGCCACCTAGAGGTCAGTCAGGCTGTGGATGGGTGAGTCTAAGGGCCAGTATGAGCAGGGCTTCAGATTTTCAACCTGGTCCTCAGAGGGTAGCCCAGCACTCCACTTACTCTTTTTTTAATGTTTATTTATTATTTCAAGTTATATCTCCATCACTGTCCCCTCCCTGCGCTCCTCCTGGTCCCACCCTTTGATCCTATCCCCCCTCTCCCAGAACTTATAATTCTTTCTTTTTTAATAAGTAGGACACAATTATGAAAATTATGAGGTATAACATGCATTCCCAATGTCAAGTCCATACACATTTGGCAACTAATATTAATATTCTGTTATCTATCTCCACGAGTTTAAAGTTCCATACCTAACTCAGTTTCTATCCTAACTTGCATTACCAACTTAAAGACATCTTCTTAGACTTAGAACATCCTTTCAATTCCTAAACTTAAATTTTACCTGTGAGACAAAACTATCTAGTCTTCAACCACATCAGAGACCTGAGAAGGATAAATATATCTGATTATGCAGGAAGTGCAGAGCCAACAGCTTCCAAAACTAAGAAATGACAGACAACTGACTATCTGGACAGTCCCCAATTTCTCTTCATAAATTAGAGCATCAATCTTCAGCCTCTTAGCCCAGTATCTCTGACAGACATTAATTGTAAAGCAGGAATTATGAAGGACTTGCCTATTCTGTCTTGGCAGAGCTAGGCTGTCGACTTACCTGCTTTCAAGTTTTGTCCTTTGCGGACAGCATTCTGTCTACACTTATTCTTTTAAGTAATGCTGTGGACCAGGAAGAAGGGCATCTAGGTTGTGTCTACAGGCTACAGGGCAGGGGACTCAGGAGCCCTGGGACCAGAGGGACCCATTGACACAGGGAGTCTGCTCTTAAGGGTGTGTAAGAAGCATGGACCTGCCCATATCTGCTGGCCATGTGGTAATAGCCTCTCCTTCAGTCAGCTGCTCAGTGCTGTAACAAAAAGCTCTGAGAACCAGCTTACAACATGGACCAGGCACTGGCTTTTAGAGGTCCCTGCACTTGGAGTCATGCTAAAGTTTGTCATAGGAGCAGCAAAGGCTTACCTCAGGATGGCAGGAGAGATGAACCTGAGGATGATGGAACCTGTGGATGGGTGAGTCTAAGGACCAGTATGAGAAGGGTTCCAGATTTGCAGCCTGGTCCTCAGAGGGTAGCCCAGCACTCCACTTACTCTTTGAAGTAAAGCTGTGGACCAGGAAGAAGGACATCTGGGTTGGGTCTAAAGGCTACAGGGCAGGGCACTCAGGAGCCCTGGGACCAGAGGGAATCTTTCTCAATATTCCCTGCAAACACATCCCCCCAATAACCTGAATACCCCCCTCTAGGACCCCATCTCTTAAAGGTTCCACTGTCAGGGGCACCACAAGTAGGGGCCAGCTGTCAATGTACAAGTGACATCCAAACCAGAGCAATTCCATTTCTATCCACCACCACCCCCACTTCAACTTGATTCTGGGGGTGAGATCCAAGGCTTGGCACATGCTAAGCAAATACTATTTTACTGAGTTATATGCCCGGCCTTCTATTTACAGATATTTTCTAAGTACATGTTGTGTAGCTTGTTATGCTAAGTTCTCCGCCATTATCATAGGCTATTTATGCTGTCTATACAACCAATTGGAGGGACATATTGAACAAGATGTACACGTGTGCCTGCATACTGCATGGTGACAATAACGGTTAATGGTCATTGACAATGTCTACTGTAGGAGAACTTTATCTGCCTCTTGTCATTAACCTTTCACCAACATGAAGCAAACCGATCCTAACAAGGCAATGTTTGTAGCACCTTTTGCGGACCAGGAACCTGAAAAACAGAGGTATCAGAATACTGGCCAAAGTAGCAAAACTCATATAGGCCAAACCTGACATTCAATTTAGATTTGCCTGCTCCTGTCTCTGGATATCCGTACTCAGTGCCACACTGTAGTGTCTCACCTGTGTGTAGAGCAGGGGACACACAGAGAGACCTCCAGTATAAAGGGTGCAGGGTACACCGGGAGGGGGAGTTCAGGGCCAGTGCTCTCAGCATCACCTGGGAACTTCAAAGCACCTTCGATCTCATGCCCCACCCCTACCTCCACCAGGCCCCTGCAATTGAACCAGACCCGCACAGCTGGTGACTCTTCGAAAGTTAGAGGTGCCCATCTACCTCTGAGTAGAGATGGGAAAACTGAGGCCCGAGCTTTGAAAGGCTACGGAGGGGGCAGAACTTCAGGTGTTGCATTCACTGCCCAATTGGGCCTAGACAGAGGACTCCGCTGTTGTCTGCCCCGAGAAGCCAGTGAGTGGGGCTGCAGGGCAAACTGGTCTGAGTAGGTCAGGCCCTTCAGGTCAGGTGCTGAGTGTGTGCGAAGTCCTGGGAGCGCTAAGTCAAGGTGCTGAGAGAGGTGCTGGGCGCACAAGGTGAAGTCACCGGACTTACAGCACCCCTCTCGCCCCGAGGTTCAGGCGGGCCCAGGAGGTGGCCTGGGCACAGCATCCCCGTCCCGTGCACCCCGGCGGGGCGGTTTCTTGGGCTCCACCCCCGGCTCCCCCGCCCGCTGCTCCAGCCTCTCAAAAGCCCGGGTGCCCAGGGCGGAGGCGCAGAGCCGGGGCCGGCGCACGAGGCGGCAGGGCGGCCATGACTGCGGAGCAGGCGCTGCCCCTGGGCAACGGGAAGGCGGCCGAGGAGGCGCGGGGGTCCGAGGTGCTGGGTGGCGGCGGCGGGGGCGCGGCGGGGACGCGCGAGGCGCGCGACAAGGCGGTCCACGAGCGCGGTCACTGGAACAACAAGGTGGAATTCGTGCTGAGCGTAGCAGGCGAGATCATCGGGCTGGGCAACGTGTGGCGCTTCCCCTACCTGTGTTACAAGAACGGCGGAGGTGAGAGCGGCGGGGACGCGGGGCGACACCCGGGGGACGGACACCCTTCGTGTTGGGCCCTGATCCCACCTCCCAATCCCGGGGAGCTGAGGGACTGCGCGGGGGCCCACCTGTTCCTCTGTACCTGCGTGCACGGGGTCGCTTCGCACCTGAGCGCGCCACCACCTGCCACCTGCCACGGGGACCAGGGCAGCGTCTGTCACCTGCATGAGGGACAGACCTGGCCCAGGAGCTCTGTTTTTAGGCAACTCTCTCTCTGGCATTTTAGGCAGAAACCCTTTATTTAGCCTGAGAGGCTCAGCTGTTCTCTGTGGAAAAGACTGATCTGAGCGGTCTTTGGAGAGGAGAAGCCACTGAAGTGCCAGGAGCAGGGGCGCCCAGTGTTAGCTGTGTCTTGGTAATTTTTTTTTCCTCACAGTCGCCTTGGAAGGCAGTGCTTTTACGAATCACAAAGATGATGAGGCGAAGGGTCCAAGAACTCTCTGTTTTACGACTGCTGAGGGTGGGATTCTGACTCCAAGGGCCTCGCGCAGGGTGGAACTGACCCCCAGGAAGAACTTTTGGACAGGCTTTGCTGCCTGCTCTCCTCTGCAGTCCTGTAAATGTGCTCTTCAGGCCCTTTCTGGGGAAAGTATTTTAGGCCTCTCTGGAGGAAAAACTGGCACCAAGCAGTTTTTTCTACTGGGCTCAGACTCACCCACAACAATTGCAACCATGCTGAGTTGGTGTGTGTGAGATGCTAGACACTGAGGAAGAAGACCAACGACAAGCCTCTCAGAGCACCACTGGGAAGAGCAGAAGCTGTGGTCCCCAGGTCTTCCAGCTCAGAGTAGGACCAAGATGCCCCACCACCACCACCACAGGCACATACTCTTATACCCTCATATCACAGTAGGGTGGCAGAGTAGCAAAGGATCCCATTAAAACCTGTTGTGGCACAGTTCCTCTCAGAAAAGGCCTGTCTTGGCATTTCTCCTTCTCTTTGTGGTACCCCTGATCTTCAAACCCTAAAAAGGGTGGCAGAGAAGTTGACTGGACCTGATAGTGCAGGGCTTCCTGGGCAAATAGCTGACGGGCCTGGGAACCATATTGCCTGGCTCAGGATCTTTCTTTGGGGACATTCACCCTGAAGGCACAGGCTGCTCCAGACCTGCCCTGCACTGGTAATGAAGTGGCCAATGGTGTCCGTGCCTTGGCAAGGGGAGACAGCCTGCCGGTACTTGGAGACCCAAAATGTACCCTGTGCTCCCAGGCAGGCCCTGCCTCACTGTGCGGACTGAGAACTTTAAAAGCCACTGTGAACACTTAGGAAGCAGGAGGAGCACTTTATGGTAGTATGGGGCAGAAACTATTTTAGCATCTTTCTTCATCTAGGAAATGTTAGGCCTAAGCAAGAAGCATTCTGCAGAGTAGAAAAATGGAGCTAAATTGGGTTAACACAAATTCTGCTACAAGTTGTTTTTAAGGTTGTAGTGAGTGAAGTTGAAACATGACTCATTGTTGGTTTTGTAGTCTCTCTTTCTCTTCTCTTTTATTTGCCAAAAGCCTCCATCCATGCAGACACCCTGGTTTTGTTGTGTTAGTTATTTTTAAGAATTACAGTACTAGCTTTGTGAGTACACTGGCCAGCTGGCTTTCACCCAGTGTCATCTGTTGGGTTCTCGAAGGCTCACCAGTGACTTACAGGCTCTTAGGGGCCCCTACTTCAGCTTTTTAATCAAATAGATTTGGATTCAGGCCTCACGTGCCATTTACCCTGTCACAGAAGTTCCTGCCTTTAATTTAGCTGGGATGTTGTTTCTTTTAAAAATAATGTCTCCACCGGCTAGTCTAGTAGATCCCCACAATAGTTGAACGTATCTCATTTACAGGGTAAAATCTTAAATTAGTCCCTTGCCTAGAAGAGGCTAAGACCCTTTCAAAGCCTAGTAGATAAGTCTACACTATTAGGATTAATCAAGGTTGTTGCTATTAATCTGGTGGTTAAAAAGCTTCATTTAGCAAAAGCAATTTCAGGTAAAGCCTCCATTCGTGACCTCAGATGGAGAATACTGTGTTTTCATGCTTTGTTATTAGACAGGAGAAAGAAAATGGGGGATTTAGCAGGAGGGGGGCCCCATCTGTGCCTAGGAGCTCAGCTCATGCCATTCATTTAATTTACTTTGCAGAAAGGCCCAGGCCACGGATATTGTGTTCAGGGCAGTCCTTACCCAGGCTGCCCCTAAACCAGCCT
Source organism: Lophiomys imhausi (assembly GCA_907164525.1). Taxonomy (NCBI): domain Eukaryota; kingdom Metazoa; phylum Chordata; class Mammalia; order Rodentia; family Muridae; genus Lophiomys; species Lophiomys imhausi. The sequence goes on from CAJQZJ010032121.1 coordinate 7,623,075, forward strand.
TGCAGGAATTGTGACAAATTCCTTAGAGTTCAACTCCATACCTGGATCATATGTGTAGGGATGTTTAACCCCTTGAAGCCCGGTGTTTTCATTGTATGATTCCCTGAAAAGTTTTTTGTTTGTTTATGAGAAAAATCTTTTAGGGCAATTCTACAAGAAAATAATGAGGAGTGGTTTCCTTCACTCAGTGTCTTGAGATTAGAGTTAAGAAGGGAACAGCACATAGGATGGGAATGAGCTTACTCTGTGCTGGGGGATGGGACAGGGGCTGGGAAGATGGCTCAGCTGGGGAGAGGCTTTCTCTTTAGGCATGAAGATTGAGTCTGAACCTTTAGTAGCCACATAAAAAGCCAGGTGTGGTAGTACACACCTGTCATTCTAGCATTGGGGATGTAGATGGGAGGATACCTGGAGCTCACTGTCCAGCCAGTCTAGCTGAATCAGTGAGCCATATGTTCAGTGGGAGACCTTGTATCAAAAAATGCAGTCAAAATTATAGAGGAAGACATTTGACATTGTCCTTTGGCCTCTATATACACATCCAAAAACACGTGTACTCATGCACTCACAGAAAGGAAATTGCACACAAAAAGAATTGATCAACAAGCCGGGCGGTGGTGGCGCACGCCTTTAATCCCAGCACTTGGGAGGCAGAGGCAGGCGGATCTTTGTGAGTTCGAGGCCAGCCTGGTCTACAAAGTGAGTCCAGGACAACCAGGGCTACACAGAGAAACCCTGTCTCGAAAAACCAAAAAAAAAAAAAAAAAAAAAGAATTGATCAACAAAAAAATTTTTTTTGAACATTCTCATTTTAGTCATGCAGCCTCTGGGAAATGATTAGTGGCAGATATTAATTATTAAGGCCCATTTTACAGATGGAGACGTTGAGGCTCAGAGTTGAGGGAGAGCTGCTTAAGGCAAAAGGTGGCAGAGGACACACAAACCCCTTCCGTATTTTCTGACTCGGGCCCTCCTAGCCAAACTGGATTTCCAGTCAGAGGAGAACCGGTGCTACCCTGTGGTAGATGCCCACTGAAGGGGACGAGCTGATGGAGATGCTGCAAGGCAGTTCCCACATCACACAGTTCCTCTGCACCCTTACAGGGGCATTTCTGATTCCCTATGTGGTGTTTTTCATCTGCTGTGGAATTCCTGTCTTCTTCCTGGAAACGGCCCTGGGGCAGTTCACGAGTGAAGGAGGCATCACCTGCTGGAGGAGAGTCTGCCCTCTGTTTGAAGGTAAGTGTTGGCTTCACGAGAGAAGAAAAATTTGCATCACTGGCGCTGAGTTGCCAAGGGCCACTGAAGGCCGTCTCAAAGGACAGAGACCACAGCTGCTCTTTTCCGTTTGGTCCTTGCAGGCATTGGCTACGCAACGCAGGTGATCGAGGCACACCTCAATGTCTACTACATTATTATTCTGGCGTGGGCCATCTTCTACCTAAGCAATTGCTTCACCACTGAGCTCCCCTGGGCCACCTGTGGGCACGAGTGGAACACAGGTATGGTGTCCAGGCTGGGTCTTTCCTGGTCCTGTGGAGGGGTTGGGGGAGCACCCTGAGCCTCCGGGCTCTTGTCATTGTTTAGTTTCCTGGGAGTAGCCTCTGGAACAGTGGTCACCTGACCAGGGTATATAGCAGTTACAGGTAAGGGTGAGCCCCGGGGACAGAATTAGGGTGTGACCAAGCTCTAGACTGCAATTTGAGGGCCAGGAGTCCTTCTCTGGCCCTGTCCCTCTGAACAGTTCACCTTCTTCCATAAGATGAAGGAGTTACACTAAATTAAAGGCAGTTAAGATAAGTACACTTATGGTGATAAACACAAACTAGAAAATGTGTTTGGTTGCCAGAATTAAAAAATCAGAAGACAGTATTTGGTGTAACCGAACTTTTAAGTTATTATTTAACACTTATTTATTACTAAATTCACTTATAACAAACACCAACAATTTCTTAACTATTAATCCTATAAATTCCTACAACCCCTTTAACCTATCCACTAAACCTATTGATAATCATAACAACTACTTTCATACCCTTTTAGAATGATACAGTCTCTGGGGCAGGTCCTCAGTCGTCAGGAAACCAGTCTCGGGGGTAGACTCTTTTTTTTTTAAATACTTTATTTTTTTTTTCTTCAAGTTACATCTCAGTAACAAACCCCTCCCTATTCCCCCTTCCTAACCCGCCCTTCCACCCTCTTCCCTCCAGAGGTTTCCCCTTTCAGTCCAACAGCTGGTTCCTTCTCTTATAACAGTAAGTATTATACAAAACAATAGATATAAATATGCCACATTTATGAGAGTAAATTGGCCCAGTATACCTTCCCAATGTTCAGTTTATACCTATTTGGCCCCTGACTTTAACATTCTACTATCTACCCAACTCCATGAGTTTAAAGGTCTATATATGACTCAACATTCTTACTATCTTGCAACACACTTTTAAGAGTATCTTCTTAGATCTATAACACCCTCTTGATTCCTAAACAGTTCAAAATTTAACTATAAGATTCTATCTGTCTATTCTTCAACTACCTCAGAGACCTGAGAGGGATAAATATATTTGCTTATATAGGAAGTGCAGAGCCTGCAGCTTCCAAAACTAAGAAAGAACATACCAATAACTGCCTGGACAGTTCCCATTTTCTCTCCATACATTCCAGCATCAATCTTCAGGCTTTGGGTCCTGTTTCTCTGACAGACATTTGTTGTAGAGCAGGGATTATGAAGGACTTACCTACCCTGTCTTGGCAGAGTTAGGCTGTCGACTTCCCTGCTACCAAGTTTTGTCCTTTTTGGACAGCAGTCTCTTTAACGCACTTAGCAGTAGCTCAGACGCAGGTTCGTCAGGGTAAATTGGCTATCGAAGTCTCACTTTAAATAAGGCTTGAGGCTTTCTTCTCTCTGGGAGACCTCAGCGTCTGTAGGCCACCTTACTTCCTTCGTATCAGCAACTCTGCCGTTCTGCCTCAGTCTTTAAAGCTGGCCACAGTTCCGTTCAGGCCACTGTTCGGACAGGTCAAACCCCTCTAGGCAAAAGCTGAGCCACAGGGTTTAGTCCTTGGCCTTTTGCTGTCTTGCCAAGACTTTCTCTGCTCACCAGCTTCCTTCTGCCTCAGGGAGATCTGGCCATTGGTCTACCAGAACTTTCTCCAGCAGGACTCTCGGAGCTCTCTCATATCGGGGGCCCTTAGCACGCACCTCTCTGGGCTCATCCACTTGTCCTTAAATAGGATCACTCCTTGTTCCACCTGCTTCAGCTTAATTTGGGCTCTGCCCACTTAGCAGTTGAAAGCAATGCCAGGTCATAAAGTCTTTCCTTGTTTCACCTGGCTTCAACCTTGTTTTTCAGTCCAAAGAGACTCCCCTCATTTCACCTGACTTCATCCATAAGCTGATAAGCTAATTGCTCACAGCAGTTGATCTTCATGCCCCGAATTAAGAGACTGTATCAGAAACTTAGGTATTCACTAAATCTAACTTATATTAACCTATCAGCCCCTACAATGTGGAAATCCTGATTTCCAGCTTCATTCTTTTAAAAGATTCATTTATTCTTATTTTATGTGTCTGATTGATTGTCTGCTTGTGCGTATATGACTATGTTCATGCAGTGCCTATGGAGGCCAGAAGAGGGTGTCAGATCCACTGGGACTGGAGTTACAGATAATTGTGAACCACCATGTGAGTGCTGGGAATCGAGCCCAAGTACTCTGGAAGAGCAGCCAGTGTTCCTTACTGCTGACCCAACTCTCCAGCTCCCCAACTTCTCTTTAAAAATTAAATCTTTGGCAACCTCCCTACTTAACAACAGCAGCTACAACCATGACTGGGAAACAGGCAATGCCTGTAGATAATAGTTGTCACCACCACACCCAAGTTACTTGTTTGATTTCTTGCTCAAACCATGTAAACATCTGAAGGCATCAACACCCCAACACATACAGTGGGGGAGTCTTGTAGGTCACTTTTAACTTAGATACATGGTTTGCTTTTAATCTGTCATCCCTTCAGGACTTCTTTGACAATGTAGAGGAGGAGAATACCTGTCCAACCCCTTTCTGAGATTGCTGTGCTCACAGCAGGCATCACCAATGGATTGTAGCACTCTTTCTTTCTGACACAAGCCTTGGTCTCAGAGCCCTTGTCAGAGGTGCTGCCTTTACACTGGCATTGGGACACATACTTTGACCTATCCATCTTTGTTAGCATCTATGGTTAGATTATGTCTGAGAGAGGCCTAACACCCCAGAGCTGAGCTATAGTGAATCTCAGTACTGTACTGGTCACCAAGAGAAGCAGCAGCAGCTGTTAGGCCTAGAAAGCACTGCAGTCTAGTTTCTAGACTTTGCCTCACTCGCCGGTCACTTCTGTGGTAGTCGTTGTCATCTCTCTGCAGGCCCAGGGTTCAGTCAGCCTTCCTTTGGTAAGAAACATCATGGAGATGTTTATCAAACTAAAATTCGGAGATGCGTTCTTGGATTCCTGATAATTAGTGTGTTAAGGAAATTACAAAACTGCACATGTCCTGAGCCTCCACCCCAGCCACTGCCACCAAGGGCCCTCAGGAGAGTCTGTTGCTTCCATCTGTGTTTATAACTTCTCAAGATCTAATTTTTAAATAATGTGTCGACAAGATATATGTGGCTCAGTGACTCAACAAATTGCCTAGCATGTACAAGGCCCTAGGTTCCACCCCCAGCATTGAAATAGAAATGGAAGGAAAGAAGGAAAGAAGGAAGGAAGGAAGGAAGGAAGGAAGGAAGGAAGGAAGGAAGGAAGGACATGGTATGAATGGAGGATGAGGCATGCTGTGAGATGAAAGGTCTTGCAGAAGGGTGAGCTGGGGAAATATGCAGGAATATGCAGGCTAGTTCCTCAGGCCCTCGCCTCTTTGCTTAGAGACCACTTCTTTATCAGGAAAGCAGTTTATTATCACCAGATAGAATTATTCTGCACATCCTGGGAGGGTATGGTATTGCTTTGCATTGGGCCAGTTTCTCAGCTTAGTTGGTATTTCATTTATAAATCAATTAATCCATCTTTACAATAAGAGTCTCATGTAGCCCAGGATGGACTTGGAGTTCCTGGCCCTCTTGCCTCCACTGCCCAGGTTCTGGAAGTACAGGTGTGCACAGGGCAGGTTTAACTTCTGTTTTCCATCATCTCAGATCAAAGACTGAGAAGCGATAGGCTTACTACAGTTTTAATTTGCTTATCTAGCTGTCACACAGCTTTATAGCCATTGTTTATTTGTATATAATCAATTTTAATGCAAATGACACATTAGTTTTGAATGTCTGAGGAAGTGTGTATGTGTCTGTCTGTCTGTCTGTCTGTCTGCTTTGTTTTATTCTACTAGGGCTTAATATTGTGTCTGTGGCCCAGGCTGTCCTCAAACTCAAGCTGTTCTCCAGTATCAGTCTCCCAAGTGCTGGGGCTTCAGGGTTTCTTATTACTCTTAGGAAAAATATTAAGCAGCACCATTTTAGAGTCTGATAAAAGCCAAGGATGTCATTTCAGAAACAGGCTGGGGTATATCCGGTCAATTTGCTGACAATGTCAAGTTCTAGACTCCACTGTAGGCCCCCTTGAGCATCAGAGCCACCTGCTTCAGCATAAAATAGCACTAGCCAAGAGGAATGAGAATGACACAGACATCCCAGTCATTTGTCCCCAGTGGAGCGCAGACCTCTCTGACTTGTGATCCCCTTTCTCCATAGTCTATGACATGAGCTTAGCTGTTCCTAGAGGCTTCTGTTCAAATGGTGGTGTAACTGGGGATTCCTCTGTGTGATGTAGCAGCACCTACTCCTCACTGGCTCCTGGGACAGATGAATGCCTAGGACCTAAGGGAGCTGCTGCAGTAGGCTCTGCTCCTGGGAGCCTACAGCCCAATGGCTCAGGCAGCTAGGTCCATGGTGGCCAACAGGTTCCAAGTCAACTGCAGCCAGCAATAGAGTCCTGGCTGGAGTTGTTCTTAGTTCGGTCTTTAGTAAGTTGTGGGTTTTACAGAGGAGGAGGAAGGTGTAAAGGGGCTTCAGCTATTCTTTAGGTTTGGATTCTTTCTCTTCATAATCAAGAGAGTTAGAGAAGGTGATTCCTTGAAGGGCCTTGGGGTTCTCATTTACTTACAATCCAACACAGGGAGGTCAGGGAAGGTTTCCTGGAGGAGGCAGCTCAGGATTGCTCTGAACCCAGACACTAGGATGTTTCTGCTGCAGAGTCCCTTGGTGATCAAATTTTTGAGAAGAGTTGTTCAATAACTAACTTTTGGACTCATCAGAGTGAGTGAGGGAATGGAGAAACCAAGGACCTCTTCTGTATGCATTCCAGTTGGGATGAGGTCAGGGGCAGCATGTAGTAAGGTTCTGCTCCTACCACATGTTCCTGTTAGAACCAGACCAGGCCATCCAGGAAACTGTCGTCAAAGCGTGGCTTCTCCTGTGTGCTCTGACCCCCATTCACCAATGCCACCTGGCTGTGTCCTCAGCTCTGTGTGCTCCCCAGGTTCGGCCCCATGAAGGTTAATTTCCTGTGTGTTTTGTCTTGTTCCCACTCAGAGAAATGTGTGGAGTTCCAGAAGCTGAACTTCAGCAACTACAGTCATGTGTCCCTGCAGAATGCCACTTCCCCGGTCATGGAGTTCTGGGAGTAAGTGAAGGATCGGCGGCCTTGCCCTCATTCCTATCTCCTCATCTCCTCCCACCCCAACCCTGATCCTGGAAAAGCCTAGCCCAACTCCCTCCACTCTATGCTTCTTGGCTCCCGTGGCCATCTGATAGCTGCAGAAAGAAGCGTGTGTGTGGGGGGGGGGGGGGGGGGGGGGGGGGGGATGTTCTTCAGGGGTGTCCCATAGGAGCAGCTGAGAGGAATGCTTTCTGGTTCTTTGAAAACATGTCCACATGCCTAGTGTTTACTAGGGTGGGAAGTGCTTAGTAAGAGGACAGTTTAAAAATTCATTCTGAACAGCAGAGAAGCCAGAGAGCACTTGCTGTAATGGAAGCCAGAAGTATATTTAGCCTTAGAAAGCAGAAGTCTCCAGGGGGTAGGGGTTGGAGAGTGGGGGTGGGGGCTAGCTTGCTCTCAGTACCTGGAGTCCTGCAGGAAAAAGTAGATCTATTTTAATGGAAAGAGGGTGTGGAAAGGCAGTATTCAAATATATTTAAGAAAGATGTGAGCAAAAAAGGACCCAGAAGGTTTTGAGCACCCCTTATCCCAGAAGTGGGCACAATTTTATCTGAGGTCTAAAGCACTGAGATCTTCACAGAGCTGAGAAATATAGTTGTGTAAGTTGCACACTGACTAACCCAGGGGGGCATCATTCTTGTGAAATGTGCACTGTAGAAGTGTATGTATGGTACACAACCTGCTGAATGTATACAGTGGCCCTGACTCCTACTGTAGGATAGTCCCTTGGTCCAGGGGTAGATACGTGGTTTCTGTAAGTATTGAAGGCTAGACCAATTGCTTTCTGAGGTTTCTCAGTCTGCAGAGACCTGACTTCATTGACAAAGTCTCCCCTACTTTGTGGCTAATTAGTAATAGTAACATATGAGGGTAAATGGTGGGTTTATGAGTAATTTTAATTTGTTTTCCAGATACCATTTGTTTCCCTCCCTCTAGAAGACTGGCTAAATTTAGATTCATTACTCTCCTGTCTGTCTTTATATTTGTTCTGCTTACATATGTGCCTGGAACAGAATAGATGCTACCTACCTTACACGATGTAAGCTTTTCCAGGACTAGTATCCAATCCTCACATTTTCCCCACTATGTTTCTTTTCTCAGTAGTGGTTTTAAGATGAGTCTATATTGATACAAGGATCCTGGTTTCTTCACACATGCCCCCTTAGAGTGTTGCACTGTGTGAATGGTTACTTTGTATTTACAATCTTCTTAGTAGGGTTAGACTGTTGTCCATCCCCACCAAGGTTGAACTAGTTGAGCTTTCTTAAAGGTTTCTAGTCTGTAAATTCCATCTTAGTCTGTTGTATGCTACTGTAACAAGAACTGTACCTAGAACTGGGTGACCTATAAATACTGAGATTTGTTTCCTATACTGTACATTTTGGGAGGTCCAGGGTAGAAAGGCTATTGCCTGGAAGAATTGGCTCATGTACCATCATCCCATAGTGGAAGGCAGAAGAGAGGAACAAGGGGTCCAAAGTCAGTTTTTCTCTAGAAACATCCCTGTTGGTCCCATGGTAACAATTAAAATCAGTTTCCAGCATTCCTTCAGTGCTGTTGCATTAAGATTTCACTCTCCAACTTATACTGTAGGGGGTCATATCTAAACCATGTGCAACTGCTGGGTTGAGGGCCATATGGGTCATCCCTTTTATCAGATGATGTAGAGATTGCTCTAATGTGCATCCTAAATATCAGCTTGAAAGAATTTCTGATGCTATTCTGTCTCTCTCTCTCTCTCTCTCTCTCTCTCTCTCTCCTACTTTCTTTTTGTTTTTGGTGAGATTATTTTGTGTAGGGAAGAGGTGCCTGTTTATATGTCTGTACACCACATGCATGCACTGCCTACAGAGACCAGAAGAGCGCATCAGATTCCCTGAAACTGGAGTTACAGATCATTGTGAGCTGCCTTGTGGGTGCTGGGAATCAAACCTAGGTCTTCTACAAAAGCAACACATGTTCTTAACCTTTGGCCCATCTCTCCAGCCCCAAGTGAATGAATGCTGTGCTTTCTTGCAGCACTTGATCTGAGCAAGTGGTTTGTTAGTTTCATTTTTCTCCAGATTGGGTCTTGTGTAAGCTTGGTTGGCCTGAAACTTGCTGGGTAGACAACACTGGCCTTGAACTTGCAGCAATCCCCCTGCCTCTGATTCTCAAGTGCTGGTATTATAGGCCTTAGCCACCTCACTCTAGCCAGGTTTTATTTCTCCTGATTAATGAGTGTAAAGTGGTATTTCCCTATTTTAAACTTGCATTTCCTTGATTGCTGGTGGGATGAGCATCTTTTTGTGACTTTGATGCATCTTGAGAAAGATGGGGGCTCCTATCTTTCTCTGGGTTGTATTTTCTTACTGACATTTGGTTGTGTTTTCTTACTGACATTCTTTATTCATTTTTTAAAAAAGATTATTTTCTTTGTTGTAGGATCTTTTCTGAGTGTGTGGCTTTTCTTTCTTATGGTGTGTAGAATTTTCCATTTTACTGACATTGTATATGCCAGTTTCTCCTTTGTGGCCAGTACAGCTGGCCTCTTATTTAGAATGGCTTTCCTTCCCCAAAGTTGTATGAGCAGTTTCTGTATTTTCTCCTAAGAGTATTGAAGTTCCAGTTTTCTCACATTTAGGAACACTATGTGTGATATAATATGGAAATGTAGCTTTTGTTTGTATGTGAACACTGGATTTCTCCAGCAGCAGTTACCCATCTGCTACCTCTTCTTAGCAGATTTGCAGTGTCTTTTCATCTAGACATGATTTTTCTAAAAGCACAGGTCTGTTTTGGCATTCTTTGCCCTTCTAGTTGATCTTTTTGTCTCTGTCTCTGTATTGATGTCACTCCTGTGGTGTTGTTATAACCCTTGACCTGGTCATGCTTTGTACATTTCCAAAATGATCTTACTGTTCCAATTGAATTTTAGAATCAGTTTGCTGAGCTTAAGCAACAAGAAGTAAATGAAAACAACTTGTGGGGTTTTGGGTTGGAAGTCTATTGACCTGTTAGCTTAATTTTGAGAAAGTTGCCTCTCTTTTATTGAACTTTCAGAGTCTGTGAACATGCTTCAACTGGATCTTTATTTATTTGGATCTTTTAAAATGTCTTTCAAATGTGGTCTTTGGAGCAGTTAGTATCCAAACCAGTGGCATTTGCCTAGTCAGTCACAGTCTCAAAAGGAACCTCTGATGCACTAGGGAGGTGTCTTCAGTTCTTGGCAGGGCAGCAGGGTTTTTCCCAACCACACAGGGCTGGGGTTTCCTGGAGAAGTGTACAGGGTGGGGGGTAGGAGCTTATTTTGGACACAAACAGTTAAAGGTCTGTGAAAAATATTATTATTTTTTAGGGAACCCAACCTAAAACAAGACACAATATCTATATAAGGCCCTGTGTGCTTTGCCCATACACCATTCGTTCATTTTGCAACTTATGTGTAAATCTTAAGTTTTGCATTTTTATTCTTTTTTAAAGGGGTTATATAAATGTATATGTGCCACAGTGTATAGTGGAGGTCAGAGGACAACTTTTGTGAATTGGTCTGTCTGTCTGCTGTGCGAGTCTTGGAGATTGACCTCATGTCTTCAGGATTGGGGACAGGTGCTGTTACCAATGGAGCCGGCTTGCCAGCCCACCTCACTGTATGTGCAATGTATTTGCCCACAGCCTGAGCTTCTCAGGAAGTTTGACTACTGCCAGGCTTGGGAAGGCTCTCAGTGAGTGCTGATAGAATGAGTAGGTGGAGGAGGAGTGTGGGCAGGTGGAGGAGGAGTGTGGGCAGGTGGCACAGTAGAAAGCCCTACATGAGAAAGGCAAGGAGATCCCTGCAGAAACCCATCCTCACTGAGCTTCTCACCCATCAGCACCCATCATTCCCAGGCCGCTGTACAATGTCTTTACTACACTTTGGAATGCCAATCTTTTCCAGTTGCCTGGTCACTCCAGATGAATGGCCCGTGGGAGACACCACCTCTTCAGTCAGTGTGTCTGTATTTTCTACATGGTCCTGATGCTGTGTACTGACAATAGTTCCTCTGGGACTTTTGTTAGACCCAATTTATCTTCTCAGAAGAGAGCTTGGAGCACAGAGACCATGTGAGGGTTCACATCATCCTGTGAAGATACGGGAAAAGCCAAGAAAATTGAGGAGAGCTGATGGCTGTGCCATATGATCAGGCCATCCATGTGCCTTTGATCAACCCAGACCCCCAATCATCTTATAGCCACTGGAATCATTTAGACTCACCTCCCCACAGTGTGCCCTGGACACTGTGAACATTCCACCAAACCCATGCTGGAGAACGCTCTGCCAAAATGTAGTTCTTTCTTGCTTTGGGCTGATCCTGGGGCTTTGGGAAGAACTTCGGTTCTCTACCCGGCAGTCCTTGGAAACTGGGAGTATAAGTCCTCACTTATACTCAAGTCCCCAGTGTGTCCCTGTTCTCCAAACCAGGGCTACCATGCTTGGTCAAAGCCCGGGCTTGGACTGCCTGCTGGTTCGTTCACTCTACAAATGTCTGCCTCTTGCTGTATGTAAGAAAGAGGATGTATTTGAGGGAGGCAGAGATGACAGATGCCAATATATAATACACAAATGAAACAAACCTACTATGACCATAAAATCTGTGACTAGTAACTGCTTCCCTGTCCACACCTTGGTCTGGCTTCATATTGCTGAGGGCAGCCAGCCCAACCTATACAAACCCATTTTAAAGCTTCATTTTCCTTTTCAGAATGTATTTTAAATGACTCACTCATGACAACATGACAAGCCAGACCCTGCATCTGTCCTGCTTCTGACTCTGCCAGGGGCTTGTAGGGTGGGACAGCTTGTCTTTCTAATGTCACATTTCAAAATTGGGCCATGGTGGTTTCCCTTAGTAACCGTCATGCATCAAGTCCATGTGCTTATCTAAGTATGCCTGTGTTTCTAAATCTTGAGCCTGCATCCTCTGGTGGGACTGAACTTAACATTAGATGGGCTTGTGTTTGCTTTCCTTTCCCAGTCCCCTCCTTCTCCCCAGTCCCTGGGTTTTATGAGCAACCCAGACTCACAATGTGTACAGTTACAATCACTCTGCACAGGAGCCCATGTGAGAAACGTCCTAGCGCAGACTAGACTGTGTGTTGGGCTGGAGTTAGGCTCTGAGGGTTTTCAGCTCTGTTTCTTTATTCAGGACCCAGCCTTGTTTTTCTGCATTAACTTTACTGCAGTTTTGTTTGTTTCTTTTGTATTTTTAAAAGCTCCATAGATAATATTAATTCATCATCTTTGGGGAGTCATCCGGACCCAGAGAAACAAAACCTGTTCTTCCTGTGAGACTGGGCGAGTAGTCTCCCTTGCTGCCTCTGCCCCTCCCTCTATTATTTTCCTCCCCCCTCCTCTTCCTCCTCTTCCTGCTTGCTGGTCTCCCTCCCCTCCATCTATTTTCTTTCTGCTTCCTTTTTCCTCCTCCTCCTCTCCTTCATCCTCTCTTCCCCAACTCACTAGCCTCCCTCCATTGTCTTACTCCTCCTCTTGCTAGCTTTTGTCCTGGCCCATATATCTCCTGGCCTGACCCAGAGTCACTCTCTTGGCTTTTGCCCTCCCTTTGTCTGTGTTTGGCTCTGCGTTTTCACTGAGTCTGAACTCAGATGCCAACTCCCTCCTGAGTGGCACAGCGGGATGACAGTCCAGCCCCCTCTGCTTTCCCTCTGCTGCTGTAGCGAGTTTCTGGAATCCTGTCTTTGAACTGGATCATCCCCCTTCATCCTGGTGCAGCTTAAGCTTCGAGCACAGCCTGTGTCCTTTGTTCACTGTTGTTTGCCAGCACATTGAGGTGCTTAGAAAACATTGTCAAAGTCAATGAATGGAAGAGTGAGTGAATGGATGCTTTCAGGTTACATAGCCCCTTTCATTTCAGCTGGGAGTTGGAAGTGGAGAGTTCCACCTGGTAATACTGGAGGTAATGAAACTTCCCCTGCACTGAGCTGTGTGGACAGGTCTGCTGCACAGGTATTTGGGAGTGGCTCTTCCACCTGTAAAATGAGGACTTGTGCTAGTCAGCATTCCTTGCTGTGACAAAACATCCCAGGTAAAGACTTTCAAGGAGGAGAAGGGTCTATTTCTGCTCATGGTTTCTCAAGTGTCAGTGTTTGCTCTCTGCGTGGCTCCGTGGTGGCAGTCATGGTGGGAGCCAGTGGTGGAGGAGGTGGCTGGCCTCATGGTGACTGGGAAGTGGACAGACAGGAGGGGGACTAGGTTACAGTGTCACTGGGTTACAGGCACACTGTCAGTGTCCTAACCACTGCCTCCTCCTCTGCTCACTCTCCTAAGGGTTCCATGACCTCCCTGTGGGGCCATTACTGGGCGGTAAGCCTTTACAGGGTCATTTGAGATCCAAACCATCTTGGAATCCTCCCTGTTCCCTGTCTCACCAGCCTGCCTGGGTAAGTGTGCATATGCATGCATGTACAGCATGATTTGAGACCCTGGGTGGGCTGTAAGCAGACACACAGCTCCTGAATTGAGTGTCCTAGTTAGGGTTACTATTGCTATGATGAAACCCCTTGATTGAGATCAAGCTGGGGCATATTACTTGGCTTACACTTCCCCATAATAGTCTATTATTGAAGGAAGTCAGGACAGGAACTCAAACAGGGCAGGCACTTGGAGGAAAAAGCTGATGCAGAGGCCATGGAGGGGTACTGGTTACTGGCTTGCTCCTTATGACTTGCTCAGACTGATTTCTTATAGGACCCAGGACCACCAGCCCCAGGATGGCTCCACCCACAGTGGACTCTCCCACATCAATCATTAATTAAGAAAATGCCCTACAGACTTACCTGCAGCCTTATCTCATGGAGAGAAACATTTTCTCAGTTGAGATTCCCATCTCTCAAATGACCAGCACACCAAGCCACAGTGCTTCTTCTGGTCACCTCTGCTGAAGCAGAGTATTGTCTGGGCCTGAGCTGTCATGGCTCGTGCAGCTAGCCTGTGACCTGAAGAAGCCTTTGTATCACACTTCTGCTTCATGGACCCCAGACCGTTTCCATAGGTCAGAACTGAACACTGCAGCACCATCTACTTCCTGACCTTGTTCTACTCCCACCCATCACCCTTCACGTGGCTGCACTGTAGATCCGAAGTGGGTAAGTGCTGCAGCCCAGCTGGAGTCCCTTTCTTTCCCCAGGAAGGGTGTGCCCCTGGGCAACTTGTGTGGCCTCTGGGGGCCTCTGTGTGCTCCTCTGAGCATAGCCAAATGTGAAATGAAACAGTGTTTACAGAGCACCTGGCACGTGGTACACAGTCAGTAAGCAGTTTCAACATGTTCCGAACTTCTCCTGGGTGTGCTCACCATATCTGTACCCAGAGATGTGAGAAATACCTGACCTGGAGGAGGAAGCCAGGAAATGAGCAGGATTGGAGTTCCTGAAGCACAGGACAATAAATTTGTGGGATGCTTGCCCAAAGCCAAGAAGGAGACTGCCTATCCAGCTGTGGGACAGGCTTCATGAAGGTGCTGGTGCTGACCTAAGCTGGGCTTTGAAGGATGAATAGAAGTCCACAGGGTTGATTGTGGAGCTAGGGGAAGGAACCAACAGACTGGAGCATAGATACCAAGGTTACATGTAGGGGCTTGTGGACCAGCGTGTGGAGAGAGGCTGGGGGTGTTAGGGCAGGGCGTGCATCTGTTCACTTGCAGTAGTTAGCCCTTATCTGTGCTCAGCCAATCAAAAACATTAAATGGGAAATTCCAGAAATAAATTAATTGGTGTTCTTGTGCTTTAAATCTCACACTGTTTGAGGTAGTAGTAAGATTTGTCTTGGAGATGGGGGAGGGGAGAGGGAGAGAGAAGAAGGGAGGAAGACAGAGAAGGAGGTAGGTAGGGAGGGGGAAGGAGGGAGAGAGAGGAAGAGAGATAAATTGCACAGGCCGGGGGTTTCCAGAGGAGACTTCTTCAGTCACTTACTACCATTTTTCTTCTCTCTCTCTCTCTCTCTCTCTCTCTCTCTCTCTCTCTCTCTCTTTCTCTCTTAAATATCCAAGCTGTATAAGCTTCCTGCCTGCAAGTCACTCATGGCATCTTATTTGTTGGAATTTGTTGAATTTCAAGTCGACTCGGAATTCACAATCCTCCTGCTTTGGCTTCCTGGAGGACAAAATATAAACTCAGGTGGCTGAGACCCTTGCAGTTTCTCCCTGTGCCTGCTTCATAAATTATACTTTAGTGTACATTTAGATGTCTAGAGAAAGCATGGCATATGTAAAGGACTCACTACTGTGTGGTGTCAGCAGTCACTGGGGATCTTGAAACCTCTGTTTTCAAGTTAGGAGTAAGTTGCCATGCATGTCTTCTCTGGATAAGGGGAGCTGCTAGGCATGTCTTCTAAGAGAGCTTGCTCTATGGCAGACATCATGGAGGTCCTGGGGTACATCACAAACAAAAACAAATAAGAGAGTGCTCCTGTAAGCCGAGGTCCAGCCTTCTAAGGGAAACTCCATCAGGCCAACAGAACTGAGAGTGGTGGAGTCATGGCAGGCCTGTTTGAGGGGCTGGCATTTGAGCAGGGATCTGAGAGGACTGGAATGATAACCGTGTGTCAGGGACAAGTTCTGAGGCCAAAGGAGAGGTGCAGGGTGTGACCCCACTGTAGAGGACATTTGTATGTTTTGAAACTCATATGCAAGGTAGACCTTTTATGATAGACACTTGAGGCTCTGTCTTAGTCTACTCTCTAGCACTATAATAAAGGCCATGGCTAAAACCAACCTGAGGAGGGAAGGGTTTATTTAGTTTACCTGTTCTGATCGTAGTCCATCACTGAGGGAAGCCAGGGCAGTTACTCAAGCAGGAAGAGAGGCCAGAACCATGGAGGCATGTGGTTTACTGGCTTATTCTCATGGCTTGCTCAGCCTGCTTTTTCATACAATCCAGGACCACTTGGCCACCCATAGTGAGCTTGGCCCTCCTGCACTATCCATTAATGAAGAAAATGCTCCATAGACTTGCAAACAGGCCAATCTGATGGAGGCATTTTCTCAATTGAGGTTCCTTTTTCCCAGGCCACTCCAGCTTGTGTCAAGTTGGTAAAATATCTACCCACCACAGGGTAGATACCCACCTGAGTTTGTCTGGACCTAGTGCCTTTATGAATGATGGGAAACGATTCTGTGGACTGTTCTGAAAGAGAGCCCTGTGGCTCTGGGAATAAGACAGAGCTTCATCCTGCATCCTAGGAGTGATGGTTGTGGCCTGGGCCCAGGAGCTGGTTTCTGCCTGGGCAGAGAGAGACTGGGACACAACTGTCCTCAACTGTTTGGAAAACATTGACTGAAGCAATCTTGGCTTGTGGTGGTTCATTCTGCTTGGCTGGGCTGCTTCCTGGCAAAGGACAGACCTGTGCCCCTGACTTACTAAGGCTCCACCAATGCCACCCTTGCTGTAAGGTGTCTTCTGACCTCACATCACATCTTGGGGTGGGTCTTTCCCAATAGAGGCTCATGGGAGGCTCCAAATTAGCTGGGACTCAAAGTTTGTTTCATTTATTTGTTTGATGGTAGCAGGAGCTAGGCCTTACAGATACCAGCTTTTGGGATACACATATGCTTTGTCCCACTGCTGAAAGTTTTTTTCTGGGGTATGACCACACTAGTTATGCATATCTCAACAATGACCATGAGGACCCAGGTTCAAATCCCAGCACCCACATGGCAGCTCTCAAGTGTCTGTAACTCCTGTTCCAAACAATCTAATGAAACGCATGTAGTCAAAACACCAATGTACATAAAATAAATAAATTATTAAAAAAACCAAATGAACAAACAAACATAACAACGTATGAAATGTCTCATGAGTGAAATTTGCAGCGACTGTAAAAAAGAGCGAGGCAGGAAATGTGTTGACACACACAGGAGCTACTGTTGGGATGAGGGAGGTGTGAGGTATGGAGAGAAGCATATAGAAGCTGAAGTGCTGGCATCTGAAATGGCCCCCCTCTTCCTTGGCTTCTGAAATCTCTGTACAACCATATTGAATGGTGATGGGACCAGAGTTTAAACATGAAATTGTTTATTATGAAGGTATACTTAGTACACCCATCCTAAAGGTGGTTTGATATTGTTCTGGGTGCTGGAATTTCAATTGCAACTTGTGACATGAGGTCTACAGTAGAATGTTGGTGTTCAGAGAGCTTCATATGGGCCTGGGGAGATGACTCAGTCCACAAAATGCTTAGAACCTCAGCTCTGATACACATAAAAGATGGGTAGGCATGCCAACCCACCTATAATCTTAACATTTGAGAAGCTGAGACAGGGGATCCCTGGGCAAGCAGGGCAGTGAGTGAGTGTCTCAGTCAATGAGACTCAATGAGTGAGCTATGGGTTCACCCAGAGATGCTGCTTCAGTAAATAAGATGGAGAATGTTCAAGGAAGATACCTGACATCAACCTATGGCCTCCACGTATATACAAATGCATTCATGAGGACTTGCACACCTGTATGTTCCCACACACATGTACATTGCATATGCACATATGCTCATGTATACTCCCTCCACAAACATGAAGAAAGAGAGTGTTTAAGGTTTTAGAGCATTCAGATTTCAAGTTTTCAGATTAGAGGGTGTTCCACCTGTATTTATGTATGCTTGAAGATACACACACCCTTATCCCTATAGACTTGTCTGGTAGGGTATACCAGATGTCATTTACTGGCAGACCTGTTGTAGAAGATCAGCAGCTTATGTCTCCTGGTTAAAAGGCCATACACCTGGGTGGCCCTTAGTCCATAAAAATAAATACACCAAGACCTTTTAATATTTCCATGCTTAAGCCTTAGCTGGGCAGACTCTCAACTAGCTCATGTAAGTTAACCCACCCACCTAGCCCATCCAGCCATGTGGCTAGTTATACTTTCCTTGATTGTTGTCATGTCGGTCGGTCTCCTGTCATGTCTCTTAGTGAAAAGACCTTCCCCTTTCTTCTTCCCAGAGTTCCTTTCTCCTCTTTCCGGAAGTCCTGCCTTCCACTTCTCTTTCTGCCCAGCTATGGGCCATAGATTTTTTTATTGACAGCTGCTACATCCATAAGACACACAAGACATTTCTCTACAATTGTCCTTTTTAGTCCAATAAAAGGTCCCTTTTCTTTCAATAATAAACTAATATACAATTTGGAAAAAAAATTATGAAAACTATTATGTAAGATCTATATTCATAATGTCCAGTTTATATGCATTTCAAATTTTAAGAGAAAGTGTTATCTATCCTATCTCTGTGAGTCTAAATAAATGTACCTAAATTCTGTACCTAAATCATTCTCTCTCATATCTTGTATTTGTGAACTTAAAAACATTTCCACACCTTAAAACATTTTCTTAATTCCTAAACAATTTAAGCCTTACTGTGAGACCATAACTATCTTGTCTTCAACCCCATCAGAGACTTGAGAAGGGATAAACTTATTACCTGAGTAAGCAGGAAGTGTAGGCAAGCAGCTTCCAAATTATAGAAATGACATTGTCAGTTTACACCCTGGAAGTCACCCAATTAAAAAAAAAATAACATTGGAGCATCTATCTTCAGCCTACTGGCCCAGTATATCTTGTCAGACATATTTGTGCAGCAGGAATTATGAAGGACGTGCTTATCCTGTCTTGGCAGAGCTCAGTTGACTGCCTGCATCTAAGCTTTGGCCATTTCAGGCAGCATTCTGTCTGCAGAGGGAATAGGGGATTTTCTTTGTCTGGTAGAAGCCACCTCCTAATGGAGATTTTCTGATGCTCAATCTTCTTTCAGATGAATGAGATGTTGCCAGGAGCTGACATGTCTAAGTCAATAAAGCCTTAAATTAATTAAAAACATCTTAGATGCCATATTCTTTAGGTCTCTGAAGTTTTTGAAGACCATCTCTTTCTCTCTCTCTCTCTATCTATCTCTCTCTCTGTCTATCTATCTATCTATCTATCTATCTATCTATCTATCTATCTATCTATCTA
>CAJQZJ010032121.1:7641748-7652597 GCA_907164525.1 Lophiomys imhausi
CTATCTATCTATCTATCTATCTATCTATCTATCTATCTATCTATCTACCTATCTATCTATCTATCTGTCACACATCTGAACAGGCAAACATTGTATTTAGCTACTTACTGTTTAGCCTATGATATATGTTTCTGTGATAAAATAGAGTAGTATCTGAATATGACCATGAGTCTGATTGACTAGCCACTAAGTTGTATTAGTTAATGATCCTAAACAGTTTGTAATAGCAGTTTTAAAAGACTGGAAGTAAATATTACATTTTAAATGAGTTGCAAAAGTCTAATACCTTATACAACAGTTGAAACATATATGTATCAAAATTAACCTTAAATTTGTATCAATATACAAAATTCTATACCAATATAAAATTATTAGTTTATAAAAAATGTTCTTTGGTTTAAGAGTAGATTCAATAATCTACCCTTTATTCCTATTATTCCTATATGATATTCTTATATTTTCCCCCTTTTTCTTAACTCCTGTGTAACTAAAGGCATCCATCTCCCCAGTAAAATGACCAAAACCTACCCACCCCATCCTAAGGGATTGGGATGGGATGTTGTTTTTCTCAAGGTTGCTCTCTGCTGATTTGGGGTACAGGCTTCCATTTTCAGGGTGGGCACAAAGGAAAATTGGGAAAATGGTTATCTTAAGGAATTAGTTGTGGCATTTGTTGTCCAGTCTCTGGTTGCTGAGAAAGTTCAGGCTTAAGTGAAGTCCTGACTGGATCAGTCTGTAAATACTGGACCAGTTGAGGTCACCTGGGGTTGAGTAAAGCAGGATACTGGAACAAATATGTCTCCACATCTCAGCATCCTGGAGGATGAATCTAGTCAAGGCCATCTCCATTCCACTGGTGTCTGGTCCTTTTCTTCTGTAAACATTTAAACTCTCGCAAGTAATATACAGGTCTGTAATTATAAATGTATGAAATGTGCAGGATGGACAGATCTGTAAACGATGATTTTCTGCTTTCTGTTTGAGCAGGTGAAAGACATCTGTCTTTCTTATAAGCTAGTTTGGATTATAACCAAAACTGCAATATAAATCTCCATTCATGCGATTTAAGATAATAATGTGATGAGTCCTGAGGACTTTTGTAGCCAAGGATTCATTGGGCATGCATACGTGAAGTCCTGGCCAGAGACACTTACATATTCCAGTCAGTCTCCGAGCTGTTCCCAGGAGGGGAAATTAGGAATTTATGTTACATGTCCTGTTTGATCTTGATTTCTTTTTGTCTGTCTGCAACCAATATCTTCAGGAGGTCTCCCTCTATCAACTCTGATCCTTATTTTGGATGGAGTCCAAAAGCTTAATTTTTTCCTATTGACATAAACATAAAGCCTCTCTCTCAGAATAACATAGCCTTTGTCCAGCAGTTTGAAGTTATTTTAGGTATAAATTCATTAAATTTGGCAGTTCATTTTTTTATCTAGGTTTGTCATATTTAGATTTCTCTCAAAGGAGATAAATAATATTATCACTGAATATATAAACATTTTCATGCTGATAAGTAGAAACAAAGATTCTCTTTGGTAAAAGAGAATATTTAGACAAAAAGATCTACTCTTAAACCAAAGAACATTTTTTTATAAACCAATAATCTTATATTGGTATAGAATTTTGTATATTTTTTATTGAGACAGGTTTACTCTGTGTAGCCCTGGCTCTGTCTCAGTTTCCTGAGTGTTGGAATTAAAGATATTTATTTATTTGCTTATTTTGGTTTTTAGAGACAGGGTTTCTCTGTGTAAAAGTGCTGACTGTCCTGGAATTCACTTTGTAGACCAGGCTGGCCTCAGATTCACAGATATCCATCTGCCTCTGCCTCCTGACTATTTATTTATTTATTTACTTACTTACTTATTTATTTTCTCCTTTCCTCTCAGTAGTAGAACATGGGAAAAGGGAGAAGGTGTAATGGAGTTTTGTGTCCCTGCTCTGTACTCTCTCATAGTATTTAAACTTCAAAGCTACAACTAGCAGCATGGTTATTTTATAATAAAAGCAGGACTCAATGGTATTGGTGAACAAGCTGTCAGTCATGATGATTCTCTTTGCTCGTGTCCCACTTAGAGCCCTAGCCCCATCTTGCTAATCTTTACTTATAAGCTCATTCTTGTTAATATTAACTCATTTAATTCTGCAGTCAGCCCAAGATGTGGGCAGAAGACAGATCTCCATCTTCCCTGTAGCCAACACAGGGGCATTGCCCTAATTCATGGACCTGAACCCCAAAGCCAGTCCATCATCCGCTTCCACCCCTGAGCTCCTACACTCCGTTGCTATAGGCCTGTGCATGCAGAGGACCTCATCTGTCCCAGGAAGGGTCCTGCTTGCCAGTGCCCCCTCAGTGAGCCACTGGGGACCCTTGAACACAGCTAAGAAGAACAGGGAAGGGGGCCAAGATACTAGCCAACTCAAACCAAAATGGTTCTTTGCTGTCCCAGGAGGGTTGTGACCTCTTTATTCTAACTACTGAATATTTAACTGGTTGCAACAATGACAAATGGAGTTTTAGCAACTAAAATACAGTAGTTCTACATTTCTGTAATAGATGGTTAATTGTGTATTTCCCTCCATCCCCTAAGAGATCACACCACTAACAGTTCACTCTCTTACTACCCCTGGGTTTCTGTGCTGCTGAAGGTAGGAGATTCTTGCCAAAATCTACTGTCCTGGCTTCCTCATACCCAACAGAACCTCCCTGGTGGCCTCCACAAAGCTCCGAGTGGAGCCAGCCCTTCATTCTACTGCCAGTGGCATTTGAGGGGCAGAGAAAGCCCAAGGGGAACCTTATTTGCTCTTATGTTCCATATGAAGCTATCTGCCCTAAGCCATCCCCACCAGGGTTGTCCCCTGGCCCCAGAGCCCCGTCTCAGGAAGGAACATTCTGTGTTTTGACATGGTCTGAGGCCCACACTGTAAGCCCCACTGAAGGTTCAACATTGCTTGTATGGACAGTTGTGAAAAGCTGTTCAATGCCAGGGTGTGATGTGACGTGGAGCCAGGGACTTGAGCCCCGGGGGCTAGCCACAAGAATCGCTTTGTTGTTGCCTTGGGCTTACTGCTTACATCTGCTGTCCCGGGCCTTTATGTGGCAGCAGTAGAAATTGGCTTTAATAAAATTCTGCATAGTTGGGGGTCTACTCTTGATGTACATTTGTGACCAGTTGGGCAAAAATACTTATATCTGAAATCAGCCAGGAGGGCACTAGCAATTTTAACTGACACCTTACATTATAAAATGGGAAGGAGCCGTTACTGCACTGGTCTCCTTTTACATACTGATGGCTACAGTAGGGGAAGGGAGGTCACTTTTAGATAGCCCCTACTGTGTACCCTGCCACTATACAGAACTACCTAAGCTTGTTCCTTCCTTCAACCTACCTGCACAGAGAATAGATGGCAAGACTGATAATCTGCCCTGCGTGTTACATGGGATCGGGAGGTCAGAAGTTAAGGGGCTTGTTGTGATACCTCTCAGGGTGAGCCAGTGCTAAGCTCAACCTACCCTCTGGTCCCTACCTGTGTCCTCCTGCAGTTGGTCACTCTTCTCTCCTGCCCCTGAAGCATTGTCAATTTCCTTCTGTATCTCAGGTACAGCATCTGACTGGCAAGTGCCCCTCACATAGAATCCTGACAGCAGCCATGTGCTGGTAGCCCAGCCCTGGGAGATTTTCACTAGATAGGACATGTTCCTGATAGGAAAAGGAAGGGAGGGAGGCTGGAGGAAACTCGCAGAAGGCTCCAGTGTCTGTACTGAACAAAATGCACCTAGTGTTTGTGGTTCCTCTTTCTTGGATTCTATGAAGCTCGTTTAGGAAGTGGCTTGAACCTTGTTTTAGAAAGAGTACTTGGTGTGAGACTGGTCCTGACTGCTACCAGCTGGGAGGATGGGAGCTGGTTCATTGATGCTGGCTCTGACATGCTGTTGTGGCCCTCTTACTGGTGGCAGGAAGCATCAGTGAATAAGTGATTTTAATTCAGGGACAGCAGAAGAATGGATTAGAAATGGCTGTTCATCATGACTTCAGATTTTTTAGACAGTTATAAAAGTATATAACACATGGACACACACACACACACACACACACACACACACACTATCACTGTGTTCCTTTGTGTTCTACTATCTTCCCACTAAGTGGGCAGATGAAAGACATCCAGGATAGGGAGGGTCCCCAGGGCTGGGGAAACTCAAGGCTCCTTCATTGACTTAGAGGAAGTAATTTAGCCTCTCAGTCTTTCCCTTAGTAGTGAGGTGTCTGTGTAGACACCCCTGGTTTCACTATTGTTTCACTTACCATGTTCAGCTTTATAGGTTGAGAAAATGGTGAACATTCATAAACTGGGCTTTGATTTGGGGACTGGGATTTGTTCCCTGGTTAGAGATGTATATTCTATCCTGTTTCTACACTGGGCAAGGACAGGGAGCTGCAGCTTGACATCAGCCTGCAATCTTGGGGGTGAGTGACCAGCACTCACAGTGTGCTGTGTTGCAGCTCCAGGATGCTCGGTTAACTGTGTCCAGTACTTCCTTCACTCTGGGTATTTCTGACTACCAGTGGGTTATCAGGTGCAGCCTATTGTCCATGAATAGTTTCAAAATCTTTGAGCTGCAGTGTGCATTCAGTGAGGGGTGAATAGGATGGTATCTCTGGTCCATGATGGCTCCTCTTGGTCAACGTGCTCCTGTCACTCCCAAAAGCCTTTCCAGACTAACTTTCTCTTCAAATCTCAAAGGCAGGAAGGAACAGGACAGAGGTGGCCTCTGGCAGACCCCACTCTTCACTGCCACTGCCTGTGTGTCTCATGACTACTGTCTGGCCACCACAACTGTGGCTCTCAGCCAGCCTCTATGTAAAGCCCCTCCCCCATGGGTGAGTGAGGCACAGGGCACTGAGTGTCCCTGAGCTTACAGTTGCTTATAGTGTGCAGCAGTTATGGGGATGGCTGTGGCTTGAACAGTGCTTCTCAACTCCCCCAGTCCTGCTGAAGTGGTGGGAATGCAGGATCCTCGTTCCAGACAAACAACCCTGAGGTCCTGTGCATGAGAACAGATTGTATTGTGAAGCTGCAGTGAGTCCCCAGAAGCTGTGCAGCCCTCTGCTTCTCCATCTTTCCTGGGTGTACTTGTCTCTGGCCCTGTCGAACTTTGTTCACTCCTCTCAAGGAGGAACAGGTTTTGGGAGCCAATCTTTGTGTCCTTGCTGTCTCAAATGTGTCCACTTCTAGACTCGCTGTCCACATCTCCTTTCCTCCTGCTCCTCTGGTTCCACCATACAGCTGTAGGGGTAGGGCAGAAGAGACATGGAACTGACATATGGGAGACTAGAGGTATGTCTCCCATCAAAGCCAGGCTATATCTCCCATCAGTTTTGTGATTGTGGGCAAATGTATTAGTTAATTTCTATTGCTATGATAAAATTCCTTGACCAAGGCAACTCATAGAAGGAAGGGTTCACTGGGCTTATGATTCCAGAAGGTAAGAGTTTTACCAGGGAGGGGAGGTGCTTCAGCTAGTGGCATAGTGAATAGAGGTAGAAACTGAGAGCTTACATCTTGAACCATAAGTAGGAAGCAGAGAGCATACTGGGAATGGAGTGGGCTTTTAAAACCTCAAAGCCCACCCCCAGTGATGTAACACCTTCAAAGAGGCTACACTTCCTAAACTTCCCCAAATAGCGCCACTAGCTAGATCAAGTATTCAATACTGGAGTAAGTATTGAAACACATGAGCCTGTGGGCAACATTCTCATTCAAACCACCACAGCAAGTTAAACATGTGTGTGATACCTACACTTCCTCTGAATGATGGCTGTAAAACAAAATGGCAAGCCTAAGTTTCTGGGGTTTTGTCCATGTTATGCATAATGCTAGAATTGCAATAGCCCCCTTATTCTTGGGGAATATGCTTTAAACCGCTGAGTTCTAAAAGTCACAGTAAATTTAAACCTTACAGATTCCTATGAGTACTCACCTGTTGTAAAGTTTAATTGATAAGTCTGGAACAGTAATTAACAATGATAACTAATAGTAACATAAATAATAACACTGTGACAAAGTCACCAAATCCTCATTCTTGGACTTTGTGGTCCCTATTAAATAAAATAAGGGTGCCTTTTAAGGTAGGCAGCATACAGACTATAGAAACATTGGTCAGTGGGACAGTTCATGTCTTAGACAGGATGTAGCAGGACAGTGAGAGATTTTGTCATGCCATTCAGAACCAAGTACCATTTAAGACTTAGGAATTGTTTATTTCTGGGATTTCCCATTTAATATTTTCAGAATATGGAAGACCATCAGTAACTGAAGCCTCAGATAGTTGGGGACAGCCATGTGCCTTAGAAAAGCAGAAACATGCTGGGAGGGCACTTCCTCCTGAACCACTGTTTAGTAGATTTATTGAGGTACAATTTACATGTTATAAGATGAGACCATTTTAAACACACAGTTCAATTGTCTTGAATAAACTTACAGAGGGCAACATCACAACATGGGCCTATACCATTCCTATCTCCCAAATTAGTCACTGCTGCATACTATGTGTCTCCTGCTACCTCCAAACCACTTCTCATCTGCTTTGTCTTTCTGGACTTGCCTCATCCAGACAGAGTATATGCATGGAATTGGGTCTCTGGTGATTGGCTTCTTTCATGGAATGATTTCAAGAGTCATCTATGAAACCACAGGCTGACATCGAGCAAGACGGGTGTCCTTGATCTGTGGTGCCTGAATTGTTTCAGACTTTGGATTCTTTCCTAGCTTTTGGGATATTTCCACCAAGTTTAAACACAAAATCATTAATGTTTCATGCTCAGCTCATACATCAGAGTAAAGGTAACTTTATACAGTGTTCCCAGTGTGTCTAGATTTTACTGTGACCTGTTTCTGTAAGGCCAGGTGTGGAGTTTTCAACAAAGTTGTCAAATGGCCACACAAAAGATCTCTGACTTGGGAACACTTTGGATTTGGGGTTGGGAATCCTCACCCTGTACTTCATTCCTTTTTTTTTTTTTTAAGACAATAAAGTCCATGTCATATGGACACTGCACATTGTGTTGGTGTCCAGAAGCTGATGAATATTGAGTGGCTTCTCCTTGGAACTCTGAGGACTAAATGCTGTCGGGAACATTAATGTGTGGGTTTGGAGTTGAACCTGTGTTTGCTACTTCTGGGGCAATATGGGCTCAGGAGAGGAATTGTTAGGTGGATTCTTTTTCATTTAAATCTTAGTTCTTAGTGTGTGTGTGTGTGTGTGTGTGTGTGTGTGTGCGTGTGTGTGTGTATTTCATGGGGTGTGTGTTTGTAAGTGTGTGTTGTGTGGCACATGGGGTGTGTGTGTGCCTGCGCGTGTGTGAGAGTATGGGTGTGTATGTGCATGTACCTGCACAATGTATGAGTATGCATGTGTAGAGGTCAGGGAACAGCTTTCAATAGTCATTTCTCACCCCACACCATAGGTTCCCAAGATTGAATGCAGAACATCGGGCACTTTTACCTGCTGAGCCACCTTGTCGGCCCAAATTGTTAGTTTTGTTACGTCTAACTTTTGCAAAGGTGCGAAGCTGTCCCCAGGCCTGCTGACCTATACTGCACCGCTGCGATTTATGAGGCTCTATTGTTTCTGATGCTAATTGTTATTTTCTGCCTTTTGCATTGCAGCCATCCTAGTGGCTGGGGAGTGGGTGGTATTGTGATTTTGCTTTGCATCTTCTTGAGGGATGCCTTTAAAGAGAGTTAGGGAGCACTTGGTCAGACCAGGGCTGTGGAGGTGTTTACTTCAGGCCTTCTAAGAGAATCTCTAGGGAAGTCTGGAGTGGGCAGTGTTTTCCTGAATGAGGTTCCACTGTGGGGTGAGAATTCAGAGGTGTATCTTAAAGAAGTCATAGGGGTTAGCAAACTATTGGCCAAATCCTTGTTTCTGTAAATAAACTTTTATTGGAAGAGAGTCCCCCTCACTCATTTGCTGATTGCCCTGTCTGCACTGACACTGCAGGGGCAGAGCTGGTGTCTGGGATGGAGACGGATGCCTTGCAAAGTCTCAAACATTTGTTCTCTGACCCTCCATAGTGCAGTGTGCACAGCTCAGGCCTCAGAGGTCATGGCGTGCAGTGAGGTGTCAGCACCATGTGTGGATGGGAACAAGGAGGCATGTGGTGGTCCATACTATCTGAACTGGAGAGTGTGGGGTGGGTAAATCTCTGTGGTCTTGGGGGAATGAGAAGGAGGCTCCCTGAAGAGGAAACAGGAGAGTGGAGACAAGCATAGGACTGATGGGAGACTTGTTTAACTATCAGAAAGGTTCTACAGAGACAAGAAACTAGAGACGGACGTCGGTACTTCACCTCAAGCTCTTCCCCTGGTTGTATACCTCCTTTGGATTCTGGGGGTCCTAAGTCTCACCCACAAGATACACTTCTGATCTGGCTACCTCCAAGACAAGGCATGCACATGGAGGAGGGGGCTCACTTGGTTGGGAGGATGGGATGAGCTGTGGACACTCTAGGAGCCCCTGAAGCATGGGGAGAGTTGAAGACCTGTGCAGAAGAATCCAGAGGCTGCCTTGGCTCTCCTGGAGGGTCCAGGAAAGCACACTTGTTTTGGTGATGGGCCTTTTTTTCTTTGTTGTTGTTGTTGTTGAAGTTGGTTGCTTTGGGAGACCAGCACTGCTATTTATAGCCTAACCGCTCTGCACCAGTTTTTAGGGCAGTCTCCAAGTCCCTGCCAGCACTTTACCACATGGCAGGTTAAAGAAAGGTGATCTGTTTTCGGGCTCCATGCAGGACATGAAAATGAGGCATCCCAGGGGAGGGTGGGAGCTATTCTTTGCACGGCCTCTCTCAGGTTCTAATGGAGAAAGGGCAGAAGGAGAGAAGGGTGGGGGGAGAGACAGTGCTGGTTTCCAACTCTGCAGCCTCTGGTCAGAACCAGCTCATTCTGAGAGGTCCTTGCGTTCTGCCCAGAGTGGAGCCAGCACACTGGGTAGGTGAACTACCTAGAGGGAAAGGAGAGGGAGGCTGATAGAATCCATTGGGAATTCCAGATACTTCCTTTAGGTCTTCAGAGACAGAAGTTCAAAGTTCGAAACACCCTCCCCTTGGTAGGTCTCCACCAGGCAGCTGGTGTCAGCCAAGGAACTTGACTCCAACCCCACAATCCCACCTTGGACAATTGCTTCACCAGCCTGTGCCTCAGTTTCACCATTCAGAAGTGGACAGACAGCCAGTACTCCATATCTGGGTTTTGAGTCTCAGGTTCTACCAAACACAGACTGAAGATACTCAGAGAAAAAGAAATGCATTTGTCCTGAACATACTGAATGTTCTCCTGGTCATTAGTCCCCAAGAAGACCGGCTGTTTGAAGAGCACTGAGGCATTAGAAGTACTTAAGAGATGATTTAGACCACTGTGCGGATTCTGTGCAAATATTTCACCATTCTATATAGAAGGACCTGGTGACGGCATCATGAATTGATGTCCATGGACATAGAGGATGATGGGACTAACTCCCCTGGCAGTAGCTGTTTGCTATAAAGATGAAATAAATGGGGCAGGATATGCCTACCCTTAGCCCCCTCCACCATTGCTTCCTCTGTTCACTCCCTCTCAGTCTCCTAATAGGGAGGCACATTGTGTGCTCTCGGCTTGGTTACCACCAGCTTTTCTTTCTCCATAGAGAGGTCCTACCATCACCTTCCTGTGTCTGGAACTCTTCCCTCCTTGTTGGCCTCTTTTTGCTCTCAGTTCTTGTGCCCTGTGTCCCTTTAACCCTCTTAATACTCTAACCCAAGAGTTTCACTCCCTAAAAGAGCCACCTAGCTGAGGTGTCCCCTCCCATGCACTCCCCATAGGTCTCTTCTGCAGACGGGGGCTTTCTGCCTTGATGGTGGGAAGATCAGCCGCTTGCCCCCACATTCCCTCTTCTTTATCTTAGGATGCCCTTCTCTCATGCTGCCCTGCCTCTCTGCCCTGGCTGTGCCTCCTTGAGAGTTTTCCCTTCCTTTCTGTGCCCTGGACCTGGGATTCTGTGGTTTAGTCGCAGACCATCTCCCTTTCCCAGCTCTCTCAGAAAGTCCCAGAACCAGGGTTTAGGCATGACCCTTTACCCTACCCCCATTTTCCAAGCTCTGGATCCAGAGACCTAGCAGTGGCCTCCAGGACTCTTCAGTCACTGTGTCCCACCTCAAGCTATCTGAGCTGTTTAGTTTGTCAACTTGACACATTCTAGAGTTGTCTGAGAAAAAGGAACCTCATTTGAGAAAATGACTCCATCAACTGGTCTGTAGGCAGTTTCCACAGGATACCTTCTTGATTGATGGTTAATTGTTGGGTGGTGCCATCCCTGGGCACGTGGTCTTGCCTAGTATAAGAAAGCAGGCTGAGCAAGCCATGAGCAAGCACGGAAGCAGCATTTCTCTGTGGCCTTTGCCTCTAGGTTCCTGTCCCAACTTCCCTTCATGGTGCACTAAAGGTTTAGATGAAATAAAAGCTTTTCTCCCCAACTTGCTTTTGGTCATAGTATTTTATCACAAGAAAGCAAACTAGGGCACCATCTTGTTTTAAAGAGTGGTAGTGAAGCTGGGTTACCGGAGGTACCTGTCTGACCTGACAAGGTACCACCCCTCTTTAGACTCTTCTCGGCTTCCACCACCTTTGTGGGATGTACCCCCCTAGCTCTGCAAGGCTGTCACTCTGCCTTGCCTGCACCTCTGTGTCTGCACTGGCCGTACATTTGAACTTTACCATTGCCAACCTCCAGCTTTTGCTCTGGGTTCATTTTCTGAGCCCAAGGCGCCTCTCTCTCTCTCTCTCTCTCTCTCTCTCTCTCTCTCTCTCT
>CAJQZJ010032121.1:7662472-7694889 GCA_907164525.1 Lophiomys imhausi
ACACATATATACATACATATGCATGTATGCCCAAATTCACACACACACACATATACATGCTCACAAACATACATATACATTTAGGTGTACACATACACATGCATGTACATATACACATACATAAACATACACACATATACACACAAATATACACATATATACATGTGTGTACACACATGCATGTAGACATACCTATATGAACATGTCTATATACACAGACACATACCCACGCATGTACATGTAGATACACACAATCATACATATACACACATGTGCATGCATGCATATACATATACATGCACATAAACATGTATTAAAACATATACACACACATCTATATATATGCACATTTACACACAGACACATATACATGTACACATAGATACATGCACACACATAAACATGCACACATATACACATCCATGTGGCCACACAGGCACTCACAAACACACATTGCTTATTCTGGCTCCTCCTACAGTATCTTCCATGTCTGGATATTCTTCCGTGTATTTGAGGTTTAATTTGTTACTTTGGCAGTGCTGGGGGAGCAGATCAGAGTCTACGGCATGGTAGGCAAGCTAGTCTACCACAGACCTCCTATTCCAGCCCAGTAGTCATTTTCTAGAGAGCCTGATCCTTCTGTTCCCACACCTTCACCCATCTAGCGAGTATTGACATGCACTGAACAATAGGCAGGGGCTCTTTTCAGTGGCAAATGGCACAGACCATGGAGCCTTTAATTTAACGCAGAGGGAGAGAGATCAGTAACAGAAATGCTGTTTGAGGAGTGATGGGGTCTGGTAGAAGGATACAAAAGGGGCTCCCCAGAGACAGCATGGGACAGGCAGCCTAGGGTCAAGTCACATGTTGCAGTTCCCCAGGTGGGGAGGCCATGATAAAGTCAGGAGCAAAGCCAGGGCAAGAGTTGGTGATTGGCAACAGAGAGGTGAGCAGAGATGTGAACCAGGCCTCCTGCACTGTCTGTGCAAAGGCGCGGGATGTATTTAAAGAATGAGGAAACCTTCGGGGCAGAGGAGCATTGCAACTTTCTGCCTGTTACTAAGGGTTAGTAGAGGAGAGGCTGAAAGGATCCCTGCTTGCAGGTGGCCTGGGAGGCAAAGGGGAAGACAGAGGTTACGCCCAAAACCTCTTTGAGGCGGCATTCTTGCTCTGTGTGCATAGACACTGAGCCCTTGCTGTCTTCCACCTTTTGAGCAGGGGTGGCCAGCCCAGCTTCTGGCTTGGACTCTGGGCTTTTGGTAGACAGCTATCCCATCCAGCAGATGGAATAAACCCTCAGGATGTCCCGATGCCTCCTCTTCGGCTGGCATCCCATCTTTCCCTGTTCCTTCTGTCCTTCGCCGTGGATGATTTATGGATTTTTCCCCTTCATTTCCTGGTCTCCAGGAGCAGTGGTTGGGAGGGGAAGACCTATAAAAACAACTCTGGTCCCTTCCCACCTCCCTCTGCTGCCCCTTCAGAGGAAGCTGCAGGATTAGCTGGGATTTGAAGAAGAATCCTGTCTTTTCACTGCCCTGGGACTCTGCTGTTATTCGTTTCAAAGCCCCAGGACACCAAGGCGGGGAGGGGGGGAGTTAATAAAAAAAAAAAAAAGCCACACACACACAGACAGACAGACACCCTCACTCAGAAACAGCTGCAAACAGCCTTGAATTGAGTTTGTTTTCTTCCCTTCCACATTCACCCACAAGGAAAGGAACGCATTCACACAAAGGAGAGGAACGGCGAGGCGAGGTGACACAAGGACTCCCAAACAGACCTGGTCATCTAGTCTGGATGTTAGAAGTACTGAGGCAGATGACTGAGCACACCTCCTTCACTCAGACTCTTAACCCATTCTGTATGGGGGGGGGTGCTGGGAGGAGCCCATAGTGGGGGTCCTGGTAGGAGCAGATATGTGGAGACCCACAGATGCAGGTTTTATAGATGGAGCTGTGGATGGAAACAGCCGAGGCTGGGGGTAGGGGTGGCAGGACACAAGAGGCTGCTGTCTCTCCCTCCAATGAAGATGAAACATTGCTGCCAACAAAGAGAGGGAGTCCCATATGAGTTATCTATGCATCAGGAGCACCCTGTAATTCCCTAATGGGTTTGGTGAGGCATGAAGGAAGAGTGAAGGGGGCAGAGGAATTAAAGAGACATATAAGAGAGAGAGAGGAGAGGCCGGAAGCAGACCTGGGCAGTCCTGCCTCCTAGCCCTAGTTGCACGGCTGCCACTGGGTGATGTCTGCTTTCAGAGAGGAAACTGGAGCAATCATGAGAGGCATGCAGAGCACCCCAGCAGCTGCCATGTGAAGATCCCAGCCAGGGGCCCCCACACTCAAGGGTACGAGTGCCCCGGCACTGCAGTGTGGCTTCCACAGTGTCGGGTGCTATTCTCACTGCTGTACTTTGGGAGAGGGGTAGATTGTGACATGAAGTCAAAAGAGTCCAGCATCCAATTCAGCCCTTTCTCTGGTGTTGAATGGCTGGGTTTCACCTTTAGCAGGACGCTGGCAGCAAGGGGATTTGGAAGGGAGGAAGCTTTGCCACTCAGTAATACTGTCTTTATTAAAGCACAAAGGCCCCCCAAAGTCCGAGTGATTGCTTTTGGGGGGAGACTGTTCTGCAGGCCAAGCCAGCTCTGGAGAAAGCATGCAGGAGCTCAAGTGGGGCCTGGGGAGGAGGAAGGTGCTGTTAACTCTTTCCAACCTTTCCCTGGCACTGTGTGGAACACCAACCCTGTGTGGGTTGGTGGGTCTCCTGGGGATACAGAATAACCAAAGAGGCTCTTCTCCCAGCAGAGACAGGCATTCTGCTGTTGGAAAACCAAGCCAGAAACAAGGGGAGCATTTGCTCTGCACCCACGAGATGTCAGCACTGTCGCAGGCCCAGGTGATGGCGGAGGTGACAGTCTACATGCAACAAGCAGGTGTCAGGAGTCCAGCCTTCTCACTTTCAACAGTGCTGTTAGCACAGGCTCAGATTCTTCTTCTGTCAAAGGGAGTTTATCAAGTGCAGAGCCACCAGAAGGTGTTCTCCAGTGTGTGGTACAGGGAAGGAGGGCACTGTGTGTCACCGTGTGTGCATGGCTCAATATAGGGTGATTTGTAGGCCAGCTCTGTGGATGTGGTAGAACCATAGAGAGAAAATGTCATGGGGGCTCTAAGCCTGTGTCATGATGTTTCCTAGGGAGCTGGCAGATGAGTGGCCAAGTCACAACTTTCATGTTGTAGGTGTCTCCACTCACTGTCACCTGCAGACCATTGACCAGTCAGTCGCCCTATGGTGGATGGGACCTGCTCCCTTCTCTCAGGGCCCTTACCACTGTTTCAGCCTGTGCCCACTCAGAGAACAGTTGTGTGCCACACAGTGATGTTTTAGTCAACAGGGGACCACACAACTGTGGTGCTGAAGATTAACAGTGAACTGGAAAGTTCCTGTTGGTTACACCACTGTAATGTCACAGCACAAGTGATGCTTCCTTGCTGGTGTTGGAGGGACACGGTGGTTGCCGTGTAAGGTATAGTGGGCAACTACTTTCGGTGCAGCAGTGATGAGGATGTGCATTACTGTGTTACGTGTTTCCCATACTACACTTTTGGTAGAGACTTTAGAGTATGGCTGTGTGTAAGGAAGCAGGTAACTGTAAGACAGCCTTTCTCCTCTTTCCTTCCTCCTTGTAGCCGGTGAGCAAGGTCAACTCCGTGCAGGTCAGGGATGCTGAGAGCGGCCATGACTTTGTCCCCAGCGGAAGTCACACAGATGTACCAAATGACGACCTGATTGAGTGGTCCGATGAGCTTTTGATGTTTAGTGTATGAAAAGACCTGCTGGGTTGAGGTGACAAGCCACAACATTTCCTGGGCAGTGACACAATCAATCCTTCTCCTCACAAACCCCCTCTTTCCTGAGTGACCCAGGAAACAATGGTGGGAAGTGCTATCTTGTGGAATAAGATGGACATGGGGACAGAGTGGGTTAAAAAAAAAAAGTTGGTGACTCCGAGTATGTGAGACCCTTGAGAACCAGCTTTAGATGTCAGGTGACCACTGATGCAGGGGGAAGCACGGGGAGATGGCATAGAAGCCATCTGACAGCAATCAGAAAGAAGGCCCAAGTTGTTCCCAGTTCAGGCCCTTCCCACTGAGCTAAGGAACAGCATTTTCTAGACACTGTGTTCCTGACATGGAAGCCTGGCACTCAGCTGTCATCATGCGATTCAGCCTTTATAGTAGATGTTCATGTGAGCATAGGGAAACCCACTTTAGGAATGGCACTAACGTCCAGAAAGGTAAGTGACATACAGTCTCACATACCCAGCAGATGAGCCAGGATGCAATGGGTCTGTCATGGTGCATCACAAGCCAGTGCACCATATAATCCCCTTGCTCATCAGCACACAGAGCTGAGCCCACATGCCTTGCCTCTGGCCCCTGGCAGATGTGGTTTTAAATGTAACTCTGCCCTTCAGGGTGACCACTGACCTTTCTTTGCCTCTTGAGATGTAAGGAATCCTACCTTGTTATGAGGTTTCTAGAAGATGCTGCATGTAAAGATACTCAACAGTGTGTAGAAGACACAGTGGCTAGCTTTTCTAGGGCGCTGAGTCCTCTCTGCCTCATTGAGCTCATTCTCTGGCTCCAAGTAGATGGGTAAGCTTAAACCCCTCACCTGTAGATATTCACAGTGACCCGTTAACAAACAATAGTTGTCCACAGTCCCGTCAATGCTATTTGGATCAGGATGTTGCCATGGCACTGGGAGGACTGGACAAGCCTCCTGAGAGAAACATCATGGAGAAGGACAGCCAGGTGGAGAGGCTAGAGCCGGGCCTACCTTTGGAGGAGAGGTGAGAGAGGTGGAGCCAAGGGTGGCCATGGAGTCTAGGAAGCAAGAGGCTGGGCTGCCCACCTAAGGTCCCATGAGCAATGGAGAGTCATTCATGATGGCTCCTAAGCAGAAGTGTGTTTTTAGAAAGTAGAGGTGGTACCAACAGGCCTCACACTGTGCTCTGCACTGTGAGAGCAGAGGTCTTCCTTCCTGTTTGACAATCTTAGGTGTGTAATGAATGAGAACCCCCAGTGAGAACATTGAGGAAGATGATATTTCACTCTGCAGAATCCAGCAGTCTTTATCCCAGTAAGTCATTTGTGTTTGGCTCAGTGTGTTGATCGCAGCCCTAAGAAGCACCTGCTCCATTCCAGGGCGTGTATTCCAGATGCTCAGGGCTTCTTAAGCCACTCACAGCTGCATGGTCTCCTACTTACAGCAGGGGGTTTATAACCCAGCTTGACCAGCCTGACATGCCAGTCACACAGTCATCCTGCTCAGATTGATCCCAGAAGGCCTAGCTGCATTCCAGAAAAAGCCAAGGATAACAGCTTTTACATACAGCACATCCATAAAGATGTGACAATTTTCCAGCAGGGGAGCCAACACAATGAGTATCACTAGAAGTGATTTTAACTGTGAGGACCTCACATGGGCGTGAGGCAAGACAGTGGCCTAGACTCTTCAGAAACTCTTATTTCAAGGTTTTCCATCTTGAAATAAGAGCTTTGAGTAAGCAGATATTAGTTCAGAGTTCCCAAAATTCCGACGACTGTAAACATGGCTGCACAGGAGTGCTGCGTTGGTCAGGCAGGTTATGGGGGGTATTGACATAATAATATGATTTATCTGAAAGGAGGAAATCACCTTGAGTGTTTTTTTTTTGTGGAAACCTCAGTTTTAATTAAGATGAGAAAGAAAGGAGAAAAAAATAAATATGGTTGTGTAAGGCCCTGGATTCAATATTTAACAGCCCCAAACAAAATCTTTCATTTTCATGTAAAACAGGCTTTAAGTTCAGTGGTTAGGACTTCCCTGTCTGCATAGTTGCCTGACCATTTGGAAACCTTGGGTAGCAGGGCTTTTGGTCATGTACACTGTGGAGTCCTTAGATTTCCTAGTCCTTTGATTTTCATGCCCATCTTTGGTCTCTGTATATCAAGAAACTCCCCACGTGTCTCTGGTTTGGCCCTTAGGAGGTAGGACCAATGTTACTGTGACCACCAGCTTGCAATGCACCTAAGAATTCTATAAACACTAAGAATAGAAGTGCACACCCCTGTGTAATGAGATGCCAGCAGGAGGACCTGCTTCAGGTCTCACTGTGGAAAAGAAGCATATGATATTGCTTCATTGTTTTATGCAGTCGATCATCTTGAAGTGGAGTCAATCAGCAAGTGTTAAACACCTGTTTAGACCTTGAGACAGTAGATGGATGGGCAAGCCCAGAGAGAAGTCGAGAATGCAGCTGGCCACTGAAAGGCTTTTTGACACTGTGATACAACGCTGTTGTCTACAAATATGTTGGGTCACATTCATAGCTGTTCTGGGACCCATGTGGCCCAGAGAACCCAGCTTGGACATGCCTGGAAGCCAAGTGGTGGTCCCTCTGGAGTTATGGCATGTGGGTAGGTATAGGGCAGTCACGGAGGGAATGCAGGTCAGAGACCTTCCTTGAGGTAGAGAAAGAGCATGGGGCTAGGAAGTGCCCCAGAGTGTGAACCCTCCAAGCTGTGGCTGGTTTGGGAGGCAGAGAAATTGATGATGGCACCAAGGCCACAAGCTAGATGGCTAGGGCCAGGTGTGGTGCCCCTGGGGAAGAGGAGAAATACTCTAGGAACAGAAGCTGGAGGAGATATCCTGAGTTTCTATCAAGTTTGCAGCTGCC
The DNA here is from genome assembly GCA_907164525.1 of Lophiomys imhausi. Classification (NCBI taxonomy): domain Eukaryota; kingdom Metazoa; phylum Chordata; class Mammalia; order Rodentia; family Muridae; genus Lophiomys; species Lophiomys imhausi. The sequence continues at coordinate 7,669,194 of CAJQZJ010032121.1, forward strand.
TGTGAGAACGCTTGGGGAGATGTCTAGAACGCCACTGATGTGTCTGGGCTCAGAAGAGAGGCATGTGGAGTGGAATCACCCATACAGGTTAAGACTCTTTATCCAGGGCTCGAAGAGGCATCAGAGCTCCCACCAATCCCTAGGAATTCTATAAAAATCATAGAGTTATTTGGGTGTGTGCACTTTTCTACACTCCGGGTCCATAGATTACCATCTGATTTTTATGTTCCACTCCTAAAAGGAGAAAGGGTTGATCAACATATTTTATCTGAACTAAGTCATGTCATTATTTTATGCACTAAGAAGTGCACTATACCTTGCATCAAGAGGGAACAGAAGTCAGGAAGGTGGCACACCTCTGTTGGCACTATGTCATGTTCTGGTCTTTGTGTCACAACAGTGTGGACACTCACTGCTGTGAAGGTTATTCCCGCAGGATCCTCGGGATCTCTGGCCTTGGATTGCTGGTCAGAGCATTATCAGGAGATGTGTATGCTTTGCCATGGTAATAGAACATGGTATATTCTCCTCTACCTGTGGTATCTTCTTTTCTTGGACCTGTATTGGGTTACCTCAAGAAAACATGGAATTTAAAAAAATGGACTCAAGATCATATTTCTAAAGTTTACTTTTCAGGATCAAATTCCATCCACCTATTTTGATACCTTTCTGCAGAAAAAAAATAGTTCCATCTTTTTAAGACAATTTAGGTATGCTATTGTAACTTTAGTGTGTGATATGCTATGACTTGTATGTGAAGGTCAGAGAATAATTTAAGGGAATCCATTCTCTTTTCATCAGTGGCTTTTGGGGATTAAACTCAGATCCTCATGCTTGGTAGCCAGTGTCATTATCCAGTGAACCATCTCATTGGTTAGAGACATTCTAAATGTTAACAAGTGGTCTGAATTATCTTAGGATAGTTTAACCAGGTGCTGGACAGGTGGGTCAGTGATTATGAGCATGGGCTGCTCTCCCAGAGGACTCAGTTTAGATTCCCAGCACCCACAAGGTGGCTTACAACCATCTGTAAATCCAGTTTAAGAGTATCTGATGTTCTCTTTTGATTTGCACAGGCACTAGGACTGCACATGGTACACAGATGTACATGTAGGGAAAACACTGATATACATAAAAAATTAAAATTAAAAAATTTAGCTATTTTAACCAACAAAGTCTGTGGCTCATCCATTGTTGCAGGGATGGTGACAGCCTTAGTGTCTTGCATCCTAGCAGTTTGGTAGTGGACTCTCACTCCCATACACACCTTGCCATGATGTCATGAAATGTTGTCCAGGGCTGAGCTGAATCGGGGGGTATTATTGCCCTTGTATTTCCTGAACTGTTACCTAAATTAGCCTCTTTTCTTTATTAAGTTACCTGTCTCTAGTATTTGATGATAGTAACAGAAAATGGACCAATACAGCAATTTGAAAGTATGTGTTATAGGATGGGTGGGATTGAAGCTATGTGAGCAAAAGCTTGAGAAGAGAAGAGAATGGAGGAGAAGGTGGAGAAGTGATGGTGAGACTTGGGAAGCCCTAACATTTAAGAGATTTGGAAGGGAAGAAGAGTGAGGACTCGAAGACCAAGGTGGAAGTATGCACTGGGGCTGACCAACCTGGTAAGGACAGACACAAGAATGTGGAGTCCTGGAGCTTCTGGAAGAAGCAGGTTGTGCTTTCCCCATTTCCAGAGTTTAATTCAAGCTGAGAGGGTCAAAAAGGAAGCTACAGTGAAAGGGAATGCATTGGGCCAGAGCTTGGGAGGCACCATAGTCCAAGAAGAAGATGGAAGGAGGTGTAGTTCTGGGGGAGAATGTGGGGACTACAGGTTTAAACATATGGACTTGTAGGTCTCCATGTGGAATTGTGGAAAATCCAGGCAGACATAATCATTGAGGATATGGAAATGTGGGTCTTAAATTCTGGGGCTCCCACCAGATGGTGAGTGGGATTAGAAGGCACCAGCCTGTTTGGCAGCCTCTGAGACTATAGGAGGCAAAAGGGCTGGGGTGTGGCTCAGGGGAAGAGGGCTTGCCTAAAGTGAGTGAGACCTTACTTAGTTCAATTCTAACACATACACACACACACACACACACACACACACACACGCACGCACGCACGCACGCACGCACGCACGCACATTGGGTTTAGTGGTGCAAACCTTTAATCCCAGCACTCCAGAGGCATAAGCAGGTGGATCTTTGAGTTCAAGACCAGCCTGGTTTACATAGAGTTCCAGTCCCTCTAGGGCTACCAGGAAGGGGTGCAGGGTGAAAAGGAAAGTGGAGTAGCTTAGTCTGTTTCCCATTGCTGTAATTAACTACCTGAGGCTGTCATTTATTTTACTTGTTTATTTCTATTTATTGAGGAGAATATTCATGTGTGTGGGAACACATGTGTGCATGTGCATAGACTTGAGGTCAACTTCATGTGTTTGTCAAGAACGATCCACCTTTCTGAGTCAGGGTCTCTCACTGGCCTGATGCTTCATGTTTTGAGGCTAGGCTAGCAGGCTAGCAAGCCTCAGTGATCTTCTTGTCTCTACCTGTAGAAAAAAATAACTAATTAAACCATTTACCCAGTATTTATACTATCTTTAATTGGTCGGTGGTGTTAATCCTTAACCCGCCATTATAAATGAATACACTCAGACACTAGGTGGATCTTTACAAGCCTAAGCCTGAGTTGTGCAATACTAGCCCATTTAAGCTAGCTCATAATTCTATTACCCAAATATAACCCCATATATACATACATCCCTTTGGACTATTATTTTGCACGCTAAGCTGATGTTCCAGGCCACGTGGAAGGATCTTCTTTAATCTACCCCATGGCGTGTTCTCCTTGTTTATTCCTGGCTTTCCTCTGGCCTTCTTCTTGTTCCCAAGATGCTCTCTATCTGAAAACCCCTAGTCCTGCCTAACTCTGTCTTTGCCCAATCTCCAGGCCTCAGCATTTATTTAACCAATCAGAGTCAATTAAGCACCAGACAGCAAACAGGACCAATTAACATTTAGAATGCCTAACACCATCCCATCATCTACCTTCTCTGTTCTTGGACTAGAAGGATACACCACCATGCATAGCCCTCCATGAGTTCTGGGAGTCAATGTCAGGTCCTTATGTTTGCACATAAGCACTTTATGACTGAACCATCTCCCCAGGCCCAAGACTGAGTGCCTTATAAAGAGTTTGCTCATCAGAGTTAGCTGATTGACACATTGTTTAGTTGATTAAGGGAATACATTACAAAATGTACTGGGGCAAAAGGCTTTTCAGATGGCAGGGGGAAGCAGAAACAGAAGAGTAATGAAGGAAAGTTTTAAGTTTGTCAGGACAGAAGAAGGATCAGAACTAAGAAACTGTCAGACTGGGCTTGGGGGGTGGGCTGGAGCCTTCTGAGATGCTGCTAGCTGAGTAGCAGTGGGGAAAAAGAGCAACTGAGGCAAGAGAGGGAGGGGAGCTGGATTCTTCTCTGCAGTGGATCTAGTTTGTCTGAGATGTGGCCTGTTTTCAAGAGCCTGGCAGCAGCTATGTTCCCTAACCGAGCCTTTGCAGTTCTCAACATCTCCATCTTTACAAGTGTGATCAAGAGAGTCAGGACACACAGGGCAGTGTTTCTCACCTGGCACCCCCCTACACACACACACACACACACACACACAAAATGGTGAATCCACTCCAGGGAATGTGTGCTTTCTTGGTGCACTTGGTTGCTATGGTGACAGAAACCTTCTAGTCCAAAAAGATGGATAGGGCTTAAATCATTATTAGTCAAGGTACCAGGAATGTTTTTCAGGCAGTAAGCAAAAGCTCTTAATACCAGAGTAAGCTTGGCTGGGCACAGCATGGAATATTTATGTTGCTCGGGCTTATTTTGAGATTGTTTCCATTTCTGTGGCCTTTATGGTGGAGATGTAAAAATCAATAGCATTGACTCTGTAGATAATCTTAATTTGCCATGAAATAGGCTTAAACCCTTGCCTCCCAAATCTGGTCATCTTTTGATACCCTGTGGACAAGGATTTCAACTGGACTCAGCCATCCTAATGAGTGTGCAAAAATGCCTGCTGCTTCAGGACTGTGTCACCCAGCATGCAAAGCTCCCTTCTGTCCCTAGAGGTGACTTTTTCCCAGGCTGACACATTCTACCTTGCAGGGATTTGCTCTCAAAGTGGGTTTTAGATCAGGACTGGAGCCATGGGGGCTTGCTGTACCCCTCAGAGCCCACATCGAGGCACCCTGAACCACCCTCCCACCTACTGTGTCTGTTGAGCCACTCAAGGATGGGGACCTATTCATTTACCAGCTTCAGCCTGCTCCCAGAACCAAGCAGAGGGCCTGGCCACAGTGTGCCCAGCAAATCTGACTACTGATGGAATTCAGTAGAAAGACCTCAAGTAGACGAACAGAGCAGGCTCAGTCCCACACCAAAAGTCTGCTGTAGATGTGTGTGGTTATGGATGTGGCGCTTGCCTGTCCTTGGTCAGGATCTGAATTTCATATTAGTTGAGTATTTACAGTGTGCAAAGGACTTAGTAAGAACAGCTTCAGAGCCTGTGAGGATGCGTACAACCCTTAGCCTTGAGCAGCTTTGCGTGAAGGCGCAGCCAGCTGTGTCAGCACCTGCTATGGTTTAAGTCTTAAATGGCCCCCAAAGGCCTGTGTGTTAAAGGCCCAGTTATGGTGGAGCCTTTAGCAGGTGGGGGCTGGTAGAAGGAAGTTGGGTCATTGGGGGTGTGTTGTTAAAAATGATGTCAGGATGTAGACTCTCCTCCTCTCTCTGCATCCTGCTTCATCTTCCTCTCTTCTCTCTCTTTCTCCTCTCTCTCTCTCTCCTCTTCTTCCCTGACACTCTTTCTTCTTTCTCCTCCCCCCTGACCAGTATGATAATGTAAATGGGTCTCCTCTCCCTCATAGTCCCACCATGATGTCTCTGCAGACCCAAAATAACCAGACGAAGCCACCACAGGCCAAAACTTCTGAGCCCATGAGTCAAAATAAACCTTTCTATCTCTTAAGCTATCTGCCTTGGGTATTATATCATGGAGGTGGGAAGTTGACTCATACATCGGCTAACTGCATTGTGAAGCAAGATGAAGCAGAGCTGAATAAAAGGAAAAAAAGTTGGCATTTCCTAAAGGCTAATGTGCCAATATGTAGAAGTGATGCTGGGTGGACATTGACTTGGTTATCTCCCAGAGTTAGCATAGAGGTGGGTACTGTCATGGCAAGAGCCTGAGGCTCAAAGGGCATATCTAATGAGCTGCTGTGTTTCTGTCCTTAATGTAAAGAAAAGAGAATCAAAACTCAGAAAGATGGTGACTGGCAGAAGTCTGTTGGGTACACAGAAAATGCTAGAGGCTGGATTTGTGTCTGGGTAGTGTTACTGTGCTGAGTGTTGTGTGCTATGTAAGGCTAGTTCACATAGCCTGGGTGAAGATGACCATGACTAAGGAGGCAGTAAGAAAGGGTTTAGGATGGAAGCAAAAGCTTCTGGAAGGGAAGCATGGGAAAAATGGGGTGTGAAATGATCACAGAGGGAAAGACTCACCACTGATCCATGTGGTGGTCAGGGTGCAGGTTTTGGAGTCAGGTGAATCTGACCTGGAATCCTGTACCTTCCTGGCAATGCAAGTATATTTCCCTCTAGACATGGTCATAGTTTGTTCTCATTGCTGTGACCCATTAATACAGTTCTTCATGTTGTGGTGACCTCCAACAATAAAATTATTTCCATTGCTACTTCATAACTGTAACTTTGTGACTGTTATGAATCCTAATTTTGCTACTGTTATGCTCAGTTCCTAACAGAGTCTGAGAGTGATGGCTTTGTATGCATCTCTATGCTGTGGGTCATCTTCTTTCCTGGCCCTTTGTCCTCAGGTTTCCCCAGCCAGTGAATTAGCCCCTGTTAACACCAGCCTTCCAGCCCCACCATGTCCCCAGTCAGTACCACACCCATTAGTGAGGTAGTCTCCTAAGTATTTTCTAGAACCATGCTTCTGACCCCTTAACAACTGAGATGGGGCTGATACAGCCTCTGTCTAAAGTCTAGAATCTTTGATTCATTGTTCCTTACCCACAAAGGCTAGGATGAGAGGCTACCCCAGCATTTCTCATGACTGAGTGATAGTGACCTGTGATCTACCTTCATCATTTGTGTGGGAATTGAACCCTCTTCATAAACCAGAAAGATATAAGCTTGGGGAAATCATGTTACACCGTGTGCATGGTAATACACCCTAAGAGCAGATCCCCATCAATACTGCTCTTGAGCCATGGCAGGGAAGCTTGAAGCTTTAATTTTATAGCTGAGCCCTTCCTATTTGTTGATATTCCTGGTTGATTCTGGAGGTAGCAGGTGGTCACTCTCAATGGCCTACTTCTGGGGTCCTCAGGTCATCCTCAACACCTCTGTGTGTCCTGGGAGGGAGGTATGGATCTTCTTAGCCAGTACCTTAATTTAACAGCAAAAGACCCAGACCCAGAGCAGGAACAGCAATATGGACCCAAGGTCAAGAGGCAGCTGGTGGCTAGACATTTAGATTCTCTGTTGGAATAAAGCCTGTTCCTTTCCTCTCACCTGATGGGCCAGACTCAGGGTCCCACCCTTCTGTTCTCACTCCTGGCTATCTTAGGGTACTGCTGTCAGTTTCATAACCTAAGAGATTCTTCATTTCAGCCCATGCAAAGGCAAGATGGAAGGGTAGGATTTATCCCTTCCTTTCACAGGCATGATCTGGAGGTGGTACACAGCACCTTCTTTTGTGTCTTATTGGCCAGCTGTCATCACATGACTGTCTAGCTGTGAGGGAGGTTGGGATTATGCAGCATAGGTTCTGTTAAAAATGAGGAGTCTTTATTGATTTTTTTTTCAGTCAATAAAGAGTTTGGATCCTAACACCCACATAGAAATCTTGGTGTGGCAAATTAGTGCTGAAACCCTTGCATCAGGAAGGCAGAAAAAGGGTGCCTAAGGTTTGCTGGCCAACTGGTCTTGCCAAATCACTCATCTCCATAGTGAGTAACCTTATCTTAAAAAACAAAGTGGAGAATGACTGAGGAAGATACCTGCCAGCAACCCCCCACAAGCACACACACTCTAAAGAGGGGTCTAGTTACTGTAGAAGAGGGAGTAGATATAAGGGGTCCCTCATGGTGTTACAGTGAGTTCGGAGTTCTGCTCACTACACTCAGCTGGACCCTTTTCTGGTGCTATCCTACAGCATCCTCCTCTCCTCCTCAACCCAGTCTAGGGATGCAGGGGTGAAACATGCATCTTGAAGTGGCCCAGTGTATGGTGACAGTCAGGTAGTCTCTGCTGTTATTGAAACACCTCTAGCCAGTTGTTGCTTAGCAATTATCTCTTCAGCTGGCCGTGGAGATATCACTGTCTTGCTAAAACACTATTGCCTCTGTAGGGAGATATCCTTATTGTCTTGTGAAAACATGGCACTACCCATTCCGGATTTAGTTACTTAGAAGTATTTTAATATTCTTGGGTAACATTGCTAAAAGTAGTAAAGAAAATGTGGGAAGCCAACAATGTTTATGGTAGCTTCCACTTTTCAGATTTTCATCTTATTCACTTCTTCTCAAAGTCCAGCAACTTCTTAGTGGAGAGTATGCCTGACTATTTGGTGATGGTTAGAATATTCTTCCCTGGGAATTCCGAGAGTGGTCCCTAGAAATCTGGGTGGGGAGAGTAACAGGGATCTGTTAATAGTCAAAAGAATGCTTGTCTAATGACTGGACATTTAGTGCTCTGCTTTCTAGCTCAGGAGACATGTAGATGTGCTAGAATGGCCAGCTGGAAAGGAAAATGGGCAGCAGAATTGCTTGGGTTTGCCCTGGCCAGGGGTAATGCTGAATTTCTGTTGAAATCCAGGCAAGCCAGAGGCTCCAGGTTAAGGACAGGCATGGAAAGCATGCAGAAGCTGCAACATAGGGAGGACTAACTTCTGAGCACTTCCAGCTGTGCCACAGGACAAGCCATCTTGAGGGTTTCAGTATGAAAAGTATAGAGAGAAACCCACATAAGTGATGTTGAAGGCAGATTAGAGATAATAGTGTGTACCATTTCTGGCACTCAGGTTCTCACCTAATGGAGGCGTGGCTCAAGGGCAGTTAGCTGAACACAAATCAGGGTCAGGACCCTGGAGAGCACCATGGAGTCCTGATCCTTCCGGAAGACTTGTACTGGACAAAAGACTGGTCTCTTAGAAATGAGACATGGGGAGGACCTCACATAACATCTATCTGGTCTTTCACTACAAATATGGAAGGGATTCTACTGACAGCAAGCCTCAGAACGATCTGCATGAAATGCAAATAAGAGCACTGTCATTTTGGGAGATGGTTGGTTCCTTAGCAGAGTCCAGGGAGGAGCTGGTTTAGGATTAGTGGCTCTCAAACCTGCTTCTCTTTCTTTAGACACAGATTACCCACAACACAGTTGGCCTTGGGGCAGAGTTTACTCTCGTCTTATTTCCCCACATTTAATTCTGTAGTTGCCTTCCCATTGGGTTCAGAGATGGTTTGCGGTCTCTGGCAGCAGTTCACAGTTCCCTTGTCATGTTTGGTGACATAAAAGGCATACTGACTTTTAGAAGATTCAGGTAAATAACAAAGATTAGTTCACATAAGTGACTTCATTTGTGGAGTATAGCATAGGAGAGACTGAAGCTTGAATTAGCCCGTATGTCCCCATCTCCACTGTATCATACCTTCTTACTCAGTGCAGAATGGAGTCTGCCTGAGCAGCCCAGCACTCTGGATCTGCTGACCCTGTGGACCTGTGTCCCCACAGCAATCCACTTTACAAACGTCTTTTGAGCAGCACTCTAATTTATAACTTGCCCTGTTGTCCTGAAAAATTTAGGGAGGGGAGGCCCTTCTGCAAACTCTGTAGCATTCTCAATGACCAGACAGTCTTCCTGCTATGAAATAAATAGCTGTGTCCTGGAAGTAGGGGGGAAAGCACCCCAGGATTCCAGTATTGGGATGCAAATGAGCAATTAGAGTCAATTAAGACAGGATACAGTGTAATTACCACAATTATGCGACCTTTCTGTGCAGAAGGAGGTGACCTGATGCAAGGGGATTAAACAATAGTGAAACTCATCATTAACCTAGGGGTGTGCTCCTGGCAGGGAGGCCCCACAGCCTGGGCCTAACAAGGCTGACAAATGGGACCCTCCTTCCTCTAAGTCCACCTCCCTGGGTCTGAGCTGCTTCTGGTAACAGAAAGGAACAGCCTGGATGGGTGCTACCTCGTCAAAGAACTTATTGTGCCTGTCTCAGACATCCATCATTTAGCACAGACCCAAGTGCTGTGAACACCTCCTCCCTCTTCAAGATATATCCTGGGTTCCCAGATGTCCCCCAGAGGGAACCTGCTCCTTGCCAGGGAACACCTAGATCATGAGATCTCTGACTCTCAGTGTCTGACCCAGCCTAGGAGGTCCTGATTATCTGGGGGTGGGATAAACACACCTCCTAAAATTGCATTATTCACTAAATCCCATTTCATATGGCGCCAGTGTTTCACATGGACCTGGTGCAAAACAGTATTCTAAGTGACTGGCGTTCTAGCCTAAGTTTGTGTTTCGGCTCTTCTACCCAACAAATAGTGACTGCGACCATCTATCTCACAAGCCCTCTATGCTCTGGGACCTGTGGATGCAACATAGGAAATCAACCATGAGATTCCATGTGGGAAATTTCTGCTGTTAATGTTGAAATCTGGCATTACTGGAAAGCCTCTGAGCTTGGTGCTAAATGACAGACTCCTTTTTTCAGTGGGGTCCCCTCTTCTCCCTGATCTGGGGAGACTCCAGTTCCTCTAAGGAGTGTCACATAGCGCTGAGAGAAGTTACAGGCCCAAACCTTTCTTCTGATAAGAAACCTGCCCAGTGAACACCTGGGGATTCCTGGAGGTACTTCCCCATGCTAATGAGATCTCTTGGTGCCTTGGTTTTTAGCCAATGACCTTTTGTTCATGCCTCTAACTGTATCTGGAGTTCTTCCCCCACCCCCAGAATAGTTAGGTATTGTGTTCCTTTTCTTAGCAATAAGAAAATGCCATTACCTGCTAATGAAGTACTCCTGTCACTCTTAGCCCCAGTGAACCAAACATACTCACCTCCAACTCCCCCAACTGCCCAAAGGTTTATAATGTCCCTGATTCACAAAATAAACTCTCTTTCTCCATTCCTCCACCATGACTGCCTGAGGCTCGGTTGTTTATTTTGGGCTTGGGAATGAAGAACTTGTTTCTAGATTCTCCTTCCTAAACAAGCCTGCTTGGGGCACAGGTTCCTGCCTCACTGCCACTGAGTAGCCAGGTCTCCTATCACTAGCAACTGGGGCTTGTCTCTGAGCATCTGGCGCACAAGCTTACACCCCTGCCTAGCCAGATTTGCACATGCACATGGCACAGACTCCCACCTTGCTGCCACCATGACTGCTTAGCCAGGCTTGTAGCTTGATCACCATCACTGGTCACCCCAGTGGCCACCTCTGAAGATCGCCAAGAAGTGCTGAGCTTCTGTCACCTCTCCCACACCACTGGCTGCAATTCATCTGTGATGGCTGGTTGCTGGTTGTTCACAAAATAGCCACAGGATTTGCCTGGCCACTTGGCTCATCTCAGAGACTCCAAGAGCTCCTTACAGTTGCCTACCCCAATGCCAGCAGCTCAACCAAAGGAGTTGTAACCTTTTGCCATGTGACAGAGAGGGATGGGATTACCCTGACTTCCTGCATGCTTATCATAAGAGCTATGACACTTGGTGGTGAAAATAAACTTTACTTCTGCCTCTCCAGCCTGACTGGACATCCTGAGGGTACAGATATCAGTTCAAGTTCCACCCTTTTCTGCCCAGAAACTGGTGCCGCCTGGACCTTCTGGGGAGGAGCCTGCTTGATACTGGACAAGGCCAGAACACCCTGCTAGACACAGAATGACGAATCCATTCTTGTACTTTAGAAGTCATGAACTTGTAAGGCAAGACAAGCAAAGCGTTTGGTGCTAGAGCGAGCTCAAGTGATGGGTGACAGGCATTGAGTAGGAGTCAGGCAGGACATGACAGTCCTTACAGCTACATCTGGGCTGGCAGCTTTGTTTGTGGGTGAGGGGTCACTGCTGAGGTGAGCAGGGATATTTCAAGTCAACCACTGTGAACCTTTACTTCTAGAGCTGTGAGATGGGACAAGGACATCCTGGTGGAGGGAAGAACATGTGACCTGGAGGAAGCTCAGCCAACTGTGTGAGGACTCAGACACAGAGAGTGAACACTGTGGGTGGCCTTGAGCTGGCGTTGGACTCTTTGGACAAAGGAAGGCTGGGAAAAGGCAAGGGGACTTGGAGGAGCCTGGCATGCTCCCTAGCAGGGAGGAACTGGCGATGGGGATGGGTGGAGACCTGCCAAGTCACACAGCAAGAAGCAGGATTGGATCCTAGCACTCACCACCAACGCTGACCCTTTCACTGCACCCCACCTTAAGCATGCTGGCTGAGACTCACAGAACAGAGATGAACCAGATCTTTGTTGCTGAACCTGGGCACTGGCATGAACAGCACAGCACTGTCACAATGACCCAGAAGGAAGGGGGCGAGGGACCCTTGCTGTGAGCTCAGAATATGGTGAGTGAGCCAAATGGTAGGAATTGATTGTAAAGGCATGTAGGGACATCTAAGGAAAGCAGCCAATCTCCCCATCACCCCAGGGACCACTTGGAAGCTTCTAGATGATCAGAAGGCATATTCTGTACCTATCTCACATTCTTGGCCCCTGGTACTTCTGCTCACCCAGGGCTGCCTGGCTCCAAACCACTTTTACAGATACATCTCAGAAACTTGGGAAGTGTTTGTCTCAGCAGCCTTCTTTTTCTATTTGACCATGCTGGGCAGTATTATGACCTGGGGGCTCAAACACGCTTGCACACAGTCTTTCCTGAAGGACTAGACCTGGGTCTTACACATCCATGTTCCTGTAGGAAACTGGAAATGCACACGTGAGATATGGGGTAGATCAGGGATGACAAATGGATCACATCACAGCTGGAGTATGCATGGAAGGCTCTGAGGCTGCAGGCAGGCTCAGCTGCAAAGACTGCTGTGATTGATTAGTAGTGTCTGGTGAGAGCGCAAGAGAAGTGGGTACCAGCACATGCCATTTGTGGGGAATCTCTTGACAGCCAGGTCTATATGGTAACAGTTAACAGCTGCTCTCAGGGGGAAAAACAATCAAAGATAACACAAATACCTGGAGTAGCCAAAAATAGAAACACAGCAGAAGGGATTTGGGGGATAATACATTTTCAACTTTGATGCCACTCATCCCTTGTGCGTATTATGCAATGATGCTCCAAATCACCCTTTATATCCCAATTGACTTTGGCTTAGGAGGGAATCTTGGGTCAAACATGCCAACCAGTGTTTCATTCTGGTGGTACAGTTGTGTACTGTGTGGTCTGAGGACAACTCATTTGTACATCATCATTCCTTTATGGTTTTACGAAAAGTGTAAACATGAAGACATGCACCCCAGTTGGGGTGGGGGGTGGGTATCCTAATGTAGTACAGAAGCAGAGCACCCACTGGCATTGCCTCAGAACTATCAGCCATTTAAGGGATCACACCACCACCATGATGAGGCTCAGTCTGCCATCCATACTGCCTGGGCATGGTGAGGGCAATACTTGGTCAGGTCTTAAGTGGCTCTCTGAAGGACACCTCAGTGATCCCCCCATCTTCTCAGTAGAGCCAACAGAGGAAAACTGGCAAATCCAAGGTCATCAAAGTAATCTTGAAGGCTGAGGATAAATTCATATGAATGTGTCATCCTTACATTTTATGTTCTCATCTTTCAACTGTGCAAGCAAGAGCTCAAGGCAGCTAAGCTGGAGAAAGAAATATGGGGAGCCTGGGACAAGGCAGCTCCTGGCTACTGCATCTGATTGGCAGATGGATGTTTCTGGATGAAGGCAGTTAGATTGCTACCTTCCTTCCACCTGACTTGTAGACTTGAACTGACCCAAAAGATGGGACCAGTGAGATGGCTCTGAGGGTAAGGCTGCCTGCTGCCAACCTGAGTTCAAACTCTGGAACCCATGTGATGGAAGGAGAGAGGTAACTCCTGTCAATTGTGCTTTGATACACACCCTCCCCACACACCCCTATCCACATTTCACACCCACACCCCCACACCAAATAAATAGGTAAACCAATATTTAAAATATTTAAACTTTTATTATATTTTAAATTATGTATAGATGTGGGGGGTGGGTATGTGTGCGTGCGTACACCCACACACATGTGGGTACATGCGCATGAGTGCATGTGCCCTCAGAGGACAGAGGTGTCAGATCCCTAGGCACTGGAGTCATATACAGTTGTGAGCCACCTGATCTGGGTGCTGGGAACCAGACATGGGCCATCTAGAAGAGCAGTAAGTAAAAGTGCTCTTAACCACTGAGCCATCACTCCAGCCCTAACAGATATTTCTTAAAGACTATCTATGTAACACTGAATATCTGTCATAGACAAGGTCTAGAGAGCTATGTGGAGGAGGAAATTTTTACTGCAGTCAGCTTGCTGGCCAACAATCAGCCAACCCCTGATGACTGACATTTTCTTATTAATATTGACTGCCCACTCCATTTGTGCATCTGGCTTGCGTACTTTTTCTTTGGATCACAACATGTGACATTGTATATGGCAGTAAGGGAGTGAATTGGTCACATGACATGCCAGGGAGTCTGCGGTTCATTTGGCAGCTACAATACGGGAATGGGTGACTGAGCTGAGTGAGCTACAGGCAGCACCATATAAAACGACCCAACTGTCCAGGTGTGTTCCTAAGATGCATTGTCACCACCCCCTGCTGGTCCTCAGGTCCTCTTGTTTGAGGACTGTGTTTAAACCTGAGGTTTGTGGGAACCAAATGACAGGGCTCCTCTCAAATGGGGGGATTAACAGGGTATTTTCATGGATGTTGTCGTGATCTCATGAGAGGTGGGGGTCCAAATAGGTGACCGTGGGAGCAAGCTGACCTTGCTATGAATCTATACCTGGCCATGGTTCATTAGCTGGGTGACTTTGGAAAAGATGCTGAACTCTCTGTCCTTCATGTATAAAAGGGGATAATTCTCCTACCCAGAACACCCTCTGTACTCACCCAGTGTGCAGACATATGGGATCAGCAAAGCCAGCCACCGCTATCATGTGCATGTGTGTGTATACAATGTGTCTGCATGTGAAGTGCATGTCTGTGTGTAGGCATGAGTGTGTGTACATGTGTATAGGCATGTGTGCAGGTACATTCATGTGCATGTATCTATATTTGCATATGTGCATGCATGTATATTTGCATATGTGCATGTTTGCATATGTGCATGTGTATGCACGTACATTCATGTGTGTGTTTGTGTGTGCTATGCAACAGAAATTCCATTGCCCTCTTCCCTCCATCCCCGGTTTCCATGCCCTGAGCTCTGTCCTACTCCTTCAGGATCTGGGTCACCTCTTTAGGGAAGCCCACTCTGACTGCTCTTGGCATGGGCTGCTGCCTTTCTGTGCCCACCTCTGAATGTATTATCTTTCTCCGAGTCTGTCTTTTCAACCATTTGGAAGCTTCTTAGAGCAGGAAGGCCCATTGGATGAATCTTCCTTACTCAGGCATAGCTCAGTACCAGCTTCCCCAGAATGGCTGTAGTGTTGTGACTACATGCATAATGAGCAAGTGAGAGAGTGAATGAAGGACTGGAGACCTGGCCAACTGGAGTTCAGCTTGACCGGGGGTGAAGAGAGGACTGGAAGCAGCAGCAGCCTGTTCAGAGCACATGCTCACCCTGTGGTGTCTGAGTCCCAGCCATCAGCAGGCCTGTGCCCTGCGTCTGTGTGCCCTGTGGGCTGCACAGAGGTGAACTTGAATCTAATAATGTCCCTGGCCCTTGAATGGTGATAAGCTCCCTTCTAAACAGGAGTGGGGAGGTTCCAACAAGGGCAGTACAGGTGATTTTTAGAGAAGAGAAAATGACAAAGGAGAAAGGGTCAAACCTGGCAGGACTCTGAGTCCTGCAGGGTCCCTCAGAGGGAGGAGTGCCTGGCACCTATGTGGGGACCTGGGACTGGGGTCAGAGTGATTGGAGGGTTGGCCAGCTCTGCATGAGCAGTAATCAGGACAGGGGACTCCAAGAGGGTTATGTGTCCCTGAGTGCACTGTCTCTCTACTCGCTCAGCCTCTCTCAGCTTCTAGGTCCAAGCAGACCAGGCCCAGGGAGTTCCAAACCAGCCCCTCCCCCCACCTGCTTCAGCTTCCTCTCATCTCCTTTCCCAGCTCCAAGTCCTGGCCTATCTTCAGTTATAAAAATTTTTGGTTTTTATTGAGAACAGTTCTTTTCAAAACTGCAGGTCTTGGACCATTAATGAATTATGAAATGGATTTAAAGAGACCATTAAGAGTCCTGACCAGGTTCAAAAACAGAGATGAAGTAGAGAACCAGCAAGAGGGCTCAGCTAGAAAAGGCCGGCGACCCGAGTTCCATCCCTGGCACCCACGTGGTTGAAGGAGAGTACTGACTCCTGAAAGATTTCTCCTGACCTCCACGCTTGTGCCATGTCATGCACACAGCCCCAACACAATCAATAAATGAATCTTAAAATGAGAAGAGTCTGATAGACAACATTAGCAAATGTCCCACTGGAAGTGATTTTGGAAACTTCCTTTCCAGAGCTCCATGTAAGGAAGGGGTTGTGACTTCTATTTCCTTCTGTGAGTTTGGCACCCACAGCTGTCAATCTCCTCATATGCCCTCAGTACACACTCCCCTGAGGAGTAGGTAGACTGAGACAAACAGGCATATATGTGGGCTGGGGACCCCTCTCCCCTTGGCTTCTGGTGAGGCCCACTGCTGTCACTCCTTCCTTTTCTACTGCTATTTATTGCAGTACGAATCTTAACATGAAATCTCCCCTCTCAATAATGTTTAAATTCTGGACAAATTGTTGCTGACCATGTACAACCTTTGAAGATGCATCTTTTCTCTTGATTGACAGGAATGTCACACCCAAAATGACAAAGATGACAAGGGAGGTATCATCCCACTCTCTGCTTCTGTGACTCTAGTTTCGGTACTTCCTGTCAGTACACTCACATAAGAGCCACATCTGTGAATTCAAAGAAACTCAGATAAAATATTGAAAAGATGTTTGCATTGGAACTGATTGTGTAGACTTTTTTTCCTTGTCATTGTTCCCTAGATAATGCAGGGTGCTGATGGCATGGTGCTTGCATTGTATTGGATGTTGTTAGCCATCAAGAGATGACTTGCTATACTGGGAGAATTGTGCAGCTCTCTGCAAACACTGTACCATTTGATGCGGGAGGCATGAACATCCATGGCTACTGGCATCTGTGGACACAAGACACTGAGGATGCTCAGTCAACTGTCTGTTTGAGGCTGGGCTACGTAGATGGATGCAGAAAGTGTGGTCCATGCATCTAATCAATTTCAGGGCAGCCTTCATAAAGGGTGGTCTGCAGCATGCAGCAGTATGGAGAGGGAACTGTGTTGAGTCAAATAAGCCCGCCGCTACCACCCCTGCCTAACTCTTATCTCTCCTCTCCTGGGCAGGTCGTGTATGTTACTGCAACCTTCCCCTACATCATGCTGCTGATCCTCCTGATCCGAGGTGTCACATTGCCAGGCGCCTCTGAAGGCATCCAGTTCTATCTGTACCCTGACCTATCCCGGCTCTCTGATCCACAGGTAAGGGCTGCAGCTCAAAGCACTGGGTCACCCACCAGCCACTGAGGTCACTGTACTCACCCCCAGTCAGTGGGTGGAAGCCTCTGAGCTCCTCAGGATAATAATTGTTAATGCTTCAGTTTAACACAGAAGGAAGCAAGTGTGTTAAAATAGAACTTGAGAACATATAAAGGTAACTGTGTGGCCAGGCGATATGGATCCTTCTTGGTAAGTACCATCAGCATATGATCCCATGCAGGCCTGAGAGCTGTAAGCTGGGTCACTCTTATCTGGAATGTTTGGAATCAAACATTTCAGATTTGGGATTTTTCTGAATTTCAGAGTAGTCGCATATATCTGATTAGTATCTTGGAAATGGTGCCTAGTTATAAGCATAGAATTTATTTGTTTATGTATATCTTGTATGTGTATTTTTAGTTGTTTTGTATGTGAAACAAAATCTCTTGCTGTAAGATTTTCTACTTGTGATATGTTAATGTTTTGGAAGTCTCAGATTTTGATTTTTGGGATCAGGGATGTTATGGTTTCGGGATCACATGATTATCCAGTATCATGATTTCAAAGCAGCATTTATCGTGGCTATTATATTTTTTATTTGTTTGTTTCTAATTTTAATTAATTAGTTAATTTTAAAGATGTGTTTGTGTGTATATGACATATATGTGTGGGTGTTGGAGGAGGGCACAGGTGTCAGATCGCCTGGAGCTAGATTTACAGGTGGTTGTGGGCTGCATGATATAGGTGCTAGGAACTGAATTCCAGTCCTCTGGAAGAACAATATGTGCTCTTAACCGCTGAGCCATCTGTCTCTCCAACTCTTACCATAGATATTTTAGCTAGCCATACCACCATTATATCTAAGCTTTCCTTCATGAGAGGTCTGGGGTTTGTTGACACCACTCATGGTCACAAATGAAGGACATGCTAAATTCTGGTTAGGAATTGGTTAAAATCACAAACTTATTTTTTTCCCTACCTGATGTCACAGACCTGCCATGAGGCATCTTGACGAGAAGGTGGGTCCTTATTGTGATTTGCTCTCTTTTTGAATAGTTTACACCCAAATCCACCCCCAACCCCACCTTCACACAAAGAATTGGAGAAATTGGCTCACTTTTAGTCAGGCCTGGATTATTCTAGTTGGGAGTGACAATTGTCTATATGCCTGAGCCCCTCTGAGTGGGCTCATGGTAAAGTGCCTGGGAGTGTATTAAGCAGAGACCCCTCATCAGTCAAGCCTTCAACCTCTACTCCATGCCAGATGCCTTCAGAGAGTTCTCTGGGTACTAACCCAGACCTCTCTGTGGGGGTGTGCCCAGGTCTGCAGTAATTCCACCATAAGAAGATACTTGCTCAGAGTTGGCTGTGTCCACCAGGAAGTGCCCACTTTATATAGAAACAGACATAAGTGAAGCATACAGAATTGATTTCTCACGTCCAGTCAGAATTTAATGCTTTTTAGAGATTTCAAGCCTGTGGCTTTTGTCTCCCTCTGTGTGGGTACTGTGAATGGAAAGATTTGCATAGTCATGGGTTGTTTAGTGCACCTCAGCAGTGTCTGTGACAGTGGGTGATAAGGCCCGCAGAGTGGACACATGCTCGTCTTTGCCAGTTTGTTATGCCCTCGAGTGCTACCGGTTACCGACTCAGACTCCAAATAACAGGAAGGATCCCCAGGAAGAAAGGAATTGGCTTCTGACTGCTGCCCTAACTGCATTTCCAACTCTGACAGCAGGGGCTCTACTGAAGTGGTAGTTCTGGGTACATACATCCCAACACAGGTCCATCTTCTCTGGTTAGGTCTGTAGGTCCTGTATAAATACCAGGCAGGTTCTCTCCGGTCTCCCCTGATCACCCCCTTCTTCCTCACTTGGCCTTAAGGTCCAGCAAAGAGACCACACATCTTCCATGATCGCTAGACCTTGACAATCATCATGGTGCTTGGAGCTTGTTAAAGATGCAGGCTTCAGGGGGCCTCAATTTCAATGGGTCTAGGATGGCTACAGGACAGTTAAGTAGGTAAGGAGCCTCAGAGGTGATTCTGACATCCAGAAAAGGTTGGGGAAGGAGCCTCAGAGGTGATTCTGACATCCAGAAAAGGTTGGGGATGTCAAATTGCCACTTCCTCAGAGCCCTACACTCATACACAGACACATACAGATACAGACATACAGACACACATACGTATATACATACACACATAGAGACATGTAGACACAGAAAGGGAGAAAAACACTTATATATGAGCACACATGTGACCACACAGATGCACAAGTGCACACACATGCCACAGAGGAAACAAACACATCTGTACATAGATGTACACACACATATATATGTACACACAGAAACACATACATGTGCACCCACACATGTACACAGGTGGACATATACACACACATGCACACAGATGAACACACGTAGACACGCGCTCTGAGAATAAGGATGAACATGCACACATATAGTCTGAAAACACAGATGAACCAGAGGCCTAACAGTCCCAGCTCTTCACTGACCATGTCAGGTTCTCACTGTCTTCTCAATATCTCCTCCTAAGCCTCAATTTTTCCATCAGTGACCTGGAAAGGTTGCATTCAGTTGGTGATTTTTCCAGGGAGACTCCACTTGTACAGCTTGGTAAAGCCTGGCCTCTGGTTCAGCTCCAGCCTGCTTTTACATCATTACTGGAGTGGGCCTCAGCACTGCTTTGGTGTGACAAAGGGAGAGTTAAATGGTTACATCCTGGGTGGGCTTCCAGGTTGGGGATCCCACACCACCCACACACTCAGGGACTCACTGAAGAACTCCTAGGCTCAGCGGCTGTTATGCTCACAGATACAATCTGTCCCTGTCGTGTGAAATTGTTGCAGCATTGGCCGCATAGAGAACAACTTAGTGGCTGAGCCCCAAACTCCAGCTGCACCTGTGCTTGGGCCACCTCAGCAATGTCAGCCTGCAGAGCTCACATATTTACCTTTCAGCCCTTTGCTGACCTCTATCCCAGAGCACCCTGAGAGCACCCAATGCCTTACTGCTCACCAGATCCGGTTGTGTCTCTTCTGCTCTCCATGACCCCTGCCCCTGGCTTAGTGCAGGCTGCTGCTGTCCCCACACAAAAGCAGGATTGGCCCCTCAATGATCTTCAGAAATGATACCTAAGTCCTGCAGACCACTCCCTGGCCAGCTGCAGAAACATCTGTTTGAAGCAGCTCTTTGCTTAAATCCTTTCTGGGGTGCCCATGGTCACTGGAATAATTCTAAATGATGGGGCCCCTGAGAGTTCTGGGAGCTGCACCCATGCTCTTCCTCCATGCCTGTCCCACTTTCTCGCTCTCAGTTTGTTCTGGATTAAAGATTCCTTTCTGGGCCTCAAACATGTATCCTTTCTGTCTCTATAGACAACTTTTCTTTTGACCCTAACTCCCCCATACCCTAACAACGACTCACCCTCTAGGACTCAGCTGAAGCATGTCTTCCTCAGGAAGGTCCTTGTCATCTGCCCTCGTGAGCCACCCTATGTCTCATGCCCAGTTTCCAGAGTACCCATGATGACCAGGGAATATTTATATGATCATATGTGCTTTTGCGAGTGGTGTGATATTTTCTGTACAATGTGCATTTATTTCACCAGCCATTTGCTGACCCTGTAGTTAGATAAAGGAATTGTAAAGT
This sequence comes from Lophiomys imhausi, assembly GCA_907164525.1. Lineage (NCBI taxonomy): Eukaryota > Metazoa > Chordata > Mammalia > Rodentia > Muridae > Lophiomys > Lophiomys imhausi. Next base: position 7,689,650 of record CAJQZJ010032121.1, read on the forward strand.
AAACTGAAAAAGCAGAATCCAGAATCTAAAAGATGGTGGCAGGTGCTAAGCAGACAGTGTAATGAAGAAGCAAATATGCTGGGGGAGGGGTAGCTGCTGTGTCCAGCAAGAAGACAGCTTGGGATGGTCCCCATCACCTTGCCCACACTCTCCTGATGCTAGGTACATGGTAGGTGCTCAGCAAATGCTTGCTCTCTGGATGTAAGAACCAGAATTAGTTTAATATTTGGAAAGTTGTTATTTAACAGAGACTCTGGTAGTATCCTAACCATCAAGTCTAGTAGCACATCCTTTAGTAAGGCTGGGTTCTTCTTTGTTGGTTTAAAGAATGATCCTGGCTTAGATTCCCATTTGCACCTCAAGTTGTGCCACAAGGAAAAGATCCCAGAAGCCATCATTGGGACTGGTGTTTGACTGGCAAAAGGCACCCTATTTCTTTAAGACAGTCTTGAAACCTCAGCATTGGACCCTCCTGAAGCCATGAGCCAAAAAGGGGTCACAGCACAGCTTTCCACATTTCTCCTGAGAGTCGGGGAGGAGACAGCAGGAGGGCAGCTGGAGCCTCGGCCTCCAGGGCATTGTCAGGTCCAACAAGTCTTCAGCTTCTGAGCTCCTGTCCCCAAGCTGTCCACCCTGACATGGGGAGACTGGGAAGCTGGGGTGAAATGATGAGCAGATGAGGTGTCTTTCCTGGCTAGGCATCATGACAGCCCCATGAACTCTTCCTCTGTCTCCAAAGTCCTGCAGAATGGAGAGGCTGCAGCCCTGTGCCCAGCGATGAGCAGAATACTCGATCTTGGTACCCCAGAGTCCTCAGGCTGGGGGAGGGGACAGTCAAGCCACTCCCCCCGCACCCCCGACCCAGGTCTACCTTTGAGAAGAAGAAAACGGGCTAGGGTGAGAGTGGAGGTTTGAGTCTACCATTCACAGCAGAGAGAGACCCACCAGGCAGCCTGGTCTGCAGGCCACTCATCTTCACTCCTTCACTTCCACTTAGTGCCAAAGCCTGTGGGCAACTGCATCCCACCCTCACTTCCCCTCACCTGGCTTCTCAGGTCTTACTTCTCCCCTCTCCCATCTGGGGCTCCTTCTGTTTCCTCTGTGCACATAGAAAGCACATGGAGGTGGGGTGGGGTGGCACTTCTCTGCGCTCCTTCTTTGGAACCTTGGGACTATCTTAGTTTCATCATCGGTAAAATGGGGTTAACTCCTTCTTTTGGGGCAGAAAAAGATAGCTGGGGAAATTGTTTTAAAATGCGAATGATGGGCATGCAGCTATTATAGTCACCCAAGGGACCCCTGAATTTAAGACCCTGCCATGTTATCCCCATACCCCATATCTCTTCCCACTCCTCAGGCTCCTTTTCTACCACTGCTGACATCTCAAAGGCTGCTGGGTTGGGGTTGTGTTTCTTCACTCTAGTGTAGCCTCAGTGAGGCAGGGAATGTGCCTGTTATGTTCACTGTTCATCAGTCGCCAGCCCCCAGCACAGCCTGCAGTGAGATAAAATGATCCATGAATATTTCTTGGAAGGAAAATAGCTGATCCTAGGAGTGCTCGCTGCCTGTGTCATGCTGGCCCAATCTTTCAGTACTTCTGCGCATGCTCTTCAAAAAGCAATGGTTTTTTGGAATACTCAGTTAACCCATTGCTGCTGTGCAGCTGCGTGAGACTTCCACACCATGTCTTACCCGCCTGTCCTCTAGGGTAAGAATGTTGGTCTGCCATGCAGGGCTGCCCCAAGGCACAGATGCACACACATGCCCAAGCCATTGCATGGCACCTGGTAGGGCTGAGTTTTGCTGGCCTGTGTCTTACTCTCGGTAGGATGAGTCAGTGCCCCAGAGCCCAAGAGGAGGGTGGCTTTGAACTAGGAACTGAGGCTTTTATTGTGGATCCAGTAAATTAAGTTTCTCATGAAGAGCTTGAAGTGATGCCGCAGTTCGCCCTGCGATTTGCATTGCACGGTCAGAACTTTCTAAACATCTGCTTGTCTTCACTGTCCTCCCCATGTTTTCTCTGAAGCGTGAACTGCTCCAACTCCATTTTTACCCCTGCAGATTTTCACTTTCTGTCTTTTTGGTCTTTGGGGGAGCCAAGGGGATCTTTCAAGAAATCACATTGTCCCTGCTCCAGATTTCTTTTGTTCTCGCTTGTCATTGTGTTTCGAGTGTGTTTTCAGGGCGAAAAGAGAAAGGTTTGTCACAGATCCAACTCTCCGGTCTGCTTTCCCAGGCAGAGCACTGGTACATCACTTTCCTGTGCTGCCTCCTCTACAGAGGGAACAGGACCTGGGGATGAGGTATCCAAATTCTAGACCTCGGGACAGTACCTTCCCTGCCTTCCCACCCCACAGGAGGACAAATCAGACCACCAAAGAAGACAAGACACTGGTTCAAAACCTTCTGAACCCTGAGGAAGATTCCATGAAATTACTGCCACCTGGTGGCAACGTATCAACGTATTCTAGTTCCATGCCAGGACCAAAATTAAAAATGGCCTCTGTGCTGAAACACTTTAAAACCAAAATGTCTGTGCCTCCACTAATTTAGAGATAGCGTGTGTGTGTGTGTGTGTGTGTGTGTGTGTGTGTGTGTGTGTGTGCGCACATATATACATATATGCATATATGTATATATATGTATACACTATATAATGTGTGTGTGTGTATATATATATTTATTTATTTATGTGTATATATATATATATATATTTATTTATTTAATAATGAAACATCACTGGTGTAGAGGCCATTTCCTGAGACTGGAAATTCCCTCAAAGTTTTCTTTAAATACATTTGGTTCTGTATTAAGTGATATCTCTAGCACCATGGGTTTGTTGTCTGCTTTTCAGGCCTAGCCATCCTGTCACATGTGGCTCTTATCTTCAAGGAGGCTCCTGTCTCTTGGGAAGGCATGATTAGGTCAGTATTAACAGTGGTGGGGCCAGTACTGGGATTGGAACTGGACTACAGGAATCTTACCTAGCCTCATGTCCAAAGACAGCAAATCTCCTTTTCTTGGCTCAAGGAATCAGAATTGCTGGGCTCCTCCTTGGGGGGGTTCTGTACACCTCAGAGACTGTCAAGGAGTTGAAGCCCCAGGTCTTCTCAAAGTGAAGTTCTATGTTCTCTTAGCCATTTCTGCAGTGTTTGGTGTAGAAGAGCTGCTGGCATGTCCATCAACATAGTGATCCTGGAGGCTGGAGTGTGGCCCAATCACATAGCACACACTTAACCTTGCCACCTAAAAAGTAACTGCTGATGGTAATCTCCTGGAGGCTGACACCCTCCACAGTCACCACAACTGTCTAGTCTCTCCTATCACCCAGCCACCAAATTGTTACTGAAACCCATTGTGCTCTGCATATGAGGAGGTGGGTGCTTTTTATAAGCAAAGTTCTCATGACAGATGCAAGCTTAAAACCTGATTTTAAAAGTGAGGGAGCTGAGACTTGAGGGCTAAAGTTTACATAGCTATCCCTCAGACCAGTGGCTTGTCACCCAGCTGAGCAAAGGTTACAATGCCAAAGCCATCATGTCTGACCATCTGGCTTCTCTGGCTTCCCAGACCCAGCTGCCCTTAATGATTCTGAAGTCACTGCACAGCTTCTTTGCTAGGACCCTTAATGCTTCACATCTGGAGCGGTTTGTCCGTACCCAGGAACCACTTCTGACTGTTCCATCTTGTACGGGGGGTGGTGGAGGCTCATCTCCAGTCTAAACCAACTGCCCATCACTCATTTCCCAGTGTTCAAACTTTATCTATCATCTATCTGTCTGTCTATCTATCTATCTATCTATCTACCTATCTACCTATCATCTATCTATCTATCTATCTATCTATCTATCTATCTATCTATCTACTCTTCCTTCCTCTCTCCCTTCCATTCTATTCTGGCTTTGCTGCTCTGGTTTTTTCAGTCTAAACAGTGGAAGCAAGTCCATCTCAACAGTGTACTCCGTACTTCCCTTCCCTCCCTGGCTCTGCTGCCTTCCTGTAGCACTCTGAAGGAACTCCCTGCTTCCATACTTTGAATGTGTCCTTTAGTTCTCAGAATGTATCTAGGGATACTTAAGTCTACTAAATACAAAGCCTTTGGTCTATGATAAAGTCTGTATTTTTTTCTCTGCTTATGTTGCTCATAGTTTTTGACTACTGTGTGTTGCAGAATTGGTATAGACACTAGATTCTTTTATCCTACTTTGAAGAGTGCTGGCTTTTGTCATCATGTGCATTTTATTCCAACCATTGGCAGGCAACTGGACTAGGCTAAATATACTGTGAGGGTTCACCCTCACATTTTCTCAGCTCGATCTATAGAAGCCTCATGCTGACTCCAAAAGGCTGACCGTATAGACTCAGTAGGAAGTGACAGGCTTCTGAGTTATGGCTCCCCTATGGGTCTCTTCAAGGCTTGTCTTTAAGCTTGAAGAAGGTGAGTGTAGACATTTCCTTGCTCTAGTGCAGTGGTGCTTAGCCCAGAAGTTCTAACTCCCAGGAGACATCTGGCAGTATTTGCAAATATGTTCATTCAAATCACCACAGTTGGGCCTGGTCCTATCTCATCTCATGGTCATCATTCCCAGGGCACAATGGACCTACCCCAGCTGCCAGGCCCCATCATTCCAGGTTCTGTGTCAGTTATTCTTTCTCTATGTCGTCCCATAGCTGCCCGCTCACATGCTGCTGGTCATTCTGCTCCCATGTCAGGTCCCCACTCAACCAATGACTCAAATAAAACCCTATTGTTGCTTTTTAATTCATGGAGCTGGTGGCTGCCTGACATATCATCATGTTTACTAAAAATATGTTCATGGTTAATATCATTAGTTAGAATTTCAGCTCTACGTGAACTAAGAGTGTTCGTGTGTCATAGTGAATTCCCTGGTACCTGAGAAAGAGCCCAGGACATGAGAAGATCCTAATCACTATGAGATGGATGGATAGATAGGCAGGTGGATAGATGGACAGACAGATGGATGAATAAATGGATGAGTAGATGGATGGCATATGGTAGATGACTTTATGGATGGTCAATAGTTGAGAAGATGGATGAATGAGTGATGAGATGGATGGTGGGTAGTTAGTAAATGGATGGATGGACTGATGGCTATAGATGGGGCAGATACATAGACAGACAGATAGATAGATAGATAGACAGACAGATAGTAGATAGGTAAATAGGTAGTAGATAGGTAGATAGATAGTAGATAGGTAGATAGATAGTAGATAGGTAG
>CAJQZJ010032121.1:7694899-7735014 GCA_907164525.1 Lophiomys imhausi
GATAGGTAGATAGATAGTAGATAGGTAGATAGATAGTAGATAGGTAGGTAGATAGATAGTAGATAGGTAGGTAGATAGATAGTAGATAGATAGTAGATAGATAGATAGATAGATAGATAGATAGATAGGTAGGTAGACAGTCACATGGATGAATGGCAGATTGATGGGTAGATGGTTGAGTGGTTGGACAGGTGGGTATGTGAGTAGACAGATGAATAAGCAGATTAATTGATGGATGGTAGGTACATAGGTGGTTGGATGGATGATGTTTGGGTGGACAGATGAATAGATGTATAAATAGGTGGATAGTGGGATGGTGAATAGATGGATGGATGGTTGTGTTGTCCTCTCCAGAAACTGGTAGGTGAGTGGATGGATGGATAGATGGATGAATGGATGTGTGAGTGGGCAGTGGGAAGGTGGATGGATGGGTAGATGGCAGGATGGGTAATAGACGTAGATGGTAGATGTTACATGGCAGTTTATCTTAAGGAACACCAACAGTCAGAGGTGAGTAAAAAGATTTTTTCTGGATGCCTATCCTAGAGACCTTGGGGAGCTTTGATTTGATTTTTGAAGGAAAAGGGAGGAAAGGAAGGTGGTTTGGAAACAAGCATGGATCAAAAGAACAAATGTCTGCATATAAACAGGAAGTAGCAAAAGTGGCATGATAATAGGAGAGAGTTGGTGCCCAGCAACCACATGTAACATGGCTTTAAAGAAAGGTCGTGTTGTCCTCTGCAGAATCTGTGGCTGTCAAATCACATGACCCAGCCTTCTTTGGGTCGTCTGTGGGTGGTTGTGGAATGTTCCTGAGAGAGAAATTGATTGACAATAAGAAAGTTGTAATTTCAGAAGATTGCCTAGCTCAGGGCAGACTGAATTAACCCAGGCAGAGTGTGTTGGGGAGTTAGCTGCTTTTGAATCTCCTCTTTGCTTTACTGTGTGGTGATGGCTTGGAAGTTTGCCCTCTCTCACCTTCAGACTGTCCCCTCCTGTGCTCTTAGAGGGCAGCGACCCACTTTTACTTCTCTCATGTCCCCATGTGGATGTGGCCAGGCTAGATGAGACAGCTAGTGTTAACCTCTTCAGGAGTCTAGAAAGGACGGGAGAACAGTGAGAAGGGAAAGAGGGAGAAGTGGAGCCACATATCCATTGAGTTGTTGGGGCATTAGGAAAGCAGGCATCTATGTGCTGAGGGTGGATTGGCAGGGGGCTTGTAGTGCTGTCAGATCATGAGAAAAGTACACCAGCTATGACATTATAGGTGGCTGTGGCTGGATTTCAGAAGGTTTGACAGAAAAGAGATAGTAGGGTCACTTCCAGGAAACATCCAAAATTCCTCATGTCATGTGCTCAGTGGTATAGGTGACAAGCTGAGCTGTACCAGAAGAAGCATATCTGTGTAATGACCCCAGACTGGCCCTTTGGTTGGATTCCTCCCTGAACTTATTTGCCAAGAATATATTTATGGAGTATAGTCCCTGGTTTTCGTAGACCAAGTGTCCACTCCTGCTAGTCTGTCTAGCCACTGTGGGAGTGGGTGAAGAAGCAGGTGGGTAGATATAGTGAATGTTTTCTGGGACAGAGGTTTTTAATTGTGGAGGGTCTTTCATTAATACATTTTGCTTTTTGGGTGCTTTAAGCTTACAGAAATAGAAAGCAGAAAATCCAAAGGACTTATTTTCCCTAATACCCCAGGTTTTCTGTCATTGTTAGGGCGTTCCATTCCTCCAATTTACAGAGTCAGTATTGATGCCTTACATTCACTGAAGCCTACAGCTTTTATATTTATTGTTAACTGTTGTTTGTTTGTTTGTTTGGGTGCACACACATGTACCACAGCACACTTGTGGAAGTCAGAGGACTATCCACGGGAGTCCTCACCATGTGGGTCCTGGGATCAAACTCAGGGCATCATGCATAGCAGAAGATTCCTGCGCCCTCTGTCTTGGGCACTCTGCAGACATCCTGTGGGTTTGGACAGCTGCACAATGACTTGTACCCAACATTACAATATCATACAAAGTAAGATCACTGCCTTAAAATTCCTGTCTTCTGCCTGTTCACACCCACCCTCCTTCTGACATTTCCCCTGTTTGCACAGTTTCATCTTTTCCAGAATGATCTCTGGTTGGAATGGTACAAATGTAGGTTTTCATACTAGCTTCTTTTGCTCACACCTTACTATACAAACTGCTTTCAAGTCAGCCACACTGACTCCAGGAGCTTGTTGGAAGTGCTGACACTCAGCTCCATCATGAGCCTGCTCCCGCAGAGCCTGTATTTCAGAAGTGGCCTCAAGCAACTGGCACACAGGTGGAACTTTGAAACATTCTGGTCTAATAGAACATTCCAGGAAGATGAGACCTGTCAGACAAATCAAACCAGTAAGGGCTCATGTCTGAAAAGGTTGTGGTCCTGGGGACAGGTAATTCAAGCAAGAACTTCTTGTAGCTTTGGTCTTCCTCCTGCCTCCTGCCTACTCTAGGGTAGAAGGTAGAGGAGCAACCCAGGCTTCCCTGGAGGAGGAATGAAATGGGCCCCTTGGGAGACTATACTGCTAGAGCTGTGCTGTCCAGTAAAGTAGACACAAATCACGTCTGTTTAAAGTGACTGAAACTAAATATTGCATTTATAGTTCAGTGTATCAGTTTTTCTAGGCAAGTTTCAGATCATCAATAGTCATGTATGACCGACAAGTGGCCACTATAGTGAAGAGTGTAAAGTCATGTATGACCGACAAGTGGTCACTATAGTGAAGAGTGTAAAGTCATGTATGACCGACAAGTGGTCACTATAGTGAAGAGTGTAAAGTCATGTATGACCGACAAGTGGCCACTATAGTGAAGAGTGTAAAGTCATGTATGACCGACAAGTGGTCACTAGAGTGAAGAGTGTAATTTCATGAGAATCATATTTGTGTTTTCTATTGGTCTTAGATGACTTCTGTGAAAGGGTCATTGGGCGTCCAAAGAATTTGCAACCCACAGACTGAGAGCCACTTCTCTAGAGCAACAGAATTGAAAGAAGGAATATGTGTTAAAATGCGACTTATGAGATTGGTTTACAGGATGTAGTCAGAGTAGTCCAACAATGGCTGTCTCACACCAGAGCTGCTACCAGTCTGATAACAGACCAAAGATCAGAAGCTCCAGCAGTAGCAGAAGCACCAGAGTAGAAAGGCTGCCAGAGAGCACGAAGGCATGTGAGAGAAGGTAAAGCTTCTTTCTCTTTGTGTCTGGTCTTCCACCAGAAGGTGCTGCCCACATTGAGGGTGGGTCTTCACATTTCAAATGATCTGGTCAAGAATATTCCATTTACATGGATGCCCAGGGGCTTGACTTTTAATTAATTCTGTATCCAGACAAATTGACAACAAAGAGTAGCATGCCCCAGGGGGAATGGCTATGGAAGCATTTTTTTCTTTGTGGTGATGTCTTTTGGGCAGTAATGATGTTTAGGATGGAAGACCCCAAAACAGGAGAGTCTGCAGAAACTGACACTCAAGCTTCCTTGGGGGCCTAAACATTGAGTTGTTGCCTTGTTTTCCCGAAGACATGCTGTCAACTCTTGTAGCCATCCTTCTTTTAGTTTGAGGGGCCCACTGATCTCCAGCAGAGTTCCAAGGATGCCATTGAAGTGTCAGGGAAGAACTGTGGTCTCTGTTTCTCTGGACAGGAAGAATCCTGATGAAGGTTCACCTGTGAATCTTGCAGGAGATTGTGATGGCACCATTCTGGGAAGAAAGGGTCTTTCCTGAGCCCAGGGAAAATGTGGAAAGTGTGGATATGGACTCATCCAGTGTGGCTATGACTCATCTTCTGATCAATATATGGTAGGATACACAGTCTCCTCCAAATACCACTCATCAGCTCAGTTATTGTCATCTACATTTAAATTCTGCCTTATTGCTTTTTAGGAGTCAATAGTTGGATCATGATTTAGTGATTTCTTAATTCCATGTTGTTCTCATGCCTTTCCACAGGATTACATTTCTCTCTTGCTGAAGTACATCCATTACTAGATCTTTCCATGGAGTTTTAGAGGAGCAAAACTCTCTCAGCTTATGTATCTAAAAGGTTTTTTTTTCCCACTCTTTCCTCTTGAGTGATAGTTTAGCTGGGTAGAGAATTCCAGGATGGTAACTCTAGTTGCATCTTGGACTTGGGTGTCTATACTGACAAAAGTAGCATGTGGGTTATGCATATATCTGGTACTTCCATGTTGGGTCCTATGCTGAGTAATAATTTTGTAACTTCTTATTCACTACAGAAAATCCATTTTCTGCTTCCTAGTTCTTCACAGTAATTCACTTTAACTTCTAGTCATGCCTAGAGCTCAAAATTTTAACTCTATCCTCAGGAAGATATTTAAACCCCAGCTTCTTGGGATTCTGTTTGCTCAGATGTCCTTTTAAGTTGCTGAGCCTTTTTATTTTCTCTCCCTCCCCAACTTTCATCTTTGACTTCTCTCATTTCTTCTGTCAATGGGGAAACATTTCTATTTTCTTCCAAGCCAAACTATGAATCTAAAATGCCAACTATGTATCATGCTTGTTTGTTTTCTGTATCTCCCATGACAATATCCTTAATCATCAGTATTTGTCTCTCTGTATCTGCTGTTATTAAATAAGACATCCAAATTCTTTGAGCAGCAAATGAGTACTCAGTGAAGTGCCCCCTAGTCATTCCCAATTCAAATATGACTAAGAAAAAGTCATATTTCTTGGTTGATGATTTCCTAAAGACTATATTTTGACTGTCAATTTGCTCCTTGTACAGAGTGAAATTATATTTATTAAGATGTGTGGTAAAAATCCAATATAATTAATTTTTTCTATGCTAACAAGCTGGGGAAACAGTATCTGGGACCAACTGCTTCCTTGATGGGGAGTAGCTGAGTCTTAGAGAGGGGGTGTGGGTGTGGCTTACCCAAAGTCACAGCTTGTGGAGAACTGGACTGGGGCATAGGACCCCAAATGAAACATCTTGTGTCTGTCTCCTCACTTGTGAAATAATGAGTCTAGACTGACATGGAATAGAGTCCTGACTCACTAGCTCTGTAACCTCAGACAGGAATTTAACATCTCTGGACTTCCTTCTTAACTAGCCCTGTTCTTTCTGTTGGTGGTGGAGTACTTCAGACAGACTGATGGGCTCACATGGAGGAAAGTGCCCTGAGATTTGCAGAGGCCACAGGAAGGGAGGTAGAGGATGCTCTCACCAGCCCCACATTTCCACTACAGAGTCAGTGAGCACCTCATGGACACAGTGGCTTCTGATGAGCTCTGACCCCGCACAGATTTGTGAGTGAGGTCTCTTTTGCCCGTGAGCAACAAGATGATGGGGCGTTGATAGGTCTTGGGTGACTGGAATTGTGACCGCTGATGTCTTTCTCTGTGCAGACTCATTGGTGTGTGAATCTCCTGTCCCATTTCTTTCACTTCTCATACGCAAGCTGAGCTCTGGAGCACCCACAGGGCAAGCACCGCCCTGCTTTTGCTCAGAAAGAGCTAAGCCTGGCTCCATTCCTTGATTAGAGCCTTAGTGACATTTCACCAGGCACCAGCAAAGGGATACAGCTTCTCCTCCAACTCAACAGAGGCTTAGGTCGTTGTTTTGCACACTCCACCTCAGGAGGCTATGCTGCATGATGGGAAACTCCCCACTCAGACATGGGGATGCAGCACTATCAGTAACCTTAAACAAGTCACTGTCTCTCCCTGTGCCAGAGTTCCCTCAGCTAGAAAAGAAGGTTATTGGGGGAAAAGTGCTGCCTTCTGTCTTTTTGCAAGCAATAGCCCTTTAATTTTCCACTTTTGACTCTCTCACTTTGGCTGCTTCATGCCTCTTAATAGCCCCATGTGTCTGAGTCATAAAAGGTGGCAAAGTCCAGCGATACATCTTCAGGGTGTCTCTAGAGGGAAAACAAGACCCAGAGAAGAGAGATGATTTATCTGTGGTCCTCTGAGTGTTTTTACTTTACATAGCATCTGAAAGGGACAAATGAATTCTGGTCTAAGAGAGCATACGATTAAACCAGGTTATACTCAGCCACTACCCAAAGATCAGACCCTTCCAACATGTGGACAACATCTTACTCAATTTCTCTCTTGAGATGGCTTTGTGTGCTGCCCACTGAATGTCCACTGAATGCTTATTGCAGAATCTCAAAATTATGCTCTTGCCTGGAATAGTAGGTACCATGGTGTTCAGTTAGACCTCTAAACAGTTGACTGAGCTGGTGGAACAATCACAGAGCAGGAAATAAAGACAGAGCTCCCTCTGGACAAGGCATGGGCTTGGAATATGTCAACACCTGTAGTTACCTGTACCAAGATCAAGTCAGTCAAAAAAGTCCAGCATGAATGTGGGAGAATCCCTGAGGACCTGCCTTCAGCAAAAGAGCTAGTAACAGCTGATGGTTGTGCTAAGGAAAGGAGTGTACTCTTCTTTGGGGATGTGACTGGTTACCTGTGTCTTAGTGGGTGGTCCTACACCCATGTACATGTTGGAAAGACTCATTAGACTCAGGGATTGCTAATTAAAAAAAAAGGAAGACACAAAATTTGGAGGGTAGTGGGGTAAGGACACTAGGGTGAGTTGGAGGCAGAGAGTATTGGGCAAATATAATCAAAATAAATTGGATAAATGTGTACAAGTTTCAGCAAATAAATAAAACATTTTTAAAAAGAAAGGGGTCCCTAAGGAAATCATATGGAGGAAATAGCAGCAGCCACAGGCTTCTCTAGTAACTGCATCTGAGAAAGAAATCCAAAACTAGATCAAAATGGAACCAGGAAGAAAAACTCATATCTTCCTGTACTTGGTTTGTCCTTTTTCTATGGATTATGGGAAGTCTGCACCACCTCATCCAGAAGAGATGTATGGCTAGAGATAAGGGTTAAGAACCACCCACATAGACACATGGCTTGCAGATGGATGACGTTAAGAGTTTAAAAGTGTCATTAGTCTGTGAGGTGATGTCAAGGCAGACTCAGATGGCTGAGTCCCCAGAATTCTTTGGTTTTCTGATCACAGACTGAACACTGATCTTTGTTCTTGCCATTACCAAAAGGAGCAGAAATTTACCCAGTTTGTCACCACTAGTGCAAGCATGTGCTTTGCATGACTTTTCCCAGGGAGATGTGAACAAATGTTTGTTCATCCCAGATAGGGCACCGACAACAGACCAAAAGAAATGATCTCATGCAAATCTTGCTTGGTGAACCAATAAGTTAACTCCAAGGCAGATGTGTCCCTAAGAAGCCTTCTCAGCATGAGTGATAACTCACAGCTCTGCTGAAAAGCCCTTTCCTCCAGCAATTGTTTATTCTTATATTACCTGAGGGAGAGTCCTTGTGAGTCTTGTAATCCTCTGTGCTTTCTGAGCCTCATGAGTTTCCTTAGCTTCCTGATTCCTTTGAGCCTCCCTTCTCCCTCCAGGAGAGAATGCTTCAATTTAGAGATAATATCTACATGACAGTCCACTCCTTCCTCTGGCTCTCCCCTCTTCTGAGTTGTTCTCTGAGACTGAGTGGGTGGTTATTAACTTATATTTATGGCTGAATGTTGAGCCCTTATGCTATATCAATAGTTATTCTCAGCAGCTTGAATGGTTAAGAGTCTTTAATCCACACTATAAAAAGAAGTTTCTTTCTGTGACTGAGGGTAACAGCAGCAATATCCCATGGAAAAACCCAAAATGTTCAAAAGCAAATTGGCAGACACATCTACTTAACAAAACAGTAGAAGTTGTTTCCTCATGGGAGCCAGCAATGACTCTTGCCTTGGATCATAGTATTAGACTTAAGTTCCCATCTAGGAAGTTGACCTTAAATCCAATTGGAAATCAGTTGGTTGCACCCTGGGTAGTCTCAGCTCATCTGTGAACATAATTCTAGGAGGCCAGTGAGTTGGGCATGTGCACCAGAGGATACATCTTAACGTGTGTTGTTAATGTAGCACATAGCTTCCATATCTGAATAGTACTATCAGCAACAATCCCCACCATCAGCCTGCTTAAGCACTACAAGGCCAGCCAATAGCTAAGGGGCTTCCAGCTCAGTATCAACTTGATCTCCCCATGTCCTATGGGTGCCTTCAGCAATAGGGCCTTACTCTCTAGTTCTGACATACAATCAACAGCAGTGGTATCAATCTGAATTGGGGCTGGGGTAGACATTGAGGTGGTCCCTTTCCAGTAACTCATAAAATAGTAGCCCATTGCTGACCCTGAGACTTTACCCAACAATGTTATGACTCCTGGGAACATCTTCTCCCACCTATTCAGGGTCTCTTTATTCTCTAACTCTTTAACTTCTGGTTTTTTGTTTTTGTTTGTTTTTTCTGTTCTTTTAGATGCTTTTGTAACTCTATAAGGCACTCAAGTGTTTTATGAAACACTTACACAGAGAATGGGCAGGATCTCTGAGGGCCAACTGCCTTCCAAGCCAGTGTTGGTTGGTCTTGTTATTCAGCAACTAGGGAGATACTAAGAAAGAAAGAAAGAAAGAAAGAAAGAAAGAAAGAAAGAAAGAAAGAAAGAAAGAAGGAAGGAAGGAAGGAAGGAAGGAATGAAAAAAACACGTCAGCAACATCACATCCAGCATGAAAAGATGACATCACTGTAGCAATTGTTCTATTGAGAGAACAACGTTCGGCGCAGCAGCGTGGATAGAGGTACAACTTACTTAGCTCTCTATAATCCACAGTCATCCCTCATGAATGTCCAGCCTCCTCATCCTGATGTGAAGCTTCTGTGGGTCTCCTGGCCTTCTATAGACCAAATACTACTGCTTAGCTGACAGGGAGCCCAGGGAGCAGGGCCACACTGTGCTCTACTGTGCCTGCTTCTGCAACCGATTCTGAGATCAGATAGGCTCCAGATCTGTGCGGGAGATCTAGCCTCTCAGTTGGCAACACTTGGCTATAGGAAGGGCCCTAGACTGGGTGAAGGATCTCTACCCACTGTGAGCTCTTTTTCAGGGGAGAAATGTACACCGTATACTCAGAGGATATAACTGCCCACTGTCAGAACAAGCTTAATCTTTGTCTCCTGTACTTTTTTTTATCACTTATATCTTTGGGAACTTTTTCCCCAGGCTTTAAGAGCATCTAGATGCCACCAGTAAAGCATTTAGCTGTCAGAGTTACCCCCCCCGACCCCCACCCAGGAAAACAAGCTTGATGTAAATCTTGCAACAGTCACCTTTGAGTGACCCAGACATACCCTTCTGTTTGTCCTTCTGTCATCTCTTGATTGCTTCAGCACTTTGTAGACCAGTTTACATGCTGTCATAGATGTCCCAGACCTTCTTCTGAAACTCATGATGATCGTACTTCACCACGTGACCACAAAGCCATGGAAGCCCCATAACAGCCCCAAGGTCCCTGCTGAAGGAGCCTCTTCACTAGCTCTTCTGTAAGCACAGCCCTAGCAGGCTGCTGAGCTGGGGGCATCAAGCCCCACCCTCAAGAACTACCTTGATCATTCTCTCAGTAATGTCTGTCCTTTCTCTGTTGTCCTTCAGCCCCTGATACTCTTGGGGAACTTAGCAGAAGGGCACATGTCACTTAGGGCTGGCTCTATGAGGCAGTACATCAGGAACCGGCTTCCTCTGCGTTGTGTCAGGTTTGCAGCCTTTGTCTCAAGGAAGGATTGGTAGTTACATTGCACAGTTGTTCCATTTCCACAGCATGCAGACTGAGCTGGTGCTCCCACACCCTATAACCCTTCACGCCTGGCTCTAAGAGCTCTTCCAGTTCTTGTTTCAGAGTCTTTCCCAATCCAAACATTTCAGAGGAGTGTTTCCTGATTATCTGTGTCCTGAACTGAGCCATCATTCAGGGGGTTTCCTTTTCCTCAGTGTTAACTACAGGCTCTCTCTTCTATCATGTCTGCCCTGCTCTCTACTCACACACAATCTGATTCTTCTCATGAGTGCCAAGTGTCTGTGTCCCAGGAAAGACTCTTCAGTACATATTTTACTTTACTCTCTTTTCCCTGTACCCTGCCAGCTATAAGAAATGGCAGGCAAATACCTCTCCCCTTCATACACACACACACACACACACACACACACACACACACACACACACACACACACGCACATACACACACACACACACACGCACACACACACACGCACGCACGCACGCACGCGCACACACACACACATGCACACATGCACACTTTTCCTGCCAATTAAGGCAATAATGCAGAAGGATAGCATCCACATGTCTCTTACTGTAATTCTTCTTACTCAGGCAAGTTCTTTCTGGACAGACAGTTGAACCTCCATTGTGTCTTAGGATCCACAGCAAAGGCCACTCGACACTACCACAGCCTTCACATGATCCCAGCCTGTAATGTGACTCTTGGGGATGGCAATATATCTCTAGTCCTTCTGACAAGAGCATGTCATCATGTTCTCGCAGTGGATGTCACTCCTCATGGAGGCATATACCCTAAGATGTCTGAGTTATTCATTGTCAACTTAGGGGGCGATCTGGAATCTCATGGGAGGCAAGCCTCCAGGCACACCTATCTGGGAGAATTTGGCCTCTGGGCATGCCTATGAGAGATTATCTTGATGAGGCTAAAAGCCCCATGTTAATGGTGGGTTGGACCATCCCTTGAACTTGTGGCAGGAATGAATTGAGTCTTTATCCTCATAGGACACAAATGGGAGATCAGGAGACAATCCACCCAAGTCTACATAACCTAGAGTTCAGGAGCAGCTGCATCAAGGAAATGGACCCCCCCCCCGCCATCCCTTCCCCACCCACAGCCCCTCACCCCTCTGAGTGTGAGTGACAGTCAGGAAAGCTGCCTCCTCCGAGCTCCACTGAAGAGCCTCCTCTCCTTTGGTACCACTGCTGCTTGTGTAGCCTGGGGAGTGGCCCTGGGAGTCTTGTAACATTCCAAGCTTCCAGAATCTTCCAAACCTCCCTTTTTCCTCAGAGCACATGTTTCCACTCAGAGGGGACTGCCACACAGCAGTGCTGTTGAGCAGGAATGATGTCTCCTCTCCAGAGTGTCCTGTGGAATGTCTCCCCTTCCTTTTGTAGTCTTGACCTGTCTCTTCCAGGGAGTGGCCCCTCTGTCATCAGTACAGGTAGCATCCCCCTCACCACATACACCCCAGATTCAATCATTGGCACTCACTCTATCTCCCTGCATCCTGGAGCTCTCCACCCCTACACGAGCCATTTGTCTCCTATGCATTTTAAAGTATGCTGTAGATATTCATGCCCTTCACCCAGGACATGTCAGCCTTCATTTCTTGATTTATGTTCTTAATGATCTGCTGTTCAAGATATAGCCATGGGAAGTAAGGCATGAGTAGTAAAGACCTTGGCTCATTCTCTGTGCCTTTGCCCCAAGGCCTGGGCACTGTGTTGCAGGAATCCTTTGGGAGGGTGAGTAGCCACAGCTGCTCCTATTTGTCCTGAAGGAGCCAGCTCTCCAACATGCTTGCCTGCAGACCTTGCTGTGGTTCAGAGCAAGGCTACTCCTCAGGGTTCTGAGGCAACAGCATCCAGCTGCACTGTCCCTCTCCCCAGTCACCCAAAAGCTACATCCTTAGCCCTGTGCATGCCCAAGGGATTGCCATGTCAGCCAAACTCTCTGGTATCCAGAACTTTTAAAGCTGTCACCTCTTCTTTTCAGATGAGCTGAGGACAGACCCCATGGACAGGTGGCAAGGTGATCTTTCAGGTTGGCAAGGATTCTGAGAGCTGAAAGAGTGCCATTAGAGGAGGTGGGTGGGTTGCTGGAGGCTGGGCATCAAGATCCATGGGAACACTGGGTTTTGAGAAGCAGAGACTAGGGACAAGTGTGTAGCCCGCTTGGGGACTCTGTACCCTGCTCTGTGTGGAGATGGAAGCGATTCCCTGGAGGATTAAAGATCTCAGAGAAGGCACCAGAGGACAAATAGAGTCTCACTTCCATATGGAATCTGAAGAGGTCAGACTCACAGAAGGCAGGAGTCTGCAGGTTGAACCAATCTTCGTCCAATAAACCAAACTGCGTCTTCACTGAGCATCAAGACCCTCCTTCACCAATTGTTTTCCACTCTTCCACAGGTGGGTTAAGTGTTGCCAGTCACCAACAGACAAGATCATGTTTAAGAGATGTGCAGAGATGGACACAAATACTGCACTATTTTATTTAAGGGGTGTGCATCCTGGCATTTTTTAATAGGGGGAAGGTCCTGTACAAGTTCCCAGTAAAATCCAAGAAAATCGCTGAGAGAGTAGATTAAATTGTTCCCACCTCACACCATACAGTGTGAGGGAATGCATGTGTTAATTAGCTTGATCTGGCTATTCCCACTCCCAAGAATACCTGTTGCCCCAGAGACCTGGATCCAGGGAGACCTGGGGACCCTGAGGAAAGCCTTAGATGCCAACTGTCTGGGAAGTGTCCACTGCCCTTGGGAGGAGGGATGTTGGCTCCCAAAGAGAGCTGGGCAGGGATGATTGTTGGGGTGGGGTGGTTCCAAACCAGAACAAGGAAGCTAGGCCTCCTTCCCTGGTTGAAGCCTCCACAACCAGGGCAGGGGTGGAAACAGGGTGTTAGAGGTTTGGGAACAGTTTCCTGCAGGACTTAAAACACATTTTCCTCTGCTTGGCCAGCTCAAGATCACACACAGCACTGGATTCTTCAAAAATCTCTTTCAGACACATATCAAAAAAATCTCTTTCCTGGCCACTTTGTGTTTTCTGTGAGCCTTTTGCATGAATACTGCCATGAATTGTGAGGACAGCCTGACAGTTCACGGCTGTGCCATCACATCCACAGAGAAACTGAGGCTCTAAGAACTGACCTCTCCAAGGTCTCCCAGAAGAACTGGGTTTACACCCAATCTAACTGACCCTGAATCCTCCATGCCAGCTGCTTGTCTGGGTTCCTTTCCCCTTCCTGCCAGGTTGCAGGCTCCTGAGCAGAGAGTCTTAGGGGTCTTTAAGTTCTGAACTCTCATATCTGGAAGCTATGTAGATAAATGGTCAGAAACTATGACTTAGAAAAGGAGTCTCTTCGACCATTCAGCTTCTCAGCTGCAGAGAAGCTCAGAGATTTCTGCCCAGATGGAAAGTGCAGGGCAGAACAATTTTAACTACCTGCTCTCATCATCCTCAGCCAAAGGGGGCTCATCCTGGGATAGACTCTCAGCCAGGGAGGAAGCTTATTAGCTCCGGTGACTATCAGGTCCCCTCTAGGAGGCTCCTTGGGGATTGACTGTGTTCCTACTCAGCATCAGAAATCTGTTCATCACAGAGTTGAGTAGTCTTTTCCTGCAGTCTCCCTGTGATTCCCCAGCACATTCCTGCTTGGGAACTTTGAACAACTTCCAACCAAAGATGCATTGATAAATTGGTACCTGCTCCATGGACTCCATGAGCCTCTGGGATGCCCTCCACCACTCTACTTGACCCCTTGCTTGGAAGTACCCCTACTGGGCAACTCCAGTACCACCCTAGCTTTCCTGACCTGTGGGCCTTTGTTTGCATCTTTGCTATCTTGCTTCCTCCCAGCCTCCCAGACCAATGGATAAAGTAGTAACCCACTAAATATGTGTATTTCCATGAGCATGCCATTGCTTCTGTAATGGGCTTAACTCATCCTGAAATCTAGCCATTATTCCCTTGCCTGAGAGTTATTATCTCCTAGGTTTTACTCCATTGCCAGATCTGGTTGGTAGCAGACACTTATCATAGTTAGACTGAGGACAAAGGAAAGTGTGATTGATTAGTAATGCCTGTCATGCAGCAGTGAGAGTAGGGTATGTATGTCACATACTGGTCATCTTCATTACTGTCTAGTTTCTGCATTTTATATATTAGGAAACAGATGCTAAGATAAAAAGAAAGGGCTTTAGGAGAATGGACACAAACTTCAGGGACTATCTGAATTGGAACCCAGATACCCTTTCTTTTCAGTCCAGAAGGTTCCCCACCTGGTCTGATAGGATTCTGCATGGACCTCAAGGGCTGTGTTCCTGTGTACTGAGTCTCAAGCAGCGGTGGCCACTGTTCTTGAGAACTTGCCAGACAGGGCACAAAGGGACGGGTGTGCTCATGGAGCCCCATCCTTGCTAAGGCAGACAGACGATGCTCAGAGAACACATTGACATGCTGGGTGGTCTCTGTTCTGTGTGCAGGCAGACACAGTAAAGTGGGCACTCTTCCACTGGATAGCTGTATTCTGTCTCTCCTCCAACCCCAAGGGAGCCTTTTCTGTAGATTGGACCCCATACTGCCTATGGCCCTCAGAGGGCACAAAGCATCCCTGACTTTGAATCAATTCCACAGTTATTAGAGGAAAGAATGTGGCCATGGGGGAGGGGCTAAGGTTTCATCCCAGGGCCAGCTTGGCTGACACAAGAGAGCATGCCAGCTCAGGGCTGGACTTGGGAGCTAGAGTTTGGCTTGGTCCAGGGCACACTGGCCTGATGCTGTCTGTGGGTGAGGGCTACTTCTGCCAGCCCAGATCCCTGCCAAGGCAAGGCTGGACCTTTGATCCAGGTCATTTAGAATGAGATGGGTCATCAGCTTGGTGTCCACAATGGTGTGTGTGTGTGTGTGTGTGTGTGTGTGTGTGTGTATGTGTGTGTGTGTGTGTGTGTGTGTGTGTGTGTGTGTGTGTGTGTAGGAGGGAACCTGTAGCTCTTAGTGGGAGCCAATGGGGCTTATGTGTGCATACAAAGTCCTGCATGTGGAATGTGTCATCTACAATACCAGTGATGATCCCCTAAAGAAGTCTCAATGGGGGAGATATTGACTTAACTGGACCCCTAAGCCCATGGACAGACCTTGCAGGAGGTCCAAGCTAAGAAGGAGTCCTACCTAGCTCTGGACCTTCTCTGCTGAGTCATTGGAAAACAAGGCTCAGCACTTCATGTGATAAGTTGGGGCAGGTATGCATAGCCCCCACGATTTTACTATATAAGGCACCAAAGGTCACTGCCATGTACCTGATGCCCACCCCACCAACCATCTACTTCCTCTGCTTTCTGTACTTTGGATACAACCTTTCAGCAGTCTAGGCAAAGGTCCAGCCACAGTGATCCCTGCTCTCTACTACACATACAAGGAACACCAGGGTCAGCCTACACACCCAAACTCCCCACACACAGAGCCAGCCAGCGCTTCACTACCCATAGCTCAACCCTTCAGCCTGCTGACACTTTACTGGCAGGTCCAGGGGTGGCCAAGGCCAGCTGCCCAGAGAAGGGCTTGGCACCCACTCGAGAAGCAACAGAACATGTTTCCAGTGGAGCTTCCAAGCCAAGATCCCCTGCCCCTTCCCACCACCACCATCCTGCTGGCCCAGTACATTAGCATTTAAATATACCCAAAGTCAGATCCCCAAAACCCTCTTCCCCACTGAAGCCACCGGGGAGGAGCATTTGAATCCTTCTCCTGGACTCCAGGCCCCTCATAATGGCCATACTGTATTCACTTGCTTCTGTATGTGGCATTAGCCAGGAGAAGGAGTGAGGGTGCCTAGCAACCCAGAGGAGGCTGAGAAAGAGGTGGGAAGGAAGCGATTCTCATGTAATTATTCACTTCCACAAAAGCCGTTGTCAGGTACACACTGGAAACACAGCTGTTTCATTCTTCTCCTAACCTACTTTCAGTCCTTTCAGAGGTCTTCCCAATAGAAAAGGTGGAAAGAAAGACCTTGATTCAGCCCTTTTCTGCCAGGCTATATAGTTATGGTTTTGTTTCAGTTGAGGGCTCCACTTTAAAAAAGTTCTCTCTCTCTCTCTCTCTCTCTCTCTCTCTCTCTCTCTCTCTCTCTGTGTGTGTGTGTGTGTCTGTCTGTCTCTGAAAAGAAAGGTTTCAAGAAAAGGCTGTGGGTCACTAAGCCCTGTACTGGCTTCTGGCTCCAAAAGTCAAAGGCCTGCATGCACTGTTGGGTCTGGTAGTCTCTTGGTAGTCTCTGCATATCATCTTCGCCAGGCATCGAGAAGGCAGGGTGTCTAGGAACAGAGAAATGTTGGCTCTTCCCCCCAACACTGGTCCCTGCACTCATGGCCAGAGGAAGCAGGTATATCTGTGCAGTGTTAGGGTATCTCAGAAACCTCATTGGTGTGGAGAGAAGTTGGAGATTGGAAAAGACATGAGAGTTTGTTTCCTTAGCATAGTTGAAAAACATCAGAGTGAGGGGCAGGGGCTCAGTATCCCATCGCATCCCTTTTATTCATCTGTCGCTCATCAATGATGAAGCCAGGGTTCAGAGTGATAAAAATTTACTTGGGATCGCACAGAAGGATAGCAGAAGAGTGAGATCTCAATCTGCATCTGCAAAGCTTTTGTCTTATTCACAAATCACTATGAGGCTCAGAACAAGCCACCTGACAAAAGCTCCCTACCAGTATTTTTCTGAACCCTCCCCTGTCCCCAGAAGCATTTGTTCCCAAGCTAAGAGTGACTGCTGTACATGCGCCAGGGTCCACCCGCCCCCCAAACTGTGCATCTCCCTTCTCCAGCTGTTTGCTGGCTTATCTATGTAAAGAACCAGAAGAGCACCAACTATGACAGTGAGACTGAAGGGCAGCTGAGATGCACCATGTGGTTTGGTGTCCCCGGCTCTGATACAGCTGGTTGGAGCCACTGTGGAAACCAAGGGTGGCTATCAGCATGTACCTGTTCTTATTGGCACCTTCATTAAGCCCACTCTGAGACACAGCCATTGACTCTGACCAGCAGTGGGCTCTTTGCAGACCTGAAGGCTTATTCTGGCTGGGGTTTCTCTGTGGTTGACCCATATACCACCTTGGATGCCTTCAAAGAGCCCACCTCTTCCAGCTCACTCTTGACTCCCCTCACCTGCCCCTCTGCCAGATGCTGTCCCTTCTTGGTCTCTATTGGGAGGAGCTGGGTGAATTGTGTCCCTACTGTGGTCCTTAGTCTCAGAGATCAGCCAGCATGTTTGTGTTAGAGGGGAAGAGATAAAATGAGAGCTCCCACCCCAAACCCTGTCTCTCTCTGCCTTGGATATTTGGAGAGGGACTGTTCTGGGAAAGGGTGAAGTTCACTAGGTTCCTCCCTTGGCTCATTTAACACTGTGACTTGGCTGCTGAGCCCCCTGTGGGTGCCACTCCTGGCTCCACAGGCATGAACTCTGATTCCATCCCATAGTTTGTGTGTGAGAGAAAATGAAAGACATGGTCCCTTCCTGTTCACAATGTCCCCCACCACCATCCCCACCCCCACATCTGCAAGTGCCCTGTGTTACTCAGTCCTCTCCAAACAAATAAACAAAAAACCCACTAAAAGACACAAAGCTTTCATCCCCGCATGTGAATAAAGTTAAACATTCTACAGGTAAGCTTTGGGGCAGGGCTATAGGGAGAAGGTGAGCAAAGCATCCACTTAACCATATCTCTAACCTTGGTATAGATGCCAGCCCTGAGTGGGTGCAAGACGCGCAGTGTAGAAGTATTAACTATGGTGTGCTATCCCTGCTGACTGAGCCACCCATTGTGGCAGCATAGCTTCTTGTGTATGGAGAGAGAATTTGTCTTTGGTCCTCATGCCTACAGCTCTCCTTCCTGAATCCTGAGGGTCCCAGTGGGCAGGCAGATAGCACCCTGACCCATGTTCTGGGGCTCCTTGGAACCAGTTGTCCTGAAAGGGCTTTTTCTGTTCCCACACAAATTTACCCTAAAAATCTCTGAATGTGGGCCACCCTTGCAGCAAGGCCAGCACGCCCCCCATTCATCCTGCAGAACATGGGGAGGATCTGCTCCTCCACTGACCCAGCTTCCTTCGAGCTTGTTCAGTGAGACTGTTTCTCCTTCACGTTGTATAGGGAGCAGGGATAAGAAGCCATTTCTCCTAGAAGCCTCTCCCTCTGTGGCTCCTGGGAAATGCAAGCAGAGGGTCTGAGATCTGTGGTCCCCATTTACTGAGATAGGGTTATTTTCTTTGTGGAATCCAGGGATGCCAAGTGCATGCTGAAGACCTGGGGTCTCTCCTGCCTTTCTGTGAAACATAGACCCAGAAAGCCACAGGCTCAGATCTGAATCTCCTTTGAGAGCTGTTTGGCCTCAAATGGGTCCTATTTCCTCTTCAATGAAAGCAAAGATGCCAGAAGTACCTGTGAAGAACATAATGCAAGTCCTGAAATTTATGCATGGAAGCCTCAAGAACATGGTCCACTTCAGCCAATGTTAAGTCAGGTCTCTTCCTGAAGGGCCTGCCCACTCTATGGAGGAGTCAAGAGTGTTCATTTACCCTGTTTTCTTCAACTCTTTTCTTCAATTGCCAAATCCTTTCATAGCCACCATGATTTTATTCATTCCTTCATTCCATATATAGAAATGTCCTAGTAGCAAAAGAAGTATGGGCATGTGTTAGGGCCTTCTAGAGGCCTTCTAAAGGCCATTTATCCCCTCTTCTTGGGAACACCTCCCAGAAGTTCTTGCCTTTATGTTGGGATCCCATGGCTTGGCCCTGGTCATGGTATGTGGACAGAAGTGATAGGAACCAGTTCCCACAGGCTCCAAAATGTTTCCCAAGGAAGCTTCTGGGTCTTTGTCCCTCTTTCCCCCAGACTGTGTAGAAAGCTGTATCTGAGGTAGCAGGAGAGGCTTGGGTCACCATGTAATGGCTGGAAGACAGTCCCTGCACAGGCTGCACCTGGCTCTATGGAGGTGACAAATAGGCTGATATCTAGATGAACCCCCAGATGTGAGGGCTCATGTGTGTCCCATCAGCTCGCTGATAAACTCATCAGGTCCTGTCTACACCAAGTGGCCAGGCTGGAAGCCAGGAACAATAATGTCTTCATAGCCATAGGCATATCTGCTGCATTCATTTATTGAGGGGAGGAACCTTCCAGACTCCATGTAAAAACATACCATGACTCTTCATGGAACCTTCTCAAGAAACCTGGCCTGGAATGTTCTCAGGCTCTGTTATGCCCAAGATGCATGTGTCTTTAGTAGAAAGCTTGACATCAGGGCTGTAGAGATGATTCAGCAGTTAAGAACACTGGCTGGTCTTAAAGGGAACCTGGATTTGGTTCCCAGCACTCTTATCAGGTGGTTCATATCTGTCTTTAACTGCAGTTCCAGGGGTCTAGCCCCCTCTTCTTGCCTCCATGGGCACTGTGTGCATTTGATGTTCACACAGACAAACAGGTACATACACATGCACATAATAAAGAAACTTAAGTATTAAAACAAAACATTTAAAATGTTTTAGAAAGGTTGCCATCAACATGAGTTTTACAGTGTGGGAGGTGAGAGGGGGAGACTGATGGCACAGTTTGGGATTCAGAGTCAAGAGTGTTAAGTAACTGCAAAGATCCCAGGGACTTTTCAGCTCTTCACCTTCATCTCAGACTTCTGTTCAGCTCCAGACTTTACAACTGTCTCCTGAGCATCTCTTGATGTCTCCAAGTTGCCTTTCCAAGTGACTGCTTCACTTATCACCCCAAGAATCTCCACCTCCCTTAAAGGAGAACCATGTTCTCCTGGGTGTTGTACTGTTTCTGCTGCCAACTTGAATCTGTACTTCTCCCCAATCTTCACTTTCAAAAAGCAATACAGCAATAGAAAACAAAGCGCACATTTGAATTTTCTGGAGTGCCCTAACCCGAACGGAGAAGCCAGGAAAGTAAAAGAGAAAGCTATTAGGGGTGACAGCATGAGGGTTCTGTGAGCTGGGGTGGAGATGAAAGGCAAGTTGAACACCAGGAAGCCTAGGGAACTCTCACATGCATGCCCTGAGGAGAGGAATGTGTTAGGACAGATGTTTGGTGAACTTGCCTAGGATATCAGACCAACCCAAGAGAGTCCATGCAGGATGCAGGTCCCTGGTAATTGGAGGGTTAAGTGGGGAGAACAAGCTGAGGCCCTGTAGCAAGAGAACTGTCCTTAAGGAAAGACTAGCCTGAGCAGACAGAGACTGGGATGGAGAAAAAATACAGACACATTTTGGAGAAGAGTAGCAGCTAGGAGTAAGAAACGAAAAATGGCTTCAGAAAGCATCAATGGCATGGCTAACATTTAAAAGACTCTGATAGTCACTGAGGAGGGAACCAACCCTAGAACCTCAAAGGCTGGAAAATATACCTTGGGCCATCTCTCTACACAGCAACAATCCCTCTTGTCTACACCAGAGCAGAAAAAGAGGACTGTGGTCCAATCCCACATGTAGCTATCATAAGGAAACCATAAGAATAGGGTTCCCATGGGTAGAATCCCATGGCTTTTCTGGAAAAGTCCACCAGGAAGGAACACTCACAAAAGGAAAATAACTAGAATAAAGGAAAGTGGGGGTGACCATGATAGTATCATGAAGTAAACGTAGGCTAGCAAGGAGAAATATAAAGACCAAGTCATTAAAATACAAGAACGGTCTGACAAGATGGCTTAGTGGAGAAAGGTACTTGCCATCAAACCCAACAACTTGAGTTCTATCTCCAGGACCCACGTGGAAAAAAAAAAGAGTGTAGAATCTATTCCCACAGTTGTTTCCTGACCATAGGCACACAGCAACACACATGCACCCTCATGTACACAGCAAATAATACATCAACAAACAAGTGTAATTTTTTTAAATGTGGGAAAAATCAATAAGTATAAATAATCATATCCATGCACACAACAAATAATGCATAAACTAACAAACAAGTGTAATTTTTTGTTTGGTTGGTTTCCTGAGACAGTAGCTCTGGCTATCCTGGACTTGCTTTGTACACCAGGTTGACTTCAAACTCACAAACACACAGAGACCCACCTGCCTCTGCCTCCCAAGTGCTGGGATTAAAGGCATGTGCCACCATGCCTGGCCCAAGTGTAATTTTTTTTTAATGTGAGAAAAATCAATAAGTATAAATAATATGCAAAGAAGGTCCAACACAAGTACAAGTCCCTAAAGAGATGTAGATAAGCAATAATGAAGGGGCTGTCTTTCTCCTAGAAGAGGAGAACTTACATCTTGTGAAATTTATTTTTACCTAGCACTAGGAACTTTGCTTGGCTGGGAGAGTGCTCACCTAACAAGTGTGAAATCCTGGATTTGATTCCAGTTCTGAGTGAACTGGGTGCCTGTAATCTCAGCACTAGGAAGGTGGAAGTAGGAAGATCAGGGTATTGAAGTTATCCTCTACTAGATAAGGAGTTCAAGGCCAAACTGAACTACATGAGGCCCTATCTCAAAAATAAAACAAAATGAATTTTTTAAACTGATACATAAAAGCAAACATCAAGTATAATGATGGGGTGTTATGTATATTATTTGGGATATTATGTATTTCAATGTATATATAATCTGCATAATGTTTAAATCAGGTCAAACATCTCTGTCTCCTCAAATATATTTATCATTTCTTTGTGATAAAAACTTTCCAACTCCTTTCTCCTGGATTTGTTTGTCTTGTTTTTCAAGTGCTGGGGATTGAACCCAGAGCTTTGTGCTCTCTGGGCAAGCTTTGCACTACAGAGGGCACCCTTCCTGTATTCCAGTGCAGTTCAAGCCTCTCCTTAGTAGTTCTAACCTCACAATTATAGCCTCTCTCCAGCACAAGCCTTGTCTGTTCCATCAAGCTCACTAGGGTCCTTTTCCTCTCCATGATATTCATTTTGTATTCTTTTTCTGCTCCATTGGCTCTTTTTCATTGTAACCTACTAATTACTAATTACTAGTGACCATATGACAGAGTCAATGTTAGGTTATCTTTAAATGTCTTCCTTCAAAGAAAATCAGCCTGTTGCTTTTAAATTTAGCTTCAGGCAAGTTCTCAGGACAAGGGCAGAAATCAAACAGATTCTTGCCAAAATATCATTAAAAATGGTCTCTAGATGCTAATATTGTCCTCTGTGAATCCTCTTGAGCTGGGCCTCTACAGTCCACAGAGTTCCTCCAAGGATGGCCTGTTAAATTCTGCTGGCAGCATTCTACTGCTTTTCTAGTCCAGAATTTCAAAGTCTTCCACATTCGTGGAAAATTTTGCATGGCCAGGCTTGTGATATAGGCTCACCCTAAGTTGGTGAGGAATTGGTTCCTGGAGAGAATCTGAGGTCCCACTACTCAAAAGGAAGAAATGGGTGCTGTAATACTAAAGAAAGTTGTCTTCAAGTGAGAATCCATGCATGGGTTTAGGAATGCACATCATTGGGGTATGTGGTCAGGAGCTCTGTGATCTTTGCTAACTCAGAGTTGAGGACTGTTGTGGGACACTGTTGAATGGTGTTTGAGCAGGCTTTTCTACCAGCCTGGGGATTTCTCCTGCTCTGGCCTGTGGGAGGCTGAGTTTGCAGGGCCACTAGCCACGGTGTGAGTCCTTTGTGAACAGTCACCAGTGATCAGTCAGCCACCAAGCATCTTATGATGTGCCACCGGGAGTGGGCATTCTGTTCCTGAGTGAGCATCTGGGCTGTGTTCTGCCTCTCCCTGGGGTCTGCTTGCTTTTCTGTGTAGAAAGAGAAATTCTCAGGGAGAGACCAGAACGAACATGGGGAGACTGAGACAAGATGCAACATTTAGCACTATATTCATCTCTCTCTCCTCAGTCTTCAGCTATTTTTACTCCATTGAACCCTTTCTGCCAACATGTAGGCATTCTCAAATTCCTGCTGCTTTGGAAATCCCTCCTTGAGTTTTGATGTTCCTTCTCACTGCTACTCTCCCTGACTTTCCATTCACAGCAGTGATTCTTGAGTTTTATGGGAGGTGGTTATCATTTTTAATACTTTTATTCTTTGTGAACTCCATAGAATGTGTTTTTATCATATTCACCCCCTTTCTTCCCCCAGCCTCCACTTTGTGTTTTGGTTTTTTTTTTTTTAGAAGACACTATCTCCTGGTTCTTTGGCTCTTACAATATTTCCATGCCCTCTTCCAAGACATTTCCTGAGCCTCGAGTGTAGGGATGTGTTGTATCCACTGGGGCTGGTGTCCATGATCAGTTGTTCTCTGCATTCTGGCCAGTTGTGGCTTTCTGTGCTGCAAAAAGAAGCTTCTTTGGTGATGGGTGAGAGCTTCACTTATTGTGGGTATGAGGATAAGTATTTTGAAGGCAGTTAGGAATCATACTGCTATATAGTGGTTGTAGTAGGTTCTCCTCTAGGGTCCCATGGGCTCCCCAGCCATGGATCACTGACTAGGTTTACAGTGCCAGGCATGAATTTCCTCCTTCTGAGCAGGCCTAAAGTCCAACTATATAGCTGTTGGTTATCCCAGGACATAGATGTCACTATTGCATCTTTTCAGAAGCTCCTGTCATTCTGGTCACCGTTTGGGTTCACAGGTGTTACAGCTGGGTAGGACTACTGATTGCTTTCTCCTCGACAGCTTGCATGGCTCTTGTGAAACTATGAGAGCTGGTCCTTGGGGAGGAGTCGTCCAGGTCAGGTCCAGATGGATTCCTCCTGTGTCCAAATTAGGTGGTGTCCTTGGTAATGAAAGCTTACATTTTTCTAGAAGGCACTAAGGGCTATGGAATATCATATATTATTTGGGAAGTTTCTTAGGCTCACCTAACCAACAATGCAAAAGGAGGTTTCCCATGCCTAGCACTAGGGCCTTTATTAGATAGTCTGTGGCTATTGAGAGGTTACCCCAAGTGGCATAACTCCAATTAACCACTGTGTGTGTGTAATTTTAAGTAAACACAAAATAATATGGTTCCTATGGCTTTTTACAAACATTTTTGTGTTCTCTCTATTTCCCAATACCCATGTCTCAGTACACCCTGATCTGCCAGCAACACACACACACACACACACACACACACACACACACACACACCATGAATGTGTTCACCCTGTGTTTTTCCTTAGCTGGCACTCTAAAGCCAGCCAGCCTAAGTTAGGAGAGGTTAGCAGACACTCCTGTCAGAGTTACCATTGCATGGTTTCACAAACCTGAGCAGACCCAGGCAGGGTACCCTGTTCTGTGTGAGCAAATCCTCCAGAAGGGATCATTCCTGGATTTGGGGATTTGGGGGAGGGGGCTACGAGGCTGTGGAGAAGTACTGCCATGTGAAAGAGAAAACTGTGGTCGTAGAGACACAGAATCAAAACAGGAAAGTTCTCACTTTAGGAAATGACTTACATGTCACTCCCTGTCACTCACAGCAGTCAGAAGTCCATCAGAAGGACTTAGAAGAGAGTCCGTCCTGAGGTAGGGCTGCATCACCAGGATGCAGGGACTGGTTCTGAATCTACATGGGGCTGGAGATGATGATGTGTCTGTAGAAGCGAGTTTGTGTGTGTTTCCACCCATCACGTCCCAGCTGTGTGGTCTTCGGCAGGTTACTTGCCCTGTTTGTTCCCTTGGCTATGGGAGGAAGCTAAGCACATCCCCTGCACCCTGCACCCTGCACAGGGTTGCCCAGGACGGCTGACATTCAAGGGCTGTCTCAGGCAGAGGCTCAGCAAGGTGCCTCACATACCAAAAGTGCCTAGTAAAGGCTGCTACTGACTGTGCTCAGTGCTGAGTCTTGTCTCCAGGTGGCGCTGGATGCTCAGCTGAAATCCTAGCTTGAGTTTCAGCGGTGGTTTTCCTTAGAGATTTCTGCTGGCTGAATTTAGAGCCTGGAGGAGGGAGGGTACTTGGACAGTCAGTGTGATGGCCATGGTGTAGATCATGCTGTCCACAGGAGTTTTAATCAAAGGGGACTTTAGTGACTAAGAAGCTGCTGCCTGTCTATACCCCAGGGAAGCTGGCATTAGGGAATCTATTTTGTAAGTTAATAGACCCGAACACACACATGCACATGCACACACGCGCGCACACGCGCGCACACACACGCGCACACACACACACACACACACACACACACACACACACACACACCTCCTTTATCTCCTCTGGACTTGGGGCAGCTGCGTCAACACTTTTTCTGCTCACTCATGAGACACCGTGCTCATGGCTCTTGCCAAGAAATGGAAGAATTCTTTTGGACTTAAGTGTCATGTGGTGTGAAAGCAGGACCCATGCTGAGGGCTCAACCTCCTAATACACTCGTCCTCACAGCAGGTCTGACAGGGTCTTTCATTTCCTACTTTGATGATGAGGAAACTAAGCCTCAGAAATGTTCTCTTTCCAAAGTCATTCATCTGGAGCCAGGGTCCTTAATATCCAAATGCCATTTTGTTTTGTTGTTTTGAGATAGGATCTCACTATGTAGCTCTAGCTGTCCTAGAACTCACTCTGTAGACCAGGCTGGCCTTGAAGTCACAGAGATCTGCCTGCTTCCACCTCCCAAGTGCTGGAATTTAAAGGCGAGCACCACTACACCTTGTTTTATTTACTTATTTATTTTTTGAGGACATGGTCTTGCTATGTAGCTCTGGCCAGCCTAGTCACTAAATAAATAGGGTGGCCTTGAACTTGCAGAAATCCTCCTGCCTCAGCGTTCTTAGTGCTAGGCTTATAGGCTTGTGCCTACAGGTCCAGCTCAATATCCAAATTCTTGTTATGTAGTGGATTATTATCCACAATCTTTGGGAAAATCTAGAATTTATTAAGGAAACTTCTTTTTAATGGGGTGTTTCCAGGAATATAAATGTTTTAATAGAGATTCCAAAGAAAGTTAGGAGGTTTGATATTCCTGACTAGAGGTCCTTTTGGGGGAGTGTCCAGAGAATAAGCTCCTCCCCATTGGACTCTCCTTCCTCCTACATATGACTCTCCCTCCTCCCACCTCTGACTCTCCCTCCTCCCACATCTGACTCTCTCAATGCCCACATTTTTTGTGCCCTCCTCCAGGTGTGGGTGGACGCTGGGACGCAGATCTTTTTCTCCTATGCCATCTGCCTGGGCTGCCTGACCGCTTTGGGGAGTTACAACAACTATAACAACAACTGCTACAGGTGAGCCCAGCCAACAGCCAAGGTCCACAGCTTCCAAAACCTCACAGCTGTCCACAGTGCAGGGCCCAAAACACAGACAGCTGCTTGCCAATCAGGCCCTTCCCCCAGGATCACAAAGAACAGAGACGGGAAATTGCCACACGCAAGCAAAGTCTGTAAGCAAAGTCTGTCCTGTATGCATAGCAAATCTACCCCATAGCCTCAGTTAGGACCCAGAGCCAGCATGCACAGCACAGGAATATATACAATTAGCTTCCAGTGTTCCCACAGTAATAAAGGACTAAAATGGTTCGACCCAAGTATTTCCACACCAAGGACCTTGTTTCTGCCTCTTGTTGCTTCTCACAGGTCCAAGGGGCCCTCTCTTGACCCACTAGGAGTGGCTGGGCCCTCCTTGGCCCACTCTCCTCTTGACTTCCTGCAATTAGGCACATGCAGAACCTCAAGGAGTCCAGGCAGGGAGGTACTAAGGCTGTCAGACTTGAAGGCTTGCAGACTGAGTGCCACCATGAGGCTGAGGACTACAGAGGGTCAGGGACAGTATGTGTGTGTGTGTGGGGGGGGGGTGGTAAACAAGCTTACTCTGGGGTCCCTGACTTAGATGACAGTGTTTGTTGAAATCTTCACACCTAAGAGCCTGGCACCTGGCACACAATAGGTGGATACTCACTGGTGGGTGGACAGAGCATCACACTCTGAGAGCCTGGGAGATCCTTCCATAGGAAGGAGACTTTGGAGTAGTGATGGGGCACTCCCATTAGAACAGACCAATTGAGAAAGATCATCACACCCATGCACCAGTTAGCCACAAAGGGCAACTATCCTAAAGTGTGGAATTAAATGCTAATTCGGGGATGTGAAAAGGCGATAGAAAACTAAAATTGAGTCCATAGAGAAGGGAGTAACTGGTGGTCCCCATGAAAATGTACACCATCTCAAACTCCTGGGAGGAAAGAGAAAACTATTCAAAATATCACACCAAGAAGCTGGGCCTGATTTTCTCCCTCTCTTGATTCCTGTACATTGAAGGTATCTTTGTTTACTCTGGGTTCACATTGCTTTTAGGATGAAAAAATAAAATGGGGTCAAGAGAGCTGGGCATATTAGCACACCCCACTAGCATGCAGGAGGCCAAAGCAGGATTGATGTGAGTTTGAGGCTAGCCTGGGCTATATAATGAGTTCCAGGCTAGCCTAATATACAGCGAGACCCTGTCTTAGCCCTTCCCCAGGCCCATCACAGAAAGGAAAATCAAATCAGTACAGATATCATCTGTGTATTACTTAACTCCAAATAAAATAAACAAATTATTCATTAAATTAGAAGACACACGCTGGGCGGTGGTGGCGCACGCCTTTAATCCCAGCACTTGGGAGGCAGAGGCAGGCGGATCTTTGTGAGTTCGAGGCCAGCCTGGTCTACAAAGCGAGTCCAGGACAGCCAGAGATATTCAGAGAAACCCTGTCTCGAAAAACCAAAAAAAAAAAAAAAAAATTAGAAGACACAACAGTGACATGTAACATGTTTAGGGGCTTGGGCCATAATATATGTAAAGTTAAATGCGAATGACTTTCTTTACCAGCAACCTAGCAGCCAATCTGAAAATGAGCAGCATTCACCTGGGTGTGGGGCCATAGGAGGGGTCTGTCCTGATCCTGGATTGCTGGTAGGAACTCAGCAGGCAGGATTTTTCCTCCCCTCTCTGTTGATCAGTGGAACAAAGCAGATGCCTGGAAAAATCTGTTTCCAGATTGTTCTGCAAACAGGTCTGCCCAGCAGTCAATTAATCCCCTCTCCTGACAGCTTAGTCACCTCTGGAGCTCATGCAAGCCCAGCTCAGCTCCTGCTGACTTCAAAGCCCTGGTTGCATAAGCCTTCCCCAGAGAGTGCCTGGAGCTTTAGAGGAAGGCGTGAGTAGGATAGAACAGCCCTGGCCAGGCAGGGCCCAGCCTCCTGTGGCTGAGTGGGCTCACAGGTGGATGCTGACATCCAGACAGCAATGACGGAACCAGAGGTCCCTAATAACTCAAATACAAGAAAGTGATCTGAGAGGCCGGAGGGAGAGATGGGATTTGCAGATCCAGACACTTACCTTCCCCAGCCTCATGGTGGATGAAGGTAACTGGCCACAATCGGGTCTTGGAAGGCTTGATTCTTAGAAATTGTCGTCTAGCCCCAGAAAGGGCATCTGAGAGGACTGGATTCCCACCTACAGTTTTGCTGATAAGTGATATGGAGCCTCACCTCCATCCTTAGGATTTGAGGGACCTAACCTAGCATTGGCACATAGCTCCTTCAATGTGACAGGAGAAATCCAGAAGGTAGCAAGCATGGAGCGACACCCTCCTCTCCAGGTCCTCCTGTTCCCACATCTGGATAAGTCAGGGCTGTTTGGCTTTAGTCCTGAGGAGAAAATGCAAAGGGCAGCTGCAACTGGATTTTAGACAATAAGACACTAGTTAATGTGTAAGTGAGACCCTGCTGCCTCAGGAATAATGAATGTGGTCTTCTGGACTGGGCTGAGTTTCTTCCAGAGTAGAGGCAAATCAGACGTTAGATAGTATAGTCAGCCAGCTGGAATTCACTGTCAAAAGAGATCTTTAAAGGGACCTGTATGAGTCATCTGTGCCATAGAAATATTCATAAAAAATAGCCCCCGGGGGAAGGGGGCTGAGCATTTGCATTCATACTCCTGGGATGAGGTTCTGGCTATGAGTGTTTTGAGTCTGACTTCAGGCCACGCTCAAATCTGCTTTTTGTGTGTGCATCCTGTGGTCCAGGCTGAAGGGACAGTCACTGCCCTGGAGAGTTGTTCACACACACACACACACACACACACACACACACACACACACACAAATTCACAAGAATGATAGAAAATAAGTCCAGTTAAGAAGGTCCAAGTTAAATGTCTGTGTCATGTCAGCTAACGTCTTACTGTTTAAAAGTAGGTCACATGGCTAAGCCCAAACCAGTGGAGATGGGGGTTCCATTCTACCTCTAAGTGGGGGGATTAGAAACAACCCATGAGGTCCTGCTACCAAACACTTTATCATGGTTAGGTCAGTCCCAAAGAAAAGACTTTGTAGGGTGCATCATAGCCCCAGGGTCCTGACTCCTTGTCTACTGCTCTCCCCACTGTGCCCTCATTATCAGGGTCATTGTTAGTTTGCCACCAACATTAGTGTTACCTTTGGTTCTATTACAAAAAGCATGGTGCAAGAAGAGGGGAGAGTTTCAATCCTGCATGTGACAGCTGCAGAGGCCCTGGGAATCCAGAGTGACTACAGATGGAGACAGGATGGAGGAGTGGTAAGAGAACTGGGGTGTTAGCTGAGAGAACACAGGCTGAAGGAGCTGTGGGTCTCAACCTCCAGACCATCCCTGCCCCAAGCACCACCCCTGAGCCTATTAGTGGGTAAGGCAGATTTTGTCTAGTGGGATATAAGGAGATTCTCTGTGCTGTCAGCAGGAGGCGCCATCCAGTAAGAAGGGGACTGTTGAAGGAGGCAGCAAGCTTTAGCTCCTGGGCCAGAAGTGAAGGCCGCAATGTCACTCCACTCTGGAACATTATTGGTCAGGATCACCCAAGTACACCTCCTGTACAGAGCAAGGCACTGACTTGCACCCTGATCTGAGTTGTGAGCCCACACTACAGAGGGTGAATTCTAGAGCCTATGGTAGGATGGGCCAAGACTCTGGGCCATCATCCTCATCTTGATAAAGCTCCAGCACTTGTCTGGTTTCCTGTAGGTTGGGGGCTTTATGTTGGTGGGGATATCCCAGCTAGTATATCCCTTTCAAGAGCAGATCAAAGTAATTGCTCTGATCAGTCTCTTTCATGAGCTGACCCAATGAACAGAACTTTCATAGAGCAGAATACAGGCCTTTGTTTGGTAATGAGCTCAGCCAGGATGGGTGCCATTACAAAACCTCTCCCCTGCTCAGCCAGGATGGGTGTCACCACAAAACCTCTCCCCTGGAAGCTGCTGGAGCTCCAGGCCTAAGGTCCTTAGTCATTCACCTGGCTTCTTACAAGGAGGCTTCTCCCACTCTCTGAGCTTTGTGCCAGAAAAGGATCATGGTCCCCTTCTGCTTCTGAAAGACTCTAGCTTTCTCTCCTCAGGAATCAGAGCAGTATTTGTCTCTTGAGCATTCCATTTCTTGATCTATAAAGCCAGGCTCCCTTCCTTCAGTCACATTCCTCTCCTGTGACCCACCTTGTCTTCTAGCAATGGAGGGAAAGCTGTGTGACTATGGGCCGGTGATCCACCCTCTCTGAACCACCAATACTCCATCTGGAAAACAGGAGGCTGTCAGTGTCCTACTCTTCTTTGTCTGCCCCACAGTGTGCCTGGTGTCAGAGGGGGAAGGTTCCAGCAGGGGCTGACGCTGACCCAGGCACTTCTCACTGTTTCCCAACAGGGACTGTATTATGCTCTGCTGTCTGAACAGTGGCACCAGCTTTGTGGCCGGGTTTGCCATCTTCTCAGTCCTGGGCTTCATGGCATATGAGCAGGGAGTGCCTATTGCCGAGGTGGCAGAATCAGGTAAGTGTTCAGAGGTGCAATGTGGAAAGCCCAGGCTTATGGGGGAAGCCAAAAGTTGAGGATAATGTGGCCGCTGTAGCCTTCTTCTCCTTGGTTTGTTTCTCAAGATGCGGCCACGCTCTTCACACACAGTCCACCACCAGAAGGGGAAACCCTGACTGTCTTCATTGGGAAGCCAAAGCCATTTGCTTCCCAAGCTACCCTGTCTCCTCCCTCTCATCTCTACTCACCTTGGACTTGCTCCTTTCCACATTCTATCCCAAGGTGTGTTTATGAAGTGGCCTCCAAGCACAGCCTGTGCAGCCCTGGGATGCTGGGGCCTTCCCACAACCTTCACTACCACTGGCCCACTTTGTCCAAGTTTGGTGGTCTATCTCACTTCCCTTACCATGCTCCACCATAGACCCATTGCACATGCTGCTCCTGTGCTTCAGGAACCTCCCTCCCCTTCCCTCTGCTGCCCCATTCTAGATATAGAATCCTCACAGATGCCACAGCATGAAGCATGGTTGATATGTTTGTATCATATGTTGATATGCTCATATACTATGAACAGGATGAGGGTTCACCGTGATGGCAACTCTTTCTTGACTTACATGGTACTTGGATTCTGGAAACATACACTGTAATGAAAAAGTACTGTGGATCCTGACTATTGATAGAGATGGTCCTCAAGGAGGTTGGGTCAAAGTAGATGACATCAGAGGTGAATGCTGACGTCCACACCACCTCATAGTGGCTTAATTCCCCTGTCCATTGAAGGGGCATCATACGGCTTTGCACCAAACATCCTCAGCAAAATTTTCTCTTCAAGTAAATGTGAATTGTTTAGAATAGACTGCACACTGGTACTCAGTTAAACCCAACATAAATAGGACCAGAGAAATAATACAGAGAATTCATACAATTAGTAGAGAATATTTTAAAAGTCAAATGCTCTATTAAAAAAGATGAACAAAAGGCATAATTCCTTGTCAAAACTACCAAGGAAAATAATTAAAGAAAATGCAAACTACTAATGTATTTGTGACTTTTCCACTGCTGTGATAAAATACCATGACCAAAGCAACTTCTGGAAGAATTTAGTTGGCCTACAGTTTCAGGGGATAGAAAGTCCATCATAGCAGGAAGGCATGGGATGATGTCAGGAGCAGGACGCTGAGAGATCACATTTCAACCTCACTCAGAAAGCAGAGAAAGCCATCAGGAAGTGGGGCAAGGCTCTGAACTCTCAGATCCCGCCCCCAGTGATGTACTTCCTCCAGCAAGGCTGAGCCTCCTAAAGGACCCATAAGCTCCCCAAACAGCACCACCAACTACAAACCAACTGTTCAAATTCATTAGCCCCTGGGAGATATTTCTCATTCAAACCACCACAGCTAATATCAACAAATGGAGGCCAGCAAGATGGCTCAGTGGATAAAGACACTTCCTGTACAAGCCAGACAGCCAGATCTACAGACCCTACAGACATTAGAATGAAAGTAAGGGAGCACTGTGAATGGCCTCAACCTATACTTGATCACATAGGTTATATGGTAAAGCACTTGCCATCTAACCATGAAGACCCAAGTTTGGATCCCAAGAACCCATGGTATAAAGCTGAGTTTGAAGGTGCTTGCCTTGGGTGGAGGAAAGAGAAGACAACCAGATTCATGAAGCTCATTGGCTGGAAGGCTGAGCCAAATCAATGGGTTTCAGGTTCAGTGAAAGACCCTATCTCTAAAAAATGAAGAGAAAAGATACCCAACATCAACCTCAGGTCTCCACATGCACATGCACATGCATACACCACACATGTACACACAATACATGCATACATATACACACACACAGTATATGAACATACACTCATTCATAGTCAGTTGCAGGGAGTCTGATATCTTCTTCTGCTGCACTTACAAGGTGCTTATAAACTTAAGCAGGCAAACATGTAGGCATTTTACCTCTCTTTCCCTTTATATACATAGACATACATTATATATATATATATATATATATATATATATATATATATATATATATATAGTAAAGGATTGTGCTCCTCTACAAATCAGATGTAAAATATGAAAAACTTTCAAGTCCACACTCTCTGTCACCATTTTCTTTTCCTAAGATTGGTAATTTATAAAGATTGGTAATTTATAAAGATGTGGTGTTTGTTTAGCTGATAGTTTCTGGAGAAAGGAAGACTTGATGGTTGCATCATGTATTGGGGGAAATCCCACCAGCAGCATCACATGACAGAGGCATCACATGATCACATGGCAGGAGCAGAGAGTGGGGATAGGTGCACAGAGAAGAGGGTGGGCACAAAGTCTATCCTCTCTAACAGTCCACCTAAGAGAATCACTCCATTGTCAACAGAACTAAGCCAGTCCCAAGACAGACACTAATCCCTCTTGACCTAATCACCTCTTCAAAGCTTAATTGCCTCTTAAAAACCCACCTTCCAACACTGCTATCCTGAGAAGCACATTTGAATATGAAAGCTGGGCAGGGGGGAGTGCCTAGCACTGGACTCTCCAGTACAGATGATAAGGATAGGAACAAACTAATAGAGAAAACTCACTGTAGTAAACACTGGGAAAACATGGAATAAATGGATTCATATGTCTTGACCAAGAAGAACCATTGCAGGAATAATGCAATGTTGGTTTACTATTAGGAACTCCATTAATAGAATGCACTGTATTCATAAATTAACAAAAACATATTATCTCCATGGATACTGAGAAAAAAAACATGTTGACAAAATATAACACCATGTGTGTATATTAAAAATAGTGAGGAGTAGGGTCAAGAGACAGCTTAGCATTTATGAGCCCTTGCTACTCTTGCAGAGGACCCAGGCTTGGTTCCCAGCATGCACATCAGGCAGCTCATAGCCACCTGTAACGTAAGCCCCAGGGGATCTGATACCCTCTTCTGCCCTCCATGGGCACTGAACTCATGTGGTGCACATAAACTCACACAGGCACACACATACATACATACACATAAATGAAAAAAAATCAAATTGTTTAAGTAATCAGGAAATATCAATTGAAGGGTAGTTTCAAAGTGTTGTGTGGAGCATGAGGCAGAAGGACAGTGAGTGTTGTAGTCAGGGTTTCTATTGCTGTGACAAAACACCAATACTGAAAAGCAAGTTGGGGATGAAAGGGTTTAATCAGCTTATACTTTCCACATCTGTGTTCATCACCAAAGGAAGTCAGGACTGGAACTCAAGCAGGGCAGGAACCCGGAGGCAGGAGCTGATGCAGAGGCCATGGAGGGTGCTGCTTACTGGCCTCCTTCCCATGGTTTAGTCATCCTGCTTTCTTATAAACTCAGAATCACCTGCCCAGGGATGGCACCACCCACAATGGGCTGGGAGCTCCCCCATTGGTTAGTAATTAAGAAAATGCCTTACAGCTGGATCTTGTGGGTGCATTTTCTTAACTGAGGCTCCTTCCTGTCTGATCACTCTAGCTTGTATCAAGTTGACATAAAACCAGACAGTACAGTGAGTTTGAGGTTAGCCTGGGCCACATGGTGAGATTTCACCTTAAAACGGTGGTATGTTATTTCAAAGTTGAATAAATATCAGTGTTCATCTATATTCCTCATGGAGGAAAGACAGAGATGTAAGAAAATATGTGTGGTCAACTGTGGAAAGGAGATATTGAGAGGGCTAGAGAGCAGAGACAATGGTCATTGTCATCAAGGTCAGAAAGGGGTGAGAAGAGGGAGGGAAGGGGGAAGGAAAGGGCAGTACTTCCCAGAGCATCCTCCTTATTAGCCTTGACCCTGGGTGATACCTTAAACCCCATCCAAGGTCGGGTGGGATCCAAAATGGAGTACAAGCTTGTAACAGTGACCTCACTGTGCTGTAGACTAACAGTGAGTCCTGTAGCACACAGGGCATTAAGGAACACAGAACTAACAGAGAACTGACATGGTGTGTCGGGTGGGTACTAGAGGCTAAAGATGGAAAACATAGCTGGTGTGTATCTGTGTCAGAACAGAAATCTGAGCTAGAGACTCTGCTGAATGGAATGAGCATATCAGGGCCAGACTCACTGGCAACTGTATGTAGATCCCAACGCCCCCACTTTCTTCTAAGGAGCAGGTACTAGAATACACTGTATTGGAAATAAAGAGATTTGTAGGCCTGGGCTCCTGGTTTCAGTGTGTGGATAGAAACTTGTGGACATGCACAGAAGGGATGAATGTGCTGAGGGAGCCATCTGCAATGACACTCCCAGTTGATAAACACACCAGTGTCCAGGCTTGGGTTTCTAAACATCGCTGTCTGAAGCTAGAGCCCCTTGAAGATGCCACTGGGTCCAGGCCTGGGCCAGGACACAAGGATGTCAGAAGGTAAGGCTGCGCTCCAGAGAAACCTGGGGACACATCAGAAGGATGCATCGCCCTCTACTGGCCTCTGTAGGCACTGCACACAGATATGATCTACCTAAAGGAGCACCCCACAGCTTGGACCACAACAACTTGAGCAGCAAAGTAAATAAAGATCATTACTGGATCACGACCCAGAGAAAAACCCTGAGCGCCAAGGAGCCCACACTGGCATAAGCACATCACCGAGTGAGTGATTCTGCAAGCTCACCCTTGCAGAATCCCGATCAGTGGATGTGGAAGGACGGAAGAAGATGGCCATTCTCAGGCGAACACTGTCATAACAAAGGCTGTAGAAGCACAAGCTCCAATGGAGGTTTGAGAGGAACAGGGTCCTGTGTAATCTTAAAGTGCTCCTCCCCTGGGAGAGGAAAGTCACTGCGTGGAAATGATGCAGCCTAGCCAAGGGATGAGGCCAACAGCAGCGGCCTAGCCTAGTGTTTCTCTGAGAAGGATATACGACACTTCCATGACTTTGTTTTTCATGAGAGCTGCTGGATTTACTAAGATCAAGCATAAAAGTTTATAAACACAAATACCTCGGTTTTTATACACTAGCAACAAATAGATGGGGAAGTTAAAAACTTCTCAAAAAATATTAAAGACAGAAAGGGGCTCACGAGGTAGCTCAATGACTAAGAACCCTGGCTGCTCTTCCAGAGGACCCAAGTTAGGTTCCCAGCACCCACATGGTTAATCACAGCCTTCTATTAACTCCAGTTCTAGAGAACCCATCGCCCTCTACTGGCCTCTGTAGGCACTGCACACAGACATGAACACAGGCAAAGCACCCATACACATGAAATGAAAAGAAATCTTTTTTTTCCCTCA
Organism: Lophiomys imhausi; assembly: GCA_907164525.1. Classification (NCBI taxonomy): domain Eukaryota; kingdom Metazoa; phylum Chordata; class Mammalia; order Rodentia; family Muridae; genus Lophiomys; species Lophiomys imhausi. The sequence continues at coordinate 7,730,528 of CAJQZJ010032121.1, forward strand.
AAATAAAAATGCAGAAAAGGGCCAGATACAGCCAGAGAAGAAATGTCCATGATGCTTACTCTGCCTCCATCTAAGGGCTGGTCCAACCAACAAAAGGGAGATGGAACAATAAAAATGGCATCTGTGAGAATAGTAAGCACAGAAGGCACCCAGGGAACACAGACTGAAACCAAAGTGATTGAATAACGCTTAGTCACAGTAAGGAATGAAACAAAAGAATAGCAGTATCAACTGTTGGCAGGGACATGGGGCCTCAAACACTGCTGTAAGATGATAGAACAGCATGGCTGCTTCTGAAATCAGCATTTCATAGGTGAAGTGTGTGGTGGTCACCCCAACAATTCCATCCTAAACAGCATAAGCAACCTTAATCTCAACAACAACAAGAACAACAATGAAGCTGGAGAGGTAGCTCAGAGATAAGGGACATATACTATTCTTCAGGCAAAAGCTCCAGAGTAACTAACACCCTCTGCTGGCTTCCATGGGCAGTGCACTCAAATTCGCACGCGCACACGTGCGCGCACACACACACACACACCCGACTTTGAAATAATCTTTTAAATGAAAAACAAAATCTTACCAGTGGTTGCCCAGGATGCTGATGGAGGTGGGTGTGGAAGTGTTGAGCAGCTAGAGGCAACAGGTATGTCATGTATCTTGATGGTGGCTGTGGTGTGGACATGTTCCCAGAATCTGCTGGGATGCACACTTGCACTGATCTCTGATGGCAGATTGGTTGTACTCTAATATACCCTTCCCTGCTTGGTGGCATCTCACTATTCTAAGAACCACTTTTAGGTAAAGTGTTCTGCTCCTGTTTAGACTCAGCTGCTGTCTGATCCTGGTGAGAACAGTTGAACAGACTCCTTCCTGCAGTGCGGAAGCAGATGGCAGGTAGATACAGAGGAGGGTTTGTGGGTCAAACACTCCTGGCTTGAGCCCTGACCCTTCCAGGCCCTCTCCGTGGTAGATCCATATTAACATGACACCATCGGCCTAGTATGGACAGGAGACCTGAGTGAGAGATGGCCCAGTGGCCTGCAACAGTACATACCAGCCACACGGAAACACTGAGCTCTCTCCCTCCCCTCCAGGTCCTGGACTGGCTTTCATTGCTTACCCTAAGGCTGTCACTATGATGCCTCTCTCCCCACTGTGGGCCACCTTGTTCTTCATGATGCTCATCTTCCTGGGCCTGGACAGTCAGGTGAGGGATGGGAAGAAAGAATGGAACAGTGGGGGGAAGGGAGGGGAAGAGCCAGGTCAGGTAATGGATTGGGGAGGGAAAGGGAAGAAAAGGGACTAGATAAACCAGGTGCAACTCTCAGGAACAGCTTCTAGGACCCAGAACCCTCTCCTGGCCTTGGACATCAGGCCACCAAGCAGCCCTGCTACCTTCTTGGCAGCCTCCCCATCACAGACTTGTCTATTTGGTGTTCATCCATTTATTTATTCTCTCTGTGTGTAGACACACACCTATTACAGTACATGCAGAGGTCAGAGGACAACTTGTGGAGATCAGTTCTATCCTTCTACCATGTGGGTTCCAGGGACAGAACTCAGGTCCTCAGATTTGGCAGAAAGTTCCTTCACCTCCGGAACCATCTCTCCAGACCCCAATTCAGTTTTTAAGATGATGCTCCAAGTCCTTCCATTCTGATAAATGATTCCCTGCCAGAGACTCCTGGAAAAGCAGAAACAAGTCCTAAGAGAATGAGCTGTGGCTATTACAATAATTATAATATAATAATAATAATATAAACAAGGGTCCCTGTGTTCCCATCATTACCAAGCCACAGAACACATGGGATACAGGAAAGTCAGCCCCCCCCCCCCCCCGCCCCGTGACGAGGTCTCCATGACCTGTTTCTGGCATCCTCTTGGTGCCTCAGTACCTTGATCCTGCAGCTTTATGCCCACTGGTCCCAATGGACCTCTGTCTGTCCATTCCTCTCTCACTCTGCAAGTACTCCTCTCCCCTCACCCCTCCACACCAGCTTGCCCTCCCTTCCATGCCCGCTCTCATCCTCCCATGGCCTCCCAGCTTAAAACCTGCGGCTTCTCTTTGCCCCACGGTCCTAGAATACAGCCTCTGTCTGCTACTGAGCACAGCTGACTGTCTAGAGCCCAGAGAACTGCCTCCAGCCATACTGGTGGCTCTCAGTAATCCCGACAAGCCTGTGAGTGCAGAGGAGAAGCTCTGTTTGACAGGGAAAGCCTCCATGATCCTCCTGCACTGGGGGAAGGATAATGCCCAAGTTAGCCTGCTGAGCACTGCTCCTGCTCGCTCATGACCTCGCAAGAGTCACTGAACACACAAGCCCTGGCCCATGTGTCTGTCAATCCAGCCACAGTCGGTTTCTCTTTGGAGATGGAATCCTTCCTCCAAAACCACTATGCTGAGCCGTAAAAGCACTGGGTATTTCTGCTGTAGCTTCCCCTTCCATCCTTTCTGGCAAAGCCTTTCTGAAATCAGGGTTCTGCAGCTGGTGTATGACAGGCAGAGGGTCCTTCCTGGCAGAGGAGGTGGGACTGGGGCATGGTCTCTGCTCATGTCCCGTTGAGCTGGGCTCACTGGCCCTTCTACCATGTCCCTGGGCCACTTCTTAGCCCACCCTCTGATAGTCACACAAGATGTTCATTGTCTGGGTTTGAAAGCAGAAGCCAAGGCTCAGAGGTGCTGAGTGACTTACTGGGACAGATACCTGGGCCTGCTTGCCTCTTATGTCCACGCCCATTAACTTCCTGAGTAAGCAGCCTTCTTGAATTCCTTCCCATTCCCACAAGACTCTGGGGAAAGGCAGGCAGTATGGAGGGACCAGGGTTGAGCATCAGTTCTGACGAGTTCCCGGCTCCTTTGAGAGAATCGCCACCCTTCTCTGTGCCCCAACTCTTTTTGTATAATGGAAATAAATACCTTGTCTGGGAAGATAGATGTGAATCAGACGATTTAAGGGTACGGGGTCTCCCAACATGGTGACTAGCAAACACATATGCCATTGCAGCACAGAAATGGGAGATCACCTCAGAAGCAGGCTGGTTCACAGCTGGGCTCTGCCACCAAGCACCTGGCTGACAGAGCTGAGTGTGGCTTTCCACCTACCATAGGGCAGGGGACTAGCACAGTCCTAGAAGTCAAAGACAGTGGCCAGAGTCGGCTGCCAACAGATCACCAAACTCCCAAGACAATTCTGAGACTGTCTTACCTCCAGGACAGAGGCTGGGTCTCCTTGAACTTACAGTACCCAGAACAGGAAGTGAAGCAGTGAGGGAGAAGGAGCCATCACAGTCCGGACTGCATGCTGAGTGACCCTGGGCAGTAGCTCCTGTCCTCTCAGCATCTTCATACTGGTCCACTCAATGGATATACTGGAGCTAGTTGGTGCTGGGCTTGTTTTCATCACTGTGAGATGGAGGGTGAAGGTACAGGGCAGGCCAATGAGAAGGAAGCCCATGGTACATGGACCTAGGGTGCCAGGACTGGCCTTTTCCTTCACACATTGTCCCTCTCCCTCCAGTTTGTGTGCGTGGAGAGCCTTGTGACTGCTGTAGTGGACATGTACCCCAAGGTCTTCCGGCGGGGCTACCGGCGAGAACTGCTGATCCTGGGCCTGTCCATCATCTCCTATTTTCTAGGCCTGGTGATGTTGACAGAGGTAAGTGGTATCAGCAGTACTCCAACAAACTCCGGCTCCAAGACCTCAGACCCTGTGGCTGTGAGCAGGTTCAGCACCTTGTCAGCCTCTCGGGTACCTTTTCTTCCTTTTGAGTTACCATGAGAGTGAACACAGACCCTCAGCAGGCTCTGAGTACAAGGTTGTCCCTGTGTCAGTGCTAAAGGTGGCCATTGCTAGGCTGGATAACACATATTGGAACTTGTCAGGCCAGCCCGGTGATTCCCTGGTCATTCCTTGGGTGGACCCTCCAGTAAAAAGAGCAGTGTCAGCTCTCAGGCCCAGAAACAGCTTCGTGTTGTAGCCTCAAGTATTGGTTTCTCTGGAACTTCTCTCAGAGCAGGCACCTAGGGTGGCATTTGCAGTGTGTTCCAGCCTCAGCCCCTGTGTTTTGTTCATCCTTCCTGTCCCTGCAGGTGGCATTGGCTTCTCCCTGGCTCTGAGTTGAGGTGGTCTTTGAACTGCATGCTCACCCCACCCCTCAGCTACTCTGTCCATGTCCTGTGTCAGGTATCTTTAGAAGGTGAGATTAGGTGTCTTTTTTCTTGTAATGCACAAAGATAATTAATACAAGGAAAGGGGAGGAGGAGATCCATTATCAAGAGACATAAAGAGATTGTGTGAGAAACAGGGAGAAGGAGTGGGGAACTGGATCCATCAGGCAGCTGGGGTGAAACAGAGGCCAGCCATCTCCAGAGGTCCTCTTCCACATCCCTCTCCCAAGCCACAGCCTCAGGGAAGTTCCCCTGTTCCCCTTCCCATTACACACACACACACACACACACACACACACACACACACACACACACA
>CAJQZJ010032121.1:7741967-7756139 GCA_907164525.1 Lophiomys imhausi
AGAGAGAGAGAGAGAGAGAGAGAGAGAGAGAGAGAGAGAGAGAGAGCAAATATTACAGCCCAGAAGAGGCCCCAAGGTTTCTGGGAGGCTGGGCCCCAAGGCCACAGCCCCTGTGTTCTGACCGTCAGACTGCCTTCCTCCCACAGTTCTGCCTCAGGCTCACTGCGGACAGTCGAGGTGCCTGGGCCCTTGAGTAGGGCAGGGCTGGGGGCACCACCAAGAACATCCATCTGCCTCTTTGCAGGGCATCTTCATCTTCTTTCTGGTCAAGTACAAGCCGCTCAAGTACAACAACGTGTACACGTACCCGGCTTGGGGTTATGGCATTGGCTGGCTCATGGCTCTGTCCTCCATGTTGTGTATCCCACTCTGGATCTTCATCAAGCTGTGGAAGACAGAGGGCACACTGCCTGAGGTGAGCGGCTGGTAGAGGAAGCAGGGGAGGCTGGGTCTGAATGGAAGGAGAATTTTGGCAGGCTCCTCTTTGGCAGACCTTCATCCTTAAAATGTGCCAGAAGCACTTCTCTGAGATTTCTGGGTTAAGCCAGATTCTGTGAATCCTGTCTCAGTCTTCCACCCACCAAACAGGTTGACAGCACCCCTTAATTGATAGAGGGTATAAGAGGTCTGGGGACTCCTACAGGGAAAGGGTTTGAATCAGGATCTGAACTGAGGTATAGCCAAATGTCAGCTCTGACTTGGCTCTGTCAGGCCACAGCGGGGCATAGGTGTCATCTACAATGCTTCCTCCCGCTCCCTGCCCATGGAGACCTGGGCTCCAACAAAGGCAGATGGATGGGGAGGGTCCCTTTTGTTGTTTACAAGAGGTATTGGTCAAAGGCAGTTGGTTAATTCAGATTGAGACCAAACTGTCCAGAGAGGAACTAACCTGGGACCCTGCTCAGTCCTCCAGCAGTCTCCTGGCTTCTTCCTGTCACCCTAGCTCTTACCCTACCCACCCAGACAGGGCTTGTTATAGGGTGAGCTCTCCCATCTGGCCCAGCCTCGGGCTTCCCTGCTTGGAGACCTGTAACCCATCCATTCACTCCTAAGCCTGAGACCCACACAGCCTCTGTCAGAGATAGGAAGGATCTAGGGGGAAGTCAGGATGTAGGGACATTCCCAGAACAGATCAGAGGAAAAATCATGTTTGAGCTGTGGTTGGTCCATTGGTCTGTGCCTCACAACAATTCTGAGCAACAGCTGAGGTAACTGAAGCATGGAGTTTACATCTTACTGTGTAGGTAGTGGAGCAGAGATTCGAACCCAGGCTCCTGCCTCCAGAGTCTCTTCTCTAGACTTTGGTCTAAGAGCCTAGTGCAAGGCCTGGCACACAAGAGACATAGTCAGTTCCCATGAGTCTGTGTATTAATCCTACCTAGACTTCCACCTGAAAGAGGAGAGTCAACCATGACCTTGAACACTAAGTTACCCCAAAGTCCTTCAGTTCCTTTCAAGGAAGGGCCCATGCTCAGAAGGACTTCTTGAATCCTGGTCCCAGGGCAGTACAGATGATGCTGAGGCGGGGCCTGTGCATGAGATGCATTTTCAGAGGTTGAGGAGGCTGCATAGGGGAGCTGAATTAGGGATGGCGCCTGCCACTTACCATAGTTTGAGGAGCTCATTACAGACCTTCCCCTGTACTGCAGTGGTTTGGTGACAAGCCCAGGGCAGAGTAGGACTCAGATTAACTAAAATTCACATCAGTAGCCTTAGAAGTCTCTTTCCTCTGGTCAGTGCCTGTTATCCTGGCCCACAGATAGAAGGACACAGCCAGAGGTCAGGAGTCTAGCTGTCACAACCATTGGGCCACCTCAAAGTCCAGCTCCCCCTCCTTCCAAGGAATGGGGTGGCAGGGCATGATTCTGACTCTCTAGTCCTGGTCACCTTCCATATCCATATTGCAGGCTCTAAATGGCTCCATCTCCTTACTTCTCACCTACTGCCAGGCATGGGGACCTCAGCCCTCCCTGTTTCTAGCAGTGAGAACTCACAGAGGTAATGCCACACCCAGAACTGAGAAGTAAGGCAGAGCCAGGGCCTGGCCCCAATCTGATGGCTCCTAGGAACATCTGTACAGCCGGGGAGGCAGAAGTGGACAGACCCCAGGCCCAGCAGCCTTGTTCACACAGCCTTCTCCTCTCCTTCAACCATCTAGAAGTTACAGAAGCTGACAGTCCCCAGTGCTGATCTGAAAATGCGAGGCAAGCTTGGGGCCAGCCCACGGATGGTGACCGTTAATGACTGTGAGGCCAAGGTCAAAGGCGACGGCACCATCTCTGCCATCACAGAGAAGGAGACGCACTTCTGAGTCCCCACCAGCCACCCGGATGCACTTCCCACCTTCCTTCCCTGCGTGTAAATGAATCCTGAACCTTCTACTTCAACCTAATGTTAGGGGCTTGCTCGTCTGCACAGAACTTTTTAACAAATTAGCTCCCATACGGCCACTGTGTGCCCTGTGCCCTCGCCTCACCCCTGTGACCAATGGGTGTGTCCATCTCACTGAGATAATTTTGTGCAGGTGACTAGTAGAACCTGACCTAGTGTGGCTCAGCCTGTGCTTTGAAGGGAGTCCTTGTATTATATTGTCAACTTTTATGCTGTGGGCAGGTGGAGCGAGGGAGCGGTGCCCATCTGCCTCTGGTTTTCAGTCATTCCTGATTTTGTCTCTGAGCTTCCCTGGCCACCCTCCTCTGTACCATAGGGACAGTTTGTTTTGTTTTGTTTTTCTTTGCTTTTTGTCTTCCCCTTTTCTAATGATAGGACCTGCCACATGTCAAGGTTTCAAGACAGAGAAGAAAACATCCCGCCATCCTCAGGACTCCTGAGTACTCAGGAGTTGACGACTGTCCTGTCCGTGACTGTGGCTACTCTCTTCTCTCCCTAAGCCTCAGTTTCTCCATCTCCCAGATTAAGGGAGGGGATAGAGTGGGCTCTTTGAAGCAGGGAAGACTACCTGTCTCACTACCTTGCAGGCTGCTTTGGCCTGCAAAGACTCGCAGGCCTCTTCTCTTCTCTACCCTCCTTTGCTATGACCTACCCACTCCCATGCTTATTTTAAGTCAAACCTATCACAAATGATGTGGGGAAGTGTATTTCCCTAACAACTGGAGTTTTAACTTAACCCTGATTCCTGGAGACCAGCCCATCCCCAGCCCCTGTGGCAGGGGCTCCTACCATCCACCCAGCCTCCTTGGCTACCAGCTCTGTCCCTCATTCGTAGGTGGGGATGGTCAGAAGGTAATCATCTCTTCTTGCAGCTGCCTGGCTAAGATCTGTGGTGTATAATCTTTGGCCACCCCTGCAGGGGAGCTACAGTGGGGCCTAGGGATGGATTTAACCCATAGCCCCTTCCTCGTGCTCCCCTTCTCTCCCTCTTGTTCCCTACCCTCTTCTCTACCTTCCTGCCTATCCTTGTAGATCCTGTGGGCAGACATCTTATTCTGGAGCCATTCCAACTGTCTGCCACCTGGGTCTGAGGAGCCTTCACTTCCACTTGCCAGTAGGAAGAACTGGGCATCTGTCCCTCAGGATCTTCCTTGGAAATGGAGAGCAGATATGGTTCCCCAGGGGGAGGCTGGTGCTGTGCCCTCCTGTCTGGCTCAGACCTACCAGACTGGCCTCTTTTCCTCATCTGCTGGGATTTTTAGCTGCTTTGTCTGCCCAGCTACTGGGGGATGGGAAGTGTCTGGAGGAGTTCTCTTTTTCTCTTCCTGTAGCTTCCTAGATTCATCTGTGGAAAGGTGAAACTTCCTCATGCTAAGGCTCCAGAGTCCTGTCAGAGACCTGGGTGCTTTGCGTACCCAAAGCTTCCAGACTTTTAGCTGTTCTGCCCAGCTCCCCACCTCTCACCTGAAACCTGAGCTGGCTGAGACAAATGCCTAGGACCCCATCTAATTGGGTACTTGTCCAGGGCACCCCCCCGCCAGCTGCTCACACACAGGCCACATATTCCTTCTGGGAAGGCCACCATTATCCTGACGATGACCTGTGGGTTAATCCTCGATTGCTGTCCCCCTACTACCCTTGAGGAGGGAGGCTGCCCATTGCTGCTATTTACTCCTCACCACCAACTCCCTCATGGACAGATAGACAGATAGATCCCTGATGTCTGTCATCATAGACACACGTGTTGTACATGTGACCCTTAACACTTGACATACTTAACACTACTCATGGGGCAGGGTAGAGGGAGGCTAATGGTTTGGGGGGTTATCTTCTTTTTTTTGTAATTTCATACTAGTATTTGTGTAACTGTAGGGAGAAGGGGAGGGTAAGTGGGAGCAAGGGGACATGTCATTGTGACAACATTTTTGATATTCATTAGAAATGATGCAATATATCCTTTCTGAGATATTTACAGTATTATTAAAAATGAAAAGGGTTGGAACATTTTGCATAACAAACTTTTTATTGGCAACCCAAAGAGCACAAGATTGCCTGTCAGCTCGTTTTTAAAAATTAAAGATGTGGATCAACTCCCATGTGGCTGTTTCCAGCAGGTGGTCTTTATTGGTTTTTCCTCCCGTCTTTGGTATTCTCAGGGTATGTCTTCATAACAGGGTTTTGGTTCTGTAATTAAAGGCTGAGATTTCCACTCGGCATTACAGACCTTGGGGAGCAGCAGTGTTTCAGACCCTTGCCTCCTTTGATGCCTTTGATGCACAGACCCTTCATGGGAGCTCAATGTTCAGCAGATCTGCCTCTCTTTAATTCTCACAACCACTGGCCCATTTTACAGATAGGGAGAACCAAAGCATAGAGACATCAAACGAGTTGCCTCCCACAGTCACACAGCTTATAAACCACAGAATCTTCCCCCTGTCCCTCTCCTTGCTGGGTCAGATGATCTGCTGAACTGAGGGCTCTCCTACCTGCTGACAGCCTGAATATTTGCTCAATCAGGTGTCAGCAGCAAGGCAGCAAGAGGCTGTAATAAAAATGTGTGTCTCTTTCTTTCCCAGGAAACCTGAGCTGCACACCTTTGAACCTACAGGATTTAAGGGTTAATTTGCCTGGTCCACCAGCAGGTACCTGAGTGTGCCAGCAACCCCTGTTGGCCAAGTATGCCTCTACAGCCAAGCTCTGTTACACACTGCGGATAACCAGAGTCTGGGCAGGGAGATCTGAAAGTGAAGTCAAAGACCCTGTCAGTTCCAAGAAGTCTCCTGTGGGTGGTGGAGGGGACCAAGCATCAAAGAACAAATGATCTGCTGAAGCCTAGTACCATTAGATCCTGCCATGCACCCAGCAGGCTGTCTCTGAACACCTACCAGTTTCCATTCTAGGACCTCGGAGTAGGATATAAGAGCAGCCTCCTTTCTCTAATGTTCCTGATCTTAGTTAAAAGGAGCACTGTCCACAGCCCTCTGAATGGGGATTGTCTGAGGAGGGGCTGCCTCCCTGGCATCACCAGTAGGACTGTGCTGTTCACCGAGTGAGTCTGCCCACTTTCCTAGGCCTCACCTCAGCTAACTGTAATGGTGAGATCTCAGTGAGACCCAGAAAGGACATGCAGCTAGCCTCACTTCCCCAGGGGTCCCATGTGGCTGTCAGGAGTAGGCAGGTAACCCATCAGTTTGACCACTCATCACTCAGCAGGAAGAGGGGCGGTCTCTGAGCCTAACTCCCAGAGACTGGGGCATCCTACTTCCCAGTTGAGAAAAGGCTGCTCTGTGGGGGACACTGGGGAATCTACAGAGCATCTGCCATCTGTGAACTGGAGACCCAGAGAAACTGTGGGTGTAGCCTCATCCCAGTGGGAAAACCTGAGAAAAAGAAGTCTGCCTGAGCCCCAGCAGGGAGTGAGTCAGTCCATACATCCTCCACCTTTCTCTTCTCTCTGGGCCCTCTACAGAGGGCATGGTGCCCACTCACCAGGGTGAGGGCTATCCGCTGTACTCAGTCTGCTAATTCATATGCTAGTCTCTTCCTAAGCCACCCTCACAGACACCCACAGGCAAGCAATATTTCACCAGCTACCTGGGTACCTCGTTAGCCCTGTCAAGTTCACACGTGATATTGACCGTTGGGAGCTCCAGAAGGCTGCCAGAGCCACTCACATCACCGGGTCATCTAAAAGCATCCTGAAATTACTGGTGGTGGAGGTTGTGTAGGGAAAGCCTTGAAACCCAGATAGAAGCATGATGCATCTGCCAAAGGACCCACATTCCCCCAAGTGATGGAAGGCCTAGAACTCATGGGGAAGGATGGGGACATTGGAGGCTTCTAAGAGGCATTGAAGGTAGGATATACTCCCATCCCCTATCTGGGGTTTAGACCAGCAGGTGGCAGCAAAGAGACCACCCGGTGGGGGGGGGGGCACTGCTGCTAACTTGACCATAGAGGTGGGACCTGGAGCTGGGACCCGCACAGGAGACTGGAGGGTAGGGGATTGATTGTTCCAAGGTCTTATCTAGGTTTCCAGCTGAAGGGACAGAAAGGGTGTCCTTGGCAAAAAAAAAAAAAAGTTATACTACATCCTCCCCCACTCCACAGTAACCCTGACAGTAGACACTTTCTCTCCTGACTGTGTGACCTTGGACAAGTGACTTCGCTTGTCTGGTTCAGTTTCTTCAAAGGCAGAAAAGGGCTGAGCACAGGCATCAGACCCACCTCAGAGCCCTTCTGTTTAGCTATCTTCAAAAGAACCTAGTCGCCATCAAGGACCCGGCTTCTCCACTCCACATTTGCTGTGCCTAGGACAAAGTCACATTGCCCCTCTGAACAAAGCTGACCGAGGCCTTAGCTATATGGCAGCGTTCATTTGATAAGGCTCCAGGTGAGCAGAGAGACTGCGGGGAGATGGTAATGCAGTGAGGCCTAGGCTGATAAACCCGGGTGGCCTGCGGTTCTGTTCACACTGCCCCTCACACTGTTCTGGCTTCACACCAGCTGGCCAACCCTGCACCATCTGCCCTGAAGCCAGGCCCCCATCCCATCTGGAAAAGGAAATCAGCAGACAGCCACAGAGGACAGGACTGGGATGGGGGGCTGGGCAAGACACCAAACAGGGATGACGAAAGTTTCTGGGAAAAAAAAAAAGATTTAGGTCAATTTCTCTTTTTTTTTTCTTTCTTTATTTTCTGTACCATCTAATTATTTTTTTCCTAAACAAAGCACATCTATTGCTTTTTTATTCCAAACCACGAAATCAATGATGCTATTTTTAAAAACCCCCTCCCTTGGCCACTGAAAAGTTGGTTACAAATGCACGTTCTGAGGAAAAGAAAAACGACAGACATGTGGTTGGAAGAGATGGCGAGATGAAGCAGAGGGAGCGAGAGCCAGGAGGGTGGCTGCCCGCCCTTGCCAAACTCATCAGCCTAGAAGTTCAAGCTTTGCCCTGAGATGCTGGGGAACCAGCAGTTAAGCAGGACCTGTCCTTTGGGCCACAGGCAGGATCCCTCCTCTGGTGGCAGCATTTATGGGCATTTTAGCTGTTTCTGGATTTTGATTTCTCACAGCTTCTGGAAGAGAGAGGGAAGAAGCCCTCATTGATAGCTAACTCAGTCCTGATGGCCCTCCTGTCTCATCTACAAATAAAGCCAACATCCCCTGCCATATCCAGTGAGGGCATGGGATCATAATGAGCCAATGAGCAGACAGGGAAACTGAAGTTTAGGCTTGCACCACTGACTGCCCTGCAGTGGCGTTCTCTTATTCAGTTCTCTGGTGAATTCACCCCTGCTGACTCCACCCCTACACAGTCTGTTCCCTTCCATCTCTGGTCCCTCACTCAGCTGCCACCTCCAGAAAATGCCAGTTTTGTGCCCTCTGTGTCACACAGCTTCATCCTGGTGGACAGAGACAGGACATGAGCATCACCTAAAGTCAAGTAAAGAGAAGAACAGAAGCGAGTTATTACCTGGGAACCAAGTGAGGAAGAGGTATAAGGAGACCAGGGAGCATGGAAGGAGTTAAAGTGTGTATGTATGGAGAGGGCGGGGGGGGGGGCTAGAAACTGAATAGGCCATCCAGGGAGGGTCTCCCCGAGAAGGTGAGAGCGAGCAAGCATCATGGCTATGTGGGAAAGAGCATTACTGTAAGAGAGAACATGCGCACAGGCCTCATTGTGGGAGCTTGTATGTGCTATTCCTAGGACTGCAAGGAGGCCAGAGCAGCCAAAACCAGGTGTCTAGGTGAGAGTGGCAAGTGACAAGCTGAGAGAGGTGGAGGGTGGAGAGGGATGGACTGGTAGGCTGGTGGAAATGGGGGGCTGGGTGGGGACCGTGGGAAGGTTGAGTAGAAAAGGTCCAAGTTCTGATGGATGTATGTATTCATTTCTTTGTTTATTTTTATTTGTTTTATTTATTTGCTTTTAAATGTGTATGTGATAGAGGGGTCACATGTGTGCCCCTGTGCATGTGTGTGTGTGTGTGTGTGTAGGTCAGAGGGCAACTTGCAGGAGTTGGTTCTCTCTTTCCACCATATAGGTTCTGAGGATCAAACTGAGGCCTTTAGACTTGGTGGCAAATACCTTTACCTGCTGAGCTGTCTCACAGGCACTGGTTTATGTTTGAATAAGACCTTCCAGCTGTTTGGGGGGGGGGGGTCAGGTAAGGTGGCTGCTAGAACCAAAAGAAGGAAAAAAATGGGGTCAGAAGCCATGAAGGGGACATGCAGCTTCTAGGTGTGGTTTAAAAGCAGGCTAGTATTTCTTGGTGCTCTGGAAGTGAGGCACCTAAGATGATGGGTTGGACATAGAAGCAGCTGAGCAGATTTTAGACCCTGCAACCCACAGGTAGCAAGCCTTCTTGATGACATGAGCTAGACTTTGCCTGGTGACTTCACATGCAATGGCTAGACTCTTGAGAAAATCCCCTCACCTCTTGGTGCCATGCGTTGCCTCATCTTCAAACTGGAAACAGTTGTTCTCAGGCCTCAGTTTTCCAAGGCCTGTTAGCATGTGTCCCGTTAGCATGCTGGTTTATGCTAGCTGAGGCCAGTGTTTCCTAGGGACTGAGAGGTCCCAGTACAGGTGTCAGACAGACAATGTCCTGCCCTAGCTAAATGGACCTTGGGCCAAACAGCCACCTTTTCCATCTCCATTACCTCCTCTGCAAAAGGAAACTTACTTCACACAAACAAAGCAGCTGTCTGTGCTCCTAGCACACAGTAGGACCTCCACCAATGTGCAGAAGGAAAGAGTGGACTCGCCCTAGTGCAGCTGGACCCAGGTTCCCATAGCCACTCCTGGCCAGGGCAGCTGCAGCCCCAATGGGGTGTTTTTATCTCCAAGATTGCAGCAGGCTTGACAGCAGTGCTGCAACTCAGCCGAGTCCCTGCGTGTGTAGGCAAAGCTGCCGTTCCGAGGATCTAAAATTGCCTCCCTCTGATTGCTGCTATACAAGCCTGGGCACCGCTTGCTTCTCCCATCCAGTTGGGTCTATTTCAAGAACACATTGATGAACGCTGATTGAGCCTTGATTACTGCAAGCAGAGCAAGTGAGCTATCTCTCGGGCCAGCCCCCTCCCTAGCCTCTGTGGGATGTGCTTACTCCTACTTCGCCTCTATGGCCCACTGCCACCCAAGGGCCACCCAAAGAAGCGAAGAAGGGACAAAGCACATGGAACAGGACATCTCACACACATTTACCTCCTAAGATACTTTGTTGCATCCCTTCTCTTCAGAGCCACTCTCTCCTCTGCCAAACCCTCTGAATTTTCCAGCAGGAGCATGAGGGACAGAATGAGAGATTTGCATGTTGGGTTTTTAAGATCCCTGAGCTATTGGCCAGGGGAAAAGGATCTCTCATGCATTGTCCCTGTCACACACACATGTGCAGCCTCACTCATCCATGCACATGTTTGGCTGTGCTCGAGGCCACCTGGCTCATTGGACTGAACCTTAAACATCTTTCCTTTCCTCTACTGAACAATGGTACAAGCTCCAAACACATGGTCACATGCAAACTCTATGCTCACTTTTGTGTGTGCACATGTACCTGTGTTGTGTGGGGGGTACATGAGCACATGCATGCACGTATGTGTGTGGAAGTCACAGATCAACCTTGTGTGTGTGTCTTCCTCTGTTGCTCTCCACCTAGTCTTTTTTCTTTTTTTTTTTTTACCTTGAGACAGAGTTTCTTTGTGTAGCTCTGGATACCCTGGAACTAACTCTATAGACCAGGTTGGTCTCAAACTCACAGAGATCCACCTGCCTCTGCCTCCCAAGTGCTGGGATTAAAGGTGTGGGTCACCACCTCTGGGCCTTCATCTAATCTTTGAGGCAGGTCTCTCAGTAGGACCTGGGATCCACCTGTTTCCACCTCCCATTGTTGGATGGTAAGCATACACTACCATACTCACTCCACTTTCCCACGGATTCTGGGGATCCAGCTCTGGGAACATGCTGCCCCACAAGCGCTTTACTGACTGAGCAGTCTCCCCTGCCCCGTGGTCAGTTTTTCAGATACATTTGTGCCCACTTTGCCAGTGAGCACACTGAGGCTGGTGGAGCTGGTTTGGGGCTTCTTCCCTGAACCCTAGATCTCTGGTAAGTATGCTAGCTGTTGGCAAACCCTGGGGTGTGTCTTTATAAGCAGCCCTGGCTCTTTCCTTAGAGATTTGGTGCCAACAGGTGCAGCCAGGGCTGCATTATAAGGTACTATATGGGTGACAGGGTGGGGAGGTAGAGCAGTTGTAGCCCCCTCTGCTGCTTGGCAGATCCTGTGGCTCATGGGGTATGCAGGTACCCTCTCTCCTCTGCTGCTGTTACCACTATATCTCTAGCACCCACCCCTTCCTCTGGCACCCTTCTTTCCTAGTCAGCAGCTCACACCCTTCCCTGTCCTCCCTCTCTCTCTTTCCCTCCTCTACCTACTTCCTATAGTCTCCCCCTCCTCATCCAACCCTCTTCCTCTTGGCAGCCACTGCTCCCTCCCATCCCTGGGTGCTTGCCAGACCCAAAAGAGTGACAAGGGTAGACTTTCTGAGGACTGCTGCAAATGGACTGCAAGGCATCCCACCTGGGGACAGGGTGCACACCACAGCTCTTGGCTGTGACCCAAGCATTTCAGAACACCTTGAGGAAGGAAAGGGGACATCAAGGAGCCCTCCCCTAACATCCTGAAACAGATCATAGTGGCCAGGGCAAAGGGCCCAGGATAACCTCATCAGCCTGATCCCTTTCTACTGTGTAACCACCATGTTTTTGTTCTTCCTCCTGCCACAAGGACCCCCACATCTAACATCTTGCTGTTCCTCACAGCTAAAACTACTGCTGTTTAATTTCTGCCCCAGGCATAGAGCTGCTGGCTTTCTATGTCTGGCATTTGGGTGTTTTCACACACATACTTGCACACCCATGTATATGGAAATGCACACACACAGACATACACATACACACATAAGGACACACACATGCATGCACTCACACACATGCACATATGTGTGCAGACACACACACACACACACACACACACACACACACAACATTTCTTAAGTAGGAACCTGGGGGAGGAATCTGGGAGAGATGCTGTGAATTCGGGGTCTGGAGTCACACGGGCCTAATTTCAGATGTAGACCTGACACATTCTGGTTGTGTGATGCTGAGCAGGTCACCTAACCTCTCTGGGTCTCAGTTCCTTTTTCCCAGGTAGTGAGCATTTAAGGAGTGGAGGCATACAGAGTGCTTAATTTCCAGCCAAATCCCAGTTTTCACATCAGGAACTAGCCTTGTTCCAGAACTCATATCTGGGGGTAGAGAGTGGACTGCTGAACCATTCCCTTTGTGTCTAAGTGAGCCCTTGGTGGGTGGAGGAGGCTCCAAGGTCAAGGCTCTCAGGTACTTTTTGACCTATTATCCTCACAACATCACAGTTCCTCAGCCTGACAGGATGACACCATGACCTGCTACACACAGAAACCAATGATCAGAAGTCAGACTGGGCCTTACAGTACCCCAGCAAGGCCAGATATGACCCTCTCCATTACCTGGCATTGGACTTCAGGTCTATGATTGGGAAAGTGTCTCCAAAGCCCATGCCTGGGATGTAGGATTCAGGCAGGAGGTTTACACAGATCACAAGATTGTGCAGACCCTTACTCCCTACTTCTGTTGCTAGGCAACAGCTGCTCATTGTTGAGGGTACCAGTGGAGGATAAGCTGAGGGAGGCTGCTGCAGCTGGCTCTTTTCTTCACTAAGAAGCTGTCTCCCATCAGACACAGTGAGAATCAGAGATCCTATGATAAGCAGGGACTTGCCCAAGATCACTAGAGCTGTGAGAGAACACATCCTAACTCTGCAATATCACAGCTGACAGACTCCTGAGAGAACCTTGTTAGGATCCTTAGCAATGCTTGTTAGGATTCCTAACCCCAGGGTGACATTACTTCAGTAACAGTGGAACAGAGCCCACATTGCTGTGTGGCTGCAGGCAAGTCCTTCACCTTTCTGAGCCTGGTAAAGTGAGTGTGTGTGCACGCACACACTCCTGGAGCCTGGGCACAGAGTGGCCAGTGGCTTCATGAATAGACAATGGTCTTTATCTGTGAGGGGATAGCACATTGTCAGATGCAGATTTCACAGGGTTCTTGGTAGGATAAAGAAGAAAAAGGAAAATGTGGTGGCCTGAATGGTGGGATCAAGCTAGCTGATAAACAGTTGCCTAGCAACAGCTGGGGTCTGCTGATGCTGACTATAGGGAGGATTGGAGTCAGCAGTTTTCTCTTCCCCTCAACTTCTTCCCCTTCCATTTCCCTGACTCAGACCCTAGACCTGCTCCAGAAGAACTAGTAAGGGCTCCTCCTGCAACACTCCCCATAAGTGAGTGTTTGCTCAGCCCCATGAAACACAGCAAGAGCCAGTGCCCTGGAGCCAGGACTTACCTGGCCCCCAGCTACCCTGCGCAGTGTTATCTGAAGCATCATCTTACCTCTAACTCCAGCTGCTGGCACTGCAGAGTATCCCTCTGTGGCTATCCTGATCACAGAAAGTGGGGGGCTCTCATCAGTACCTACAGCAAGCCAGGGCTCTCAAGAGGCAGGACCTCAGCTTGGAGACTCCACCCAGCCAGAAAGTGCTTCCCAATACTCCCCAAAGCTAGTCCTAAGGGAACTGCTGTGAGTGCATGTATGAATGGCAGAAAGGAATGGCCTGGTGCTGCATAGATCATCTGAAGGTGCCCTGAGGACACCCAGCAATGAACTTAGTCAGAGACTGGATTCCACCTTTATCTAACTTTATCTGACCACACAGCTTAGGAAGTGGGAAATCCCTGGCCATCATCATCCCTAGCCTCAGTTTCCTTATCTGCCAAGTTGGGAGCTGAGAGTAGATGCCCAGGGCCTCACCTCAGTGGCTGTGAACATGACCCGGTTTCCCCACAAATGAGTATGGAAGCCCCTGAGATGGGTGTGGAGGCAAAGATAGCCCGGAAGGTTCCACTGGAGGCCAGGCCCTGTGCCTGGATCAGAAGGATGCTGTGGCATGTCTGACCTGTGTCATGAGAGATGTGTGTGGAGGGGCTGGCAGGAGGAGATGGTGTAAGAAAACTTACTCTGAACCCTGCCTGAAGCGGAAGTTGGGATGTGGAATGTGTGTGAGAGTTGGCATATATGTATATGTTAGATGTACGTACATACATGCACAGGCATGCATGCACACATACCACATACTTGTTTGCTATGTGCACACACATTGCTTTTCTCGTACAACATTTGGCCTCATTCTGGCCATGAAATCTTCCCATTGTCTTGGTCTTCCCATGGAAGGTGCTGCCATTCCCTGCCCAGCTAAGGAATGCAAGAGCTTCATAGCGAACCCAAGAGCCAAGCCTCTGAGGGGTACCCAGGGGCGGCAGCAGCTGGGAGCTCCAGAGCAGATGCCAGGTGCCAGCGATTGTTGATTTCATAGGGCCAGACCTTCAGCAAGCTTGTCCAGTCTGAAAAGGGGCCTGGGGCTTTGTTAAGTGTACCAGGGTCCTCATGGCCTGACTGGGCAACTCTGTCCCCAGGATCTCCCTCTGGTTTCTTGGACAAAGGCCTTCTAGCCTCTGTGTGTCTATATGTGTGTCTGTATCTTTGTGTGTGTGTTTATGTGTGTTTATGTGTGTTTGTGTGTCTGTGTCTATGTCTGTGTGTGTTTGTGTGTGTGTTTTTTTATGTGTGTGTGTGTTTGTGTCTGTCTGTCTGTGTCTATGTATGTCTGTGTGCCTGTGTGTGTC
>CAJQZJ010032121.1:7756149-7768908 GCA_907164525.1 Lophiomys imhausi
TGTGTGTGTGTGTGTGTGTGTCTATGTCTGGGGCCATCACCAGGACCACTGTCTGCCATTTATCTACATTCTATTGAAGCTTTCATCACTAGGTTGTCTGTCCCTTTCTATTGTCCATTTCAAAGGCCCCAGCAATGGTAGCATGCCAGGATGAGCATGACAACCTGACAGGAAGCACAGGTTTGAGCTCATTTCAGACACTCCAGGAACTCACAGAATACAATCTCATGACAGACCCATTTACCCAGCCACCACACCACATACCAGCATCTTGCCCCATAGAGACACACACACAGACACAAGCACACAGATCAGCAGAGCAGACCTGAGCCTATGGTATTCAAGGAACCATGACAGTGAGATGTCCTGGGACAGGAGCTGTGAAGCTAGAGTGGTCCTCCCAGCATGTGGTGGCCACGGCCGCTGAGCCCCACATTCCTGGAGGAAGGGCAAAGGCAGATAGAACCCTGCTGGAGTGCAGCAAGGGATGGAGAGGAAGACTTGGGTATGGGGATGAGGGAGAAGAAAGGCACTACAGGATCCAGCAGACACTCAGGAGCTGAAAAGGAAGGATAGGGAGGGCATGTCGAGGAGAAGCTGATATCTGCTTGGGCAACGGAAATCAGTCCAGCAATGTGTCCAAGAGTCAGACTGCTACAGATTTCAGGTGTCACCAAGCTCCCAGGAGGTCTGTGTAAGGAGACCATGACCAGAAACCCTGGACCCAGGGCTGAGTCTTCCAGATAGCTGTGGGAATGTCTCCTGCTTCCTCACCTGAGGCCACCTGTGAGACTCAGTCTAGAGCATTTTCAAGGTGCCTGGGGTCTCCAGGACATAAGCATTCCCTTGGGTTTCAGGATGTCCGCCATTCTGTCCCCAGCCCAGGAAACACATCACCACCACCTCCAACAGGGACAAGAAGACACCTAACCCCATTACTAAGGATCCCTCCCCCTATACTGCCACTGTTTCAGAGCTCCCTGGAATCCCTCATCTCTAACCAACTTCTTTGGGCTGGGAACCATTACTTCATTCCATTGAGCCTCTCTCTTAAGACAAATCAATAAACTAGGACCCCAGAAACAGAAAGTGATAGATTTAGAGTCCATCAGACCCACTGTGTGACTTTGGACAAGTCCCTTGAGTTCTCTATGCCTCATATTTTATGGAGAAATTGAATGTAACTCCAGCACCTCTAGCCATTGCAAGAGAATTTTTACAAACAATGCCAGCTTCCTGGTGCATGGCAAGTATTTAACCAATGGCAGGTGTGCTGTCTTGTCTGGGAGGTAAGTCCTTCTGAGTGTTTAAAAAAACCAAAGACAGCACACTGGTTTGTCATTGGCTCCTAGTCATCCCTGGTGCCTGGCAGAGTGGCTCCTTGTCCCTGCTCAGATAGGCATGCTAGAATCTCTCAGGCAGGTCTCACTGGCACAGCTGAGGAGACCAAGCACATGCTTCCCGGCTAGCAGAGGCAGAGAGAGAGAGACAGGACTGCCACTGTCCCCAGCTCCTTTGTGAAAGAGGGGTGGGACATATAAGCCCCTCACCAGGTCCATGTGGGAAGTGGGAGGGGCCTGAGGAAGACTTAGACAGGGAACAAGCCCCAAAGTGGGTCAACACTGGCCTGGATGCCAACCCACTTCCAGTCCCTGCTGCCCATGGGCCTGCGGCCACGGGCTGTCATCTCTGATTCTCTCCGCCCCTGCTTGCCCCGTTTTCTCCAAGGTCTCTTCTTGCCAGTGTGAGCTGAGGGAGGTTGGTGAGGCCTGTGGAGCTGCAGAGAAAGCCATTGCAGCATGTGCAGGCTTGTCCCCCACCCCCACCCTGACTTCACTTGGGGTGGGACCTATAGATATGTCATAGTACAGTGGGTAAAATAGAAATTAGGTGTAGGGAAGTAGCATATTTCCTCCACTCTGGGCTGTGTGGCTTCCGGAACTGGCTTCATTTCTTCTGGGCCTGTTTCCTCGTTCACAAAATGGACTATTACAAAGGTTGAATGAGGTAGCCTGGGCTTGCTGAGGGCCACTAGAAACTGCCAGATGTTTCTGGGTAATTGCTTCAGAATCAGTCAGACCCACCTAGGACCCTCCCTGGCTTTGACCCTTCTACCTGTGTGATTGAAGAACAAGTAACTAAATGTCTCATCTAAGAAAAAGACAGGCCCTCACCTTTTGGGTTATTGGACCTCAGCCTTGTGGGTTTACCATTAAGCCTCATGGGAGAGCTCTCAGACAGTGATGGCCACCAGAACAACATGGGAAGTCATTCACTGTGTGTCAGCTGAGTGTTTGAGTGACTGTGGGCAGTGGGAGCTAGCAGGGAAGAAGCCACATGGGCTCCAGATCCCAGGGTTGCTTTACCAACAGGGGGGCAGAAGATCCCATGATAGGCCAGAACTGAATTCTGAGGAGGGACCTTCATGGACACTCATAGCTCAGTCCAGCCATTCTTCCCTTGAAGAGTCTGAAGAAGGGTACTAGACCTGAATACCCCAATCTGGGGAGGGTGTCAGGTGCTGGTGTGTTCTCAGCTGCTCACGACCTGCACCTGCCAGGCAGCCTAGCTTGGGTACCACCCTGAGGGAGCTGCATGTGTGTTGCCCGTGCATGTGCTTGGAGACTAGAGGCTGACAATGGCTGCCTTCCCGATTGCTGTCCACCTTATCTACCTTGTGACACAGGGTCTCTTCTTGAACCAAGGGCTTCTGATTCACTTAGTCTGGCTGTCTTGCCCTGAAGATCCCTGCTCTTTTCCATGCCCATCCACCATTTACATGGGTACTAGGGATCCAAACTCCAACCCTTACTCACATTTACACAGCAACCACTTTGCTGCTGAGCCGTCTTCCTGGATCCACTTTATAGACAAGGTGGTGGAGAGGGTGAAGAGAGAGTTTGTGGAGTCTCTGAGCTTGAGGCCCAGGTCTGTTGCCTATAAACTTGAGAAAGGAGCTCCACATCTTGGTCTTGTCGACTGCAAAATAGAATGGTGATTTCCCCCTCTAGGGGACTCTATAGATGTCAGGGGACAAGGTTAGCTGAATGTTTTCAGCCTAGTCCTCAGCATAGGGGAACCTGGTTCCAAACAAATTAGAGCTATGATTGAGAGCCAGAGACACATGGCCAGACCCCGCCATCCTTCATTGCTGTCCTTTTAATGGTAACAATCAGCTCTCTGTGTTTGGCTCTAGGGGGTAGAAGGTAGCCTTCCCAGGGGCATCTCCCACATACTGCTTCACATGTACTCCTTCTCAGTAGAGAATCAAGGAAGGCCTTTCCCAGCCCCTCAAAGACAGAAATAGAGGGTTGCCTTTATAGGCACATAACTCCCTCTGTGGGTTATTGTCACAGGCATAACTCTTTGGTGACAGTATGAAAAAGAGAAAGATGTTTATCAAGAGTTAAGATATTTTGCCAGCCATAGTTGCTCAATCTCAGCACTCAGGAGGCAGAGGCAGGGAAATTGAGTTCTAGGCCAGCCTGGGCTACCTTATCTCAGAAAGAAGTAGGACATGGAGGTAGAGAGAGGCAGGGGGTGTTTACATCCAACAGGACAGAAATGGTCTACAATTGTGGAAATACTTAGCCTTGAGAACCTAGGAACCAAAAAAGTTGGGGGGGGGGATGATACACTTCAAGACTTTGAGAAGCAATATGGATAGAGAACTGAGGTCCACTGGCACGGTGCCCAGCCTTGGCCTATGTCCCCACTCTAACTGAGGCCAAAGGGGGAGTGCCCATAGCCTGATTTGAGATTGCATGTCTCCTGACACCCCGGCCCTGTGATTTCCAGGGCTGCGTTCATAGCTGCTCCTCTCTCTTGTGACCTCCTGCTCCAACTGTACCAGCCAGAGTCAGTGGCTGCACCCTCGGCTCCCCCAACGATTTCTGCCCAGTGTGGAGACCTCTAAGGCCCCTATCTCTGTCACCTCATGTCCCCACACAGCAAAGTGTTAGGACACAGCCTGAAGACAGTAATTGTCTTTCTGGAGCAATTCAGGTGACTAATGGCACTGTGGTACTGGCAGCTGTGACTGCTAATGATGTTAGAAACTGTCAAACTGAAGGTAATAATTGTCTCCTTAAAAAAGAAAAAAGAAAAAGAAAAAGAAAAAGCCTAGCTAATTAGCATAATCAGAAAGTAAATGGGCCAAGATTTCTAACCCAATTGGGGAGTGGGAGGAAGCTGAACATCAACTGTGATATAGAACTGGGAGGTTGGGGTCACCAGGTCAGAGGAAGAGGGGGGGCAGGAAGTGTGTATCTTTGGAGTGATCCTGTTGTGAGAGCCCAGGACATGTTATTTTGTTCAAAATGTGCTATTGGCATTTTTCCAATCTACCCCTTTGATGTGTGTTTACTGAACACCTGCTGGGAAGACAGCCAGGGAATCTGTCATTCTTGGCAAAAAGAAATGGGGGTCGAACTTGAAATTCTCAGAGGGTGCCCCTCTCCCCCAGTCTCCTCAGCCTTCTTCCTCTCCCAGAGAGGTTGGCTGCCTGGGTTGTCAAATTAAGATAACTTAATTCTAAGTCATGAAATGTCTGGCAGGTACTGAGGAGGGCTCTAGAAATTGATAAGAATCATCTGTCACTCCTCTCTTGTCACCATGAGATCCAAGCAGGCAAGGGCTGCCAGACCCATGTTCCTATGAGATGGATATAAAGGTAGACATTAGGCACTCACACTGAAGAAATCCCTGCCTCAGTCTATGAAGGAGAGTTCTGGTGGATGAAGCCACCATGAAGGGCTGCGAGTGAGAGTCCCAAGTGAGGAGGCTATGGGCTGAGTCCTGAGACTCTTAGGATCTGAAAGTCTCATCCCTCTAGCCAAGGCACCAACAACATGGACACAGGAGGGGAAGACACAAAACCAGCCTGGCTTTGGGGCAGGCACTTCATTGTTCCAGGTTCAAATCGTGCCTTCACCATGTGATAGTATTGGGAATTAGTCTTGGGAGATGATAAAAGTCTTTGTTTCCCTGAAAATTGTCCCTAAAACAAAGACTTGAGGCTCAACAGTATTTTTGGAAGCAACTTCAGGAAACACAGGTAGTGGAGTGAATTTATTACAATCTGTACAACAAATTACCCCTACCATTTATCAACCCATTAAACTAATCATTTCTGAGGACCAGGAGGAGCCAGTAAGTGGCTTGACTGGTGGTTGCTGCTCAGGATGTCTCTTAATGTGTCAGGGAGTTCCAAGAGCAGGAACATGCCCCACGGCTATGCCAATCAATGATCTGAGAAGCCTGGGAGATTGCCCATCTGATCCCTTCCTGTGGGTGGAGGGCTGGCTGCTCATGAAGGCATTTACTCTAGGCTGATTCTCATTTGCCGTTTCCCCTTAACCTGTTTGCTGGTCTGCATGCTAGATTGCTAGGCTGACTTAATGATGGCGTAATTGTGGCTTGTCTCTTCCAACACACAGTAAGTGCTCAATGGAGCATGTGAAAGTGTGACTTAGGGGTCACTATGATGGATGGTCTTGGGATAAGCTGGCAGGAACCACCATCCTTGGCAGATCTCTGTGGCCAGGCTCTCCTTGGTGCATTCTAACCCAGAGCTCATTGCTGCCATGCTCAGACCATCTAAGGAAGGGGACAGATGGTGACAAATGTCCTTACCCACTTCAGCGTGTGTGGGACTCAAGGCTTGGGGAGCATAATGCCGGATCAACACGTTGGACAAACCCCAACATGGGGCATAGCTAGAGCCAGCCTCACCTGAAGGTCCTGCTTTCACCGTTGTTAGCGGTGTTGAGTCTGTTTTGTTTGTCAATAATGTGATAGATATGGGATCCCACGGTGACAAAGGGCAGAGGTGTGGCCAGGTGTAAAAGCCTTTGGTGAGGTGACTGATGCTCTGGTCTCCCTTGGTTTCCTCATCTGTCTTTGTCTTGGTTGCCAGCTAGCCACAAGGATGTGTGACAATCAAACTCTACTTTTGTCTTAAAATTCTGAATGGTTTTTGACAAAAGGCTAGCATTTTTTTTTCTGGACCCTCAAGTCCAGCCCTTTATATAATGGAAACATTTCATCAGGACTTGAAGGGGTCGATAGGACACCTTTTGCTTCCAGAGTCCCACCCCTATTAACTGGTGGCTCAGGAAGCTGGTGAGAGCCACACCTTCAGGCTCTCTTGCCCTTTTACACATATAACTGGGCTTAGCCAGTGGAGCTTGGCAAGAGTCAGGAGGTTGGGAGAAGAATGAAAGCCAGACTCCAAAGTCACCTATTCGTCTTGCTGCAAACCCCACCCCAGTGACCTGAACAACACTGACCGCATTCTTTATGACAACTCCTCAGTCTGCTGGGCTTGATGTTGGCCTTCCTGTTTCTAGACTTACACCTATTTCCACCATATTTTGGTAGCTTCATCTCCTTCCCCGGGTTCAGTTAGGCTCACAGTTGCCACTCTCAGATGTTTACCTCCTTTGTTAATTTCCCCAACCATATCTTCAAATGCACCTCCATCTTACCACCTGAGTGCTTTTTGTTCCTATCAGCACCTGCCTGGCCTGCCTTCTCACAGAATTCTAGGGAAGATTAAACAAAATCCCAGAAGTAACCCTCTCCCTGGAGCACAGTGAGTACCCACAAAGCGCCCTGTTACTCTGGTTTATCTGCATCCAAATAGGGCTCTTAGGTATGGCCCTACACCACTCTACAGCTGAGTTTGCTGCCACAAAGACAACCAGACAGGCTGTAGCTAGGAACTTCTGGCTTTGAGAGTGAAACCTAGAATTTAAATTGTCCCTAAAGACCTCTTGTTTCCAACTCAAGGACTCTGAACTGCTCCCTGCTTCTCATTGTAGGACTTTATCTCCCTCTTCATCTCTCTCTCTCCATCTGGCTTATCCCCACTCCTATATGTTCTCCAGCCAACTAGCTGGCTCAGAGTCCACCCTGTCCTCTAAGGCTCAGGCCCTCCAACCTCGACCCTCCTCTGGAAATAGAAGCTCTCCATGACAAGACACAGATTCACACACAACCTTCCTCAACTCTACAGCCCCTGCCACAGAGCAACTGGTAGACCAGAGAGTCTAAAAAGACTTCTATAGTGTGACTAAGAGAGCACTGCACCAAACAAAGGTATAAACTGTGCCCAATGCTGACCCCATTTGGAGTAGTGCTGGGGCTCTCAGAGAAGATCAGCCAGAGGCCTCAACCAAATAGGCCCACAACTCTACAGAGTCCCAATTCCTGAGACTGACTGCTATAGCATATGGATGGGTGGCCTTTATGTCTCAAGGTCACATCTGTGCCATTCCCTGCTGTGCCCTTAAAACCTGACACAAGGATGAGGCCTCTTAAAGTATGCTGAGTGGAGGAGTGAAGATTCAGGTCTGGAAACTACTGCAGGGGCTGGCAGGGCTCTTCCTGAACCTCTATTTTAAAGTACCCTAACCTCGGAGTCTATGCAAGACCCATTCGAAATGTGGAAGAGCCATGTCTTCTCAAGGCAGTTTGATTCATGTAATACACACCATCACTGTTTCAATGAACTCTTCTCCCAGCTGGTCCCAGGGGGGTGGACTGAGGTGGAAGTGGAATTTTAAAGGAATGCTCTGAGGGCACTGCTAAGGGGACTGCAGGGAGAGTTTCTGGGAGATAAAGGCATGGCTGGACTGGGAAGGTGGGGTGGTGACAGTTCCCAGAAAGCTCCCCTCCAAGAGCCCATGGCCAAGTGTGTGAGCTGTACTGCCAGCATGCAGAGCTCCCGTACAGCCTTCAGAATCGCTGACTGGGAGACGAAGGCACAGAGATTATGTAGCGTTCCCACTGTTGACACATGGCCAGACATGCCACAGGCCTTTAATCCCAGCACTCAGGAGACAGAGTCAAGTGTCTGTCTGTGAGTTCAAGGCTAACCTGGTCTATATGGAGAGTTCCAGGTCAGTCAGAGCTACACAGTGCGACCCTTTCTTTAAGAGAAAGGGTAATATATGGCACAGAGGAAAATAAAGGCAGATAAGGTGCTGGGAATGTGAAGGGACATGGCTCAACAGGGGTCATAAAAGGGACGCCAGACTTGGCAGCATTTATGTCTGGACTTGGAGGAGATGAGACAGGAGAGACTTGTGTGGTCTGGGGGAACTGAATTCCACCTGGTGGGGACCAGGTAAGAAGAGGAGAAAGTAATATGTGGATGAGTGAATGAGGGAATGAATGGATGAATGAATGAGGAAAGGAATTAATGAATTAATGAGGTGTGAATGAATTAATGAATAAGAAGATTGAAGAACAAGGGAGTGAATGAATGGATGGATGGATTAGCCTCTTTACTGCTCTCACAGATAAGTCTTAACCGTTTACATTCATAGGGCTTTCAGGAGGCAGGAGAGGGGAAGAGGCTTGTGGGACACTGGAACCCAGTACACAGCTGGGCCTGATAGGAAACTGAAGGTCTCAGCCACCTCATGCCCCCAGAACAACCCAGGAAAGATGTGTAATCACAAGCTTGAAAGGCCAGCTGGGTGGGGAGTCTGGTTAGAATCAGTGATAACTGTTTTTACAGAGTAACTCTTCAAGAGGCCAGGGCAGAGACCGTCTCATCTTCCTCCAACCCACAGCAGTGGGCCAGGCCTCCTGCTCTGAACCAGCAGGAGAGAGAGCAAGATGCTGAAACAATAACATGCCATGAGGGAGCCCTTCCCCAGCTCCAAAGGGGGACCAGAGACCACAGGGGGCGCTGCAGAAGAACCTGTCTGACAGTCACTTGAAAAGAAGTTTCCTCCCTGACCCAGAACTGTACACAGGCTCCCAAGAGAAAAGTGAAGGAGGGGACAGTAGAATGGAAGGTGGACAGTAGAACAGAAGATGCTTGGACCATTGTCTGGGGCAAGACCAGTTGTCCAATCTCGTAACCCACCGCTGCCCTAGAAGTGGACCCTATCAATAGCCCCCCTTTGCAGATGTGAAAGTGAGACTCACAGAGGGTCTGTCACCTGCCTCTGGGTGACACTAGTGAATGTGGTCTTTGGGAGTCTTGGCCAGACTAGAAGTGGGTGGGGCTGCCTCCAGTAGACCCAGGAAAGGCGATAAACACTTTCAGAGTTGAGTGGATTGCAGACAGGGCTGGCTGAAGAGCTTGGAGTAGGCATTGGACTGGGCTTTGAAGTATAATCAAGAGTTTGCTTTGACTAAGAGAGACCTAATTATTTCTGTGTTTTGTATTGTGTTTGTTGTTATAAGAGAAAGAGACATATGTTGAACTGAAAGGGGGAGCTGTTGGTGGGGGGGAAAGATATTCCTTAAACTTAAAAAAAAAGGGAGGGGGAGGGGGGTGAGGGGGGAGGGGGGGGGAGGGTGGGACCAGAGGGGGGAGTAGGGAGGAGATTGCGACTGAGACGTAACTTGAAGAAATAAAAAATAAATTAAAAAAATAAAATAAAAAGAAGAGAGACCTGAGGATTCCTGGAGAGGGGATGTCACAGTGTGTCTGGGGAGGTTCTGGGAGACAAGGGCAAGCGGAACAGACAGGATGTGCCTGAATCTCTGTCCCTCTCCTTCCTCTGAGGTCTCAAGTCTGCCCTGCCACTGGGCCAATGAGAGAGAGCTTATACCTCTCAAGCAGTAATTTGCCCACAGTGTTCCCACTAGGGAATTTGACCCCAGGCTTCTCCCCAAAACCAGCATGAGTTATCTGAACTTTGTTACCCCCTCCATCGGAGAAGACAGTAAAAGGACAGGCCATCCATCATTCCAGCTACAGAATGTTCTGGTAAGTGACAAGACTGAACAGGGAAATGGGAGTCGGGGGATCAGCTGGATCCCAGGAAAAGAGGCAGGCTTGGCCGCTGGGCATGTAAACAGGACTTTGGGTGCATTGGGTGGGCCTAGGCCCAATGACAAGCCAATAGCCCCCTCAGGTCCACTCAGAAAGAGCAGAGTTAGTGTTCGGATTCATCAGAAGGGGCTGATTCCTTGTCAATAGGGTGTGTCAATCTGGATCAGTTTCCGTTCATGCCTCACACTGATGGGCATCAACCACTAACATGGAATCTCATCCTCCTGGTGATACAGAATAATTGGGTCCATTTCACAGAGGAGTAAACGAAGGCTCAGCCAGGTTAAATCCTATATCCTAGATGCTATACCCAGAAAAATAGCAGCTAGGGCTTGAATCTGGCTCCTCCCATATCAAAGACTATGGCCTTGTATTAGCAATACATAAGCCCACTTCAAAAGGCCACACACACTGTAGAGAGGCCTTCCCAGCTCCCTTGAGGTGACCTCTTGCTCTTGGCATCCCCATGATCCCATAGGCTCCTCTGAGGCACTATACTGTTTCCTGCACCCACAGCCTGCATAGGCCTTCAGGCTGGGGAGGGACCCCTGGGCTTCTGCTGAGGACACCTTAGACCTTCACGCATCTTTGGCAGTTGTTGTGAATGGACACTCAGCATGGAAGTGCAGCCAGCACTGTCCCCAAGCCAAGGTCTTTCAACTGTCCTCCATATATGACCAGCCACCCTTCTTGAATTCAAAGCCATTCCTATGCCCAGAGTAGAAGACTGAGGATATAGCCATGGGAAGCTTGAGGCTGAGCTTTTTGACTCTGAGCACAGTCCTCCCCTGGAGGATTGCCTACCCAGCCAAGGTTGAGGGATGAGACTGTGACAATGAATAGTTGCCATCTATCTCACTGTAGCACCATGCAGCGAGCATGGATGTGTCCCATCCTCCTGGGTCCCTCCCACAGGTCTTTATCAAAAGAGCTCCAACAGTCACACTAGCATGACATGTGCCTCAGTGAGTGTGCATAGCTGATGTGTGTGGGTGATGTTTCAAAAAGGCTGGTGTACAGAGGGTGTGAGACGATCCAGTGGCAACTGTTCTGTGTCTGTCAGCTATGGTTGAGTTCTCCTTCAGTGACAAACAGCCCCCTGCTCAGTGACGCTCATCAGCTGAGACTGAATCCTTGGTGTTCACCAGTGAATATACAAGTCTCTTAAGATTCTACTCCCTGAAGAGTACCTCTTGGGACCCAGAGTCAATGGGTAACACATTCTGAAGGTCACCACAGTAGAGGGTAAAGAGCACATGGCAGAGCAGGCTCTTAAAGCTGCAGCCAGAATTGACACACTGCTCTCCTGAGGCTAGAACCTGCAGAGGGGAAGTGGGATTCCCCCTGGGAATCTAGAGGAGGCTGTGAACAAGTTCTGAGTGCACCACCCAGCTTACAGTAGGTCAGACACCAATCAAACAGGAGCATCTACCGGAAAGAAAGCCGGGCTCCCTGCGCATTGCTGTGAGAAGAAATTTTGCATGGGGAATGGGCACATGTCCTCTGGAAGTGAACCTGTGGGCTGGCCTTTCATGGATATGTGTGTGAAAGTGTGGGAGAGCCTGAGGATGAACAGATTTGAGAACAGGCATGACAAGAACTGGGCAGCCAGAGGGTTCATGTGGAAGTGTGTACGTGCAGTCACAAAGGGGACATGCTTGCTCCAGCACAGCCCAGACCCAACTCCACAGGCCCTTCCACTGGAAGAAGGTGCCTCACAGATGGGAAACAGGGCATTCGCTCCCAGCGGGGCACTTAACTTCATTTGCCCTTGTTTGAGGACAGCTGTCTCCCCCCACACTGCTCTGGTTGCCCTGACCTTGATCTATGGATGTGGGGCCTTATATCTTTGGCTGCCAACTCTAGTGTAGGCCCTGACTAAGCCTCAGAAGTGACCCTGTGGGAGACACTCTGAGGGAGGAGGCTCCTGGGGGTAGAAGGTAGGTCTATTCCAGAGAAGACTTGGGGATTCTCCACACACTCTGGACTCCCCCAAACCACCAGCAGCTTTTCCCTCCTCTTGGTCTGTATCTCATTCATACATCCATGTCACATTGAATCGCCATCAAACCCACGTGGTAATTTTCCCTGTGGACATGTGAGGAGACTGTGGACTGCTTATATAGGAGGGGGCCGCAGACTGAGACCAGGCCACCAGACTCCCTATTCTGAGAAACCTCTCAACACACAGCCTGGAGGGGCCAGGCCTGAGGCTCCAGCCAAGGACCCTGGAGAGGTGGGGTAGGAATCTAGGTTTCTTGTCTTCTTCCCTGGGCTCTGAGGGGGCGACCTGTGCCCAGAAACCCATACCTTCTGACCCTAACATATTTTCAAAACTGTCCTCCCAAGCCACTTGATTGTCATGTTTTACACACACACACACACACACACACACACACACACACACACTTTCAGCTCCAAGCACACTACTTGAGAGATCCCCTAGCCATGGTGCTTCCCACTCTCTGCACCCCTGCCTCAATTTCCTGGCACCCACCACTCACTCTTCTCCTTGGACCCTTTGTGTAGACTGAGATACCTTCCAGGATCCCTTCCCTTCCTGCCTTCCCTGGCTCACTCTTGATTACCTGACCTCCTCCTCTGGAAAGCCTCCCACTTCAAGTCCACAGTGGAACTCCTGTCTATGGCCTGGAGAGTCAGGCCATATGAATCCCAGAACAGTGGCTTTCATGCCACAGGGATTCTTATCTTTCCTGCTGAGTTGTAGTACCCACTGAGGCAAGATTGCTAGTTACTTGAGTTACAAGATTGCAGAGACAGCCAGGGACAAGGGTGCCAAGATCTGAACAACGAGGTATCTGCTCTAGTGGGGGCTGCCAATACAAAGGCCCTGAGGTAGGGACAGGATTTATGGGCACTTATTTTACCCTGAACTCCCATCCTTGCCTTCCCCTCTGACACCCACCATTTCAGAGATGGGCTCTTTTCCCAGTCTCTGA
>CAJQZJ010032121.1:7771572-7782873 GCA_907164525.1 Lophiomys imhausi
TTCTTCTTCTTCTTCTTCTTCTTCTTCTTCTTCTTCTTCTTCTTCTTTTCTTTCTTCCTCCCTCCTTCCCTACTTCTCTCTTTCCCTCTTCCCCTCCCCTCCCTCTCCCTTCCATCCTCTTTCCTCTCTCTCCCCCTATCTCTTCTCTCTTCTTTCTTTCCCACTGCCATGAGGTGAGCACCTTTACTCCACAGCATACACCCTGCCTTGATGATCTGCCTCACCAAAGTCCTGAAAGTAACGGAAGAGAAGTGGCCATGGCCTGAATCCATGAGACAGACTAACTCTTCCCTCCCTGGAAGTTGCCATCTCAGGTGCTATCTATCACACTGACTGGGAGGAGCACACAGCCTGGTCATCCCCACCAGCAAGGACACAGGGCCTGACCTGTCTTAGGTGCTTTGGCGTGCCTCATCCAACCATTATTGTCATCTGTGCATCTGGGAGTGTTTCCAGGACCCCCAAAGGCTGCAGTCCTTGGCCAAGTAGTGAGAATGGCTACACAAATGCCCTAGTGCCTCTTGGGATCTGCCTATCTCTGCTTCCCAATGCAGCCTCGGCCTTTCTGTTGTCCTTTGCTTGTTTTCACATGGGTGTTAGAGATTCAAACTCATGCTTACAGAGCAAGCATTCTACCCACAGAGTATCTCCCTCAGTCCAGAATGTTTGATTTTTAAAACTACCATTTGAGTTGGTGACTCTGACTTAGGGCTTGGGATTGGGACAGAATTTCCAATGATTATGGAATTGGCCTTAAACAGACTTCTTCTGCCTTTTAAACTGTTTTTCTGCTAGGGCATTCTTGGCAGTTTCAATAATTCAGCCAAGATTTAATCCTTATTAAAAAAAAATCTATCTCGTTAGTATGCAGATTTGCTTTCACCTTTATGACTGCTGGGTAAGCTGGTGTGTATAACAAAGAACTGTTCTAACGTAAATTTTGTGATGATGTGCTAGTCAATGTTTGATTTGCATACCTATTTCATATACCTTGGGCTGCAGAGAGAGTTTAAAGAGCCCACTGTACCCAATGGTGACAAGGGACCTCTTAGTCCTGTGTGGGTTGAATGTGTGTGTACCCACAGGGGATTGGCTACAATCCTGGACCCTCAATTCAGGTGGGTGGGTCTGATGGTAAACACTGATTGTCAGCTTGACAGGACCCAGTATAAAAAAGAGACAAGCCTCTAGCACTCCTTACTGACAATATGACCAACTGTGACTTTACCACTCCTTAGGCTGGGGTCTACAATGTGACCACCTGTGACTATATCATTCTTTAGGCTGGGATCTACAATGTGACCAGCCACTTCACATTTCTGCCACCTTGGCCTTCCTGTTGTGATGAACTGCACCCTCAGACCGCAACATAAAAATAAACCTTTCCTACTTTAAATTGTTTTCATCAGGTATTTTATCACAGCAACAAAAGTAGCACATGTGGCCTACACTTGGGTTCTGTGCAGATGGTACCTGCGATGGAGCTTGGAAGGTACCATGTGACCTCTCCTGGTCCACTCCACACACAGGCATGCACATGTGCGTGATCCTCTCACATACCTCTAGGCATGACACTGGACACATGAAGGTACACTCTTGGGATGCATTAGCACAGTGGTTAGGCACCCACACTCAGACCCCAGACTTCCAGCTCTGTACCTGGGTACAGTATGTGCCCCACCCCCCTCTGTGCCTGCCTCAGATAAAAGATGGACAGGAATCATTCCTACCCCGTTGGCTTGTTAGAAATCAAGCACAACCTTCAAAGGCCTGTCACTGTGGCTATTTGAACCAAGTCTCCACAAGGAGTTCCCCATAATGCCTGTTCTCTGTGATTCAGCAGGAGCCAGTGTGTGCCAGTCTTGCCCAGGGTGTGCTGTCCTGCAGCCTGCCTCAGTTCTGCAGCCAGAGTCTTCATCTCATTCCTGTTTAATAGGCCATGAGACAGAGGTACTAAGAAATGAGTGATATTTCCAAACAGTGATTTTTTGTTCTATTTTGTTTTGGGTTTTTTGTTGTTTTTGTTTTGAGACAGGGTTTCTCTGTGTATCCCTGACTGCCCTGGACTCACTTTGTAGATCAGACTGGCCTTGAACTCACAGAGATCTGCCTGCTTCTGCCTCCCAAGTACCTCCCAAGTATGCCACCATGCTTGGCTTTTTTTGGGGGGGGGTAAACAGTGTTTTTTTTTGTTTGTTTTTGTTTTGTTTTTAGAGAGTTAACTGGCTCATGAAGGGTCAGAGGAGAACATATGAACTATGTGACGCCAGTGGGCAGGTCACCTGCTCTCTTAGCTTGATCTGTGAAGGGTCTTACATTCCCGTGTGCTGAAGCATTTACAGGGCTCATGTGACAGTGAGGGTTCTGGCACCAAGTGATCGCTCAGTAAGTACTTGCTGTGGTTATCCAGGGCTTACTTCAGGTTGTGTGGCTCCTGGATGGACTACTGGGGTAAGAATCCAGCCCTTCCCTCTTGTCAGCCCTGTTCTGGCCCAGAGCTCAACATCAAGTGGGGATGAAATGGGACTGAACCTGGTGCTTCCAACCAGACCCTGCAGGACATCACTTTGGGAGAGCACAATGCAGGAACAGTGTCTAGAGGAACTGCATGTGCAAGAGCCTGGACGTGTCTTTGGAAGGACCTTGAAAATATTGTCATAGACCAAATGCAGGTAGGACATATGTGAGAGAATCCAAGGCTCCCAGCTGCCTTGCACCAGGAGGGGACTTACTGGTCAGCAGTATTGGTCCCACTGTGTACAGGCTCCAAGGAACCACTGTCCCTTTTCCCACTAAGAGGAGAGGAATGAGCTGTGTCTGGGAATCATAGCAGAGATGAAATCATGTGAGGTTGGGGATCAATCAGGCAGGCTTCTTGGAGGTGGCTGCACTTCAGGCTGACCTTGGACCACCTCAGAAAGGCAGAGCTTACCAGCAGGGTGGTAGATAGAGGTCAACCAAGTGCCGCATGTGAGGACAGTTTCTGGATCCCTCCTGGTGGGTTTGTGCAAAGAACCCTAATCTCATTCCCATTTTACACACAAGAAAACTGAGGTCCAGGAAGGGTAGGACCCTTGCCTAAGGTTGGCTAAGTCCACAGCCAGCAGAGAACCCCAGTGCTTTGTGCTGGAAGAAGTTATTTAACCAGCCACATCCTGTGGTGCTGCCCAACCTGTCTTTGCGGACTTACTCCTGTGGTCACCTTGGCATGCTGGGGTGTCCATCTATGGATCCCTGCAGGTGAGAAAGATACAAATATTTGAATGTTCTGGTGTGTGGCCACACCTAGTGGTGATATGCTCCAGTGTGACTTGGGACAAGATAACAAGATAACCGCATGTCCTAGTACCTCCCTCAGGTTCTTAAGTCACACCTTACTTTTTAGCTCCTGGGCATTCAGTGGCTCTCCTGTGCCATCAGAATCAAGTCTCAGTTCTCTGAAGTGGTGGATGAGCCATCCACTCATCCTCTAGACTCTTCAATGAGATGTCACCAACACTGGTGTCTTGTGCCTTCAAGTCTAATACCCATAACTGTAGGGATTTGCTGGTGGGGAGATCCTGGGTCCAGAGCAAGGATATGAGTAAGGCATTCACAGCCCTTCTGGAAATCAAACACAACCAGCAAAGGCCTGTTTGCCCACAGCAGGGATTTTATTGGGTTGGATGGAGATTCTCCATCTTGCTACACTTCCAGCAAGCCTAAGAGATGGAAGTGGATGTTGTCATGGAGACAAAGTTAGCTTGAGCATCAGATGGGAGTCCTGAGCAGCAAGCCTGTACAAAGGTGAGGACAGCTGACCCCAAGGCATACATCATCCATATGCAGCAGCCTGGTGACTTGAGGTACCTTCTGTTTCCATAGGAGGAAATGCACTCAGAGAGGGGAAGGGACTTGTCCAAGGTCACACAGCAGGTTATTGGCAGCTCTAGGTATTCTTATTCCCACATCAGATCTTAGTGGCACCATGTTCTGATGAGCAGCTGTCAAAGATTACAAGAAAATCCAGGGACAAAATGAAGAGTGTGGCCTTAGAGGCAGGCAAGCCTGAATTGGGACCCCATCCCTGCAACTCTCCTGCTGTGTGTCTTTCAGCCAAGCACTCAACATCACAGTGCCTCTATGCGCCCATGTATCAGTGGTTAGCATGGGACATGTGCTTGAAAATACTATTGGTATTCATGTCTTCCTGGCTTTGCCACTGATAGCTAGGTGTCTTGAGTCGAACACTGCCCCCTCTTGGGGCCTCTGCTAATCCATAAAAGGATCTAAGTAACTAATATCCACAAACTAATTCCAGTTTGATGACCCATGGATCTAAGACTCAATGAATTCTCCAAGTTAAGGAAGAGAGGGAGTTTTAATAATAGTAACAGCAATAGTTCTGGCAACTATTTTTTTTTAATTTCTTCAAGTTACATCTCAATTGCAATCCCTTCCCTACTCCCCTCTTCTGGTCCCACCCTCCCACCCTCTTCCCCCTCAACCTCCCGCATCCACTTCCTTTTTTTAAGTTTAAGGTATATCTTTTCCCTCCAACAGCCTCCCCTTTCAGTTGAACCAATGGCTCTTTCTCTTATAACAACAAATATAATACAAAACAACAGAAATAATTAGGCCACAATTATGAGAATTATAAGGCTTAGCATACATTCCCAATGTCCAGTCCATACATATTTGGCACCTGACTTTAACATTCTACTATCTATCCATCCCCATGAGTTTAAAGTTCTATATCCAACTCACCTTCCATCCTAACTTGTAACACAATTTTAAAAACATCTTCTTAGATCCAGAACACCCTCTTAATTCCTAAACAACTCAAAATTTAACTATGAGACTCTAGCTATCTAGTCTTCAATCACCTCAGAGACCTGAGAGGGATAAATATATCTGGTTATATAGGAAGTGCAGGGCCAGCAGCTTCCAAAACTAAGAAATGACATACAAGTGGCTGCCTGGACAGTTCCCAATTTCTTTCCATACATTACAGCATCAATCTTCAGCCATTTGGCTGTGTTTCTCTGACAGACATTAATTGTAAAGCAGGAATTATGAAGGACTTGCCTACCCTATTGAGTCCCTATTATGTGTTAGGAACTCAACTAGATACCAGCCCTTCCAACCTTTATACCTATCACAAAACTGCCCCCAGTGAACTGTTGGCTTCCAGTGTTCTCTCTCTCTTACTTCATCCTGTATGCTAGCCAATCTCAGCTTACCCTAGCTTACATTTCACCTCCCGGCTGTTCACTGGCTTCCCAGTGCTCTCTGGCTCAAGTCTCAGTTTCGTTTTTTAATGTGGTGTGTGGGTGAGTCGCCCACTCAGACCCTGGATTCCTGAATGGAATCTCACCAACTCTGGAGCCTCTTCATTTAGTCCTCCCCCAGGGTCTCACACCCAGTAGGTGTTCAATAAATATTTGTTGAATCAAAGAATACACAGATGAAGCGTTTCTCTAAATGAGGCCACACAAACTGAAGTCATTTGCAAACCAGCCACAAGAGCTGGGCAAAATTCTGTGTGCCATGTCTATTTTTATTTACTTAAATATTTCCTTTTTTTAGATTAAATAAGAGTATCTCAAAAGGAAACTTTACATCATATTGTAGCTAAAAGACCAATATTACTTGCCAGAAATAGGCCTCCCTGAAAATGTACACAAGGTCAAAGCAGAAAGACATCCAGCATGTTCTAGACCGTGTTGCCCACCACAGCCTGAGGTGCAGGGCCTTTTATGCATGCTTGCTCCTGAGAGATATTAGCCTCTGCCTGGCACCAACCCAAGGCCCATCCTGTTCCATGAAAATTCCCCTGACTACTGCTAGGGCCTGGCAGCTGATATTTTGGAAGTGAGGTGTTACAGAGGCTACCAGCAGGTCATGAAGTGCCTGTGAGTTACCTGACAAATCTGAGGCTTTTTACAAGGGGACGCAGGTCCCACCTACAGCTACAGCTACAGCACACACACACACACACACACACACACACACACACACACACACACACTCGTCCCATGCTTCAGAGACAGCTCTTGGAACCCTACAATGCCAAGTTTGTGGTTCAACCCCATCTGCTTAGGGGACAAGACTTTCTGGATGCAGCTAGGCTGGGGTGCATGGGAGGGGGATGTTGGTGCTGAGGAGGTGAGAGTGCTGTGAAGAAAGTTTTAGAATCCAATAGGCAAGTCTAAGAGCTGTCTTAACAGCCAGGGGCAGCTTTCAGTGGGATGTCAAACAGATGCAGGGATGTGGAAAGTTGGAAATAAAAGCAGATCAAGAATATGAGAGGGGAGGGTCTGAAGAGGTGTCCCAGTGGTTAAGAGCACTGGCTGTTCTTCCAGAGGACCTGGATTTGATTCCCAGCACCCACATGGTGATTCACAACCATCTATAACTCCAGTTCCAGAGGATGCAAGATTTTCTTGGAAATCTGCAGGCCCCAGGCACACACAAATGAGCACACCCACATACAGACACATAAACTTAAAATGAACTGTTCTTTAAAGAGCAACATGATTATTCAGAGAATCAGTCTGCCTTCTGGCACAACTGGATCAGAGGGCTCCAACAACATTCATCAGGCCTGTCTGCCTCATTTCTGCCTTCCTCTACAATCCCTTATATTCAGGTAGGCTCTGTTTCAAGTGTGGCGGCCCCAGGTTTAGAAACCTGTTGGTGATTAAGACTTTTGGCAAAAGTCATTGGCCTAACATTTGTCATGTGCCCTTGCTCCGAGGTGATATGCCCTGACTGGCATGGCTCTGGTCACATTCCTGCTTGTGGAAGGGAGCTCTCTACCCAATCATATGATTGTAAGAAGTGGGGAGAAGGCCCTCCAGTGGGGGGAAAAAAACTGAGGTCCTGAGACTGGAAGACATTGAAATGATCATCAGGCAAGCAAAAGCAACCTTCCTCCTTGCTTCCCTAGTCTTGCTGGAAGCCACATCCGCATTTCTCCTGACAGTTTCACACACTCATCCATGCAGCAACCCCCACCCCAGCGGCATGTTCATGAATGGACCTAACTGTTATCCCAACCTGGGCTGGGACCTGGGAGGTCCTGGCAGGCTTGTCATTCTGGGCTCGGAATGACTGTTCCAAGAAAGCCTGTTTCTCTCTTCTCTCACTTGTCCTGCAAGAGGAGCTGTGGTCTGTGTCTCTACCATTGTGCCCCTGAGCCCAGACCAGCGCATGGCTCACAGGAGCTCTGGAAAGATTTGTTTGAAGTACACACAACACCTGGTAAACAGTCAGGGGTTGCCAGAGAGCACTAAGCCTCCATGCTTGTGGAAGTAAGTTTGGAGAAAGAGAAAAAATTCAGGTAGCTTTTGGGAATTGAGGCTAGAGACCCCAGGATGGATGAAAGCAGAGCACAGGAGCATTGAATGCCCAACTCAGGGACAGAAGCAGGAAGGTCACTGAAACTGGAGAGAATGAATTCTTTCTGAGTCTTTGGAGAACATGGAAAAGGCAGGCAAGGTCTTTTCCCAAAGTCTCCTAAGGAAGGAGCCAAAAGGTCTGGACTTGGGAAGAGAGGCAGTTAGGAGTAGCAGAGATGTTCTAGACAACCCCTCACACCTCAAGAGCTGGAAGCAGAGCACTTAGGGTCCTTAGCCACCCCTGGGTGTTTCCAGAATGTAGTTTTCTGTACACACAAACACACACACACACACACACACACACACAGAGAGAGAGAGAGAGAGAGAGAGAGAGAGAGAGAGAGAGAGAGAGAGAGAGAGAGATCTCCATGACCAGTTTTGGATTGGTAGTCTTTCCCTTCCTGGTAGCTCCAGGTAGAAACTTTGCTTCAAACAGAAGGCAGTAGTGGACAGGAGAGGTAGAGAGAGGGCAAGAGTCCTATCCAGCTCTCACAATGCTTCCAAGAGAGAAGGTGTGGCAGAGCCAGAGAAACCAAGAGATCAGTTAAGGTAGACCTTTGAGGCCAGGAGACTGAGGGAGGATGGAAACCAAGAAGAGGGAGAGGGTACAGGTCTGGGAAAGAAAGAAGGCCAGAGAGAGAGGAAGAGAGGAGGGGGCAAGCAGAAAGAAGAGGGGGGCAGGACTGAGGAAGGAGGGGAGCAGGGCAAAGTGAAAGAGGGAGGAGGGGAGCCGGGTAGAGAGAGGAAGAAGGAGGGAGTGGGCAGAGGGAGGAGGGAGGAGGGGAGGCCAGAAGGAGGAGAAGGCAGGCAGAGGGAGAAGGGGAAGGGCAGAAAGAAGAGAGGAGAAGGAGCAGGACAGAGGTAACTGGGAGAAAGGAGCAGGAGCAGAAAAGGTAGAAAAAGAGAAACACGAAGGCTGCAGGGTAGGGGCGGGTCAGACGGCGCGGACAAGCCCCGCCTAGTGGGCGTGTCCCAACAGCCCCGCCCCTCCGCCCGCCCCCGGAGCCCTAGCGAGCTGAGAGGTTGCAGGCGAGCTGTGCGAGCCCAGGAGCCCAGGAGCCCGCGTTCTAGCGCGGCCGAGCCCGGAGCGGCCCGCGCAGTCCCGGCCGCAGGTAGGAGGGAGGTTGGCGTCGGGGCACTGGGTGGAGGGCGGACCCCTAGGCTGCAGCACCCCGGTCCTCGCCCCCGACTTGCGCCGGCTGCAGCCCAGGAGGCGGGAGGATCTCAGAGGCCAGATGCCGTCGATGCCCTAGTTCATTCCCTGGCCGACGGTGGGGTGTCCAGGAGAGAGCCAGATCAACGTGCGCCACTTCCCCATTCACTAGGGGCGTGGAAATGGAGGGGCTAAGGACCACCTGAGAATGGGGGCATCTCCTTCCCATCCCCAGGCACCTCAAGCTCTCAGGAAACCTTAGCTGTAAGAAAGTGCACAGAAGCTGGGGGCTGAGCGCGCGCAAGCTGGCTCTGCTGCTCTGCTCACCAGAGAGACCCCCAGTGCAAGAGGCGGGTCGGGCCAGGACTTCCCGTGGTTTGTCTTCCCCAGGTGTCTACTCCTTCCTTTCTGTGGCAATGACCACAGGTTCTCCATGCTCAGTCTCTCTGCACCCATCCATCTCTGTCCCCATGGATGACACCGTCCTGTTCTGTGCTTGCTTTGGGCTTCTAACAAGAGCCTCAAAATGGGCAGCTCTGTACGGAGCCAGTAGCCTCTCGAATCAGACCTGAGTCTCAAGGAGAAAAAAAAAAATGGATTTTTGAAAGCCAATAGATAAGACCAAGATACCTGAGATCTACCGGCTGGACCTCCTGCCCACGAAGATCAGGGGTGAAATGGATTGTGGCCACATCAGGGAAGAGACTATAAGAGGAACGGGAAGCTAACTCTAGGTTTTCTATGGCTTACAGGGTGTGTGTTGGACAAGAGGAAAAAAAAAGGTGTGCTGGGTCGTGCCTATGTTCTCTGTTGTTGTGAACTTTGGTGGAAATAGTGGAGCCTGCAGACCCCAACTTCCAAATTGCAAAACAAAAGACATCTGTGGGAATTCAAAGTGTCCTTTAGTCTCCCCCCACCCTGTCTGGGAATAGATGAATCAGCCAGCCAGAGCAGGTCCTAGTCAAAGCCAAGGAGGGGAAGAGAAAGTGGCTCTCTGAGGTGTGAGACCCTGCCGAAAGGAGCAAAGGAGGGAGTTTTTCCCAGAGCAGGGGGGCAAAATGGCTGAGCCTCCCTTGAGCCTCAGAAGGGAATTGCCAGGCAGGCAGCAAACAAAGGAAGCGCTCTGTCTCCAGCCAAGTGCTGGCTTGGTGGCCAGTGACTAGAGGACAAACAGTGAGTCCCAGGCAATGGGACACAGGCAGGCCTGTCCTCAGAGCCTCTGTGGAGTGGGGTCCCCAAAGAAAGGCACAGGAGACAAGCAGCTACCACTGAGGGAGAAAATGATAATGGTCAGTCTTATTTCCAGTGGAAATATTATTCAGGGACACACATTTGTTGAGAAGTAAGGTCTCCCAGGTGAGGCTTTAATGAGGGGTCCCAGAGGCCAAGGAATAGGCAGTTAAGAGGGTGAAGATATGGCTAAGGAAGGATACACATAACTCCCCACTTGTGTCAGCCCACTATTTGACATTCCTGGAAATTCAGGAAAAAGGGCTGTGAATGTGTTTACCAGTGGCCCAAAACTCAATATATGTTCCAGAATAAAGCCTACCTGGTGGGAAGTGATTGCCTAATGGGTCAACTACCTGGGACCTGCCATTTTATCTACCTGTGTTAGTGAGGCAGGAAGGCTGTAAAATAAAATGCTTTCTTCAGACTCTGTCTCAGGAATGAATGAATGTGCCCTCAGCTGGGTACTGCTATTTCTTGGCCAGGTGACCTTGGATAAGTTCTAGTCCCCCTTGAAAAGAAGAGATGACATTTCAAAACCTTTAGGTGTGCCAAGCTTGTATTCCTACCCTAACCATGTACAACAGAAACTGCTCTAAACCCTACTTCAGAAGTGAGGAAAGGATGAGACAGAAGGGAACCAACTTGCCCAAGGTCACATAGCAAGGAGGACGCAAGGCAAAGATTTGACCCATTCTCTTCTGATTCCCAAGCCTAGGCTGCCATATTGTGCTTCCCTGGTCTCAGTCTTCACATCTGTAAAGTGGGATAGTCAAGTGAAGGGCACTAACAGTGGAATTTCATAGTGGACAGTGAGTCAGTCCCTATGGATCTGCTGTCAGAGAAATGGCCACTTCTCTTCCTTCCCAGCCAGTGGCATATCTAGAGTAACATTAAATTAATCGCCTCCCACAAAATACCATCCCTAGGAATGGCTGTGAGAGATTTCTCGGGTCACTTGGAATTCAGAGCTGTCTTCCTCCCCCACCCCCATCTCTTGCTTATGCTGGATGCTCCGCTGAGTGTGGACCCTAGCAAATCCAGCCTTGGCCACCATTTTAAGTCTTCTGCAATGTTCCCCATGACCTTGAGAGTGGGCGGTACGCCCATGCCTTTTCCTATTGCCTGTTCCATGGCACGCCAGGTAGCCCCTTGATCCCAAGCTGTGTTGACCCAGCCCCCTTCTTCCTCAGTTTCATTCCTGAAGCCGAGAGAGAGTCCCTTTGTCGCCTTGCTTGGTCCTAAAATGGAAATGTGGCAACAGGCCTGTCTTTGCCCAAATAGGAGCTGTCCCTTCCACTCAACTGTACAATGTCACCAATTCTTTACTTGGAGAATAGTGGCCAGCCCTTCCTGAGATGGAAATGACCTTAAAATGATTTCAGATGACCTTGAAATGACTTCGACTGCAAAGAGTAGCCCCTCTCCCAGCTAATGAGAACAGCCCCTCCCCCAGCTGATGAGTTCACCAAGCACCCCCTGCACCATGGTGGCTTGAGTGTGTGTGTGTGTGTGTGTGTGTGTGTGTGTGTGTGT
>CAJQZJ010032121.1:7782973-7817627 GCA_907164525.1 Lophiomys imhausi
AGAGAGAGAGAGAGAGAGAGAGACAGAGAGAGAGAGAGAGAGAGAGTTTTGCCCTATTCTCTGAAAGTCATTGTGAGGTAGTGGAGGCGAGCGTGGTCCCTGAGAAGGAAGAGAATGCAGGGTCAAAATTTAAGTCCCAAAATCGGCTTCCTGGGAGAAGTGTCTCTATGAACTTGTCAGACACCCAGCACTGTCAGTCTACTTCAGACTGACCCTGAACCCTCAGGGGTGGAAGCAGAGAGAGAAGCCCACGCAGAGCAGAGCCCTGTTTCCTGGTACAGGCAGTAGGTGAGAACACAAGCTGGGGGGTTGAACAGAGAGAGACCTGGGATTCAGACGTAAGCGGAGGAACAGTTTCCAAGAACCCTTATCCCCATGACAGTATTGCAACTACAGTAACAGCTGTCTTCACCTGCATGCTGACAATATGCTGGGAGTGGGGGGGGGGATGTGCCCCCATGCTGCGCTTTTGTGGCAGCATTTAATTTTCACAAGCTCCTGTGAGGTGTGTATAACTGTCCCTGTGCAGATGGAGTAACAAAGGACAATAAATGAAGCTGAGCCAGAACTCATCCATAAAGTCCCCTGCAGGAGATACCCGATGCTGTGAAGTGCAGGTACAGCCCAATAGAGAAACTACAGGGTCCCTAGGGTCCCCAGCACCTGAGCCTAACCACAGCTCCAGGAGGCCAGGTATCAGTCGACATAAGGCTCTTCAGTTAGGGGGAAGTTTGGAGACCTCTGCTGTCATGATACAGAACTGAGATTCTAGCTGAGGTCACCATCCTATTCCAACAGATCCGTGGCCCACACTTCATTTAAAGCTGGTATTGGTGGCCTGCACCCAGCCACCACCTTTCCCAAACTCCCGGGTATCTCTTCATTTGTCCCCACCACCTCCCTGCTCAGGAAGCCATTGAGAGCAGCCCAAGGAATCTGATATCAGTTCCATTACTGTGATCTGACATGACACAAAAAGTGGCATCTGATTCGATATGAGCTGCCTGCAGCGAATAGCCTTCTATTTTTATATTTCTCACAAATTGGAAATTACAAGGAGACCAGGTCTTGGAGAATGATTGGCCATGGCACTCTGGAGGTGGGGGAGATGTGCCGCTGGGTGGAACGGAGCATATTAGGGTGTTAGGCCCCCTTGGGTGGCAAAGGGGCCCCAGGCTTCTGGGGTTGAGTGTAATCCTGATGCAAAAACAAGGTAGGGAAGGCAGGAACTGGTGGCTGTTTGGGACAGCGACCTGCCACTCTGCTCACCTGTCAGTTGCCTGATGTCTGTAATACCAGTTTCTTGCGCCAGCTCTTGAGGTAGCTGGGTCCTAGACAGAGGGACATTCAAGGTCAAAGATGCCCTGGAAGGCATTGGCAGCAGGTTGCCTCCCTGGCCTTATTGCTTGAGAATAGCAGAGAGAGAGAGAGAGAGAGAGAGAGAGAGAACATGCAGCTGGCATGAGGAGGTGCGACACGGAGACATTTGGAATCAGTGTTTTGGTTGGCTGGAAATTGATGCTGACCACACAACCCTTGGTGATCAGCATAGCACTTTGCATTTTGTGAACCATGCCCTTGCTGGTGGGATGGAGAAGTAATCCAGGGGAAGAAAGTATGGTCCTGGAGAAGAATCTTTCATCAACCAAAAAGAATCTTGTTTTAAGCTAGGTTTCTTACAAATCTAAATCTGAACGACCTTGACCTAAATGAGTTCTCTTTGCAGGAGGGAGAGAACACTCACTCAACTAGTATGAAGGATTTCAGTCTTCAAAGCATTTTCTTAGTTGAGCCAGGTGCTCCAAACAAAGATAGTATTACCTTTACTATCCCATCTTTTGGGGAACCTGAGGCTTAGAGAGCTCTGGACCCTTTA
Organism: Lophiomys imhausi; assembly: GCA_907164525.1. Classification (NCBI taxonomy): domain Eukaryota; kingdom Metazoa; phylum Chordata; class Mammalia; order Rodentia; family Muridae; genus Lophiomys; species Lophiomys imhausi. The sequence continues at coordinate 7,784,850 of CAJQZJ010032121.1, forward strand.
CCTGTCCCCTGGCTTCCCAGCCAATGTGGATCCCCTTCACTGAGCCCTTCTTCTTGAGAAGGAGCCTCAGGAAGCGCCATGCTGGCAGGAGAGGAACCCACAGCACCCAGGGATCAAGGTGGGGGATGGCACAGGTGGGTTCAGCCCAGAGGCTGCAGAGTGAAGAGCCCTTCCTGCGTTTGTAGGAGCCTTACCTGGGCTCTGGCCAGAACCTGTCATCATCTAGATCATGTTCACAGTTTAGGGTTCAAAAGTGTGATCCTTCGACCTCAGCAGTAGCCAGATGTGGGAGAGGTAGAAACACGTACTCCCAAACAGGCCTGCGCGACACAGGCATGCTCCTCTGAGGGAATTGGGGCGACATGAGCCCCCCATCCTTTGTGAAGTTATATAGAGGAGCTTGTTGTCTCGGGCACTAGGAAGGATGTAGAACAATGTTCCTATGTGAACCAGATCACCTGAAGCCCACTGTTGGAGCATCATGTAGCTGCCAGCATGCTTGACACAAAGGGTGGGGTGGCTGGATGCAGGATGGAACCCCTAATCAGCATCACCTTGAACACTTGCCTTGCTGACGGTTGTGGCATCTTACAGGTTTGGGACACTTGCCTCTGGGGTGCAGAAGGTGAGGCAGGAGGCCTAGGGGCTTCTCCAGTCCCCTAGCAATGAGGTAACTGAACCTCCTGGCCACTCCTCTGACTGCTGCCTGAGTGCTCCACCTACAGCCCCTGGACAAGGCTGGGTCCCTCACTTCACCCACTCCAAGCCTGGTGCTGTGGTGAATGCTCTCCTGTAGCTCTGAGGCTGGGGGCAGGGAAGTAGGTGTCCTGCTTGTCAGCTGTGTTTGGATGGGGTTTTGTTGACATCAAACCCAGTGCTTTCCCATGTTGTTCACTTCTTTGAAAAGCACCTGAGCAGAAATAAGGGTGTGAGGAGGCAACATGAGGAGATAGGGCTCATCCTTTGCCGTCGCTGAGACTATTTTCAGAGCTTGAGATCAAGGGCTCATCTGTAATTTAAAAGAAAAGAAAAAATATAGCCCCCCACCCAAAAACAAAACAAAACAAAACAAAACAAAATCCAGCATCCATGGAGAAGGGTGAGAAGTGGTCTTGCAGCCACATATCTGTGAAAATGGGGTTTAAAGGCATGTGTGCATGCTACAAAGGCATTTAATAGGTTTCTTCAGGAAGGAAGAACAGAATGAACACACGAAGTCTTCCCCTGTTGCTGGCTCTGGGACATGATACCAAGCCAACTGCTGTACCAATGTCGTTTGTAAGGAAATAGAGTTGAAGAGCTGTCTCAGGTTAGTTCCCAGACACCTGACAGAGCTGGGACTCCATCAAGCCTGGGCTGGCATACCTAAGAAAGAAATGGAGAGTTGCCTCCTGCCTGGCTTTAGGCTTCAAGGACCATGGATATATCCCTTCCTTCTTTACTCTGCTGAAGAAGATAGTCATCAGTCTGCTGCACCCATTCCTGAGGCTCCAGGCAGTGTTGGGTGAGGGAAGCTGCCCACCCCACTTCCTCTTCACCCCCTGAATTTCTCCACGACACCCTCCCAAGACTAATGGCTGGTTAAGATAAGTGCTCTTTCTCCAAATGGCAGTGAATGGCAGTAATGACAGAGCAGATGTGGTACTGCTCATTTGCAAGAGCATTCAATGGAAATGCCAACCCAGGGGAGTTCAATAGCGGTGCTGCCAACAGCCTGCTCAAGGCAGTGCCATTGTCCTGGGCTGGGGCAGACCACCCCTCCCCAGCCTTGGTAACTCACTAGGTCCCAGGCGCAACTGAGTGTCCTTCTCAGGCTTGGGGCCCTCGGCTGCTCCTGGGACATCAGTCCGTGGCAGCTTTGGGAGACTTTCCAGGAGGCTTCTGGGGACCTAAACAAGTTAACTACTGGGACAGGCGTGGGCAGTCCACTGTACCAGATAGAATGTTCCATACCTACTGTATGTCAGGCTTTGTGAAAGAAGGGCTGCTCATTGTGGAAACTGGATCTTTTCAGGGACCCAGGTCACCATTCCTTCTCCCTCCCAGTCATCTGTATGGTTCCTTGAGTGACAGCCAAAAGCCAAACAGCTGGGGACCTTAGCAACAGGAGCTGAGGGTTAAGTGGGTGAATGGACAGGTGGTAGACATTTGATTCAGCCTTCCTAGATAGTATGCCACTGGGTTCTGAGGATTATCTGGGCTGACTGATCTTTGCCTGTCCACAGAATGAGAAGAAAGGGGGCTATGATGGTAGCTGGTAGAGCTGTGTGTAGCAACCAGCCCTACCCCTAATGCTGGGGCATCGGGGAGATGGTTGAGTATCTGGAGGTGGCATGTTAGAATTAGTTCAACAGAAGAGAGTGTCATTGCCCAAGACAGCTTCCGTTCACTCTTTGACCTAAAATGTCATTCTAACCTCCCATAATTGTCCCCATTGTAGCTCCCTAGAGCTAGAAAGCTACTTGTCACAATTTTGAAGGTAAAACCACAAACACACCCACTGCAAGTGGCCCCCTGTTACAGATGGGTAAACTGAGGTCCAGACAGTTGTCCTAGGCACAACAGGTGCTAGGACCCAGAACTTCTCACTAGCCTGACTGCTCTTTCCCCTGCCCCAAGCCGGCCCAGCTTGACTGTTGAGAAATTATTAAATAGAGTTGAAGGAAGGACTTGCGTTGCCGTGACAACGGAGCATGTGTCCTCGGGAGATAATGGCGTTGCACAAGGAGAGTGATGTGCGTGGAATGCTGATTCGGGAGCTTCTGGAGTGGGGGAGCCAGCGAGAGAGCAGAGGGGACTATGTCTAGGCATTATGCTCCCCAACAGGATGGGAGTTTGGGGATGGGATCCCTGCAGAGATGCTTGCTGCTGGTGAGTTTTTTTCTTTTCCAGCCTACCCAGAAAGGGACACTTGTCACTTTACTGTCATACAGAGTTAGGTAGAGGGGAGGCAACTCTGAGGCTGGGGTCATATCACCAAGAGACAGAGTTGGCCCTTGGCCTCGTCCCACTCCAGGGGAAAGCCTGACATAGGGGACAGGAACTAACTGCTGGGGTCTCCAGAGGAGTAGTGTCAGGTCTCTATAGAGCTCTGTTTCCCCCTGAGTAGTGAGGACAATGAATGTGAAGATTGTGCTGGACAGCCAGGAACAAGTCAGCCTAGAGAAAGAGAAAACTGCACACCTGCAGGACCAGAGGCATCAGTTTTGAAGTCAAAGTCAAATTCCCAACCATTTCTTTAGTTTCACAGTCCTGGGCTGGTCATGCATCTGTGAGGCTCAGTATCCTCAGCTGGAAAATTGGGGGGGGATGCCATTTCCCACCTCACAGGAGATTATAAGATGATGTACAGCATGGTAGGTGAAGCCACCAGCTAGTCCCAACCAGCTCCCTCAATAGCAGCCGCCATCCCTCATTAGTCCAAGGAGAAAGGCCAGGAGCAGGGGTTGCGGTGGCCATCTGTGAAGTTTCAAGAATGAAAGCCATGTAAGCCAGTGCGAGGGGCACAAGATACTTGTCCTAGGACATTAGTAGAATACACAAATGTCTCCATCAATGGTTTGCATGCTGTGTGCAACGTGTCCCTAAAGATCTGTGAGCGCGTCACACTGGAGGAGATGGGTTCTTTCCGCCAGCTGTGTAAATGACCACAGGCTGCAGGTCTTTTTGGAAAATAATCTTACCCATATCATTACCATATTATCTATTTCCTGAACAGCTGGTAAAGTGTATTCCCTCCCCTGAATTGATCAGGGAATCAGAGAGTATGAGGGTAACACCTTGAGGAACCCTGGAGTGCATCATTTGCATGCTGATAGGGACATGAGCTGGCTGTCACCCCATTCCTTCTTGGAAGCGGAAAGACAATGCTGGATTCTGGCATGTGGCCATTTAAGAAGTAGAGGGAGTGCTGAAAGTCCTAATAGAGATGAAAGCAGGTGACCATTTTGTGTTCAAGAACCTATCTGAGAAGACCCAGTCCTGGAGATTGTATCCTATTTGTGGGTACCCTCCAGTTGTTGGCTAAAAGGGTGGCGGGTTCAGGCTCCCCATACCTCCTGTCCCTCCAGTCAGAAGAGACTCAAGGGACTTATGACTCACTCGGTGGCCAATGAGTACTGTTCACATTCAGTCAGAATTTGGGCAACAATCTGATTTTTGAGGAGTTTGCTGGAAGAGTTTGAAATGATCAACCTCTCCCTGGTACCTCCCGCCCCCTCCCCTGCTCCTGTGATATGTTACCTGAGGACTCCCAACATCCTTCCTCAGCCTGTTTCCCTACCATTATCTGGGTCCCAGGCACTTACCTCGTCTTACTCTCCAAGTCCAAGTCCTAAAATGAGATGTTCAGTTTACACAAAGACCCTGTGTGACTAACTTTTAGCCCTACAACATTTGTCTTGGACTGTGACTCATAAAAAGGATTCCTTGCTCCAAGTGCCTAAGTCCTGCTCTGCCTGCCCCATCATAGTTTGTGGCAAACATCTGATCACCCTTTGACCCCAAGCAGAAGTTCATAGGCTTGCACTGACTTCTAGGGACTCAAAAAATTTGTTCAGTCTGTATGCTGTCTTCCGGGATTCTTGCTCTGTCAGGATTTTCGGTTTATAGGAGAGAGTGGAGGCACATAGCATGAAATTCCTCTGGAAAGCTGAGGGAAGGATTCAACACAGATGTGCTGGTGAAAGTGAACCTCCTGTAGAATCTTTATAAACATAAAATCAGCATTGGATCCCAGAACCTGATCATTTGCCGATTCTAAAAATACGGTATTGCCTTATTCTTGTAAAATACTCTAGGTCCATGGTTCTCAACTGGTGGATCATGACCCCTTGAGTGGGGGGGTCGAATGAATTTCTCACAAGAGTCACCTAAGACCATTGGAAAACATAGATATTTACATTATTATTTATAACCATAACAAAATTTACAGTTATGAAGTAGAAACAAAAAATAATTTTATGGTTGGGGGTTACCACAACATGAGGAACTGTGTTAAAGGGTTCCAGTGTTAGGAAGATTGAGAACCACTGCTCTAGGCATTTCTTTTTTCCCTGATTGAGATCTTATGAAAGGAGAAATGGGATTTGTTGTTTTCCAAATAGAAAACAGAATGCCTCACACACTTTTCTGAACTCCATTCCCACAGAGAACTGATACCCCAAAAAAGGACAACCTCTACCTTCACCTTCCTACTACCTCTCAGAGAAGTTCTCTGTTTAGGGATCAGAGAGGTATTATGTACCTTAAGACTGTCAATCAAAGGTCACTTGGGACCAAATAGTTACACACATGAGTAAGGGAGTTAGGGACAAGGTAACAGTAATGGCAGAGCTCAGCGCCCTCTCTAGGGGATGCAAATTCAAGTCTGAAAATTCTAAATAGACATCATATAATGCAAACTTGTCTAGACCAAAGACTACTGGTTTTGAGTGACCTTGGGTGACCTTGTTGATAGTATGCCTCTGGAAAGGCTGGATAAAGCCTGTGGCATTGTTGGAAGAGTGAATGGTATGCCCCCAGTGTGGATGCTTCACTGCTGAGCCATTTTGTGCCACCCAATCATGCCTCCTCCTGGCCTCACTTCTACGTGTCATTTACTAGAGATGTGTTTAGTTCAACTAGCCGCAGCAAGATTATTTATTTATTTTTATTTCCCCTCGAATTTGCATTCTGCTAACTCCCGTGGGAGTCTCCAGCATTCTGAAAGAGGCCAAATGGTTATTTAACCCCATGGGCTCTCACAGTGTGTTTTACAAGGCAGAGAGCCAAGTGAGAGTGCCAAGTGGTCACCCTGTCATTCATTTCCTGAGCCCAGCTAATCCTTCCGGTGGGCTGAGCTCAGGGCTTTTGCAGAGGCAGCCTTGGAACTGAGGCCCTCCAGAGAACCAGCCTGCTCCACCACAGGAGGCCAGGAAAGGAGCTGGGTTAGCATCCCTGGCTGGCCCTGTGAGGGTGCCTTGTGTCCAGTGCAGGGCTGGATGGGCAGGCATCTGCCTAAATGGAAGTCTGAGTTGAGTCATTCACTCAGCACCCCAACCTAGTTAGGATCCAACTTGAGGCCAAGTTTGAATTCAGATCATTCCCCCTGAGTGACCTTGGGTTCCTCAGTCTCAGGTTGCTTATGGTGAGTGTGAGCTCCCTCCTTCCCTGGGTACTTAGGAAGCTGTGCGCCTGGGTCTGCAGGACAGGAGACCCTTTCTGCCACGTTTTTTTCCCTCCCTCCCTCTTCCTCCTCCTTGCCATCTCCCCACCCTCTGCCTCCTCTTGTTTTTCCTTCTCACCCTCCTCACAACCCCTGCCCTCTCCACTCCTTCCTGCTTCACCTCTATACCCCATGCCTCCCTTCCCTATCTTGGATCCAGGGTGCTGATGCTGGGGGCAGCAGATATCCTGAGCTGGCACTCTTGGGGTCTACAGACCATGCTCAGAGCCAGTGGGAGAATGTGGGCCAGGCCTTTCTTTATAGGAAGCATCAGAGGACTCCAGCATGAGGTCACTGGGTGGCAAGGATCCTGGCTGCATAAGAAACAGCATCCAAAACACTATACAGAGATGGAGACAGAGCCCTGCAGCCCTGCTGCCTCTTGTGGGTTCTGCTTGCTGACCCAAGTGGGCTGGCATAGAGTGTTTATACCAAGGACCACAGCAGCTGCCACCCAACCAGCCTTTTGCCTTGTTTCCTGAGAGCCCCTTGTTAAACACTTGCCAGAACAATGTTGCTTTGGGGACCTACGCTATCCTTGGACCTTAAGGATGGAACTCAGGAGAACAAGCACACATCCAGCACTGTGTATGGTGCTGTGGAGTGCACTGAGTCCCATCTGTACAGAGCTAGCACTTCCCTCACAGAGACCAGGCAGTGGCGCCAAATACCCTCGGGTCAGTTTCCCTGTGTGCTGATGGCCCTGTGTCCCCACAGAGAACCATGCTTAGGAGCTTTGGCATCCAATCTAACCACCCTCTTCTGGACTTTGGGAGGCTTTCCTTATCTTAGCCTTAGTTGCCACCTCTGTGCAAAGGGGATGTGGTGAGGGGCTAAAGACATGTGTGTGAGTTACACAGAACATATTAAACACACAGGACACTTGAGTGGGTTGGATATGCAGCCCCACTGCAGTATAAACACACCTTTCTGCACATAAGGCCCTGTACAACAACTGGCTATGCCCAGAGAGAAATCCATGGTGCTGGTCCATCTGTGTTCATCTCTCAAGTGCCCTGGGAACTCGGTAAGAGACTACAAACTCCATCTCAAATCTCATCTCCCAGTACCCAGCATGGGACCTGGCTCACTCGATTGCCGAGCATATTAGACTGAAAATTACCTCAACAAAATGAGGTGCACCACCAGACACTGTAGATAATTAGGCATCAGAACAGGGTTTGGCAGGATGCCAATGGTGTGATGGAGAAAGGGGATGAGATCAGAATGAGGAAGCTAAGGTCACTGGAAAGCAGAGCCTTGCTCCTCTGTTTGCACACAGAGGGAAACCAAGGCACAGAGAGGGCAAGATGTTGGCTCAAGGCTACCCAGCTAGTGAGATATGACCTCAGAGCTCCCCATGGCTGGCAGGGTTGTGTCTGCAGTGAGCAGAGAGCCAGGGTCTCCTGGAGGAGAGACTCTTATTAGAGACCAGGTCTCATAGTCTAATGAGGGGTGCTGGCCAGACACCTCTCAGTATCTCCTAGGGCAAACCCCAACTGTCCCCCGTGCAGCTTATCTAACAGCCACAGGGAAATACAGTCTTCTTGAAGCCAGAGGGGTCCTAGGGTCTGTGGCCTCTTAGGTTTCCTCAGAGAGGAGCATTACATGTCCTTGGTGGTAAGTCCTGGAGGAAACTGTCTGCTGGGGACAGGCCACATACCAAAGGTAGGATTGCCCTTCTAGAGCCACCAAAATAGAGCAGTTGGCATATAGACCCAGAAGCCCAGCTGGCTGCCCTCTTTCAAACCTTGACACCCAGCTCCTGGCTAGGAGACTTTGACAGGTCATTTTGCTTCTCTCTGCCTCAGTTTACCCTTCTGTCAAATGGGATTACTGCTAATAAATAGCTTAATGGTTATTCAGAACAGCCACAGCTATTTGTACATTTGATGTTGTTCTCACACAAAGTTGATGTGCCTTCAGCTGTTTTCTCCCTGAAAGGGTCAAAGCCTCAGTTTCCTTTTGCCTGGGCAACTTCATCTCCCAACAGCACCAGCTCTCCCACTATGGCCATACCAGCTGGGATGGACTCTGAGGCCAGGGAGCTCAAGGCCTCAGAGAATTTACCTAGGCCTGATCCCAGGGTATACAAGCTGAGGGAGGTGGCGGGCCAGTTTCTGACTCCAGGGCCCAGGTTAAGTTCTGGGTGATCTGGGGCAGGTCCTTTGTCCTCTTGGTGTCATGTGTGTCGTGTCTGCAAGATGGGACTATTAGTCATGTAGTTTCCGTGTATCTTACTCTTCTCTGGTCCAGGCATGGAGCTGGAAACTACAACATTCTATAAGGGTTCTGGTGAGCCCTGAGAAAAGAAGTAACTTACAGGACCACCCCAGTGGGATGCTGGGAAAGCCACTACTTTCTAATAAGAACTACAGCTAGGAATGCTGCTGACCTCAGGGTATGTTGAGGTGTCAAGAGGTTTGCAGGTCTTGAATGAGGATGGAGAGGGTTCGAAGACTGGAAAGATAAAGTCACTCTGTGCCATGTGATCCTGAGCTGATGCCAGCCTTCTCTGAGCCCTGTGATGATATATAAGTGTGGTATAGAACCAGCCTGCACCAGGAAGGGCCCTTCTTTGGTCCCCTTGCATGTCAGCCGCGGATCCAAGAATGGGGTCTGTTATAGAGGTCCAGCTGGACACTCCATCAATCTTGCCCAATGTGGCCCTTTTTCCATGAACACCTGTCGACTTCCAGGACTCCTCCTCCCTCTGGCCTCTCTTCCCTGGGCTAGCTGTCATTGCTAGTTGCCCTCTCTGACAGTGCATACAAGGATGATCATCTTTTGCATGGCAGCTGGAACTGCCCCTTACTGGCACATCCTGTGTGTCCTGGTTTCAATTCTCACCACATTCTTGAAGCATGAAGCCAGCACAGGCCAAATCCCAACTAAGCACCCATCAGGGTCAGTTGGGAAGCCAACCCAACAAAATCTGAGGTCCCTACCTCACAGCTTCAGGGCCTAGCACACCTAAGTCACACTACCTAATCTCGGTGGATACTGCTGCTAGCAGTACTGCATTGTACATAGCAAGGTCAGAACTGAAAAGCCATCTGAGACCCCCCTGACTACAGCCCTAGGCTGGCAGGTCTCAGTTTCCTTCTCTATCTGGGGAATATTGATGCTCTCAGCTTATGTAGCCGCAATAAGTCTGGGCATGAGAACTCCTGTGACATGCCTGGAATACAGTAGGTGCCTAATACATGCAGAGCCTCTATGAAAGGATCCATGCACAAGGACTTGGGTACACAGCAGATGTCCCAAGGGTGGGCCTAGCATTTCCCTCTCAATCAGATAATAAAATGCATTGTTTCCTTTTGGCATGATTCCAAACCCAATATTAATTCCTTTCTTGAACCATCACAATTCTGAAAGGGATAAAAGCCAGTGGGGTTATTACAGCTGCTACAAGCCTCTGCCATTCCAGTAATTACTGAGCGGAGGGGAGGGAGCAAGATGCGGTAGCAGTGAGCCTAGCCAGGGAGGGAGAGAGGGGGAAGGGAGGTGAGGGAAGGAAGAGGAAAGGAGAAAGAGGGGAGACAGGAGAGGAGAGGGAGGAAGAGGGAGCAGGGAGAGAGGCAAGCAAGAGCAGAATTCAGGCCAAGCCTGTTATTCTGCCCCCTCCGGGCCCACAACTCACGGACTGGGACAATGGCACCCCTGACTATCAAGCCCTGGCTTCTCAGCCTCTGACTATTTTCCACCCACATGGCCATTCCGAGCCCTCTGAAGCCATAAGACAGAGGGAGAGTGTCCCTTGGGGTTTCCCTGTACTCCCTGCTTCACAGTTGGCCACTCGTTCAACTCTGGGCTAACCATCCCTAGGCCACCAGCAGGCTTCCAGGCCCTACTCCAGGGTGGAGCCCCAGTGCCCCAGTGGCCAAGACCAAGTCTCCATGTCTCTCTTGTACTCAATCTCCCAAGAGCCTCTGTGCTTCTGCTCCTGACCCTTGGAAATGTTTGTCACAGCTAGGGTGAGATCCAGATGCATGAGATAGTCCTGCCCATTTAGGATACAAAATAATAATAATTTAAACTGCTGACTCTTGTCTCTGAGACCCTGTATGATGTGACCCTGTAACCCCTCCACCTGATCTGTTTCCTTCTTGGCCACTCTGCTGTCTTTCAAATACTTAGAGTTTTTTCCCTCCTTGGGGGGGGGGGGTCTTTACATTGCTTTCCCACTGCTTAAAACACCATGTGCTAGAGTGTCACATTGCCAACTTCTTTTTTTTTTTAAAGATTTATTTATTTATTTTACATATATGAGAACTCTATCTGCATGTACCCTTGCATGCCAGAAGAGTGCATCAGATTCCAGTATAGATGGTTGTGAGCCACCATGTGGTGCTGGGAATTGAACTCAGGACCTCTGGAAGAGCAGACAGTGTTCTTAACCGCTGAGCCATCTCTCCAGCCCCACATTGCCAACTTCTAATTCAACTGAATTTTGTTGCTGTTGTGGCCAAATAAAACAAGCCCAAGGGTTACTTCTGACCCACTTGCCACATCTGATCTAGAGCTTCCAGCTCCACGCTCCTTCCTTGCAAAGTGTCTGCAGTTGAGGGACCCACAGAGCTCTTTGTGCTTGCTTTAGCTGTGTTTTTGTCAATGGCTTTAAGACTTGGTCAAAGAACCACACTGAGGAGGAATGGGCCAGCACCGAGACAGACACTCGCCACTATTTTCTTTCTGGTTTCTTTCATTAACTCCATCCTCTCAGAGACCCCTGTGTGAGTCTTCTGTTTGCCTGATGGTGTTATCCTTCTTGTGACCAGTCCCTATGTGCATTACCCCAGTCTAGCTCCCCTCTCAGCCTGTGACAGGGGGTGAGCTGGACCTCTTCCTCTTTGGGCTGAGGTAAAGAAAGACCCACAGCAAAGAGACTCATGTGTTTACACCTTGTGTGCCCCACTGGGACTGACAGGTTGACATTCTGGGACCAGAGTCTCACTCAGGGTACCAGACCCTTCATCCCTGCAATATCCCTGCTGGCATATTTCCACTCAACTGCAGCCAGGAGTGCTGGCCACAGACTATCAGTCCACCCACAATGGTGAATGTCCATGTAGTGCCTGAGATTTGATGAGTCCCTGTCAGCCAGTGCTGGAGTTCCCCTGCATACCCATGTGCCTGTTTATCCAGATAGGGATCAGAGAGGTGAGGCAGCTCACCCTGCATGGAGGAAGCTGGTGGGAGCTAAGGTCAGACTCAGTACTTAAGTGACTTCAGTACCAGGCAAGTCCCTGCATCCTGCTTTCTGTGTCCTCCCCGGGGCATCAGTTCAACACCAGCCTCCTTTGTTTGTGTTCAGATACAGACATGAAGTCACAGCTCTTGGCTCTGCAGCTCTTTCTGAGATGCTGCAGGTGTTCAGCTGAATCCATATATGCATTTCTAGAAAACAGAAATGGCAGCCTGGCTCCGTCAGGACCAGATCTTCCAAGTAACCCTGCCTAGGGGACCTGGGTTGGACTTGAAGATTTTGTGTACTGTCTTTCCTGAGGACCCAAGGGGCCAAGGAGTCTTAGAGCAACTTGTGACCATGGGGACCATCTTTGCCCACCAGTGCTGCTGCCACAGAATACCACAGACCAGTGCTGGATAATAACTAGAGACTCATGGCTCTGGAAGCTGAGAGTCTGTGGCAGATTAGAGGCATCAGAAGGGCTTTCTTGTTGAATCTTCCTGAGATATGACAAGAGAGAGGCCGAGAAGGTGGAACTCACTTTTGTAACAACCTACTCAAGTGACAATGACATTGGTGAGTGCCAAGCCTCACAACCAATTTGATCTCTGAAAGTCTCATTCAAGCCATAGTAAAGGACACTTTGTGGCATCCAACAGGTGCAGAGTACCTCGGCAAAAGAAAGGTTGTAAGTGCAAGCTAGAGAACATTAGCAAGATACCCCTTCCTTCTCAGCAACTACCTCTCTCTACCACACTTGAGTACAGGGTGGGCAGTCCACACTGCCTCAGAGTCCTCAAGTCTCTCTTCACACCAAAATCCCAGAGAAGGAATCTGATTGGCTATCTTAGGTCACATGGTCAGACCTGGCCTGAGGTGATTGGATCATTCTGAATAACTATGGTGGCTGGAGCCTACTGGGGTAGACAGTAGGACAACTGAGGACACTGGCCACAAAAGAAGCAACCACCTGAGGCTGCAGTCTGCATATCCTGATTCTGGAGCAGGTTCCATCTTCCACCTCTGGCTCTCCCTATCCTAAAGAATATAGGCTGCCTCTACCTGAGGCCACAGTTCTCCCTGATGTGGCCAGGCCCGGCCAGAATGGAGATAGACATTCAGGACAAGCCTACCACTGTGCAGGAGGCTCAAACTGAGCCAGCCACCTTGAGGAGGAGAAACAAGGGTGGCTGTGAAGTATTCCCATGAGGAGGATACATGGTGCTGGGTAACAGACTGCATGAAAGGGGTTGGAGGCCATGAACCACCACACACAGGGCATCTGAGGCACATCCCAGGCACAGTGCCCATGCCACCCATGGCTTTTTCTAGTCTCCTATGTGGGTGCCACAGAGCAGCACTTCCTTCCTGCGTTCCAGATTTTTCTGAGGGTTCCATAAGTTTAATTTGTGTCATTTTATTAAACAGCTTCTATAGAATGTTCTAGAAAAGAAATGTTAACATACAAGAAGAAAACAAATTCCATGACTGTCTGTTGGCATGTTTATGGGGCAGAACCTTAAATAGGACACTTAAAGACTTTTCCAAACTCCACCTACCATGCTATAAAATATAGGGCTCTTCCCTGTGCTCTGACATCATTTTTTATAACATTTCTGCATTTTTATATGGAAGATGGAGAAAAATATCAGCTAGAATAAACTTTAATTTTATATATTTAAAAAAAAGAAAGAAAATATCAGCCCAGTTCCTGATTGCCATGTCCTGAGCATTGTCCTACCCCAGCTCCTCTTTTCCCTTTGATAAAATTATGGAACACCCTGGCCATCATTACAGCTATCCCAACACAGTCCATCCTGCATGTCTCCACATCCACAGGCCAGTGCCAGGCTGCATGGACTCACTGAACTCACCCTGACTGGGGATGCTCTGCAGTTACAAGACACAGCCTTCATCCCAGCTGCTTCGCCCTGCCTGTTACCCCGCTGCTGACAGTCCAGCTCCATCTGATATAGCCTGCCCATTCACCTCCCTGCCCTTCATCCCCCCTCTTGTTCTGCAGACTCTGCGGAGGGAACCTTTAGGAGAGGACTCACCACAGAGAACCATCAGGTAAGATGAGCAAGCTGTACAAGGCATTCTGCCAGCCAGGCGGCGAATCATACCCTGGCAGATCTGAAAGCTGAACTTACCATGACTTGACAAGCTGGAGGAGACTGGCCCCATTGTATAGATGGGAAAACTATAGAAGTTCAGAGCACTCATGGGGATGACTCAGTCAACAAAGTACTTGACACAGCACTGGCGTGAGGCCCTGAGTTTGATTCCCAGAAACAGCACTTGGAGGAATGGGGATAAAAGGATTGCTGGAGCTTGCTGACTGCTGGTGTAGTTGATAGAATCATGATCACTAGGTTCAATGAGACATCTCAAGGGAATACACCTGGCTGTGATAGAGGCAGACTCCCAACTCTCTCCTTTGGTGTCTGTGTGTGTTCTCAGATGTGCTTGTGTTTCCGACACTCAGCATGGCATGGGGAGGACATGTAATCTCTGCACTGGGGAAGTAGAGACAGGAGGATCCTCAGGACTGACAGCCAACCAGCATAGCCTATTCGGTGAGCTCTGGACCCACAAAAGACACCAACTCAGAAATAATGGGCAGCTGCTGAGGATTGGAACTCAAGGTTGACCTCTGTCCCATATATGCACACACACACACACACACACACACACACACACACACACACACATGCACATGTGTACCTCCACAGACACATACATACACAAGACAGAATCAGCAGGAGTGTTACTAGTCATAGTACTAAATACTAGTACTCAGCTGGTAAAAGACAGAACTGAACTCAGGACTGATCTGAGGGAAGTTTCATACCCACACTACCTCTTTAATTGTAAACTACTCTGTCCTTCTACAACAACTCCAGGCCGCAAAGCTGCTGTCCACGTGGACTGGAGCTGACATCTCACGCCCACCCACCAGGACCCCTGCTGCCAAGTTTGTGCTACAAGACATGGCAACTGACAACAGCAAGGTGGCTGATGGGCAGATCTCTACTGAGGTCAGCGAGGCCCCTGTGGCCAGCGACAAGCCCAAAACCCTGGTGGTCAAGGTGCAGAAGAAAGCCGGGGACCTCCCTGACCGGGACACATGGAAGGGCCGCTTCGACTTCCTCATGTCTTGTGTGGGCTACGCCATTGGCCTGGGCAATGTGTGGAGGTTCCCTTACCTCTGTGGGAAAAATGGCGGTGGTAGGTGGCCACCTGGTGACCTCGGGGCCAGGTCTTTGCATCTTCTGGGTCTGGCTTAAGGAAAGGGAGGATCTTTGAGAGTGAGCCCTATTTGTCACCTCTTGTCCTTTCTTCAAGAATTCCCCAATGACAGTTGTTTGTAGCAGTGATACCATAACTTCTGTATCTTTTGCAAGAACTGGGGTACATTTTGAAGGAAGGATGCCTTTGGGCCTGGCCCTGATCCTGGGTACGGCTTTCTAGGCTGGACATGTGGGAATGGTGGGTGGGCCCCAAAGCTGCTGGAAGGACTCAGGGCCATGAGCATGTCTCTCCTCTCCAGGGGCCTTCCTGATCCCATATTTCCTGACGCTCATTTTTGCGGGTGTTCCGCTCTTCCTTCTGGAGTGCTCCCTAGGCCAGTATACCTCCATTGGGGGCCTGGGCGTGTGGAAGCTGGCCCCCATGTTCAAGGGTGAGTGGGGGGCCTGGGCATGTGGAGGGGCCTCACCCAACGTCTCTGGGTAAGAGGAAGCCTTGGACCCATTTCTGAGCTTGCCTAAGCAAGCCCTGTGCATGTTCTACCCCAGGTGTGGGCCTCGCGGCGGCCGTGCTATCCTTCTGGCTAAACATCTACTACATTGTCATCATCTCCTGGGCCATCTACTATCTGTATAACTCTTTCACCACGGTGAGTGGCTGCTGGTGGCCTACATGGGCTGTGGGAATCCCCAGTGTATTTGCTGGGTCAGTCCTTGAATGAGGGGTATAGCTTGTCTCCTATAGTATTTTCCCTGGGCAGACACACTGAGAGCCTTAATGTAGCACCCCAGTCATCCCACAATTGGATCAGATAGCCCATTTTGTATGGACTCAGATGGTGTGGGTTTGAATGATGACTCTTCTATCTACCAGTTATATAAATTTCAGAACCAGCTTTAACCTCTCTGAGAGCTCACTGCTCTCATGTATAAATGTGACCCAGCAATTCTGTCCCCAAAGAAGCAAAAACAGGGTCTCAGAAACACAGGGATCTATGCCCATGTGTTCACTGCATCATGTCTTATAAGAGCCAATGTTCAGAAGTAACCCAGGGTCCCCAGGGAACACGTGTGACTGAATGTACATGTGTGTGGTGGAATATTAATCAGCTTTAATGAAGGAAGACCCGTACTGTTGGCATGAAACCTAAAGACAGTTAGGCCCATCACAGAGAACAGATGCTGTACCATTCTACCTGAGTGTGCTCCTTAAAGTGGTCAGAGTCCGAGAGACAGAAGCATCAAGGCGGAGCCTGGAGGATGAGGAAGTAGTGCGTATGAGACAAAACACTCAGAATATGTTGCTGTACAATACTGTGTGAGCCTCCATGCTTCTCAGCTGCATACAGAACAGTATTTGATGAGGAAGAGGAAGGAAACAAAAATTGAAACTCACCCCATAAGTCATGGATAAAGAACTTAGAGCCGGGCTGGACATAGGACAGACCCTGTGTGCTGGGGTCACCCCTGTGGACTCAGGGTAGACACAGTGTAGCTTGGAAGCTGGTTCTCAGAGGAGGAGGACTTCATATTTGGATGGTGTGATCTTGTCTGCCTGCCTCTGAAAGCTGTTGGGAAGGAGAGGTGGGAAACGGCTGTGAGCAGGTGCGTGGGGTGATGAGGATGGGCAGGGTGAGTGGGGTCCTTTCTGGCCAGCCCCAGGGGCTTAGTGGGATATCTCTGTGACTCTTCCCTTGCAGACCCTGCCATGGAAACAGTGCGACAACCCCTGGAACACTGACCACTGCTTCTCCAACTACAGCCTGGTCAATACCACCAACATGACCAGCGCCGTGGTGGAGTTCTGGGAGTGAGTAGGGGTTGGGTATGGGCATGGGGAGGTTGTGTCAGCTGGGTGGCAGCAGGTAATGCGGCTTCTCCTTCAGCCATTCATCCCTGAATGTTTCTTGAACACCTACTGTGTGCCAGGCTAATTAGAGATCTGGGTATGCCAAAAGACAGTGACAGCAGCAGGCTACTCTCACTGGCAGGAAGATGTACAGGCCATCATCAAAGGTAGCCTGGACCATCCTGCAGGATGTGGCTGTTTACCATGACAGGGAGTTGAGGAGTGAGTGGGACAAGAGAAGGACTGTGTGTGTAGGCACAGTGAGCCAGGCAACTACCGAGGGTACCTGGTGAGGAGCTGTGCTAAGAGACAAGAGTGAGCTATGGGCCTTGGGAGATCTCAGTCTTCTGTTCTCTAGACTCAGATGAGAGTCCAGTGTACTACAAGGTCTCAGGCAGGAGAGTGACCTCCTGGTCCTACCTAGGACTTAGGAGGATCCCACGAGACTGGGTAGAGTAGATCAGAGGCAAAGGCTCAGTAGCTCAGGAGTTGCAGTAGACACCAACTCCTGCTGTGCACTCTCCAGTTGACTCCCTGTCCAAATCTCAAAGTTACGGTGTCACCAGAACCCTCAGGAAGGATATGGTCTGTGTCTGAGCCCTGGTCACTCACCTCCTGCTAGCCCTGTGTGACCCTTTCTTCTTTCCTTTGTCCCCAGGCGCAATATGCACCAGATGACAGATGGGCTGGACAAGCCAGGACAGATCCGCTGGCCACTAGCTATCACACTGGCCATTGCTTGGGTGCTTGTGTATTTCTGCATCTGGAAGGGTGTTGGTTGGACTGGAAAGGTAAGGATGTGTATACATAATGGAGCACACAGGAGAGGGGACAGGAACAAGAGGAGGTGTGTCCTGGGCCAGGGCACATGACTCCCTCAAGCTCCATTTAACTTGAGTTAATGGCCTTCCAGCTCTCTGTGCCTGGGTTCAAGCCAATGCCAGGCTCACAGGCATGACTGGTCTTGATAGGACCATAGCCAGATGCCAGGTGTTGCTCCAGGGCCACTGAACCAGCTTCCCCTGGCACTTTCTCTGTGGCACCATGTTTCCAGGGCAGGGACCCAGAGATGCCATCTTCTGTCCTGACCCACTGATGAAGGGATGGATGGTAGAGGTACAGATCCCTGAGTTCAGATCCCCATGTGATGGCTAGTTGGATCTGTGACCATGGGCATGTCACCTTCTCTCCCTGAAACTCATTTTCTTCCTGTGAGATAACACAAACCCAGTGGTTCACTGGCACCTGCGAGGATCTCCAGCATTAGGGAGGGGACTTGGCATTTTACCTCACTTACACCAGTGCAGATGTGGGCTGGAGGCATCAGGGTACTCACCCAGGACAGCATCTGGCCGCAAGTCCTGTTGAATAGTTTGGGGACAGGGTTAGCTGACTTACTTCTAGGCTCGGGTCTGAAGGGAGCAGAGGTGGTACCCACTCATGGTGCAGTCTGGTAGACCCCAGGACCCGTCAAGTCCTCAAACCCAGTGCAGGAGACCCCTCATCTGTCCCTAGGGCCTGAACAAGCAGAGTGGGTACAGGGATCTCTCAGGCTAACTCCAGGAAGCAGAAAAGTGGGCTTTTCTTTTCTGCTTTGTTCAGGGCCTCAGAGGAGAGTTGGCACCTCAGTCCCCTAAGGAATAGCTGTGTGTCCTTGGGCAAATCAAGAGACCCACCTGAGCTCGTCTCCTCATCCACTTGTGGGTCATCACAGTCTGAGAGATGATCAATGAAGAATGCTGGCCAATGTCTTCCACATGGAAAATCCCTGTTTAATACCATCAATAACTATTGGTGATGGTGGGGTGCCCAAATCCTGGCTGTATCCACAGATTGGTTACTTATTAGGGACAGAGAACAAGGGTCTCCCTCGCTGTATCATTTGGAGATGTTGATCCATCCATTATTGCTATCCTTCAACAAGTTTTCTATTGAACACCTACTATGTGCTCAGCTTCTTGCTGGGCGTGGAGAATAGAGAAGTACGGACAGGGGCTATGTGTTAGGCGTGGCCTGCGTCCTCATACTACAACCTCTCTGCTCGTCGGAGTTGAAAATCATATCCATTTGCTGGACAAGCAAAAATGAGGTTCAGAGAAGGTAAAAAAAAAAAAATGCCCAAAGTCACACAGCCTGCTACTCATACTGATGAGTGAGTCCTCTTTTTTTTTTTAAAGTTGGTTTCTTCATGGTTTGTGGGTGATTGTCCTAATCCCAAGGATCTCAGAGTCCAATAAGAGGGTTGAAGGGAACTCAGTACCTACTCATGCTCACCCAGCAATGTGGGGGTCACATCAGACTCAGGGGCAACCAGGGTCACAAGTGCAGTGTCACAGAGCAATTCTTTAGTGATGAGTCTGACAGACGACAGTTTAAATATATCCCTGCTGAACACAGAGACCACCATGCCCCAGTAGCCGCAGCTCCCACTTCCAGAAGGTTCTTAAGCAACGTAGGCCACAAGCTGGGAGAAGTTGATAGTTTTAGGTTCAGTAACTGGACAGCTGGAAGTTTTCCCAAGTGTGGAATAACACTTTTCAGATGAAGACTTGTATACAGGCTAGTTCAGTATTGCGTTTAGATTCCCCTATAGCTGGAAAGCCATAGGGGGAGCTGGCACCTCCCCAAGGACCTTCTGTAATTAAAGATCGTTTTCTTCCTGAGACAGTGAAGCAGCATTTAGGAACAAGCCTGGCCTGTGTGTTTTATCTTTACACACATTAAAGAGGAGACTCAGTCATTTGAGCCCTTTGCAAGGACATGTGGTCAGCCACACAGAAAAAGTAAGAACTGAAATGTTACATGATTGTCAGACACCTACCAAGAGTCCACTGAATGCCAGACTGTCCTAGGCATTGGGAGAACGGAGACGTCAGGCACGAGTGACCTGTTCCCCGTTGTAACGACTGACTAGGAGCTGTCCATGGGACCTTGTGTGCATCTCCACATGCACTGTAAACTTCCCCTGTTATCAAATGTATTACTCTGATAACGTAGAAATAAAAAAAATTAGAGGTAGGGGCTGGACATGGTGGCACACATTTCTGATCTCAGCACTCCAGAGGCAGAGGTAGGTGCCACTCTGTGCGTTTCAGACCAGCCCGGACTACATAATGAGTCCCGGTCTCAAAGAAAAACAAACAAAACCCCAAAATCAACAACAAAAATTAGAGCTCACTCCTGTAACCCAAACACTCAGAAAGATGAGGCAGGGGGATCACTGTGAGTTTGAGGCCAGCCACCCTGAGTATTCATGTTGGTCACGTGAGAGAATTCCAAGAACAGGGAGTGGCCTCTGGTTGGAGTGTGGGTGTCTCTCCTCCCAGAAGGGTGTGTCTTCTTCCTTGCCTGGCCGCAGACAGGCTGAGCCTCATATACACACCTAGGAGGAGGAGAGACATAGGATGGAAGAAGAGATGATGGGAATGGGAAGCCATTCCCACTCAGCCAGCCTTGGAGACTCCTTGGAGGGCCTTCAGAAAGGTGGGCACGCCTAGCAGCCTAGGAATCCGGGGATGGGGTGATTCCAGGAGGAGGAGGGGGAGGAACCGATCTGGCACTGCAGAGGGGCACAGCCCTACGGTCGGTCGGTCCTTTGCTTCTAGGTGGTCTACTTCTCAGCCACCTACCCCTACGTCATGCTCATCGTCCTCTTCTTCCGTGGAGTGACGCTGCCTGGGGCCAAGGAGGGGATCCTCTTCTACATCACGCCCAACTTCCGCAAGCTGTCAGATTCTGAGGTGAGTGCCCCGCCCCTTCCCACCCCACCGGGTTCCTCCAGGGTCGAAAGCATGCTGCAGCCAGGTACCTGTGCACCGGCAGGTGGAGCTGATGATCCCTGAGGACTCCCAGGGTGCCAAGGCTGGGATGATGATTCTGTATTAATTGGTTCTGAGGTTCTGATCCTCTGCCTGCAGGTGTGGCTTGACGCAGCTACCCAGATCTTCTTCTCCTATGGATTGGGCCTGGGGTCCCTGATTGCTCTCGGAAGCTACAACTCTTTCCACAACAATGTCTACAGGTGGGAAGGGGGCGGGTCCTGGGTCCTGAGGCTTCCTTCCTGATCACGCCCCCGACCACGCCTTCCTGGTTAAAGGCACATTGAGGCCACGCCCCAGGAATGGAGGCCAACCCCTCTGCCTCCTTGACTACCCCTGTAATGAACACCGTTCTCCTGCATTCCCTCTTGTCACACACTGGAGGCTGTCCTATTCATCTGAGACTACATCCCTCGTGGAATCTCCCTTTCCATGCCCTCTGTAGTAGTCACATCTACCCTGGCTATTTACATATTCAGTTCCTCTTTATCTTCTTAGGTGACCCTTTCTTTCCTGCTCAACCCTGCCTGGCTTGCTCTGGGCCTGTTCTTCTAGGGCCATTTGTAGTAGTTCCTCTTCTAGAATCTTCTCCCTTCCCTCAGAGATCACTGCCCTGGGGGTCCCACTATCCCATAGTCAACCTCCACTCACCTCCCTGTCCCTCCTGCTCTACAGGGACTCCATCATCGTTTGCTGCATCAACTCCTGCACCAGCATGTTTGCTGGCTTCGTCATCTTCTCCATTGTGGGCTTCATGGCTCATGTCACCAAGAGGTCCATTGCTGATGTGGCAGCCTCAGGTCAGCACTTACTGGGGAAGGCAGGACTTAACACAATGGTGAGTGTAGTCGTGAGGATTGTGAATGTGGGGCTGGAACATGGTCACCTCCGTGATACCAAACTCTCCAGGTTGCCCTTTCACCATAACTCCAAAAACATCGTCACTGTGTGGGTTGTGCCCAATCTGCTCCATGGCCATCAATACCTCAAGTCAGGAAGACACTCAGTGCCCAGCCCCTTTTGGCCAGGGCAAGCCAGAGCAGGAGGGAGTGTGTGCCTGGCAGAGGCACCCGAAGTTCAGGAAGGTGATGTGCCTTGTCCCTTGGGGAACTGAGTCATCTCAGAAGGAATGCTTTCTGCTGAGGTTCCTGTCTCACCCACAGGGGAACCCCCTCTTCCAATCTGATTTTCCTGGAAACCTCCAACCTCTCCCACCCCCACCTCCAAGCCCCAGACAAGCATCCCACATCTGCTCCACTTTATAACTTCCCACCTCATGAAGGATTCAGCTGCCCAAGGTCAAACAGAAGCCTCAGCCCCTCCCACCCTCTCCCTTCACCTCTGTACCAGACCTTCAGTTCCAGCATCTGTCCTCCACCTGCCTCCTTCATGTTTCTCCATCCAGCCTCTCCACATGTGCACTGTCCCTGCCACTGGCCAGGTCCCCATGGTCCCGCACTGGATGGTGGCCACAGCTCTGTACCACCGGTCTGCCTTCCCTCTGGACTCTCACTGCTTCCTAAGGGATGATAGTGCACATACAAGGTTACCCAAAGGATGAGCTGAGATCAAAACGAGCAAGTGATGTGTGCTGCTGGGTGTGCTCCTGGGTGTGCTGGGTGTGCTGCTGGGTTTGATGGTGGGTGTGATGGTGGCACTCACTCTCTCTTTTTCTTTCCTCTGTTTTGCCCTCCACACCAGGCCCTGGGCTGGCATTCCTGGCATACCCTGAGGCTGTGACACAGCTGCCCATCTCTCCCCTCTGGGCTATCCTCTTCTTCTCCATGCTGCTGATGCTGGGCATTGACAGCCAGGTGAGTCCCCTACTGCACCATGAGGACCCCCCATCAGGGCCAGCCTGGCCTTGGTAAAGCCCCCTACAGTGCCTGGAAGACCTGGCCCTGTACCATCCTGGCCCTGCGTCTGGCTACAGGCCCCTTATCTTCCCTTACAAGGCGGAGCCTAGGGTGGGTGTGTGGAGGCTGACTGGAGCAGGTGACTGACCCCATCCTTCCCCCAACAAGTTCTGTACTGTGGAGGGCTTCATCACTGCCCTGGTGGATGAGTACCCCAGGCTCCTCCGCAATCGCCGTGAACTCTTCATTGCTGCTGTGTGCATCGTGTCCTACCTGATTGGCCTCTCTAACATCACCCAGGTAGGCTGACCAGCCTCCGGCACCCCTCGGATTTTCCCCAGGGCTTGGCACCTCTTTTCATGCTAGGAAACATGTTCACCCCCAAGACCCAAAGCTTTCCAGCCTTTGGGCCTCCTTTCCTCAGGGTTAGCCTATGCTACCATCTTTCTTAGCATGGAGCACCATTGTGCCAAACCTCAGCACACCATTGTGAGGCCATTGAGTCCCAACATGGTAGGAGAGGCTGACTTTGAATTAGAAAGTATGGGACAAATCTAATGCAGGGCACATCCCAGCCATAAGCATCTGCTTCCTGGAGGAGGAGACAGGGTGATGTGGGGATGAGGGTGAAAGGAATGAAGACACTGAGGGGATGAGAAATGGAGGGAATGAGAGAGATGGGGAATCAGGGGGATTGGCATGATGGGTTAGGGGAGAGCGGGCTTGCAAATGAGACAGAATCAAGTCAGGAGTAGGGCCTTTGACACTGCCATTTGCCAAGTCCCTTCTGTTTATCTCGGAGAGGAATGTGCACATCTGCTGTGGGATGGCATGACCCTGGGATTCAGCAGTTATCATGATGGGCACTGCCATGTTGGCTTTGAGAGAGGTTGTGTTTTAAGGGTTGAAATTAATGTGCATACTAGCTTCCTTCTGAGAGGAAGTGCCAGGAGGGAAGTGGACAGTAGGATCAAGAGTGGCTGCCAGGGGTGCGAGGGGCTCTACCTCAGACAAGGAATCTAGGAGACACCTCTAGAAGCAAGTAACCCATTGAGCTGACTTAAGAGATGAGGCAGATCTAGTGTCGAGGTGAGGGGTGATGGGGGAGGGTTGGGGTGCTGCGGTGGAGTGGTGGTGTGGACTTTAGGGAAGCAAGCAGAAGAGACACAGCAGCCCTGCAGTAGGATTGATCTGGGGAGCTGGAGGGACAGGAGGAGGTGGAGAGCAGGAGAATGGGTGGGGATTCAAACCAGACCCTGCAGGCTCTGCAGTTAGATCTGATTTAAAAGGATAGCTCTGCCTACTGTTTCGTGTGAGTCAGGAAAGGGTTGAAGCTGGAAAGAATCGCTAAAGTATGCTGTCAACTGTCAATGGGTCAGTTGCTTTCTAGTCCTAATGAAAGTCCACTAGAAATGGGTTATCTCCCCCCACCACCCAGGCATCCTCCTGGCCCCAAGACGGTGAGCAGTCATGACCCTAAGTGCTTCTCTGCTCTGCCCTCAAGTTTTCCTGCTGCAGTGTACCCAATTCAAGCCTCGTCAGGCTCTTGGGACGGGAAGAGTTTGCAGGGATGGAGCTATGTCTGCACTTTTACACCTTTGTCTCTTTCAGGGCGGCATTTATGTCTTCAAACTTTTCGATTATTACTCTGCCAGTGGCATGAGCCTGCTGTTCCTGGTTTTCTTTGAGTGTATCTCCATTTCCTGGTTTTATGGTGAGAATCAGTCCTCCTTCCTCATTAATCCATCCATCCATCCATCTATCCAATCATTGTCCATTAATAATATATTGAACATGAAACCTTTATTTTGCCTTTTATAATGTTTCCACAAGTTTAGTTAACACAGGTGCTGGCTTCCCTGTTGAGAAAGTGTGACTGGGCTAGTTGCACACATTCATTTAAAATGCAAATCAGGAGCTGGAGAGATGGCTCAGAGGTTAAGAACACTTCCTGTTCTTGCATAGGACCCGAGTTCAGTTTCCAGCAACCCTCATGGAGACTCACAACCTCCTGTAACTCTAGTTCTAGGAGTTATTCAATTTCTTCTGGTCTCTGCAGACACTGTGTGAGCATGGCGCAATCACTTATACACATAAACTAAAGGTAAATAAATCCTAAAAAAATAAAATGCATTCGATCATGACTTCATAGATTTGAGGATAAAAAGATTGGTTTGAAATTCTATTAGGGGGCTAGTGAGATAGCTCAAAGCACCCACTACCAAGTCCGGCAACCTGAATTCCACCCCTGAACCCACCCACCTGTGGGAAGAGATAAGTGTTCCCACACGTTGTCCTCTTCCACACAAACAAAGTAAGTAAATGTGAAAAAAAAAGAAAAGAAAAAGCTATCTGAAAAAAGGGAACCCCAAACTACACAATTTTTTAAAGTCACATGCTTAATGATTTCAAGACTATGTATGATTGCAGGTGTGAACTATTCTAGAACAAATCACAAAAGAAAATTCTATTTTATTTGTTTCTTGTGGGGCCAAGTTTCCCCAAATGACTGCCTGAGAATCCAAAGACTAATAATGTCCTTTCCAAATGCCAGCTATCTCAGCAGGATTCACCTTCTAGAAGAGCCTAGCACCGTGCCCCTCCCCCATCACCCTCTTCCCATCACTGTCCCATTGACCCTCCTAATGGGTCCCATGCTCTGTGGCTTTCCACAGGGAGCAGGGACCTGCTCTGTCCCAAGCGCTTCAGGTTTTTCTTTTATCACTATCACTGATTTACTGAATTTGGAATTACCTTACAATTTGTCATCAGTTTCTCTCAGTAAGACCACCAAGGGGAAATGTCCCCTCTTGGCAAAGCCAGTGAAGGTGTGGCTGGGACAGGTGCCTGTGGGAGGAGCGCTAGGCAGGTTGTCTTTATGTATCCCCCTGACTTCATGTTACAGTGCCATAGGAACTGATTAAAACTAAAGTGCATGTCCCATGTAAGAGACAAGAACACTGGGATTCATAGAAGCAAGGGGACTTGCTCATGGCCACACCTGGAAGAAGTGGTAGAATTGAGTCCTAGACCGATGTCTTGGAAGCTCTCTCCTACTCCCATGTCACAGGTGTCAACCGGTTCTATGACAATATCCAGGAGATGGTTGGCTCCAGGCCCTGCATCTGGTGGAAGCTATGCTGGTCCTTTTTCACACCCATCATTGTGGCGGTAAGGATGGAGCATGACCAGCCACAGGGATGAAGCTAGCCTACTGGGATGAGGCAAACTGGGGTGCAGACAGCTCAGCTCCCTGTAGAAGACTTTTGGGAGTGAGGGCAGGAAAAAGCTCTCCAGGTCTTCTGCTCCCCACTCAAGTAACACTCCCCTCATGCCCCCCCACCATACTGTTTTCTGTGCATCCATGTTGAGCCCTGCTGGGGAACAATCACATGACTCTATCCTCATAGCCTCAGCAACCAGACTGTTGTCCTGAGTCAGTCACCCAGTGCAGCCTAACCCAGGAACCCAGGCTCCTGGCTTCCAGAGGCTTCTCTTCCTCAGCAGGTTTCATTCTCTCTTTGATGGGTACGTGAGGTCCTGAGGACCCTGGCAGTGACATGTCACGTCTTTGAGGTGGGGACTGGACTGCTGCCTATATTGTGCTGTGTGTAAGACCATGGTGGCCTGGAGAGGCCATCCAGCCCACTATGCAGGCTAGGCAGGTGGCCTCTTCTCCAGGCCTTTTCCAGAAAGGGGGTTCTGCAGCTGTGGAATGCCAGCTGCAGCGGAGGTAGGGCCTTGCTTGGTGTAGCCCCTCGGCTGACTGCCACGCCCTTCCCCACCTATAGGGCGTGTTTCTCTTCAGCGCTGTGCAGATGACCCCACTCACGATGGGAAGCTACGTTTTCCCCAAGTGGGGCCAGGGTGTGGGCTGGCTCATGGCCCTGTCCTCCATGGCGCTCATCCCTGGATACATGGCTTACATGTTCCTCACCCTAAAGGGCTCTCTGAAGCAGGTAAGCCCTTTTGCACTGGGGGAGATTGAAGTCTAGTTGGGAGGGCCTGAGGTGGCAAGCCAGTGCCAGTTAGACAGAGTGCATTTCTGAGACACTGGGAAACTGCCGGGGTGGAGGAGGGTGGCCCCCTGGAAACCTGAAGACAGGCCAAACTGAGTGGTAGAAGAATGTTCTTGGTAGTGTAGGACTGGAAGTTTGTATAAAGGTCCAGGTGTCAAAATGCCACAAGGTAAGATGGAAGATCAGTGTGGTTGGAGGGCAAATGGAGGATGGGGATGCTCAGGGAATATGGTGTAAGGATCTAAAAGGAAGGCTGTGGCAGGCAGAGGAACAGCAGGAACATGTCTAGGGTATTTGAAGAGCAGAGGTAGTCAGTGTGGGTAGAGTGGATAAGTGAGGAGGGTAGAACACGAGATGGGAGACATTGGGGTCTGAGAGGTGGCAGTGGCCAGACGGTGGAGGCCCTAGTAGGATCTGGCTTTTACATTGGATGAGGTAGGAGTTTGTTGGGTCCTGAAACATGGAGGCGGGCATTCTGACCAGTGTCCTGCTGCCGTGCTGAGGGTGGAGGGGAGGTGATGTCAAGAAAGGCATCGGAAAACTAGTCAGGAGCCTCTGGGTCCTGCAGATGAGAGCAGGTGTGTTCAGGTCGGATAGCCAGAATCGGAGGTGGGTTTGGTGGCAGAAGATAGATGGGAGGGCCCACTGCAAGGGGCCCTCACCACCACCCCTGCCTACAGCGTCTCCAGGTCATGATTCAGCCTAGTGAAGACATCGTGCGCCCTGAGAATGGCCCTGAGCAGCCACAGGCTGGCAGCTCTTCTAGCAAGGAAGCCTACATCTAGGGGGACATCCCCTTCAACACTAGCACCCTGACCTGGCTACACCCACACCCCTTGAAGACTGAAGACACTCTCTGTCTCCACCTACCTCAAGGGGCGGGTCCAGACACCATCACCATGAAGAGAGGGGAGGTGGGGGACAGTCTGACCCTGGGTGGGCCCTGAATAGGCAGCCACCCCTAGAAGGCTTTCACAGAGGCCTGGTGACTTTTCTCTCAGGCCCCTTAGCAGGAGCAGGTTGCTGGCCTTTGTAACTGCCACTGTAACTCATTTTTATGCTTCCAGAGAGGGTATTAGCTGAGGCCACACACTCCTGTCTTTTAGTCTTATTCAGACTGTTGTCCTGTGCCCCAACTGTAGACTGTTATCCAGACTTTTCTGTCTGCCTTGGCTCTGAACTGGTCATAGACCAGGGCTACTACATTTCGTTCATGGCCATCAAGAGCCAGCCGGCTCTGCCTCTTCCTTCTCAACTTCTCCTTCCAGAGGCAGCTTCCCAGACCCTCCCCCGACACACATCTGGTCTGTGGCTATTCACAGAGCAGTGTGAGAGGATCCTCTGTCCCTATGACCCTGTGACCCTGGCAGCCCAGTACCCCCTGCCCCACCTCCCTAGGTAGCATTAACAGCAGCGGCCCATCCAGAAGGGTCCTATGTGCCAAGGAGAAAAAATAAGCCACAAGCACAATTGCCTTTTTGTTGGTCACCATTCCAGGACTTTCTCCAAGTGGGAGCTGTGGTCCCTCTGAGCTGCCCAGTTTTGCACAAACAATGGCCAAGGATACCAAGGTGAAGGTTGTCTAAATCAGGACCAATCCAGCTCACCCTGGTTTCCCTCTTAGATTGTCACTGCCACTCTGTTCTTCTCTCTCTCCTCCCTCACCTTTCTGGAAATTTCTCAGATCTTTATGCCCACTAATGGAGGAGGGTTAATCCAGAGGCTCCACCCACCCTACCCTGGTACTGAGCTTCCCTTGCTAACCTGCTCCATTGGGAAGTGTCACATATCCCTTCCGGCCTTGGGCTCTGTGTTGGTGAAGCCAGTGAAACAGTTTCTGGAAAGTTCCAGAAACTCCATCTCTCTCCTCTGCCGAGAGGATGGGCTCCCATGTAGCAAAGTATATGTCTTGTCCCATAGCTCCTTAGCTTGATAGCTCTCAAACTGTGTTTATGACTAATCCTTAATAACTATGGTGAATAACTGTGACCGTGGGTTTTTTTGAATCTCTTGTCATTCTCATCCAAAAGTGACCAGCATACCAATTCTTGCAATAAGCTATCTCCCTCAGAGCATTAAGCACACTGTAGAAAATGCAAACACGTATGCACATAGAAATGCACACACATGCACACCCATCCTCACATGTGGCATTTAGCATCCCATGTGATATTGTGTAGGCAATCTACCAGCTCTTCCCGAGGCCACCTGTAAAAGGGTCGTGTGGTTGAGGCATCTGCCTGCTTGGTGGAGACTCTGGGACCAGCTTGCACAGGTGCCTGTCCTCAGAGTTCCCAGTATGGAATGCAAGGACCCTCCACTGTGTCTCATGGCCCTGTCCCTCCCCCACCTGTGTATGAAGCCCTTTAGGATGAGGGCAGGAGGTTTCCTTCTTGCTGCTCGTTTTTCTTTGATGTGAAACTGAGAACAAGTCTTTCTGAGATAAATGCAGTATATTTTATGTTCATAAGCACCTCTGAGATGTTTGGCAAGAAATCCCCTGATTTCCACCCAAACTACCTTATAGAGCACAATGTTAAGGGTCATACAATTACTGTGAGAACTGTGAATATGTGTAACTTTTCTTTTTTAGTTTTTGCCCAGAGGGAAGAAGATAATTGTATTATCACATATGCTTTTTTCTTTTGTTTGCAATAAGGATTTATTCTCAGAACACCAAGTAAATTTATCTCTATATAAAAAGTATATGTAATATATGCCTATTCAGACTATATACAGAGCCTGTTTTAAAAAAATTACAGTATTATTTAGTAAAATTATCTGTTCTATGGACCAAATGTAAAATATTTATACATGAAGATGTGTTTTAAATGTCTATAAATGATATCACAACTAGAGCACGGGCGTTATGTGCGTTTCTAAGAATTTAGAGAAAAAAATAATAAAGGTTCTATGATATGCGGTGTACTAGTTACTTTTCTGTTGCTGTGACAACATGCCATGACTAAGACAGCCTACCAGAGAAAAAGGTTATTTGGGCTTATGGTTCCAGAGGAATAAGAGTCCAGCATGGCAGGTATGCTGCAGGCATGGTGGCAGGAGGGGGAAGCTAAGGGGTCACATCTTGAACCACAAGCACAAAGCAGAGAGAGCAAACTGTAAGTGGACAAGGCTGTTTACTCTGAAAGCCCATCCCTGAGTGACAGACCTCCTCCACCACATCTGCACCACTCAAACCTCCACAACCAGCACTATAAGCTGGGCACCAATGTTTTAAATGCCCAAGACTCCGGAGGATGGTTCTCTTCTCAAATCAGCACACTCGCTGCAGACCTTCCTTTCTTAGGGATGGGAGCACACAATAGTCTCTTTCCTGGAGACAACACAACAAAGACACAAACTAATTCAGTCCCAGACCAAGAGAGACCTTGGCTCAAAAATCCACTGCAATAAAGCTGGACTTTCCTCAAAGAATGAGTAACATAATGAGGGAATTACTTGGATCTACTTGCGGGAGGCACTCTCAATTGTGTCAACCAGATAGAGATCTAAAGTGGGGGATGATAGAAGCACATTTGGTGTCATCAACTTGATTCATGCATTCTTCAGAATTTTAATTTTCTTAATCATGTTTAGAAAAAAATGTGACTTTGGCAGAGCTCTTGCAAGAATAGTTAAGCTGGACTCCTATGTTTGCTTAATCCAGGGTCCACTAATTGTAGGTACGCCATGTTCTCTGACTCTACCCCCCCCACACACACACACCCCTTCTCTTCCTCTGTCAGACCAGTCTGGGAAGAGAAACTACTATGAATTCCAAGGGATAAGAGATTTATTCAAGGATATAGTTGTTAGATAATTATGAGAATGTTTGGGAAATAAGAGCCTCAAAAGGGAACTTGAGTGACTAGAATGAGTATTGTCCACAGTCCTTGCCACCTCTTTGGCATACTGCCTCTAACTGCCCCACCTTCATAGAACACCTCTGAACTCCATGGGTGGGAGCTGAACTAGACTCAAAACCTGCACAAGTTGGAAAGTGCACCTGTGACTCCAACCATCATCCTAGCCTCTGAGAGCCATGAAAGGTCACTGTCCGCTGGAACCAACAACTTGCTTTGGAGCCTAAAAGAAGACCCTCAAAGAAACATTTATGACCCAGGAATTGGGCTGATGAGATAAGGAGTTCAATTTCCAAATCCCACGTGATGGAGAGAACCAATTCATCCAAATTGGCCTCTGACCCTGCCTGCCCAAACCCAACAAATGGAGATCACCTCATCTGCCTATTATGTCCCTTTGACTATGAGCCCTTCCTCTCCATCCCTCCTTCCCTCTTCTCCCTTTTCAACCATGCTCCTGCCTATGTTGTTCCAGGTCACCCTGAGGTGAGGGGCTTTGACTGGCTACCATGGTGCACCCTCACCACAGGTAGGGAGAGATGGGGCTCATCTCTCACCTACAGAGGCCAGATCCTGTGGAGCTGGGAGTCCGAGAAGCCTTTCCCCTTTGTTCTTGGACATGGTTTCAGGCAGGGTCTCAGGCAGTCCACACCAGCCAGGAATGCTGGAGAGCTGGAAAGCAGGAGCACTGCCCTCCCCCCAGAAAAGCCCAGCCTCTGTTGCTCACAGACATCAGGCAGAGTCTCCTGGTGCTGGTGGGAGCCCGAGTTGTCATATGCCAGAACAAGGGCAGATAACAGGCAAGGAGCTCAAGCTCCCACCTCACACCCTCTAGAGCATACACAGATAACACCCTACCACCTATCAGAGACATTCTGGGAAGGTCAGCTGAAGATGAGACTTTTAACATCAACTATATTTATGAATAACTATAAGCACTTAAAACAAATACAAACATTTATTACTAACAACTATCCCTAAGAATAACTATAAACCCCTATTATCTAACAACGAACCCTTTTAATAACTACAAACACCTATTATCTAACAACTGACTCTAACTTTTTAGAAGGATACAGTCTCTGGGGCAGGTCCTCAGTCATCAGGAACACCCCAGGAGTAGATCCTTATGGCATTTGGTCAACAGTCTTTCCTCAGGAACATCTCAGATGCTGGTCCTAGCTATTGCATTGAGATAGCAACTTCACTTTAGATGATGGTTGAGGGTTTCTTCTCTCTGGGACACCTCAGCTGTCCATAAGCCAACTTATTCAGTTTGTATTAGCCACTCAGCTACACTCTGCAACAATTGTCAGGGCTGGCCACCATTCTATTCAGACTGCCATTTGAACTGGTCAAAACCCTCTAGGCAAAAGCTGTGCCACAGAGTTTAGTCCTTGGCTTTTTGCTGCCTTGCTGAGGCCTTCTCTGATCACCAGCTTCTTTCTGTCTCAGGGAGAGCTGACCGTATTTTTTCAGCTCTGTTTGAGATCAGCTTTCAGTCTGCCTGCTTTGGCTCCACCAGATGATACAAGCATCTAACATGGGACTCTAGCATAGGAACTCTAAGGCTCCACCCATTTCGTCCTTCAATAGGGTCTCTCCTTGTTTCACCTGGCTTCAGCATAATCTGGGCTCTGCCCACTTGTAAATCTATTAGCAGCCGAAAACAATGCCAAGCCATAAACCTTATTTTTAGTCCATATGGTGCCATGCCAAATGCCCACTGGTGCCAAGTTGATCTTCATGCCCCCTTTTAAGAGTATCAGAAGCTGTATCAGAAGCCCCTAGATATTCACTTAAATCTAATTTATATTAACCTAACCCCCCTTATAGTCAGCCCCAGATCACACAACTCTGTGTGGACTAGGTGATTAATTCCTTGAGAATGACCTGCTGATGTTTGGGTTCCCTCTTAACACCATCCTGAGTCTTCTAAGGAGCAAGGGCACCCAGGGAACTTCACACAGCCATAATACTGTTATCTAACCCCTAGCCCACATCCAGTTTCCCTGACTGTCCTAAAGGTATACAGGATACAGTTTAGGGACACACCTGTTACCTGCTAAGCAGAGGTGAGGCTGGGGGCAGCCTAAGCCCACCTCTATGAACTGCATCAAGGCTTCCTATGCTACTCCTGGCTCTTCTCTGAAGTGATGGGCAGGTCAGCCCTATGAGCATTTCAAAAGAATGGAATTTCCCTTTTGAAGAGCAAATAAAGGATTAAATTAAGGAAACCACAGATATTCCCTAAACTACCCAGTAATCAAGTTGCTAAGAGACAAGCAACATTTGCTTATCTAAATACAAGAGATGGATAGGGCATCTTCAAAAACCCCAAGAGATCTGCAGAATATGGCATTCAAAGACGTTATCTTAAATTAAGATTTTCTTTTTTTTTTTTATCTTCAGACATATGGTTTTTTGAGACAGGGTTTCTCTGTGTAGCCCTGGCTGTCCTGGACTCACTTTGTAGACCAGGCTGGCCTCGAACTCGCAAAGATCTGCCTGCCTCTGCCTCCCAAGTGCTGGGATTAAAGGTGTGCGCCACCACTGCCCGGCTCTTTTTTTTTTTTATATCGAGACATATCAGCTCCTGACAGCACCCCCTATTCTACTCCAAGTAGAAGATAAGCATCGAAGAATCTCCACTGTAAGATGGTTGAATTAGTGGCAAGCCTATCTCTTGGCATGAAAAAAACCCCTTGCACCAACTGCAGACAGAC
>CAJQZJ010032121.1:7818027-7855589 GCA_907164525.1 Lophiomys imhausi
TGGGATTAAAGGTGTGCGCCACCACTGCCCGGCTCTTTTTTTTTTTTATATCGAGACATATCAGCTCCTGACAGCACCCCCTATTCTACTCCAAGTAGAAGATAAGCATCGAAGAATCTCCACTGTAAGATGGTTGAATTAGTGGCAAGCCTATCTCTTGGCATGAAAAAACCCCTTGCACCAACTGCAGACAGACTGCTGTCCAAAAAGGACAAAACTTGGTAGCAGGGAAGTCGACAGCCTAGCTCTGCCAAGACAGGGTAGGTAAGTCCTTCATAATCCCTGCCCTACAACAAATGTCTGTCAGAGAAACAGGACCCAAAGGCTGAAGACTGATGCAGGAATGTATGGAGAGAAAATGGGAACTGTCCAGGCAGTCATTGGTATTTCATTTCTTAGTTTTGGAAGCTGCAGGCCCTGCACTTCCTATATAAGCAGATATATTTATCCCTCTCAGGTCTCTGAGGTGGTTGAAGAATAGACAGCTAGAGTCTCATAGTTAAATTTTGAGTTATTTAGGAATCAGGAGGGTGTTATAGATCTAAGAAGATACTCTTAAAAGTGTGTTGCAAGTTAGTATGAATGTTGAGTCAGATATAGACCTTTAAACTCATGGAGATGGTTAGATAGTAGAATGTTAAAGTCAGGGGCCAAATATGTATAAACTGGACATTGGGAAGGTATACTGGCCCATTTAACTCTCATAAATGTGGCATATTTATATCTGTTGTTTTGTATAATATTTACTGTTGTAAGAGAAGGAACCATCTGTTGGACTGAAAGGGGAAACTTCTGGGGGGAAGAGGGTGGAAGGGCGGGTTAGGAGGGGGGAATAGGGAGGAGTTTGTGACTGAGATGTAACTTGAAGAAAAAAAAATAAAGTATTTAAAAAAAAATTAAGGAAACCACCCCAGGATAAGGGCTTCCCCCCAGAGGCCCCTTCCCATCATGGGGCTTGTCTGCCCCTGACTGTAGCCTTCCTGACTTCCCTCCAGTCACAGCGCCTACAGCTCAGACTTCAGAGGAAATCAGCTTCATCCTTTAAACTTCCTAGTGACTTTCCTTACCTGGGCCTTCTCTGCCCCTCCCTGCCCTCAGTGAATGAGCAAGGTGCTCTGGGTAGGTGCCAGTTTCTCTCCTTTTCAGCTTTCCAGGAGGAAGCTGGAAAGAGGTGAGAGGGTTCAGGGCTGGGAAGACTCTTCAAATGCTTCTAAGTCCTATTGGAGGCTTGAATTGTTTTCAGTGCCAGCAGTGTGCATTGATGTCCCCTGGGGGAGCATGGCTGCTGCAGAATGTTACTCACTAGGCTCGGAATGTGGTCTAAATGACTGGGAATCCAACAAGTAATTGGGTACAGTTGATGGCCCTTTACCTGAATGTTAAATATGAAGATAAAAATATGGACAAAAGCAGCTGGTCCCTCTTCTGAAAAGCTCACAGGAAGTTTACAACCTGCTTAGGGAGTTGACAGAAACTTTAATTCAAACTGTTGAAAACATAAGAGACTCTGTTGACAAAACATTCCAGAGGGAACTGGCCTCAGGAATAGCTGGATCCAGGTACTCAAAGGGTGGCATCAAAAATCAGTCTCTCTCTCTCTCTCTCTCTCTCTCTCTCTGCTTCCTGCTCCAGATTTACTCTTAGATTACTCTTAGATTATTTAAATGCTTAATGATGAAAGAAGGAATCTTGAGAAGCCATACAGTGTGTCTTGTTCCTAATACACATGTCTCAGCCCTGAGGCCTATTTGGGACATAATGTCTATCTGAGAAATCCAAGAGGATAGGATGTTTAGAATGGTCAGATATGGTCACTGGGCCACCTCTTAAGCAATGGAACACATGAATGGCACCCATGAACATGAACTGAGAATTAGAAGAGAGTCTAGTTCCTAGAGAAGTTAGAACATGGATGCTGGTGTGATAGGGCAAGACATTGTAGAGGTTCTTCCATCTTATATTCTTGCTAAAGGCATTTCAGGTTTAACTAGAATTTGATCTCTTCGATGAAGAATTCTGTGAAAAGTTACCCAACTCTATTCTAGAAACCCAAGGTCAAAATACCCTAGCTAACTTAGCTTCTGTTAAACTGCTTGCTTGTGTAAACCTCCCCTTCCTGCTAACTGCTTATCTTAGTTTCTGCTAAACTGCTTGCTTGAACAAAACCTCCTCTGCAGTTCTGAGTGAGGTACCAGGATGTGGGTTTTGCCTCTAAAAAATCCCTTACTCTAAACACTTGATGCTACACTTGGATCTGTAATACCTGAGTGTAATCCCAGACAGCTGAAATAAGATTCAAATGGTTATAAACTGTATCTGAATGGTCATCTCTGGTGGTCTCCCTACAACACTAGGGCAGGCAAACAGCAACAGCCCACAGATCAGGCCACTAGCTTATCAAGTAACGTTAGAGTCCTTCCTTGCATGAGTCTTCTCATGATTGTGCCTAGTTGATCCCATTTCAAGTATAAATTGTTCATGTAGGGGACCAGAGGCAGATGGAAAGATATCGAGTGTATGAGATGGCCTAGACCATCCAAGGCAGGTCTATTTGACTGTTGCAGGGGTGGAAGTCAAGAACACCCCCTCAATACGCCCCAGACATCTGTGATTGCTCCTCTGAACCCTAAACAACAGGCTTCCTGACTTACATTGTCCCTCCAGGCTTATTCACTATCTTAGTTACTGTTATATTACTGTGAAGAAACTCCATGACTAAAGCAACTTTTAAAAGACAGCATTTAATCGGGGGCTCACTTACAGTTTAAGAGGCTTAGTCCATGAACACCATGGGAGGGAGCATCGTAGCAGGCAGCAGCTGTGATCCTGTAGTGGAAGGTGAGAGCTTGCAAGTTTCAGGCAGAGAAAGAGAGATGGGGCACAGTGTGGGCTTTTGAAACCACAAAGCCACCCCATAGTAACACATTTTCTTGAACAAGGGCATACCTACTCCAACAAAGTCAGACCTCTTAATCCTTCCCAAACAGTTCTACTAAATGAGGGCCAAGCATTCAAACAAATGAATCTATGGGGGCCATTCCCATTCAAACCACCATACCCACCCACTATAGACCATATATATACAACAGAACCAGAGTAAAACTAAAATAAACACTGGATCATGTTGTGTCCCTGCTCCAGGACCCAAATGGCTTCTTAAGCCACATCTAGAACACAATTCCATTTCCCTCTTCTGTCCTGAGACTGACCTAACTTCTGTCTTTCTCAGTTCCATGGCTACCATTCATACTTTCATTCATGTGACTTTGCCAAAAGAAGTCATCTCTCTATCCCATTAGTCTTTCA
The DNA here is from genome assembly GCA_907164525.1 of Lophiomys imhausi. Taxonomy (NCBI): domain Eukaryota; kingdom Metazoa; phylum Chordata; class Mammalia; order Rodentia; family Muridae; genus Lophiomys; species Lophiomys imhausi. The sequence continues at coordinate 7,821,334 of CAJQZJ010032121.1, forward strand.
AACTCTTACACTCAGGGTTCTCTATGCTTGAAGAATGCAGGTTAGCCGAGGAGGCTTCATTTTAGCCAGAAATGTCAGAGTGACTTAGAGAAATGACTGCCTAATCTGGGCGCCAAGGGATGACTTAGCCATAAGAAAATTATGGTGAATCACCTACCCAAACTGAAGGATGGTGAAGAATTGGTGAAAAACTCAGAGGGGCTTGGAACAAATTCACATGGGCAGAAAGTCATCTGCTTTTCACATCAGTGGGGTTGTGGGCCTTTATACTTTTTGATTCTCCTGGACTGCTCTCTTCCCATAAGCCATTGCTGCTTCCTCCCCTTCATTCTGGTGTAGCCAGCATTTGGCTACTTTCTGGGTTCTTCTTTCTTCTACCCTTTTCCCTCCATCCTTTCAACCCCCTAACACTAAATGAAAGATAAAAAGGGATAGAGAGGAAAGGGAGCAGTGTTATTGTTAGACTACTTCCTGCTGATTATGGGCATTGAGTTTCTTGGGGCAAGTTTGATCCTTGCTGTTAGGATATCTCATTTCTTCTTGTTTTTGTTTCTTCTTTGTGCACAACTACTTAACAAACTGAAACCAACAGCAACCAACAACCAACAACCCACCCCACCTCTGAAAATTCCCAAGAATTCCAAATGTCACCCAACAGTAGAAACTATCTGCAGCTGTCAAAAAACCACACCCCTGCTAGAGCATGAGACAAGTCATAGTCAGGTGATATGGACAGTCTGAAGCAGCCCCATATCCCACACTTGGGATTAAAATGAAGGCATATTCTTGTAATATTTCTGTGTTTTTAAAAGAAACCAAAATTCCAAAATTCTCACTATATTCTGGTCTTTTCTTAACGCCATCTCATTCACAGATACCTTCCATGATCTAGTTCTCTCTCTCTCTCTCTCTCTCTCTCTCTCTCTCTCTTTCTCTCTCTCCCCTAACTATTTGTTGTTGTTGTTGAAGTTTGTTGGGATAGGTTCTTACTGTGTAGCCAAGGCTGGCCACAAACACAAAATCCTCCTGCTTCAGCCTCCCAAGTGCTAGGGTTACAGATATGTGGCAACACATCTTTCTTCTGCTTATTTTTCTTTATTGTTAAGTTCTTAATTAATTATGTGTTTATTTGTTCATTTGATGGAGTATGTATGTCCCACAATGCTTGATCCGAGATCAGAGAGTAGCTTGAGGGAGTCAGTTCTCACCTTCTGCCATGTGGGACCTGGAGATAGAACTCAGGTTGTCAGGTGGGTGACAAATGCCTTTATTCACTTAGCCATCCCCTTTTGTTTTTCCTCTTCTAAATATGTTTTTTTTAATTAACCATCTTTCCTGTCTCTGCCCAAGTACTACAAGGAGGTTGTGGGGAGAGGGTGGGGACTTTTAAAAATCACTGCCATGTTCTAAATATCCATAGAATGCCTGAGTCACAGAAGGAGATCAACAACTGGATAGATGATAAATGTATAGATGGTGGTTTGGTGGTGTATAGGTGGTAGCTAGATGGATGGATGGTAGATAGGTAGATGGATGCATAGATGGATAGTGGACGGGTGGATGGGTGGTAGGTGGATGGTGAGTGGATGGATGGGTGGTAGGTGGTTATATGGAAGACAGATAGATAGATAGATAGATAGATAGATAGATAGATAGATAGATAGCAGACATGGGATGAATAAATGGTAGACAAATGGATGGTGGATGGATGGTGCATGGACAGATAGATGAAGAGATTGGTATGCTGGTGAAAAGGTGGGTGAGCAAGTAGACGGTGGGTGAGTGGGTCTCTAGGGGGTATCATTGTGAGCACTGTCAGCCCTCTAGGCGATCTGCCTCTGCTGCTCACTTTCCATGCCACTCCATCCACATTGAAGGCCTGGCTTCCTCATAAAATTACTGGTGAAGTGCAGTGAATTAAACCAAAGAAAGCGCATAGCATATGCCTGGCCCCAAGTGAGCACACAAAAAATAACTGATGTTCATAATAGCGACCGCTCCTGAGAACTTCCTTCTCAGTCAGAACCCATCCCCCACCCGGAGCCCTGTGGTTTGAAGTTTTTTGTCTGGCACATTGTCACTTCATAATTGAGCCGTTTCTCTCCCTGCTTTTATTAATCAGATGCGGTTGCTAATTAGAGCTTCTGGTTAGCATGGGGTAACCAGGGTGACAGCATTGAGCTATTACCATTCCAGGCAAAATTGAGAAAATATGGCATTTTGGGTCCCCAGCTTATTCTGATGGTGGATAACTCTCATTTCCCCCAGGCTCCCTAATGCAGAAAGAGCTTCCAGATTCCTCCGTCAGCTCCCTGGGGACTCTTGGAGTTCTGGAGCCTCACGTGGAGCCTCTGGCTACATCACTTCACAAAATGTTTAGCTGAAGGCTTAATATTTTTCCTCTTTAAAATCAAAGGGGTGCAGATTGCTGTGAGACACAAAGCAAAGATTTCCAGGCTTGAAAAAGAAGGGCTCTTCAGCTTAAGTGTTAACTTTTGTGCACATCTGTATTTCTCCAGATGTGCTCACAGCAGGAGAAGTGTCAAATCCACAGGCTTCTGCATTTTCAGGACCACTAACACTTACCCATAAGCTGTCCCCAGGAGTCATGTCCATTTGTATCCCTGCCAGAAATGTTCGGTAGCGATCACTACCCTGTGCCCTTTCTAAACTGGGCCTCTTTATTAAGTCAGTTTAACAGCCAAGATACCTTAAACATGAGCTTACATTCTTTGACTTACTTTTATCGTATGAGTGTGAGCGCTTTGCGCCATGCATGTTTGTGCACCATGTGCATGTAGCACCCACAGAGCCCAGGAGAGGGGGTCAGATCCCTCGGAACTGGAATTACAGATGGTTGTGAACCACCTTGTAGATGCTGGGAACTGAACCTGCGTCCTCTGGAAGAGTAGTCAGTGTTCTCAATCTCTGAGCCACCTCTCAACCCTCAAAGCCCACCCCTAACGGTACGCCTCCTCGGCAAGGCCACACCTCCTAATCCTTCCCTGAGAGCTCATCAACTGGGGACTAAGCATGCAAATATATGAGCCTGTGGGGGACAAGCTCATTGGAACCAGCACAGTTCCAGTGAGTCAGCTTCCTACCGCCCTATCGCTGGCTCCTTGACTCCAAGCCCTTGCCAGTTTCAAATGGATTTTGAACACAAAGTTATAAAAACATTTCAGCCCTCCTTTTCTCTAGCCCCTCTCTTTTGGGGTAGATGAAAGTCACTGTTACTTTCTGCAGAAAGTTCTCAGAAAGGGCTGTGAACACAATGAGTACTCAGGTGGGACCATGCTGACAATTTCCTATGATGCCACAGTTATGACACTCCCTCTCTTCTCTCTCATAAACTAGCCTGCTTCTGACTCTCAGGGGACCTTTCTTGAGACACTGTTCAGAGTCACAGAGCCATTTCATGGTTGCTGGAAGAGGTCAGTGCTGGAGTAGTGGTAGGAGCCATGACAGCGGTAATAATCAATGCCTGTACCAGCCACTTCCCAACCCATGGAATGACCCTCATGCTAGTACTCCAACCATATTCCCTCTGTGTTTTTTTAACTTTTAATTTGTGTGTATAGTGACTCCCATGGAGTCATCACCTTGTCTGTGTCCCAGACATGGGTGTTATTTTTAAAATAAAAATACATAATAAACTTTATTTTAAAAATATAGTCCTCCTTTGGAGGAGGACAATTTACTGACAAGAACATTTCATTATGATGCACATCAATTAAGACCTTTGCATATTTTGCTCTTGATAGCTCTCTTGTGCTAACAAATGCTAATGGGCCATAAACAGAGAGTCTATTCTTGATGGACACATTCTAATAATATCTAACAGTGTCTCTGGAGAAATCAAGGGAGAGGAAGATTTCCCCAGATATCCTTTGTCAATAGAATATCTTGGTGTCCTGCCCAAGGCTGCCATCGTGTCAGGTTTGGTAGGAACTGGGAGAGAGAGGTGACAATGTTACATACTGACGGGCTAGATGCTTTTCAGTGGCAAGAAGGACATCAGGCAAGAGTGGACAGGAAGATACTATGCCTGGGAAAGGAGTGCTGTAGGATGCACAAGCCTTATCAAAGTCATAGACAATGGTAAAGGAACTGTTCACCTGTGGAGGGTTCTGACTAGCAAGGCACCTGGATGAAGATATCATTAGAAGAACCCATCATAGAGAAGGGTCCACACTCTTGAACCTCTGCTATGCTCCTTGACTGAGTGCCACAGTCAGGTGGACTGGCTCAGACTCTGGTGATCCCAGAGTGCTGATGTCAAGGCTTCCCTCCGGCCAGTGACTTCCCCTCAACAGTGATACAGAGTTCAGGACAGAAGGAATATGGAAAGGAATCATGGTGTGTGCGCCTTACCAAGAACTGTCTCCTGGAATGCTTCCTACCACAAGTCAGGAAAAAAGCTCAGTTTCCTATTTCTACTCATTGGTGAGAATCCTCAGGCCCACTGAGGTAAAGCAATGCTCCCAAGGACACACAGCTACAAGCTGGGTCTGGGCACCCAGGACCTGATCTTTGTATTACACCACAGTGACCTCCATAGGCAGAGAAGGCACAGGGCACAAGGCAGAGCTAAGACTAGGAGGAATTAAGACAGGATGATGATCCAGAAAGCTCATAGCATCATCTTCAGGGCGTTTTCACAGGAGTCTCTGGAATCAGACCTACCTCTCTGCCTGCCCCTCTGGAGGTACATCTTCAGGGGCTACAGAGTAGAGCTGCCGAGCTCAAGCAGACTATGCGGGGAAACACCAGCCCAAAAGTCACAGCATGGGAGAACAATAGATATCAGCATCCTGCCCACATGCATGAAGGGCAAAGCTCCCTATGCATGACAGAGCCCCAGGCCTCACACCCATGCAGATGTGGGAAGCCCCAGCTGACACCCAGAAGTTGCACATTAAAGAACCTCAGAAGCCTTTCAGAATGCTTGTTGAAACAACCTAGGAGGGGCTGGAGAAATGGCTCAGTGAGTAAAGGCAGTTGCCACCAAGCCTGGCAACTTAGGTTCAACAGCAGGAATATGCTAGAAGGAAAGAATCAGCTCCTTCAAGTTGTCCTCTTACTTCAGCACATACACTGTGGGACACACACATACACATACACACAAACATATAAGAGAGAGGAAGAGGGGGGTTACCCAAACTGAGAGACAATATACAAGACAACATACCTATGCTCTTGAGAAGGATCAAAATCATAGACAATGGTAAAGGAACTGTTCAGATTTAAGAGACACACCCAGTGAATGAAACATAATCTTGGGTTGGCTAAAAACAGCCACAAAAAAATTGTACTTAATTTTCATTGTCAACTTGATTAGATTCAGAGTCACCAGGAGATGTAATTTTGGATGTATCTGTTAGGGAATTTCCAGAGAAGTATAACTGAAGAAGGAAGACCCACCCTGAATGTGACTGGCCTCTTCTTCCCATGGCCTGGGGTCCTAAACAGAACATAAAGAAAATAAATAGAAAGTGAAATGAGCACCAATATTTATCACTCTGTGCTTCATGATTGTAGATGTAGTATGAACATCTTCCTCATATTTCTATTACCAGGCCTTCCTGGCTGTGATGGCCTATGTTCTTTCAAACCATGAGCCAAAATACATCCTTAAATTGCATTTGTTAGGTATTTTATGGCAGCAATGAGGAAAAGTAACTAATATTGAAAATCGCTACTGAGAAGTGAAGTCATTGCTGTGACTAACTGGCCATGTGGTCTTTATGATGTTGGAATTAATTTATGGGAAGAATGCAAATGTGAAAGTTGTCCTCTCCCTACCGTGGGCTACAGAAGCCCTAGAATGCTCTAATCAGAATTTGATGGGCTATTCTGGTGGGAGTTTGGAAAACCAGCAATCTGAAATGAGGATAGTAAAGACTGTACGCCTGAGGTTTTAGAGAGGAATAAGGACTCTTATTGGGAATTGGGCTGGAGGCCATTTTTGTTGTATTCTGGGAAAGACTCCCCTGTATTTTGTTCATGTTCTGAGAACTTGAGTGAGGCTGAATTTAAAAGCAATAGACCGTTATTTGGTAGTGAAAATTTCAACTTGTTTAATGTTTAGGTTATGATTATGGTGTGGTTATTGCTGTTAATGTTTAGTGAGGTTTGTAATGAGACTTCGAAGCAGAAGGATATGAAAAATAGATAATTTGTCCAGGAAGGAGCACAAACAAATTTACAGTTGTGTTGAGGTGCAGGTTACAGAAAGTGCAGCTGTCCACTATACTTTCACCAGCATCACTCTCTATGCTGGAACAACAGGAACAATAGGAAGGATGCCCTGAGGACAAGACTATAACAGGTTCCCAGACCTTAGCACAACTGACTCCATTATGGAAGTACTATTCAGGTCATAAAACTCAGCACATAGACATCACCCGATAAATTGAAAATAAAGACCCAATCCGTCACTGTCCGTAGTTCTGGGAAAGTTTCTAAATGTACTAACCTTGCTTTATGGCTTCTGTAGTTCTGCTTCTGGCTGACTGTTCTTGTTAACTGAAGTATATCAACCCAGGATATGGTTTTTTGTGCTTTAACAGCTCATTCTGAGAAAGACTTGGGGTTACTTCGGATCCCAAACACCCAGTGTAGTTAGCAGTCAGCTAATAAAGACTTCCTGTTGGCTTAAACCATGCCCAAGTAATCTTTGGTGGATACCCCACAACCAGACCCTGCCCATTGAAGGTGGAACACAAATACATTAGAAAGGAAGAAATGTGATCTGAGGTTGCTCAGAAAAGGTTCTCCATTTGACACCGGAGAGGCCATTGCAGGAAGCTAAGAAGAAAAAGCCCAAGATGCAATGGAGACCCCAGGATTTTGAGATGCCAGGACATTGGCAGAGCCACCAAGAAATGAAGCTGGTCCAAGGGAGAGGGCATGTGTTCTGGAGACAGTAGAACTGGGGGAGCAGGTTGCCCAAGCTCTGTAGGATTCAGATGAGGCCACCAAAGAGCTCCAGATACCAGATATGGAAAGTGAGGGTGTCAAATGGTGTCTTCTTTGCTCCCTGACTGTGAATATGGCGTGCAGCTGCCATACCTTCTTGCCATGGCATACCACATCTCCCCAGATAGAAGCAAAATAAAGCCTTAGTTCGCTTTTGTAAACTATACGTTTTTCTTTTATTCTAAAGGGCTTTGGTGGATCAATGGCTGGAATTTAAACATGCTATGTATTGGGTTAAACATATTGTATCTGTGTTAATTCCTTGATCTTGAGCAGTGCACTGTGGTCACATGAGAAGCGAATGTCCTTGTGCTTAGGGAATGCATGCTGAAGGGTGCAGAGCTAACTTGTCTGCAACTGAACCCCAAGTAACTCAGAAACATGCAGCATACATATGCTGTATATGTAGAGAGAAGATGACAAAGGCAGGGACATTATGTGATGCTTAAGAAAAATGGAACAATTGCTTTAATCAAGACTGAATTGCTGAAGGATGAATGCGGACTGGATGCGGGAAGGTACTGAGTACCCTGGGGCATACGGGTCAAAGGTATGTTAGAGGTAAGAGGCTTCCACATTCTGATGGCAGGCCTGTTGAAAATAGAACAAACTGCCCTGGTCTTTAGAGAGTGAGCTCACCAACCCTGGAGGCACATTAGCAGAGAAGGAAGGGGCCACACACATGGCAGGGGCTGACACTGTGCCTCACCTGGCAGCAATGGCTTCTGAGTGGATCCAGTTGAAGAAGGGATTTGAGATCAGTACTTTTCTTTTTCCTCAACCCTACCTCACTGCAAGAATAACATTCCCTACAGGTCCTGTTGCTAAACAAACCCTGATCATTAAAACATTCATTTTTAAATTGGCCTTTCCTTTTATGAGTGTTTTTAAGCTGAAGCTTTGTAGCAAATTAATGGCCTCGTGGTACTTCATTTGAAGTAAGAGAGCTGACCTCGAACGGGCTCATGATCATGTGGGACTCACAGCTGGACTTCACTTGAGCTGTGAGAGCCAAGCTGGGGGTCAGAATCACCTCTCCCAACCCAGACTGTTGTGAGGTTAGACTCTCACCTGGGATACCTCCCCACCCCAACGTCTCAACTCCATTCTGTCCGCTCCCTGTCTCCTGCTGGAGCCACAGTGTGATCCGCCTGCCCACTATTGTATCCTCTTCTGTTCTCCAGACCTCCAATTCTTTCTCCACACTCAGCTAGAGTGCACGCTCTAAGGCAGCAGTTCTCAACCTGTGGGTTGTGACCCTTTTGGGGTCAAACAACCTTTTCACAGAGGTCGCCTAAGATCATGGGAAAACACAGATATTTATATTATAATTCATAGCAGTAGCAAAATTAGTTTTGAAGTGGCAACAAAAATAATTTGATGGTTGAGGGGTCACCACAACATAAGGAACTGTACTAAAGGGGTGCAGCATTAGGAGCTGAGAACCACCACTCTAAGTCCTAGCCAGAAACTGAGAGCACCTCCCATAGACAGAGATCCATACTGAAATCCCAGAGGCCCCTGCAAGTTCCCACCCTGCTGGAGCTCAATGTTTGGCCTCTTCCTCTGACTCCAAGCCTGTCACATCCTCCAGCTGATTCATCTCTGGCTCTGCCAGGGGAGCCCTTCCATGTACCCCACAATCTCCCTGGGAAATCCTCACACTTCTAGGTCCCTCCAGAGTGTTCTGAGTCTGCAAGAACCTTTCCTCACATCAGCTCCTGTCCTCACTTGTGCTCTGGGGGCTACTGGACCTATCCAGGTGAGCACAAGGGCACCATCTTGGTGAGTTCTTTGCAGCCTCACCCCCTAGTTACACAGTCATCCCCTTAGAAACAGGGACTCTTCCTCTCCAGTGCCTGCCATGCCATAAATGCTGTCATTCCACTTATCCAGTTTCCCTCTCTGCAGTTTCTATTACATCTAATTTGAAAATATTACATGGAAAATTCCAGAAATAAGAAATTCATTTGTTTTAAGTTGTGTGCCATTCTGGGTACCACGGTGAAGGCTCACATCATCCAGCTTCATCCCACACAGGATGTGAGTCATGCCATTGTCTAGCATGTCCACGCTGTGTACACTGCTCACCACCTAGTCACCTAGTAGCTGGTTTGGTCACCAGACAGTAGGGACTGCCTCAGTGCTGTGTTCAAGAGACCATTGATGTCACAGTTCTGCACTGCCACAGTGCTTACACTGTGTGCCTCTTCGCACCTCACCACGCAGGTATGACATCAGCTTGCATCACAGATGGGTGAGTACATCACAATGGTAGGTTCCAAGAGGCCATGTTCACTGAACTTTGAAGGGGACTGTTCATGTTATCAATGTTAACTGTTGTGGATTTCTTGTTGTACCTAATCTATAAACAAAATTGTCATATGTATGCATGTGTAGGAGGAAACATAGCCTGACCAGGTTTGGTATGATTTGTGGTTTAAATGATTCGTGGTTTCAGGAATCCACTGAAACCTTAGAGCATGTCTCCCCAGAAAAGCAGGAAATGCTGTGGATGTGTGGGATGGAAATAGATGGCCAGATGAACAAGTGATAAAAGCAGAAGGCAGATTAAATAGCATTTCCTTAAGAAACCAACAAGCAAATGAATTAATGGATGATCATCACATCAGTGTTCATACATAGCTAGGTGACAGGAGCCTCTGCCAAACTTTTAAAGTGCTGGTTCCCAAACCTGGCTACAGGTTCAAGTCCCTACCCCCACCTCAGATCCACCCACTCAGCATCTTTAGATGTAGGAAGAGACTCAGCATTTTAGATTCCCTGGTGCCTCTGGTGCAGTTGAGTTGACTATCTCAGAGTGTGGGTCCCCGACCCTCACAGCTTAAGACAACATCTATGTTCTTTAAGTTGCATTATGCTTGCCTGTTGGAAGTGGCTGGTGTGGGCCTGCTCATTTGCATTCTGATAAACTTCCAATGCTCTGCTGCTGGCTGTGGTCAGTTGAGGCTGTGTTTGTCTCAGGCCTTTACAGAGACATGGTGGGAGGAGGTGGGAGGTCTGGAGCAAGAAGTGTCAAGAGTAGAGTAGATTGCTCCATCAAATATTGTTCTCTTTCCTTTCTCATCTTTGTAGATGATGCAGCTGAGGCCTGGGAAATTTTCCCAAAGCCTGGCATCAATCTTAGAAAAAAAAAAATGAGTTCATTGAGCACTGGTGTGTGCCTCAGGCACACATGTTTGGTATCTGGCGCTCAAGGCCATTGCTAGTTGATAGCAACCTTCCTGGATCCATCTGTAGAGATGAGAGGGTCTGGGGGATAGAGCTGGGGATCAGCTCTATCTCATGATTTGTGGAAGAAGGCAAGGGCTTGGCAGGCATCCTGCACCCCACACTGTAAAGGAAGGAACAGAGTTTTGTCCCCCCTACTGGGCTGCTCTGGGAGAGTGAAGTGGACACTGAGGTAAAGGAAGTCAGGCACTGGCTCCTATTCTTTATACAGAAGGTGTCCCTTGGGGCTCTTAGGATTCATACAGCTCATCTCCCTTCCTGTTGGATGCTCTCTGGAGATGGCATTAGAGGAAGTGGGCTGGAGCCCAAGACTACTTCCCTCTTTCTTCTCCACACCAAGTTCTGATTTTGTTCACGTATGCTGTAGGTGAACATGGTTCTGCCCCAGCTGGATCTTAACTGTGAATCTTAACTGGTCTATTCTAGTCATGTGGTCCTTTGCCCTGAATAGTAGCTGGTGGAAATCTGGGCATAGAAATAATCCTAGCCAATGAGATATGATAGATAGATTTGAAACATGGAGTTAGGGTTTGTGTGATTGATTGTTGCTTGAGACAGGGTTTCTTTGCATCCCTGGCTAGCCTAGAACTCACTATGTAGGCTGGGCTGGCCTCCATCTTCTGCCTCCTGAGTGCTGGGAAATGCCATGTGCCATGTCCATCAGTTTGGGGTCTTATATGGTGGGGGGAAAAGATGGACACTTGGGTGGAGAGGTGGATAGATAGCTGGTGGGAGTCATGATGAACATGTATAGTGCTGGTGTTCCTGCTTGGATGGAAAGGGATCCTGGGACTTGGGTGCCCAGGAACCACACAGCTCTGTGAGAAAGGCTCCTCTGCAGAGGTGTTGCAGCCCAGAGGGAGGATATCCCTGGCATAGCTAGAGAGCTACAGTATAATAATAGTTCCGTGCTGCTCCTTTTCTTCAGTGTTGCAGCTCCCACAGGAGGGTATCGCCAGTATAACCTCAGGAGTTCAGAAGCCTCAGCCCTGCTCCATTTCTTTGCTTCTTGACTTCTTCCAATAAGAGTCGCACCAGGCAGCAAATCTCATAAAAGAAAATATTGGGAGGGACAATTCCAGGGTTTGGAAGGATGAATCCAGAGGTGGCTGCCTCTGCCCCCAGGAGCTGACAGCAGGGAACTGAACAGTAGGCAGAACTTATATAGGATTTCTTAGGGGGTGGAGCTTTCCAGGGAGCGGGGTGGGGGTGGGGTGGGGGGGTGGGAGGGTGGGGGCTTTCCAGGGTGGAGCTTTCCAGGATGAAGATTAGTGGGATTTCAAGTCCTGGGCTTGGCAGAGTTTAGGGATTGGTAGATTTTCCTGTTCAGGGATTGGTGGGATTTTTTTTGGTAGGGTGGGGTCTGGGCAATGTCCTGTTTCAGGGCTGGGAATGATGTTAGGGCTGTTAAGGAAGTCTGGTGGACAGGGCCTGGCTGCTGGAGCTCCTCAGGTGGGGGCCTGGCCTCTTTCCTGCCTTGAGGGTTTACAAAGTTTGCAAAGTTTACAAAGTGAATTTGTAAAGTCTGCTTGAGTCCATGTGAATAGCCAAGATATAGTACAATATTAAAGCTAGAATTGAGGTGGCGGACATTCAGGTGGTCACCATACTATTAATTTAACCTGCCTATGTTTAGAAATTTACATCATAAAAAAAATAATGAAACATGATGCCAAGTGTTTAATGAAGCCAGGTGTGTGTCTGTTCTAGGACCCAGCAATTCTACTCCTACCTGTTTGCCTAACAGAGGCAGACTTTGTGTATGTCCCAAACCCTCAAAATGACTATTTGGGCTCAGCTCAGGCTGGACTTTGACACATAAACACTCAGCATTCATCACAAATCTTATAGAGTGGTTTATTTGCCAGGAAAAGCCATTTACTTGCTTATCCACTCCTACAGCCCTACCTCCACCCTCTCAGGAGAAGGCATCTAATACTCTATTATTTCAAACTTCCAACAGATCAAAGCTCCATGCTAGTTCCTAGACTGTTCCAGCTAATCCTCCCTCCTCCCAGATATAACCATCTAGATTTTTTTCCTGGCCCCACTTCTCTCTGCTTTCCCAAGAGATGCCCCTGGCCATTTGGAACAAACTTTTGCTTTTCCGCCATGGAACAGCCATTTTGGTAGGTTTTTTTTACCATGCCTTCAAATACAGTGTTTACCAAAAGATAGTGCAAGACCATTCACAGTGGCATTTCAATAGCCCTTCACCAGAAGCCACAATGCTCACCAACAGGAGGGTGGGTAGATGGTGAGATTTTTCAAATAACGGAAATAGAAATGAACAAGATGAGATCTCATCAAATAAAACACTGGGCAAAGGGCACTGAGAATATTGTGTGTGGCAGGCACCATGAATGTAAATCTCACAAACAGGCCAGGCTGAGCTGCAGTGGGAACTTCTGGGCATTGCTTCCCTATGTTGGGGGTGATGACAAGAGGGGACACAGAGGAGCCCTAGGGGCTTGATAACCTGGTGCTGGCTGCAGGCATTTAGTGGAATCTCACACTTTCTTCTTCATTTTGTACCCTGATTATGAGTTTTAAATACATATCCTTATAGGAAAGCATCCCTTCCCTGACTGTGTGCAGCTGGGTGGGGATACTTAGTATCTCTCCTGCCATTTTATGACCATGTGCAGAGAGGCATACCGGAAGGATGGGACCTGGCCTTATGACAGCATCTTTGGCAACCTTGACTCTGACCTGCCTCCTGGCTTCTGCTTGGGATGGCAGATGCCTTCCCTGGCTGAGCGCTTTGCTGGAGTTGGCACAGTGGACTTAACAGAAGGCCAGAGGCAAGCTGGGGTCCTGCAGGTACTATCCAGGAACAGAATCATGGCAACTTTCCCCAGGGAAAGAGCACTGCTTTTGCTTCTGTGGAAACTGAGGCACAGAGAGACAAGGGCAGACTGCTTGACACAAAGAAGAGTGACCGTGGAGCTGGGTCTCTAACACCCTTATCTTATATCCCAGGACAGTGTGAGTGATGTGACAATTTGCTTCTCTCTGCATGGCTTCTGTGAACACTTCTCCCAAGTTGTTAGTTCTCCTCAATCCTTGATGCTAGGCTGGGATCTCCTGAGGGCCAGGCCACTAGGACAGATTCTCAGGAACTCCTGATGACCAAGAACAAGTATGGGAAAGCATAAGGACTGCTCACTCACCAGCCCCCCTCCCCTCCTTTTCTGGTAAAACAAAAACCCCTAAGCCAGTTGGGCAGTGGTGTCTCATGCCTTTAATCTCAGCACTCAGGAGGCAGATGGATTTCTTTGAGTTCGAAGCCAGTCTGGTCTAAAGAGCAAGCTCCAGGATATCTGGGGCTGCAGAGAAACCCTATCTTGAAAAACCAAAACACACAAATACCAATGATCAACAACAACAGCAACAAACAAACAAAACCCACCAAAACCCTTTGAGCTTCAGTGGGCTCAATCCCTAGAGTAGTTTTCCAAGCCCAGATCTCTTTTCTCCTTCCACCGCTGCATGTGCTCTTAGCTCTGCCCAGAGGAGGAGAAGAAGATAGCCTCTTTTCCAGGCTCTTTCTCAAGCTCTGGCTTTGATACCTTCTCCAAGAAGACTTCCTGGACTCTCCTGCTTCCATTTGGAATTGTTAAGCCCCAAGATGCCGCCTCCTTGCTCTGCCTCAGAGACTAACCTGAATAGGACAGCAAGGGAATAAAAAGACAGACACACGAAGGAAAGCTGGGATAGGGTGAGCTGGTCCCTCTGATGGGGAAACCTCAGCATCCTGGAAATAAAGCATGTATATTGTTTAAAATTGAACTGGAAGGTGGGTTATTGCATACAGCTGAACAAGAAAGTGGGGTTATTGAATACAGATAAAGAGGGAAGCAGGGTTTACGGTATACAGCTGAATCAAGGAGACAGGCTTGGCTAATCTCAGTAGGAGAAATCTCTGTAGGGAGAAATTTTCAGGCCATAAATATTGGGTGTGGGGGAACTATGATGGACTCTATCTACAGGCACTGTCAACATCAGAATTTGGACCAGAGGAAGCTGTGGGGGAAAGGTTTTGCCGTTTTTCCCATTGTCCTCAAGGCTATGTGGTCCTTGATATGGCCATGCCCATGTCTACAGCACACGTTCATCAGGATGTTGCTCAATCAGGGCTTCCCCTGCTTCACACACCAGGAAGTCAGAAGAGGCATTGGTCTTCTGTGCCGAGAAAGGGAGAGGCGCGTCCTCATTCAGCTATTTAATGAGACTTTCTGGGGAGCACAGGCCTCCCCAGACCTGCTGACAGACTGACGAACTGATAGCCAGTCAGGACAAGAGGCCTGTGTCAAATCACACAGTGCTCTTCCCCTTAGAAGATGGCATAGTCTGTGGAACTGCCCAGCCCAGCCCAGCAGGAAGCACTAAGTCCTGGTGGGGTGTAGCTGGCAGGACCAGGACAGAATCAAAAGCTTGGTGCAGTGTGATTCATATAGTCCACCACATCTCTGAGAGGCAGATGCCATCATTACGCCGAGGTCACTGAAAAGAGACCAGCTATCAAAAAGAATTTGATCTGTCAACTACAACCTGCTCATCACCAGCCTGCTCAGTTTATTCACCTGGTAACTAAAGCAGCCACAGAGAGAGCTTCCTCAATGATAAATAAACCTACAGACATGTTGGGAAGTGTAGTGGGCAGTGTCAGTGGGGTCAGAGAGGAACGCACACTTTAACAAATGGCGAACACGTGCAGAAATAGATCTCAAAATGTCGCTCTGCATATAGTTTGGCAAGCGAGAGTAAGAATGTGTGTTCTTTCGACTCAGCACCCCCCCCCCCAATTCCAGGACTTACTTTCTTAGGCACCACCCAGAGATGCAACCAATGTTTCTCTCCAGAAATGTCACCATGGCGTCATGTGTGATGACAGCCATAGAGAAAAGAGCTCACTGGAAGCCTGATGACGAACTTTTCAGGATAGATGTCCGCACCCCAGCAAACACCCCTCAGCCATTCAAAGAGATATCAGAAAAGAACAGCGAATGTCACTTTGCTTCACGTGGCCACAATTTGGTGATGGGTAAAAATAGGATGCAACGTTCCACATCCAGACAGGCCCTGACTCTGGAGGACCAGATGTTTTTTAGCAGGGCTGCCTTCTGAAAGTGACAGGCGTTTGGCAGAAACCATACCTCACGTCTTTCAGTTTGAACTTTAATCTCCCTGGGCTGGTAATATTCCATGTAGCACTGTGTCACCATGCAGAGTGGGAAAGTGAGCCACAGGATGAGACAAGTCCACGGCCACTCTGCAGCTGGCATGAGCTGAAGCCAGGGTATAGGACAGGTTGAGTGTTTTCTGTGCTTTTGGACTTCTGATATTCCCATCACGTATGTTTTATTGGGGTGTAAACCAATCTTCACACATTACCATGCAGACCTTGTAACATTGCACCTCAGTTGGAAGGAGATCCTGGGAGCTGGAGTATTACTTAATATTAATGGAAATACCAGCTGTGTTGCTGCAGAGGTCGCCATGATAGTTGAAGTCAGTCCTGCTCTCGGCAGCTGTCTTAGTTTAGATTTGCTATTGCTGTGATGAAATGTCATCACAAAAGCAAGCTGGGAAGGGAAGGGTGTATTTGGTTTATACTTCCACATCACTGTTCACCATCAAAGGAAGTCAGGACAGGAACTCAAGCAGGGCTAGAACCTGGAGGCAGGAGCTGATACAGAGACCATGGAGGGTGATGCTTACTGGCTTGCTTCCCCCTGGCTTTCTCAGCCTTCATAAAGAACCCAGGACCACCAGCCCAGGGTTGGCACTACCCACAATGGACTCGGCCCTCCCCATCTATCACCAACTAAGAAAACACCCTCCAGACTTGTCTACAGCCCAATCCAATGGAGGCATTTTCTCAATGGAGTTTCCCTCTTCTCAGATGACTTTAGTTTGTGACAAGTTGACATAAAACTAGCCACCAGAGCAGAGTCAGGCATGGTGGCCCACACCTTTGATCCCAGCACTCAGGAAGCAGAGGCAGGCAGATCTCTGAGTTTAAGGCCAGCCTAGTCTACAGAACTAGTTCCAGGACAGAAAAACATTCTCTCTCTCTCTCTCTCTCTCTCTCTCTCTCTCTCTATATATATATATATATATATATATATATATATATATATATATATATATATATATATATATATAAAATAACTACTCAGAACAGCAACCTTACAAGACAGCCACTGTTCCAAGATAGCTACTCTGTGTCCTTAGATGGGACACTGAAACCCAGAAAATGAGATTCCCAGCCACTGCAGTTTGGATCTGGAACTGGAACGATAGAGCTCATGTCTGTCACCATAAACAGCCGTGGGCAGAGACAAGAATGGAACCCTTGAGTTATGCTTTTTTTCAGAGGGCCAGCAATGTAAGGAGGCAGACTCACATAATGGGAAAAATTACCCACCTGGATGGATCAGGACCATCAGTCATGGTCGGGTGGTCAGCCTCATCCCTGAGTTTTGTGGTGTCTGTCCTGCATGTGCCCTCTCTCAGATGTCTCTCTGTTCCTCCAGGTTCAGAGGCACTCTGGGCTGTTCATAAAGTGCACATGCATATGCCTGTCTAAGGTGTGAAGGAAAAACCTGCCCTAATAATACAAGCCATAATGTCTGTCTCTGTGTTCCACTAAAGGTCTGTGCGTTAAAGACTTAGTCCTCCACTTGGCCCTGTTAGGGGAAGGTGGGTGCTTTAGGAGGTGGGGCCTAGTGGGAAGTCTTAGGTCATTAGGGACCGCCCTGAAAGGGGTAAGGAAACCCTGTCCCCCTTTATCAAGTGTTTCTTGTCTGTCACTTGCCCTCACAGGAGCCTAGAGGTGACAGATGAATTGATCACAGAGCAAAACCCTCGGAAAGAAAGAAAAAGAGCCCTTCTCTCATACGCATAGCATCCCAGGTGATTATTTGTCACAGTATCAGGACTCTAGGGCCTATGTTGTGGCTGTCCCCTGCCCCTGCCCTGTACTTCTCTCACACAGCTGCAGGGATGGCTGCTCAAATGCCCAACTTCCCACTCTTCTTTCCTAAGCTGTTTCCAATGATCATCAATCACTTTTATAATCAAGTGGAGAAATGGGAATAAAAATCTCTGGGTCATGTAAAGAGTCCCGAAAGTTCCTGAAGGCTTTTATCCCCAGGTGTTAGCAAAGATTGTTTCCAGATGGTGAGAGGATGGTAGCTCTCAGGACTCTTTTACTTCATTTTGTCTTGTTTTGTTTTGTTTTGTTTTTTTCCTGTGGGAAGGGATTTCATGAGTTATTTAGAATTCTGGCATAATGTCTCTTGAGGCTCCCACGGGGGCCTCCCATGGTTGGTAAGATCCTCTGTATGATGCAGACCCTGGGTGGTACCCCAGCACCCCACCATCCTGGGCCATGGCCACCCTTCCCCAAAACACACGGGAAAAGCTTGGAGCCAGTGCCAGCTTGTATGTCTCTCTTCATCCCCTCCCGGGAGAGTAATGTCCTCGCTCATCTGTAACTTTCAATTAACCAGGCACCAGGCTTCAGCTCAGAGGCTGAACAAATGTTCCAGGGAGGGGAAGAAACCCAGCCCCAAAGCACTTGGAGGACATTTCCTTTTAATTAAAGTGAGAATTAAGGAGGCTCTGAAACCCATTCTGGTGAGACCAGAAGGTGGTCGGGGAGAGAAGGTTGCCAGAGAGGCATTCTTGGGAGGGAGGTGGGAGGCAGGGTGCAGGGTGTGGGGAGGGAGGCCTCCTCCCCTGTATTTCTCATTAGGCCCCCGCAGGTCTGGGTCTGCTAATGCACTAGGATGGTGGCTGGCATCAGATGGTCCTGGTAATTGGAACCCATGACCCCCAGGGCCGCCTTACTGGGACAGGATTACTGCTGACACTGGCTGTTCGGGTACATGGGAGGAAGTACTTGAGCAGATGGAGTTTAGAACAGTGCCCAGGGCCTCAGGGATCCCTACCTATTCTTCCTGACCCAACCTCCCAGAGGCCCTCAGCCTTAGCCTTTGTGTCCGGTGCCACCTCTTTCTGGTGCACGGGTGGGGAGGCTGCAGGATGGTAGTATCTCATAATGATGGCTTACAGTTGCTGGGTGTCACCACTGCTCCTGGGGTGAGTCCATATCTGAACTTGAAAGCTGTGGCTTTGTGGGTTTGAATCCACCTCTGTTCTTCCTTGTGCCACTGGGGACAGCTTAATTGTCCCTGTGGGCCTCAACTTCCCCATATGTAAGTTAGAGGTCACAGTGACACTTGTGTTGAAGGCTTGGTGTTCAGGGTGGTGCTTTTGGGAGCCTGGGTCTCCTGCCCATTGTGCCAGTCAAAGAGTTGGGAATGGTACAAGGCGATTTTATCAGTGTGGCCATGCTGAGAAGAGGAGCAGAGGGCTTTAGTGACCCAGGTTTGTCATTGTCACCGACTTGAGGTAGAACTGCGGCAGGAGTGAGATATAGACAACATGATTTAACAGTCTAGGTCACAGAGAGGACTGGCTGGTTATTGACTTAATCCTCACAAGATGGTTCAAAATTCTTATTGCATGAGGGAACAATCCAGTTTCAAAGAGATGGAGGTAATTTCTATTTGGGGTGATGCCCTTATGGCATGGTCTCTCCAGGAGTCTCTGTGGTCCTTTATCTTCAGGATAGTCACCAGAGACCTTCAGATGCCTTTTGGAGGTCTTGGAAGGACCTTGAAAGCTGACGGGAAGGTGCCTCTGTTCCTCGGGTCTGTGGGCCTTCATTCCTGAGAAGAGGTGAGATAGGCCTGGTGCTGCCCATATTCAGGTAGGCATGCTGTGAGTGATTAGCACACTTTCATGCAGAGGTCAGAGGTCAGCAAGGGACTCTGCATAAACACAGATGTCAAACAGCCATCTTGCTTTCATGGATCTTGAAGGCCCAGATGAGAAGTCAATGACTTACACAAGCCATTCCCAAGTCAATCTCTCTCTCTCTCTCTCACTCTTTCTCTCTCTCTCCCCTTCCCTCTCCTTTCCTCCCTCCCTCTCTACCTTTCTATCTCTCTACCTCTCTCTCCTCCCACTTGATGGGCTGCCAAATCATGCCCTTGAACCTCCAGAACTGGGAGCCAAAAATAAACCTGTCCACTTAGTTCATAAGCCTGTGTTAGGTGTTTTGTTTCAGTGGTAAAGCTGTCTGATATTCTTGCTTCCTGGGCTGCAGTGAGGATTCTCTCAGCCTAGGGTAAGAACAGCACCTGCTGCATGGCCAACACTCATGAACTGTCAGCCCTTATTTCACTTTAGAGCCCCCTCACATTAAATAAATGAACTCATCCCAATATCTTACTGCTAGCCCCTTGGGTTGCCTCTTTTAGTAGGTGTGCAAAGAGGCCCAGAGAGGCTGAATTACTTGCAAAAGGTCACACAGCTCTTAGGGAGCTAAGTCAGGACTCAACCACCGGCCTTGTGATCCCATCACCCACCTGCTCAGCCATCCTTTCATCCAGCTTTCAGGGAGGGGATGTAGATATACAAACAGTATGCATCGAATTTTGCAGTGATAATTTTAAAGAATGTAACTACAACGGGCGTGGCTATCGGAGTTAGATGGGTGGATCCTGGCTTAGAGGAGGAACTCAGGTTTAAGTCTGCTCCCTTTTTGGCCAGTGAGAGGAGAGTGAAAATCTGCATTGCTTTCTTGAGCAGCAGAACCAAGACCAGTGTGTAGCAGGAACTGCGGGAGGAGGGACAACGGGAAGCCCCAGAAAAAGGGTCCATAGACAGGCTGCCTTCAGCCCTTCTATGCCATCCCAGAGCCCATGGGGCAGCCAGGGGTGAAGCTCTGAATCTTGCAGCCAGTACTGCATGGGAAGTGACAAGGCACAGTGCCCTGGGCATCAGATCCTAGCAGGGCCCAGAAGGCTTAGGCTTCAAGGTAGAGAAACTGCCCCCTTCCTAAGAGTTAGAGGTAGATAGAATGAAAACACTCATTACTAGACCAGCTTAACCCTGTAGGACATGCCCGAAACCCCCTCTCCCTGCCTCCCATCCCACCAGCCACCTCACTGCCTCAGAGGAATCTGCCTGTAATGTAGACCTGAATGTGTTGCTTTTGGAGCTAAAATTCTCCCATGATCCCCATCAGGCCCCCACCAAGGCCATGTTCTTGTGGGCACAGCATACTCCCCTCACATGCCCAGCTTCAGCCACTCTGTTGCTTTGTGCTTTGGGCACTCTGCTGCCTGGGCTTTTATTGTGTGTGTGTGTGTGTGTGTGTGTGTGTGTGTGTGTGTGTGTATGTGTGTGTGTATGTGTGTGTGTATGTGTGTGTGTATGTGTGTGTGTGTGTGTGTGTGTGTGTGTGTGTGTGTGTGTATGTATGGGGTAGATGTGGGTGGGGGTGTGCTTGCCAGTGCATGCACACATGGAGGTCTATGGGTATACCTGCACAAATTAAGACTGATAATGCTCCTTCATTTGTATCTAAAAAAAAATGAAGCAATTCTTTGCCTATTATAATATAAAGCATATTATTGGTATCCCACACAATCCTACAGGACTTGCTAGCATCGGAGCTCTCTAGTATCGGGGCCCTTAGCACGCAGCTCTCCGGGCTCATCCACTTATCCTTAAATAGGATTGCTCCCTGTTCCACCTGCTTCAGCTTAATTTGGGCTCTGCCCACTTAGCAGCTGAAAACAATGCCAGGTCATAAAGTCTTTGCTTGTTTCACCTGGCTTCAACCTTGTTTTTCAGTCCATAGAGACTCCCCTGTTTCATGTGATTTCATCCATAAGCTGATAAGCTAATTGCTCACAGCCAAGTTGATCTTCATGCCCCGAATTAAGAGACTGTATCAGAAACCTAGATATTCACTAAATCTAACTTATATTAATCTATCAACTCCTACAGAGGTCAGAGGTTAACTTTGAATGTCTGCCTCTGCTACTTTACACCTTATCTTTTTTGAGGCAGGCTCTCTCTCTGAGCCTGGAGCTCCCGGTTTCAGTTACGCTGGCTATCCAGCAAGTCCCAGAGATCTGCCCATCTCTATTCCCCCAGCCTCATAGAACCCATCATTTCCATGGGTGCTGGGGGTCTGAACTCAGGTCTGTACTGAGTCATCTCTCTCGCTGTCACCTGGGCTTTTGACCATGGGGTCTGTCTGCTCAGGTGATCTTCCTTCTCCTCCTCTATCTGAAGCCACTAGTCTTGACTTCTGGGTAGCCTTTCTGTCTGAACTAACCATTTCTTTCTTATCTGAGGAAACCTAATATTCCCTCAACTCTGACCCAGTGAAGGTCCCTGCTTAAGATGTCCCCAGCCCCCTAAGTGCCCCTGTGCTATAATTACCTAAGAAAGAGCCAGTCTCCTCTGGACATAGAGTTCCTGCAGCATGGAGACTAGGTTGGGGTTCCTAATTCTTGAATTTATAGTGCCTGAGACAGAGAAGGTGATAAAGAATGTATGGGTGGGTGAATGGATGGATGGATGGATAGATGGTACTCCAGTTTGCTCTCTGTTGCTGTGACAAACACCATGACCCAAAGCAACTTGGGAATGAAAGGTCTTATTTCAGCTTGTAGTTTATAGAGGGAAATCAGGACACTAACTCAAGTCAGGAACCTAGAGGTAAAAACTTAAAGCAGACATCATGGAGGAATACTGCTTGCTTGCTTGCTCTCTGGCATGCTCATAGTCCCATGCTTAGCTAGCTTTCCTATATAGCCTAGTACCTCCTGCTTATAGATGGTGCTGCCCACCGTGGGCGGGCCCTCCTGCATCAAGTAGCATCCCACACAATCCCCCACAGACAGGCCCACAAGTCAGACTGATCTGGGCAGTTCTAGAATTGAGGCTTTCCTCCCAGATAACTCTAGACTGTGTCAAGTTGACCATTAATGCTAACTAGCACAGATGGGTGTGTGAACAGACAGATGTGTGGGTGATCAGATGGATAAGTGGGTGAATAGGTAGGCAGGTGGATCAGTAGATGGAGGACGGGTAAATGAATAGATGAGTGGATGGATGGAGAAGTGGACGAATAGGTTAGTAGGTGGGTAGATAAGTGGACAGATGAATGGGTAGGTGGTCGGTGAGTGCACAGAGAGACTAGTAAGTGCGTGGGCTGATAGCTGGTGAGTGGACAAGAATGTAAGTTAACAGTTAATTGTGGAAAGCTGAGCAGAGGCATGAATTAGTTAAGGGACACATAGGAACAGGTGGGTACTGCTCCTTGCTCTACTGCTAGAGAAAAAAGAGTCTTAATCTTTGGGTAGCAAATGTTGAAAGCCCCTGCTCCTGGTTCCGTTCTTTATCTTTAAATGCTCAGTGGCAAGAACATTTCTAAATCAGACTTATTTCTTCTAAATCAAGGTGAAGCTCACATCACAAAATCGAGTGTTTTAAAGTGGAGCCATTTGGCAGCACTCAGTTCAGTCCCAGCTGCACACAGCCACCACCTTTGTCTGCCCAGCACTTCCAAGAGGAAACCATGAAGCCCTTCCATTTCTCTCCGAGCAATCACTGCCCTGTGGATTCACCCCTTCTTGACTTGACCCATCATCTAAATGTAATCATGCAGGCTGTGACCTTTTGTGTTTGGCTTCTTGTCTTATTTAAGCCTCTGTTTCTCTGATAGACAGCAGAACCAAAAGCAAGTTGAGGAAAAAGGGGTTTATTTCAGCTTACAGCTGTAGTCCACCATGTCAGGGCAGAGATTCTCAGTAGAAACTGTGCCAGAGACCATGGAAGAATGTGGCTTTCTGTCTTGCTCTTCGCAGCTTGTTCAGCATGTTTTTTTATACAGCTTGGACTACTTGCCCAGGACAGTACAAACCACAGTGAGCTGTGCACTGCCACATCTGTCATCAGTCAAGAAACTGCCCACAGGCCAGCCTGATGGGGGCATTTAAGGTCCCTTCTTCTAGATAATTCTAGCTTGTATCAAGTTCACACACACACACAACCCTAACCAACACACTTCTTAAGTTTCTGTGATTAATAACAACTAATTTCTGAGGCCAGGGAGGACTCTGGAAACTGGGACCATCATTACTCCAGCCTGAATGCTCCTGTTGAGAAGACAAAGGAGCTGTAGGGGGCAGGTGGCCCTGAGGGGCAGGGGCAGAAGGCTCCAGAGATGGGGATGGGAAGAATGCAAAATTCATGCCAACTACTGGCATTTGCTAAGACCTAACCCAGAGACTGGTGAGATTACAGTAAGCAGGAACTTGTGTGGTCTTTCCTGAACTAGGGAGGTTTCCTGATCTCACAGTGGTGATTGCAGTGGGGTGCTCTGTCAGTGAACACAGAAGGCTCACAGAGTGCCTGAATGGTGTGCCTTTCATTTACTCTCCCCGTGACCCTGCAAAGGATCCACTATACAGATGTTAATGTGGAAGTTCAGATAGGTGAAGAGGCACTCATGTGATGTCACATAGCAAAGTGGCCTGCCTAGGCCTCAGGTCATGCATATCCAGCCACAGCTTCAGTGGTCTTGACTACTTTCCTCTTCCATTGGATCTCAAATTCCAAACAGAGCTGGAGCCCTGAAGGACTTGGGCTCCAGTGATCTCCTCCCAAAAGCCTTCTCAAAATCTTCTCTTGTTGCTGCTGAAGCCCCAATATTCTGGTCACTCCTCCTATCGCCCTGCTGCACCCTCTGCAGGAAGCTGCAAAGGACACCTTCATGGCACAAGACTGCCACCTGGTGTCTATGAAGTGTGTGGCAGTCCCAGAACTGTGAGGCCAGGAACTGACAGGTTCAGGACCC
This sequence comes from Lophiomys imhausi, assembly GCA_907164525.1. NCBI lineage: Eukaryota > Metazoa > Chordata > Mammalia > Rodentia > Muridae > Lophiomys > Lophiomys imhausi. The sequence continues at coordinate 7,845,305 of CAJQZJ010032121.1, forward strand.
TCTGTGAACAGTTCACTGGTAGATCACACCCACATTGATCTCATTCAACCCTCACTAGGCTCTACAGGACCTAGTTCCTTTGTATGTAAAAAAGATCTCAATAAAATCAGGTGACCAAGGGTCAATAAGGATGTGACTCCCATTACACGAGGTCTCTCCAAAGCAGACAGCTTCAGAGAGAATAGATGAGCAGTGGGGTTTGTTAGGAGGTGGAAGGACAGAATGGGGTGGGGGGGGTTGGGAGGGGGATCCTGCCTAACAGAGACCGACTTTCATGGACAGACTTTTATTTTTATCGGAAGAAAGAAGTCTAGAGGAAGTGCTGGTGATGGCTGCACACAGCTGTGTCTGTTTATTTCCTGCAGCTGTGATAAAAGACCCTGACAAACGCAACTTAAGGAAGGGGTCACATGTCACAGTTCAAAGGTACACTTCAGTCATGGTGCAGGAGCATGCCATGGCTGATTATCACACCTACAGTCAGGAAGCAGAGAGGGATGAAAGCTGGTGCTCGGCTCTCTTTCTGCTTTTTATTCAACCCAAGACTCCCAGCCCCAGTCCTACCCATGTTCAGAACAGATCTTCTCGTCCAAATTAACAGAATCTAGAATCTTCCAAACACGCCCAGAGTCATGTCTCCTCGCCATTCTAGATCCTGTCAAGATGGCAGCGTTAGCTAGCCTAGTGACCACTGACATCCTTAGAATGATATGTTTGCCCTTATGTAGCTTATCACTGGATTTACTGCTCTATGACTCAGTTAAGAGATGAGTGAAGAAAACCTAAACAAAAGAGAACATGTGAGTGCATCGTGAGTGCAGCGTTTACAGAGGGCTTGGTGTGTGCTTGTCATTAGCATTGTGTTTGACAGATAATGTGCTTGCTCAGGCCTAGGGGGAAGTTGGGGAGCAACCTGGGAGGGCTTCCTTCCCCAGGAGGTGGTATTGAGAGTTACTACCATTTTGTTACAGGCGAGCCACCCATCTGAACACAGACCCTTCGTGGGTATCACACAGCTAGGAAGTGACCTGGGCAGAAACTGGACCTTGGGCTGTGAAAGACCAACACTTGGGAGTCCCTCTCTCTGCTATTCAGCTCTGCAGGGGATCTTAAGGCTAAGCTGAGCCTCTACCAGCGTCCCCGTGAGTCAGCCATGTGCCAGCAGGTGGTGCTGCGGCTTGATAACAGACACTCTACTGACCATCCTGATCATTTATGCCAGGCAGAGAAAGGGATACCCCGGCCAGAGGCCTTAGAGGATAGTGACAAACCTCCTGGCAGGAAGACCAGCTTTACTGTTTCAGCTCTCTGGTCGCATCCAGAAAAGTTGAAAAAGTAAAGTTGTTTACTGGTCCATCCAGTAAAGCTGGCTGGATGCTGCCTCTGTCTCTTGTTCTCAGGATGCTTTCAGGTAAATTGTAAAGGCTTTGGGCTTAAGATCTGAGCTCAGGTGTACACTCACTCTGAGTCCCATTTCTTGGGACCCTCCCTGCTGAGTGAACCCTGGAACTCGAGGATAAACAGAGTACAGAGATAGCTGCCCCAGAGGCTCCAGCTGATACCTAGCACAAAAGAACCACAGGGTCTGTGTCCTGTTATCTGTTCTCTGTGTGAGGAGCCAAGCAGAAGCTCAGTAAACGGTGGACATATGTGCCACAGCCAGGACAGCCCAGGTTAGGCTGTGGCAGCATGTGACTCCCAAGGTCCCAGGGCTTCTCTCTGTGGGACTGTGGAGGAGTGAGTGACAGCCCTTCCCTGGGGTTCCAGCTGGTAAGAGGATAGTCAGTTTAGGGGGTAGGTGCTTTCTATGTGAGGTTCGGGCCAGAGGAGGGGTAGGAACCCCGACAGCAGCAATGCTCCTGACCAAGAGGCATATTTTCCTGGTCATGAGCATTTTCACAGGTCAGAGTTCATAAAGAAGGGAGCTCAAGCCTCCAGGCCTGCAGAAGGCACTGGACTAGCAATGGTCACCTCGCTACTCTGAGGACTGCGAGCCATCTTTTGTAAGGATCATAAATACTAGTTACACCCTCCCATTCGGAGGACTGGGTACCTGTGCTTCTCAAGGAGAGAGGCTGTGCAGAAGTTGGGTGAGAGCAGAATTAGGGTTCCCAGGGTTAACTAACAGCGTCTTCCCCCAGCTCAGCCACCTACTCAGGAGCCAGGACACATGGCGGCAGATGAGCCCTTCCAGCCCCACTTTCAGTCCACCACCACTGTTTTACCTCTTAAAATGCTTCCTTATCTGGCAGTTCCAATCAAAGGCCAGTGCCACACCCCTTCCCACCTCTCCTGGCCCACTACACCATGCTTGCCACTGCTCTTCTGTCAGGGTTACAGTCTTCTCTTTCTTTCTCTGAGCACCTCTGTGTGTGATGAAGCCCAATGCTTTCCCTGACATTAGAGGCTGCTATGCTTATGATTTCAATGTGTCCCCAAGGATCAGGTGTTAGAATTTACTCCCTATTGTAAAGTATAAAGGCATGGATGGAAATTCAATATGGCCTTGTGTTTGGAGGTAGGGCCTTGGACAGGGGGCAAGGGGGCTAGGATGAGGTGAGGACATCCGGGCGTGGCTTACTCAGGAGAGGATGGGTGGGTTACAAGCGTGTGTTTCCAGCCTACATGATGCCCTGCCTTTACCTCTGCCTCTGCCACTATATCATTTCATAAAGAGGACCTCCACCCATGGGTTCAGTGTCTGCCATAGAGGTGGGTACTTATCCACACTCCTCAGACCACACTGTACCCACTGTCTACTGTTTCCTTAAAAGTAAAATGCCAGTCTATCCACCGGCTTCTTTTTGTTGTTGTTGTAGTTACAGTTAGAAATCCCCACCCTGGAGCCCCCTGCAGGGCAGCAGGGGCTATGCCTTAATTATTTCCCTGTCTATCAGAGCCCAGGCAGTAATGAATGTTTGCTCAGAGCAGTGAATAAATAGAGGGAGGCATGGTTATTTAAATGTGAACGGAAGAGTTGGTAATTGAATGGATAAGCAAACACATCCTAGAGTAAGTGAAGGCATGAGTCAGCAAATGAAGTGGCAGGTTACAAACCCAGCAGGCTCAGTGATGGGGTCATTCCAGCCCCTGTATTCTCAGGCACGCTCAAGATTTCTGCAGGTATGGTTGCAGGGAGGCCCCTGTTCTTTAGTCTCCTGAGGGAAGACTTGAAACTGCAGTCATTGACTCCCCCAGCCTCAGACCTGATTCGGCTTTTTGAGTGAGGCTCTGGAATCTGCACCTGAACAGACTGTCCCTGTATCCCTGAGCTGCTGCTGAAGGACAGTGGGGGAAGTAGGGTGGCCACTGCAAGGACAGGGCCCGACTCCCCACATCTTCAGAAGAAGGGAGAGTTCTGGTGTGTCCATTCCTCGACCTCCACACCCCAGCCCCACAGTGAGGGGGCGACAGAGCCATGAGCAGGAGCCAGCTGTTGCCATGACAACACATTAAGAGATGTAAAGCTGCTTTCAGTTTTCAGTTTCAGATCCTGGAAAGGGGTCAAGCATGTGGGGCAGAGAGCAGAGTCAGGAGGGGAAATCACTGCCACCCCCACTCAGTCTTCATGGCTAACGACATCCCAGCACACTGCACCTCCATCTGGTGAGTCACTTCCCAGCACAAGCTTAAGGAACCTGGGTGTCCCATTTCACAAGTCAGGAAGCTGCGGCGGGAGTCACCTGTCCAGCCAGTTGGTTGCAGGTAGAGCTCGTTCTTGGATTGGGTTTCTGATGTCAAAGCCTGCACCCTTGTTTCTCTAACTGTTGCCTATTTTGGCTCAACAGACCCAAGGACCCCCGAATCCCACTGGCTCAGGAAATACATGTCTTAGTCCACTAAACCAGACACCTACTCAGGAAGGCTCAGACCTACAGACACTCAAGGAAAAACTGCTTCTAGAACTTGCTCATATATACAGTGGAGCACGTGTGTATATACACACAGCAGCCATATATGCATGTGCACACATTCGTGCCTGTGCACACTCATGCTCACACATAGACACGGCTGTGATCACATAAGCACGTACACACCTGTATGTCCATGGAAGCGGATAGAAGGCTTCTTTTGACACGTGGCTTTGGGGTTTCTCTCCTCTGAAGATGACAGTCTGTTTCCTTAGCCACCAAACTTGGCCTTGGCAATGTGATGATATTCTGATTCACACACAAAATTAGCATGCACAGGGCTGGAGAGATGGGTGGGTCTATAAAGTATTTGGTTCACAAGTGTGAAGACCTGAGTTCAGAGCCCCAGAACCCTCATAAAACTCTGACCATGGTGGCTTATGCTTAGAATCTCTGATTCCAATGATGGCAAAATGGGAGGCAGAGACAAGTGGATCCCTGGAACTACCAGCCAGCTAGCCTAGCCTACTGGGAAAAATTCTAGGCCTGGGAGAGACCCTGTATCAAACAAAGGTGGAAGGCTCCTGAGGAATAATACTCAAGATTGGCCTCTGGCCTCTGGATATAGGCACACACACATGCTTGTATGTACCTTCATGTGTACACACACACACAATGCAAGGATAACCTTGGGAAAGTGTATTTCCACTGTATATGTTTATTTTCTCTCTCTTTTGTTCATTGCCTTCACTATGAAGATATTCCCAGGATGTTAGAGGAGAGCTCATCAAGTACAGAACTAAGTTATCCCCTTTGTCCTAGCTGAGATCTTCCAAAACTTTACATTAAAAGTGAGATTAACCAAAATCAGAGTGACCAAAGTCCAGGTGACACTTGGGCCAAAACCTTACGTATTGTAGCAGTGAAGCACTGAGGTTTTGTGCTTGCTCGTTACACAGCATTGTCACCAATTAATAACTGATACACATGTGCATTAAAGAGAACTGTGTCATGGAAGGGACCTAAGCAATGTGCTCACCCAGTTGTCTTTTTAAATGACATCTTTATTAAGAAGTTATTCATGCAAGAATCATTCTTTTCATTGTCTTAGTTTGGGTTACACCATGACCAAAAGCAACTTGGGGAGGAAAGGGTTTATTTAATCTTATAGCTCTCAACAAGGGAAGTCATGGCAGGCACTCAAAGGAGGAACCTAGAGGCAGGAACTGAAGCAGGGACCATGGAGGGGTGCTGCTGATTGACTTGATCCGCATGGGTTTCTCATAGTACCCAGGACCACTAGACCTGGGGTGGCACCACTTATAGTGAGCTGGGCTCACAACATCAATCATGAAAACACACCATAGGCTTGCCTACAGGCCAATGTAGTGGAAACATTTTCTCATTTGAGGTTCCCTTCTCCAGAATGACTCTAGCTTGTGTCAAGTTAACATAAAACTAGCCACCACACACACACACACACACACACACACACACACACACAGAGAGAGAGAGAGAGAGAGAGAGAGAGAGAGACCATGCAGTGATATTTTAAAAATAACATTCACATTCTTAAAACCAACACCATCTTCTGATTCCAGAGTTTTCTTATCATCTCAGAGAGACTCTCATACTCCTCACTCCCCATCTATAGTCAAAGTCTCGTGGCCTTTGTGTCTAGACATTTTCATTTACACAGTATTTCGGGGGTCCATCCTCATAACCTCTAGCATCAGTATTAGATAATTGGGTGGGCAGAACACAGTCTGTCCATATGTTCTTCAGATGATAGATGCTGGAGATAGTATTCCATCCTGGCTCTAGCCAGGATCACAGCTCTGCCCACCTGTTCTTCTCTTCTGTTGCTCTTATCCTGCAACAGGGGACATTTGATGACTTGGCACTGTTTGAGCCCAGTATGATATACAGATGTGGCTCATTGTCCCTTCCTTATGCAGGTTAATGTCATCCACTCTGGCCTAGGGTGGCTTCCAGAGAGAGCCTTACTGACCTGCTAACTTGCCTCATCACTGCCCTAAAGAAGCACAGACTGGGATGTGATGAAGCACACAGTGTGTATCCTGGTGTTGGGGACCAGAAATGTGTGGGTCACAGAGGACAAACAAGATTGGAAGTGCAGAGAGTGGCATCTTGGGATTAGACAAGGAAAATTAATCCTCAGACACAGTATTATAATTGGACTCAATTCTCATCACCATCTAGTCAAAATTATTTTCCAATTGCAGAGGCAGAACATCCCCAGTAATGCAGCACTAACCAGTATTCACACACCATACATTATCATTTGTGATGGAAAAGATACAAAATAGAGTTTTCCAAATTCGTTGTCTGAAGGGCCTAGACCCAAAGCCATGCACGTGTGTGAAGTGGCATGTTCTACATAGCCCAACTCAGTACAAAGCAAATGTCAGTCAGAAGCATAGCAAGAGAAGATGACCTGGCATTCATTTACCTATGAAAGTACCAAAGAAGGGTGAAAACTATTAGAATCTAGTATAATATGTAAGAAAAGAACATGGGCTAGGGAGATGCAAGTTTGAGGACCTTATCCCCAGAAAACACATGAAAAAGCTGGACATAACATTTGTCTGTAGTACCAACTCTGGATGGGCAGAGACTGGCAGAGATTCCTAGGGTTTGGTGGCTAGCCAGTCTAAATGAACCAATGAGCTCCAGGTTCAGGGAGAGACCCTGTCTCAAAGAATAAGGCAGAGAACAATTGAGGAAGGCATGTGGCCTCCATATGTACTCACATGTGTATATGCAGCTGCACATACAAGCACAAATATATACACAAAAGTAGGAAGGCATGAGGGACTTAATGAATATATATTACTTATTTGGCATTGTGATGTTTATGGTATTTGCCATTTTCTTTTTAAATCTCAAAACATAGTGATTTTTTAAAATTCTGAATATTCATTATGTGTGCCTATTTTTTTAATATAATGTCCAAATCTTTTTTCTTAAACAGAACTCCCCAAATTGTGTTTCACCTCTCACTTCTCCCTCTCTGTAAAATACGAATGGTTAGATCCATTCTGCTATCCACATTGCAACATAAAATGACTACAGATACACCCAAACACACACACACACACACACACACACACACAGAGAGAGAGAGAGAGAGAGAGAGAGAGAGAGAGAGGCACACCCCAAGATCAGGCACTCCCCAAGTTTAGACATGTGAGAAGGAACCTCAGCTTGACTCCTGGTGAATGAGTCCTCTATGAGAAGTACCCAAGCCCAGCTTCCCAGGTACCACAGCTGCTTCTGCTAACAGTCGGCTCTGCATGACTCTCTGGATCCCAGATACTTTCCATTCATTAAGGACAGGTCTCTATGTCCCCTCTTTCTGGCTTTCTAGGTTTCTCCTGAAGTGTTGTCTATCTCCTATGAGGTCAAGGGAGTGCAGTGCACAGGAATTAAGCCTCCCACGGGGAAACTTGAAAGCTGGGCTTCTCTCTGAGGACTAAACTATTACTATTAGCTGTGGTATTTTGTCATGGTGAAAGATAGCAAATGTAAATATTTGTGGGAAGTGAGCCATCTTAATCCTTTTTCTGTTACTATATTTGAATACTACAAACTAGATAATTTATACAGGAAAGAAATTTATTTCTTACAGTTCTAAAAGCTGAAAAAGTTCAAGGTCAAGAGGGTACATCTAGTGAGGGCTTTCTGGCTAGTGAGTCCAAACTCAGATCAGAGCAGCACACAGTGAGACACAGAGTCCTGGCTGAGGTCTTTCTTCCTCTTCTTCCACTATCTTAGAAAGCCACAGAGAGTCCTGGTAGACTAGGATCCCATCTTGATGACCTCACATAACCAAGTTATCTCCCAAAGGTCAGCCTCCAAAGGCTGCCAGAAGGGATTTCAACATGACAACATTTAAGGCGCAGAAACAGCCTCAGTCCCACAGAGGTGTGAGGATCTGCCCCCATACCATGTACATCTTGATCTCTTACCCTCTGCTTTTCCTCCTAGCTATCCACTTTCTCACCATGGTGGAAAAGCTTTTTACTATAAAGGCAGTTGAATTGGCATTTCCGGTTTTTGTGGGCCACATGCAATCTTGAAGCAATCCATGGAGACCAAGCTTGGCTATGTTCCAATACAGCTTGAGTCACAAGTACCACAGGGCTACAGGCAAGAGTGTGAGACTCCTTCTGAACTCACAGCTCCACAAGAGAGGGGCCTGAGCTTATCCTAGCCCTGGATTTCCATGCCTTAGCTATACCTAGCATGGATGGGTTTAGTGCTCAGCAACAGCAGTTCAGCAACGGGGGTGGGGGGTTCAGTATAGTCAGCCCCAGAGCATATCTACAAATCCATACCCACAGACTCAATGAACATGGATCAGAAATATTCTGAAGAAAAGATTGGGTTCCCTGAACACTGAGGAGCAAGCATTTGCATAGCATCCACATTCTATCAGAATTATAATCCAAAGATGACTTAATGCATATGGCAGGTCTGTATAGGCTTTATGCAAATACCACAGTATCTTATGTAAGGGGCGTGAGCATCTGTGTTGCTATCTGTGTCCCTAGATGATAGTATTTACTAAGTACTCAACACTCAGGGCTGAAGCTTGAGGTCTAGCAGGTAGACAGAAAATGAACAGTAACAAAGTGTTTCATGTACATAAAATAGAAAAATAAAATGAGTAATGGACAAATGGATGACTTGCTGAACCAAGAACATTTAGAGATGAAGATTGATTGTGCAATCAGGTAATTTTAGGAATTTTGGGGAATCAAAGGCAGACACTACCATTGGACAAAGTGACCCATAGCCACAGGGAATTCAGGGTAGCCTTGGCCTGTCTTCTTCCCCAAATTAGGAGGCTTCATCACAGTAGGGCGCTCCATCCTAGAAGCAAGGCTGATAGTCAGAGGACATCAACTGTGACGTCAGAAGTAAACTCTCCAATCCCTGGGGAAAAAAAAAATAGTGTGACATGCTCCAGGGCAGGAAACTGCTTGGAGCTCATGGTTCCAAAGTGCCCATCGGCATCCTCTCCATGATGCCCCCACCCCCACCCCTTCAGAAGCCACCACAGCAAGAGGTCCGTTTATCTTCATGGAGGATCAACAGTGGAGCCTTTGCTGACTAGCACAATGACTGTTAAAAATAAACAAGTTTCAGCCGGGTGGTGGTGGCGCACGCCTTTAATCCCAGCACTTGGGAGGCAGAGGCAGGCGGATCTTTGTGAGTTCGAGGCCAGCCTGGTCTACAAAGCGAGTCCAGGACAGCCAGAGATATTCAGAGAAACCCTGTCTCGAAAAACCAAAAAAAAAAAAAAAAATTATTTAAAAAAAAATAAATAAATAAATAAACAAGTTTCCAGAGGTGAAGTCCATGGCTTGTTAGGCACCTTAATGGTTTCTGGAAGCAAGCTCTTATGAGATGAGTGGAATTCAGTATACGTAGCTTGGCTATAGCATTTTAGAGGCCCTCTCTCCTGGCATGAATGAAGTGTAAGGAACCAGTCAGCCCCAGGGAGGCACTTCTGCAAGTCCCTAATAGACTGTGACCAGCCATCAGCTGAGGATGACCGGGTGGCCTGTGGTGGTCATAGACTATGACTAGGATATTCTGTCTGTCTGTCTTTCATTTAACTACACCGGGACCTGCTTTCTTACACTACCTGCTTTAGCCGACGTCTACATGGGGGCAGAACTCTGCCCATGCCAGGGCGTCTTGACTACATAACGGCTTCGTGGTTTTCCTATTACTGTGACAGAAATACCTGGCAGAAACAGCTCAAGGGAGGAGACATTTATTTTGGTCGTGGTTTCGGAGCTCTCCCATCCACGATGATGAGGAAGGTATGGAGCCACGGCTCTGCTTGTGGTAGTTGACAAGTAGGCAGAGTCTGCTCATATCATGGCAAATGAGGATGTAGATCCAAGTCAGAATCCAGGGGCAGATATAACCTTCAAAGACCCCAGTGACCTGCTTCTACCAGGCTTTAACTCCTGAAAATTCAGTAGTCTCTAGATGGAGCACTCCAGCATAAACCTGTTGGGAATATTTTGTGTGTGTGTGTGCATGTGTGTGCAGGTGTGGGCATGCACATGGAGGCCTGAGGTCCATGTCAGGTATCTTCTATCTCTGCCCTCTCCACTTTACTTACTATGGCAAAGTCTCTCACAAACATGGAGCTAACTCATTGGCTAGTCAATAAGCCAGGGGTCTTTTTGGTGGTGTGGTGTCCCCCAAGGGTTTGTATGTCAGAGACTTGGTCTTAAGCACAGTGGTATGAGAAGTAATAGAACCTTCAGAGGTGGGCTTCATGTAAAGTTGTTAGGTCATTGGGATGCTGGCCTCTTATGGAGTTAATATGGTAATATGGCTCTCTCTCTCTCTCTCTCTCTCTCTCTCTCTCTCTCTCTCTCTCTCTC
>CAJQZJ010032121.1:7855599-7873581 GCA_907164525.1 Lophiomys imhausi
CTCTCTCTCTCTCTCTCTCTCTCTCTCTCTCTCTCTCTCTCTCTCTCCCTGAGATCATTGTCCCCCTAAGAGTGTTGTTATAAATAAGCTTGTCTCAGTTAATGATCTCTTCTGCACATGTGCCCACCATACGCTGTTATCTACCTTCCACAGAGCTAAGCAGATGTCAAACCTTGAACTTAGAGCTGTGAGTTAAATAAAACTCTTCTTCATAACTTACCCCACCTGGATTATTTTATTTCAGCAACTGTATTAGTCACTTTTCTTGTGCTGTGACCCAATACCTGGCAAGATGTAATTTAAGAGAGAAGGACTTCGTTGATGTTGATGGTTGCAAGAGATGCAGCCCTCTGTGGCTGGCAAAGGGCAACAGGAGGTAGCCAGCCACATTGCATCTGAAGCTGGGAAGCAGAGAGTGGTGGGCACTGGTTCTCAGATCAGTTTCTCCTTCCTGTGGACTCCAGCACCTGGCCCAGGATGAACAGGCATTGCCTCACTCAGTTAACCTAATATGAATAACCATTCATAGATAGGCTCAGAGGCTTGTCTCTGCAAGGACTCCAAATTCTATTAAGGTGGCAATCAAAATTAGCCAGAAAGCAATGACTATAGTCTTTTTGGTGGTGGTGGTGGTGGTGGTGGTGGTGGTGGTGGTGGTGGTGTGTGTGTGTTGTGTTATGATTTGTTTTGAGACAGGATCTCACTATATATAGCCCTGGGTGGCCTGGAACTGGCTTTCTAGGCCAGCCTGGCCTTGAGCAGTTGGTCTCACAGAGATTCTCCTGCCTCTGCCTCCTGAGTGCTGGCTGGGATTAAAGGTGTGTGTCACCACACTGGGGACTTTTTGTTCCAGCTACCCACAAACAGACTAAGAGATCACCTGCCCCTTTGGATGTCATTGTTTATGTCACTCTCCCAACTAGACTAGAGACTCCTAAGGCTGAGATGAGTCTGTACTTTTTTGCTGTTGTTGTTGTTTTTTGAGACAGGGTTTCTCTATGTAACAGCCCTGGCTGTCCTGGACTTGCTTTGTAGACCAGGCTGGCCTCAAATTCACAGAGATCCATCTGCCTCTGCCTCCCCGAGTGCTGGGATTAAAGGTGTGCGCCACCATGCCCGGCTGAGTCTGTACATTTTATACCTATGCACAGAGCACACAGTAGGTGCTCAGCAGACATCTGTGGGATGAATGACCAGGGGTCATCTCATTCCAGCCCTGCTCATCATGCACAAGCTAAGCACCCTTCAAGGAAGGGACTGCTGTTAACATAGTCCCCAAATGGGACACTGAGGGTCAGAGAGATGAAGTCACTCACACAAGGGTACGGATTTCAAAGTTGCCCAGCCTGAGGCACCAATGGCCAGATGTCTGCCTTACCCTTGAGCAAACTAGGTTGCCACTTCTAGAGGAAGGCAGAGGAGTCAGGAGTCTGGGCTGAGGGAGGGCTACAGAACAAGCTGCAAACAATGATTTCCTCTGGCCAGGAGTCACCAGGGCACTCCTGAGCCAAAGTTTGCTCCTGGGGAAGCTTTTGAGCCAGGAAGCAGACTTCAAGAAATTGGTCCTGGGCCAAGGAGAGCTTGGCTGGGGCATTAGCCCCCAGAGTCCCATTATATCCTCAGGGGCCCAGCAGTGCTGCCAAATTATCCCCATTCTGTAAAGGAGGAAGATGGCACTCTGTGGAGAGGAAGTGACTTGGCCATGGTCACATGACTTGTGTGTGACTCAGAATTCCATGTTTGGTCTGAATCTACATTCTTTTTAATTACTATGTCCCCTTCCAGAAAGAGAACACTTTTTAAGATAAAGAGCCTGCTGTGGTCTAACTAAAATCCAATTATGTTTCTCTAACTGATTAAGGTCCAATTCTGTGGCAATGACAGACAGACAGGAAGTTAAAGAACATGGAGTCCCATGCCCCAGAAGACGCCACATTCTACGATGTAACTCTGTTTGACTGCCAGTCATTGTGATTTCCTTCCCATCTGTTACTGGTTGAGAAACTGAGGCCCAAAGCTTGAACAATTTCCTAACTTGACACATCTAGGAAATATTGAAGATAGAATTCAAACCCCATTTGAATCCAGAACCCATTCTTTGAGCCAATGCACTTGACTGGACTCTTCTCTGTGTTCAATGCTTTGCAATCATTGTGACATTGAACCTGCTGACACTTGTAATCCTGTTCTATAACTGAAACAGTGGGAACTCAGAGGATGGACTTAGCAAACAGCCTCTGTCAACCAAAGATCCCTAGCTGCAGCCCCAGCTTCCCTGAGGCCACCTGTCTTGCCCAGGGTCTTATGGGTAGGCTTCAGTAACTCACCAGGTGGTCCATGGGGTGGCAGGGTCTGAAAAGTTCTCAGTCATTGTTAGGCAATAGGGGAAAGCGCTGGTTACCATTCTCCCGTGCTTGACTCATGAGACCCTCCCAACCTTCCCAACAGGAGTGATCCTCCTCACTTGCAGAGGAAGAAACAGAGGCTCAAAGAGAAACTCTAGTTCACACAAGAGAACACCACACATCTCTAGGAACAGGGATCCCTACCCAGGCCTGTCCAGAACCTCCTTCTGCTCCAACCCACCTCCAATCACCAAAATCTCAAGATCTCTTTCTTGATGCCACCTGAGGGCTTGAAGAGTCAAATGCCATTGACCCTTGTGGTGATTTGAAAGAGAAATGTTCCTCAGAGGTTCATGCATTTGAATACTTGGTCCCAAGGTGGTGCTGTTTATTTTTTTTGGGGGGGGGTGTTATGGAACCCTGGAAGGTGTAGCCTTGCTAGAACAAATAGATCATTGGGGGTGGCCTTTGGAAGTTCATAGCCTCATCTCACTTCCAGTTCAGTCTCTGCTTCATGCTTGCAGTTGAGATATGCTTTCTCAGTTTCCTGCTCCAGCCACCTGTTGCCATGCCTCCCCCCCTGTCATTAAGGATCCACTCTCTGGAACTGTAAGCCCAAATAAAAACTCTTCTGTAAGTTGTCTTGGTCATAGTATTTTTTATCACAGCAACAGAAAATAGACCCACCTGTGAGATCCACACCCAACGGTGTGACTCCCAAGGCTCCACTCTCAGTCTGTTGAGCAAGGCAAGCATAAGGAATAGCTCATCAACCTGAGGCTCTGCTCAGTTGGGCTCTACACACACAAACCTAGACCTTCATGCATACACCTCTCTTCTTACCAATGTGCCTGGTAACCTTGGTTCCCTTCCTGCACCGAGTTACACACACATCCCTCTCTAAATAATGGAATCAGTTTCTTTTCCCTTTCTATTCAAACATATTCTCAGTATAGACCAGTATGTAGGAGGGTCAATCTGTCTTGAACTAACTTGGGCATAAACTGTGTCTTATAAGTGAACTTTTAGGGAGAACATTCTATTTACCATCTTATGCCTATTCATAATTTTATATATATATATATATATATATATATATGATTAAAATCAGAAGCATAATGGGAAAGGACATGCTCAGTGGGTAGAGGCTTACATAATGCAGACCTGTCAATCAAAATAGAAAACTTCCTTGCTATGCCCCTTAACAGCCAAATTCCTCCTCCTTTTGAACCCCCCCCCCAACAGAAAGCCCTAAACAATAACCAGAGACCCTGAGCAGCCTCATTCACATGATTCCTGTCACTCTTGGCAGCACATTTCCTTTTGATTTGTATTATTGTTTTGGATTGAATAAAGTCATCTTACTGCCTTTGTTATCTGTGTGGATTGTTATTGCAATTCCTTAAATAAGAGCACAAGAACCTGGAAACATCAGTCTAGACCCTGACTATGAGTAACATTGAGGGCTAAACTTCACAAACCTGGTTCTTTCCTGGTCTCTGCTCCTGAGATAAGAGAGCAGATAAAAAGATCCAGGTGCAGAGACTTGAAAGGCACACAGCCCTTCCCAAGGAAAATGCCAGAATTTATAGGGAAAATATGGCTTTCCCATCACTCTCAGACTGAGGCCCACCTTCTTTCCAGAACTAGTCCTTTTGAAGTCCTCACTGGTGATGCCTGACTCCACATAGACCCCTCAACAACTTCTTTGGGCTGTGAACAAAGGGAGAGTTCCTGGTAAAAAGCTCTAGCTTAGTGAAATCATTCTTCCATGGAAAGTGTGACCAGGTGCCCATGAGGAAATGAGGTTTCTGAAGACAACAAACAATTGAACCTTTGAAGGGCAATCCCTGGAACAGGAAACAGAAGCCTAGGGACCCCCAACCCATAACTGAAGAAAATCCCCAAGGACAGGCAGACAGGCGAAGTGGCCTGGTGCCATGGTAATCCATGCAAGCTGCCCCCTAGGGTGGAAGGTCTCTTTCAGGAAGGGGGCATATGCTTGCAGGGAAGTGCCTTCCATGTACTTCGAGACATGACATGTGATAAAGCTCTTCTCTGCATGATACCCATGTGGACAGAGGCATCAGGATAAGCATGCTTTATGGAAGAGGAAGCTAAGAACCAGAGATGGACAGCAACCCGAGTAGGATCCCACTGCCAGCAGATGACAGGACTGGAATCGAAGCGAGGTCCGTCTGATTCCAACAGTTTTCTAGCTAGATTTCTATTGCTCTGACAAACACCATGACCAAGAAATGGGATAAAGGGTTTATTTTATGTTACAGCTTTCTCACTTCATCATGAAGGGAAGCCAAGCATGAACAGAGACCAAAGAGGAACTCTTTATTGGCTTGTTCAGCCTGCTTCATTAAACAACCCAGGACCACCTGGCCAGGGGCATCATGGTCCATTGTGGGCTGGGTTCTCCCACATCAATCAGTAATCAAGAAAATGGGGGAGATAGTATAGCAAATAATAGCATTTGCTGGACTTGCAGAGAACCTAGGTTTGGTTCCCAGGATCCACATAATAGCTCACAACTGTCTGCTACTCCAGTTCCAAGGGATCTTCTGGAGTCCATAGACACTGTACATACAAAAATGAAGGTAAAACATGTATACACATAAAATAAAAATAAATAAAGCATTAAAAACAGAAGAGTGAAAGAAAAAGAAAATGCCCCCACAGACTTGCTCATAGGCAATCTGATGGAGGCAATTCCTCAGCTGAGATTCCCCCTTTCCCAGATGACTGTAGCTTGTGTCAAGCTGACCAAAAAAACTATCCAGCACAAAAGTCCATTTCTTTCCTTCCACGAGGATGTGAGTGTCCCAGGCATGGGACTAACTCACTGTTTCTAGAAAGCCCTGTCAGGTAAGTTCTGGGTTGACCACACCACGCCATGTCCAGGGCCAGCGCTCGGGTTTCTAAACGTACACTACAAAAACTAGAGAAGGAAGGATTGGGGATATGTGACTGGTGTCCCCTTGAGACACAAAGGTGATTCAGGCTCGATGTGTGGGAACATCTGGAAGTAGATGTTATGGGAAAAGAGCAAGAACAGACAGCAAGTCTCCAGGGTACAAGATCCTAAAGGACACTCCCCACCCCTCTAGCCCCTTCCCAGGCAAATTCAGCTTTCCCACGCAGGCACTAATGCAGGCCCCTGACGGCTCTGGCTGTTGAAGGCTTCAGCTGTTGCTCTTGACTAGTGACTCTACCCTACAATAGGTGGGGTGCACTGACCTTTGGGATGGGGTGCTTTTTCCTTGTGCACCTAACACACAGCCAACACTTCCTTATGACCTTTTACATGTAAAGAAGCTCCAGCTATGGGCATCTTCCACTCAGAGCAAGCCAGGCACCCCACCCTCCCACTATGTGTTCATTGGCCCCTAGAAATTTACAACTGCCCACCCTGCTCCTTTTCTGTAGAACTGTTCAGAAAAGGAACCTCTAGACTCCAAAAAAACCCAGACTGCAGAGCCAATGGCTGAAACTCTGGCCCATCTCAAATGAGGCAGGAACATCTCTATGTTGTCTGATCAGTGTTGTAGCTCCTGAGGGATCGGGCCAAAGCCAGATTTGCCCCCACACAACTCCCTGTCTCACTTAGCCCCTCCCTAGCTTGCCAGTTCACCATGCCTTCTATAAGGGGCATGATCTGATGTCACCAAATAACTCCATGCCATTTTACAGAAGAGTTAGCTGAACTTAAGTTGGATGTCTTTGATTTGGCCTGTTCCCAAAATTTCAGATCTTTCATCTTGCCTCTACTGACAGTGGCCTCAGCTCCCCTTGGCTGTACCCCCACAGTGAGTCATCGTCCCTTCTAGCACTTTATTCTACGGTAAGAAATCCTGGAGTAGCCACAGGCAGGCCTGGCTAACACTTTAAATGAGATTTCCCAGAAGCCCCATTTGCTCTCTTTAGGCAGGCAGGAGTCAAGCAGTGAGAGAAGCTCCTTCCATACTCCTGGCACCCAGAGGCTGGGACAGTGAGGACCAAGGTGCTCCACCTCCAGAGTAGTCTCTCCTGGGGATACACGGTCCAGGGGATTCAGGAAGGGAGGTTGGAGAGAAAGCTCAGATACTGGCAGTAAGCTGACTCAGCCACTAAAGCACACAGCAGGGCTGTGGAGGCCATAGCCAAAAACAAAGACAGAGCCAGAGACCCAAGCCCACTCTCTACCTGTTCAACATCTGGCCCCAGAAATGAGCAGGTTTATTCATTTTAGGTACATGATTGTTTTTCCTATATGGTGTATATGAGTAGATATATGTGTACCATGTATCTAGGTTAGAAGAGGGCATCACATCCCCTGGAATAGGAGGTTGTGAGCCACTACATGGGTGCTGGGACCTGAACCTAGGTTCTCTGCAAGAGCAGCCAATGCTCTTAATCACCCGCCATCTCTCCAGCCCTCAGAACATAGACTCTCTAGCCCTGGATGCCTGGCTCTTCTCTGCACACACTTATCCACTACTCATCTCATCTGCCCCTCACAAATCAAAGCAAAACTTTCACATTGGTCTGCAGGGGTCCTGGGTGTACAAATGTCTGTGTTTTGACAGAGTTTATCAACACAGCCCTTGGAGTACAGGATATTTCTATCACCCCGGAATGCTTCTCTGCGTCTTTCCAGTCAAACCCCTTAGGCTGTCACTGTGCTGATCTCTATCACCATGAATTAGATGTCCCTGTCCTTCTGCTGCCTGCAAATGCAATCACACACACTGGGTCTACAGCAGTCTGGTTTTCACTGGAGTGCTATTTCATTGTACAGATCTATCACAGTGTACCAATTCTCCGTTGACAGACACTTGAGTTATTGCCACTCTTTGACTGCTATAAGGTTGATATGAGCTTTTCTTTTCTTCTCTCTCTCTCTCTCTCTCTCTCTCTCTCTCTCTCTCTCTCTCTGATTCTCTTTGTGACAGGTTCTCCCCATATTACTGTTGGCCTGGAACACCTAGAGATCTAGGCTTGCAGTGTACTATCAACAAAACCAGGACTGAGTGGAAATTAACTCCTGCACACTGTGGACATGACAGTGAAGTTTCAAAGTAGGAGTTCCCCTGTTGCTCAGCCAACACCTCCAGCCAGCTGGTGCGCGCTACAAGAGGGTGCATCTTCTCCAGGAGTTCTGTGGCCATGAGGACAGCAGTCAGGATGCATTCCATGTGGTAACATTTCAGCTTAAATTTCCCCTGGATTTCAAACCGTCCTTGTATGTCTTTCTCATCACTGATGGGATATGTTCGTATCGGGAAATCACATACATAAAAATTTTGACCAGTCGGAGTCTCTTGAAGAGTATCATCCTTGTCCCCAGCACCCATACCTTGCTAGCCCTAATTAGAATTACCCTAAAGTTTTAAAATTTTGACAAAAGTCCAACACATTCATTTTTCTTTGTTGATTATGTTTTTGGCATCATATCTAAGAGACAAATAGTTTGCGATCTAATTTGTAAATGGTCTGTGATCCATTTTGACTTAATTTTTGACTATAAATTAGACTGTGAGTTGGACTCAGACTATATATGTCTGAGGCAGGGTGATTGATTGGCATATGAATCCAGTCTTCCCAGCTCCTTTGGGTGAAAAGACTCTCTTTCTGGTTCAACGTCTTAGCACCTGTCAAAGCTCACTTGGTTACACATGGAGGGGCTTCTCTATTCCATTTTCCTGGTCTGCATGCTGTGCGTGTGCATCTGCCCTGGTCTTCAGCACAGGAACGGAAGCAAATTTTAAATCTGAGAAGTGTGACTCAGTTTTTTTTTTTTTTTTTTTTTTTTTTTTTTTTTTTTTTTTTTTTTGCTATTCTGGGTCTGTTGAATTTCCATATGAATTTTAGAATCAGTTTGTTGATTCTTTCAAAAAAAAAAGGGGGGGGCAACTTTAACTCTGGGAGGAAGGGCATTGAATCTGTGAGTAGATTTTGGTGGCACAGACATCTCAACTTTTGTTAGGTCTTCCAAGTCTTCCAGGCTCAGAGTGCAGGCATCTTTTCTTTTAATTGCTTTCAAGGATGCTTTTAAGTTACATTTATTTATTGGGCACAGGCCACACAAACCATGGTGTATGTGTGTGTGTGTGTGTGTGTGTGTGTGTGTGTGTGTGTGTAGACCAGAGGACAACTTGAAGAAGTTGGTTCTCATCTGCCACCATGTAGATCCTGGGGATTGAACTCAGGTTGCCAGAAGGGCAAATGGCTAACTGTGGTGCCTACTTAACATACCAAAGTACATGCTGGCCTAGCCACAGTACCTGTGGCTCCTCTGCTCTTCACACCGGCCTCCCACCATTTGCTTCCCTTCCCCCAGCTACTGATTCCTATATAATCCTTCCACTTTGCCCACGCTCTCTTGGCCTCTCTTGGTCTACTTGCCTTCTCCCCTCTCTTGCCCCCCCCCCTTCTCTTCCTCTCTTGCTCCCTGCACCTCTCCTCTAATGGCCTGGTCTATTCTGTGGGTCACTCTCACCTACTACTTTCTCTCTCTGCTCTGGACCCTTCCAGATGCCTCTAGCCGACGTCTCCCTCATATTTACAATAAAACCTTTCCTCAATCATACCTTGCAATGATTGTGTCCTCATTTTCATTTAACCTGCTGTGCCATCTTACCAGCCCATAGTGTACATATGGCTTGTCTCTATTTATTCCTGGTATTTTGACCCTTTCATTATAGATGAAATTGAGCTATCATTTGGCTTGTGGGGTTTTCTTTGCTAGTGTATACAAGTACCACTGGTTTCTATACATTGACCTACTTTATGACCTACCTGGAATCATTCATTACTTCTGCTCTCTCTTTCTTCCATACATGTTCTCTAACTGCAGGGTCACACACTCTTACAAACAGAGGTGGTTTTCTTTCTTTCTAGTCTGGATGCATAAGATCTCATTTTATTGACATTGAGGGGGCCACTCTCTATATTAACCCCAGCAAATGCAGCAGTAGCTAGGGAAGGGAAGCAAATGGCTAACTGTGATCAAGGTAGACACTGAAGTTGCTTTGTGGCCTCCACTATCAATGGTCCCACTTAGAAGCACCCTAATTCCCTTTGTTTCTTTTTAGTCCGGAAACTTCCAGCAAATACAAAAATAGACAGAATATGTGACAAGCATCACCATTATCAACTTGGTTTCATTTTGTCCCCACCCACCCTTCCCTCAGAAGTTATTTGGAAACAAATTCCAGAATTCACATTATTCTGTCATGCCTTCATAAATTTTTTAGCACATCTTTCTAAAAGATAATGACTTTTTTAAAAAAACAGCCATAAGGCCATTATCACATTAAATACCAGTCATTCCTGGGCACCATGAAATGTTTGACGGTCAGGTTTCTACTTGTTAGTATACAGGCAATTCCACTAGCCCACCCTCAGGGACCTAGCACCTGCTTACTTCATGACCCGCTGCCATCACCCATCACCGGCGGCCAGCCACCCCAGCTCTCCCTTTCTGTTCTCGGCAGGCGCCCCCTCTCTCCCTCTCTACCCTCATGGCTCTGCTCCCCAACATGTCTACTTGTCTGGTTCTATCCCTTCCCCAGGTCCTCACTCCTCTGTCCTCCATACAATAAACCTCTTTTACATCAGATCTATTACATGTCGTAATTTCTCAGGGGTACACCTTGGCTTGGGCCCACCAAAAATACCCCTTCACTACATTTTATTTTATAACACTACTTCTTTCATAAGCATCATAAAACGTCTTTTAGGTGATTTGTTTCAACCAAGAACCAAACTAAGTCCATGCACGCTGGCTACTTGGTTTGTGTCAGAAGACTCCAGTAGTTTTATGTATATTCTTCTCTGTTAGTTTTCTCCTTTATAATGTACTTCAATGATGTACTTGGATGATAATAGTGCGGGCATGTTGGGTTTAGTAAAGATATTAAAGTTGATTTCGCTTCTTTAAAAAAATACTTTTGAAGATTATTTCTAGAAAATGTCAAATTACACGTGTGACATGTGTGACCTGAATCTGTGAGTTTCTGTAGGTAGCTGGGCCAGAGCTGGAGTACACTAGCTCTATGTGAGTGTGTATGTGAGTGTGTGTGTGTGTGTGTATGCACATGCTCACACATGCAAGAAAATAATCATATGTGCCCATTCAGAGAGATCAGAGGACAACTTAGAATTGCTCCTCAGGAACCATCACTTTTACACCAGAGATAAACTGACCAGAGAGCCCCAGGGATCCTCCTGTGTGCTCCCCACCAATACAGGGGTCACAAACACATGCCCCCATTCTTGGCTTCTTTTGCATGGGCTCTGGGGATCAAATTCAGGTTCTTAACCTTGCATGGGGATTACCTACTGAGCCATTTCCCTGGCCCCAGATTTACCTTTAGTTTTCTAAAGGCTCTTTGATATCACATTGTTGGGGTTGATCTAAAACTTACCATGTATTCCAATGTTAATTGCTTGCCCCTCCAAGATCCTTGCTGCCCTACAAGCAAATTCTCACATATCCAAAGTGATGTTGTGTAAACCTTGCTTCCCAAATTTATTCCTAATTGGCTAATAAAGTCTGGACTGAGCAGAAGAGAGGTAGGTGGGGCTAAGGTTTAGGGACTTGGGAGTCAGAGAAGGACCAGGAGAGTGAGAGGAAGGGGAAGAAAGGAGAGGTCACCAAGAGTTAGCATGAACTAGAAGCCCATGGTCACGATGAGCTTGCTCTGAGGAGTGGCATAATGGAGAGAAGCAGCCAAATGGAAAGCAGGAGCAAGTATTTATGGGAGTTTGGGCTGGGAAGCAGAAAACATAGCTTAGAGGGTTAAGATCTTCCCAGTTCCAGTGCATTAAGGCATCAAAAATCTAACAGGTCTCGGTGTGTTTATTTAGAATATAGCAGGTTAAGGAATAACTGCCACCTTAATAATTATGTCAATATTAAATATTAACAATCATTTCTTCACCACACTGTGTTCATTCCCCCAGAAGGCACACAGGGTCTTTCTGTTCTATCTATGTGTTTAAAATTCTTAATTCCCCAAACCTGTATCTGCACTGCCAGTGGGGGCTATGAAATCATAATATTCTCCTGTAAGGCCTCCTTACTTATTAGCCCAGAATTGGTAAAGAAAGGCTTGCTATCTTAGGGAAATGAGTCGTCTTCCCTGGTGCTCCTGTGTCCTTGTTCATTCTGTGTCACTGCAACCAAAACCCTGAGGCTGGATAAATACTGAAGAAAAGTTGTTTCTTTAGCTCATCGATCTGGAGGCTGGAAGTCCAGGATCATGCAGACACAGATCTTGTTTCTGGTGTGAACTTGTAGAGTTCCCTGCTTGGTGAGAAAACAGAAGGACCAGCAGGCAGCTTGTGTGCCAGAGACCAAGGGGAGGTGTCAGGCTCCCCCTGCCAGGACCTGCTTTTGTGAGGATAACTCACTCCTGTGAAGACCAGCTCTCTGTCACAGAGGAAGACAGGAGTCCATCCATGAAGGTGGTGCCCTGTGATCTCGTTGGTGCCATTGCACTGACAATCAGCTCTCAGTATGAAGCAAAATGCATCCAAAGCACACTCCATGTGTAAGGCAGCCCACAATCATCCTCGGCACCCTACAGTTTGCCTCCTTTGTGCTCCTTCCACACTCTGCCATCACCACTTTTTTGTTGTTGTTGTTCGATAGCCTTTTCAGTGGGGTGTCCTCCACTGCAGAGTGAGCCCATGGGAGGAGGGGCTCCCTCTAGCTTAGTCATCCATGAAGCCTTTCCCTCTTAGCCCAGTGCAGTAGGGATCAGTTTATAGTATGAATAAAAACGTTTTGAGGCAGACAGCCTTAGATCTGAATGCAAGAATGTCAAGCTGTAATCACAGTTGTGCCACACACCAAGGGACCCTGGATCAGTACCCACCTCCATGGGCCTCAGTTTCCTCCAGGGGAGCAGGCAGGTGGGCAGTGGGACCACTGGGGCATGTGACTTTAGCTCTGAGAGATTTGCCCTTGGCCCACTGGCCCTAGGTCAGTTCCTGCTACCAGAGCTGTCACTCCTGCTGGGACTGAGGGGGGCAGGTGGCAGATGATTAAGGGACACCCCACAGCTAAGAAGTCCAGAAGCTAATTAACCCCAACCCAGATGACTGTGCAGTGATGGTGGGTGGTGTTAATACCTAATGGCTCCTCTCATCACTGTCCTTTCTGAAGTCCCTCCTGATTCCCACAGCACTCTCAATCAAGCAAAGAGCATCCACTGGTGCCTCTGGGCCCTAGCCCCTGGAGAGAAGAGGGCATGGCACATAAAGCCACCCCTCCAAGAGATAGCAAGTGAGCTGGTCAGACTGGACCGAATATCTGATGAGAACAAAGGAGCCACACAGGGTGGGGCTGCACCAGCTCACAAGGCTCTTGGGAAAAATTAGGGAAGTCAGGACATGAAGGAGCTGCCTGTTTTGCCCCTTCATCCCCAAACCCCACATCTAGCATCTCAGGAGTCCTCAGGGTCAATGGGATTATCCCCACATCCCCTTTGGGGAACTCAGCTCAGGATGGAGGCCAACTTGTCCTAAGATATATAGTGTGAGGGGGAGGGGGCATGGAAATGGGAAGACAATTCATTCAGACCTATCTGGTCATTCAAAAGTATCTCCTGGGTATATCCTGGGCCAGACACCTCTCTCTCCAGGCTCATAGTTGAGTCCTGCCTGTGGGTAGAAGCCAAGTACATACAAGACTTCTGAGTGCTGGAGGATGCCGTCAGCCTGGGCACCACTAAGTAGGTCCTATCTGGCACATCAGACAGGACTCCTCTTGCCAGAGGTTCCCACATGGATAGGTCAGAGAGGCACGTAGACAGCAACTGCGACACTGGGTAACCAATAAGATACAGTTGCTACCTGCCTTAGTGAGGGTTACTATTACAAAAGCAAACTGGGCAGGAAAGTGTTTATTTGGCTTTTACATTTCCAGTTTCCAAATTATCGTTCATCATCAAAGAAAGTCAGGCCAGGAACTCAGACAGGACAGGGACCTGGAGGCAGGAGCTGATGCAGAGGACGGGAAGGGGTGCCACCTGCTGGCTTGCTCATCATGGCTTGCTCAGCCTGCTCTCTTATACAACCCAGGACCACCAGCCCAAGAATTGCACCACCCACAATGGGCTAGGCCCTCCTATCAATTACCAATTAAGAAAATTCCCTGCAGGCTTGCCTACAGTCCCATCTTATGGAGGCATTTTTTTTCCTCAGTTATGGTTCTCTCCTTTCAGATAAGTCCAACTTGTGTCAAGCTGACAAAACTAGCCAGCACGCAATCCTCGAGTACTTTACTTAGAGCTCTAGATACCTCTAGGTAAGGATCCTCTTTTCTTTGGGAGCAAAAGAGATTGATAGTCCTTAAAGAAAATTTTGTGAGAACCAGAGTGAGCATTTCTAAGCATTTGGGAGACAACAGAAGACACAAATGGCTTTCACTCCCTTGAGTGTCAGGGCCACTGTCATACAACACCAAGAGTCGCCCTTTGCCATGTCACATCACAGTCTGTGCATGAAGACCTCTGGGGTTGTAAGACACACAGCTTGTGCAACAGTACAGGGCTGCCCAGGTAGTGGACATGAATGACAAGTAGCACGGAAGGTGTAATGTGTACCACACAAAAAAAGGTGACATATGAAGATGAGGGGGAAACAGGGAAGGCTGAGAGAGTGTAGGCAAGGAGGAGAACACGGCCAGGGGACCAGGGAGAGCTCAGCAACAAGATTGCATGGGGGCAGGTGAGACCTAGCAGAGAGCAGGTCCCTGAGGAAGAGTTTAGGTGTTGAAATAGCAACTGTGGCCAGAGGGAGGCTGCAGCTGGCCTATGCCAATCCCTGGGGGAGCAAGGAACAGGAATCTGGCCCCAGTCCCTACCATCACTCCCACAAGGTGCCCTCATGGGCCTAGCCCATGGAAACCATCAGTTTTGTGCCTCTTGTCCATCAGTACCAGGGACACAGAGCAAAGTACCAACAGGATGCAGGGGGATATGTAAGATGTGTCCCTGGTCTCCACATCCCCAGGTCCGAACAACCTCAGATTGACACTGTTATGAAAATTTAAAACCCATCTGCACTGAGCAGACTTATTCCCCTTGAGCTGCAGTGGAATGAGTATTCGCAGAGGATTTGCATTGTATGGACACAGGCTGTCACCTGGAGGCTAGAGTATAGGAGAGGCCCCAGCACCAAGCCCCTCCACTGTCTCCACACTCACTGGCCTACCAGCTCTAATAGCATCTGCACCCACCTTCCCTGGTAAGTGTAGCTCTCACCCCTCATTAAATAAGATTCTTTTTGAAGTAGATGGAAGCCATCATAGAGGTCCACCGCTGGTCAAAATCCAGAGAACAGACCATGAGGAGCCTAACCCCAACTGGTACATCTACCACACACTCCTACACCCTGTAACATCACAGAAGAAGAGGTGGGAAGGATGCAAGGGCCAGAGAACTGGGCTCCTAGACAGTGTTTTCTATACATGACAGGGAAGCTGCACCCATGAAATTTCAACAATATGATTACCTAAATAAGATTATCACAATGATAACATCAACTAACATACCAGTGTGGGTGGGGGAAATATCACAACATCCCATGCCTAGGTGAAGAACTACAGGCAGTAAGGGCTGCTGAGAAAAGAAGAATCAGTCTTCACCAGAGAAGAGCTCCCTGATAGGTTATCCATTTCCAAGTGGTCAGTCTTAAACACATGTACATACAAGCAACACTAAATGGACTCATTAGGTTATATGTGTGAATGTATATGTGACAATAATAGTTAAAGAAGAAGCCATGATTTTGAGAAGGAATGGGAGGACACCGAAGAACCTGTGGGGGAGAGTGGTGTTCAAAATGATGTAAACACAATACAGAAAGAGATCTCCAAAAAAATTAAATACAAAAATATATGAGACGGTGTGTATGGCTCTGAGAATGCTATACCATATTTTATATGGGACATGAGAATCTGAGCCCATTTGAAGGATTTAAGGAGGTTCTGGAACCAGTCCCCCATACCAAGGTATACTGTTTTCACACATGATATCTGAGCCTAGACAAGAAGCAGGAAGCCAGTAGATCATGTGATATCTGAAGATGAGCATCCCAGGCAGAGGGATCAGACCAGAAAGCAGGAGGGCACCTGGATGTCCCTAGTGTGAAAGAGAAAGAAATCAGAAGACAGTAAAAAATGGGGGGAGGGGCTAGTGTGGCCTTTTGAATGCTAGAAGTTCTGACAGATGAGGAGTGTGGCATGTTTGATTGCAGCAGTAGGGTCCCTGCTGTAGCCAGGCAGAGGGAAGCAGGTTGGAGGCTGCTGCACAAGTTCATGTGGGAGATTCCAGAGGCTGAGACAAGAGTCAGATGAATGATCTGCCTCACTACAGTCCCAGAAACCTCTGCAGGTGGGAGCCACAACAAACCTTTCTTCCTTTAAATTGATTTTCTCAGCTATTTGGTTATAGCATCAGGAAACTAACACAGCAGGGAGTGGTCACAGGGAGATTCTGATTTTGGGTGTAAACAGGCAGGACTTTCTATTTATTTGTTTGTTTGATGCATTTCAGTGTTTTGCCTGCTTATATGTATTACACTACATGTGTGCCTACTGGCCTCAGAAGTCAGAATAAGGCATCCCCAGAAACTGGAGTTAAGCATGGTCGTAGCCAACAAGTGCCATCTCTCCAGTCTCAACAGGACTTTTGATGGGTTGTCTGTAGAGCCTGAAACTGTAACTTTTGTCTACCACCCCAAGTAAATACCTCTGGTCTGTGCTCCCCTCTCCTAGGAACTGGCTGAGTTGCCGCTGCATTGGGGGTGGGTGGGTGACTAGGTGGGAATGTCTAGGGAATATTATTGTCTGTTGTGCTTAAGGGGGTGTTGTGGCAGTTCTGTTCCATCTCCTACAGCCTTTCTGTAATGGCGACAGATTGATTTAAAAAAAAAAAAGCCTTTGAGTTACTGAAAAATCAAGGAGAGAGGAGGCTGAGAGGAAACCAATGCTGACCAATACTGATGGGAGTACACAGGGTGTTTATTATACCATGAGCTTTAGTTTCATGTAATTTGAAGTTTCCCCATATGCTTACTATTTTTTTAATTTCTTTTGGGAATGTTAGCTGATGTGGTTGTCACACAAATCTATACATGTGATGAAATTGAAAAAAATCTACACACACACACACACACAAGGGTGACCATGTACATCAGGAAGCACATGTGCTTGAATCCCAGAATTATTCTTGTGGTGTTGTACAGTGTAGCATGTCACTCTTGGTGGAAAATGGCTAAAGAATATGGGAATATTCTGTGGTGTTCTCAAAAGTAACTACATGGAATTGACAATTCTTTTCAAACTGGGAGAAAAATAAGGTCCTGTGATGGCTATGCTTGGTTGTTAACTTGACTATATTTGGAATTAACTAAAACCCAAAAATGGTTGGGCACACCTGTGAGGGATTCTTGCTTAGTTAGATCATTCAAAGTTGGAAGATCCATTTCTGATCCAGATCTTTGAGATGAGAAGACATGCCTTTAATCCAGATCCTTGAGGTGGGAAGACACAACTCTAATTTGGGCCACACCTTCTGCTGGAAGCCTAAATAAAGACACGGGAGAAGTAAGCTCTTGCCCTTTCCCTGCTTGCCCTCACCTCACTAGCAGGTCCATCCCTTCACTGGCATTCAAGCCAACTTCCTCAGGATTCCAGTGTATACTGAAGACCAACTGAGACATCCAGTCTCATAGACTGAACAACTACTGGATTTTTGGATTTTCAGTTCATAGGCAGTCATTGTTGGATTAGCTGGACCACAGCCTGTAAGTCATTCCAATAAATCCCCTTTGTCTCTATACATAGAGATTCATTCTGTAAGTTCTGTTACTCTAGAGAACCTTGACAAATACAAGTCCCTACAAAAGGTGAACTAACTCAACAGTTGCTAATAGAGGTGTGAAGGAAGCAAGGCTCCTGCATATGGTTGGTGGGACTGTCAATTTGTGCCACACTGCCATAGGAAACAGCACAACCCTTCCTGGGAAAAGCTCAGCAGACCTGCTTCACGATTTAGCAGTCATGCTGTGATTTTAAACCCACATGAACTGAAAAGAAGTATTGAGGTTTGGCTATGAATTGTCCCCCAAAAGTCTCACCTATCAAAGACATGGTGATGCAACTGAGAGATGATTGCATCATGAGGGTGCTAGCCTCATCAGTGGATTCATACATTGGCAGGACCTATTAGTGAACAGAGCTCAGTTGGAGAAAAGCAGGTCACTGGGTCCATACATGTCCCCACACCCCCATCTCTATTTGCTACCTGGACACTAGAAAGTCAATAACTGTACTGCCATGCCCCACTGCCATGGTGTCCTTCTCACCACAGGTTCAGAAACAATGGAGTGTGCTGCCCGTGTGGCTGGGAGCCACCGCAAACCTTTCTTCCTTTGAGCTGACTTGTCGGGTAGTTGGTTACACCCATGGGGAAGTAAACAAAGCAGAGACTTGAATGGATACTATGCTCATGTCACGGCAACACTGCACACAACAGCTAGAGGTGGAAGCAACCCAGGTGAATCTTGATGGATGGATGGATGAGTGGATGGATGGATGGATGGATGGATGGATGGATGGATGGATGGATGG
>CAJQZJ010032121.1:7873591-7887712 GCA_907164525.1 Lophiomys imhausi
TGGGTGGATGGCTGGATGGCTGGATGGCTGGATGGATGGATGGATGGGTGGATGGATGGATGGATGGATGGATGGGTGGGTGGGTGGATGGATAGATGGATGGATGAATAGATGGATAGATGGATGGGTGGAATGGTATCCAATCTTGAAAAGGAAAGAGTTTGACACATGCTACAACATGGACAGTGATGCTTGCTTTGCCAAATAATATAGTTACAAGAGGACAAACACTGCATGATTCCATTGATATAAGGTCCTTAGAATAACCAAATTCAAAGAGACAGGATGGTGGGTGTGAGGGCCCGGAGGAAGAAGACAGGGGGCTAGTGTTTAATGTGGATAGCTTCCATTTGGGAAGATGAACTATTCTGAGACTGGTGGTGATATTGGCAGCAGCACTTAATACCATGGAACTCTATGCCTAGAAGTGGTTAATTTTACATTATGTATGCTTATAATAAGATCGGGGTAAAAAAAGATGCATCAAACCTCAGAAAAAGAAAGTGACAGTGGGTTAGAGTGACAGGCCACCAGGTCTCCAGTTTCTGGAGCAGCATGACAAGAGGTAGGAGAACTTCTGGCAGATGTGCCAGCTGACCCATGCTTCCAGTTGGTGCCTTGACAAGAATCCCAGGCAGAGCTGTCAGACAAGGGTGACATTCCCCACGAGGGACTTAATGTGAAATTGAAAAATCAACCATCCAATCATCCACCAATATCACACTGACAGCCATCCATGGGGTACAAGCTGACAATGTACAAAGTCGATCTAAGCTGCTAGTCAACTCCTACACATCTGTTAAGTCTTAACTCAAATGTCTCTTCCTAGAGGAAGCCTGCCTTGATTTCAAGAGGAGCTGTTGCCTTTCTGCCCCAGGGTACCTGTGTGGCCTGTTGGCCCAGGACAGCCCCAATGAGTGCTAACTAGCTGCCCAAGCGAAGCTGCAAATGATGCCCACTTTATCTCCCCAAAAGGGTCCCAACTTGGATATGAAGTCACATCCAGACTCACTTCCTGGAGACTGTCCTAGAAGCTCATAGCTTCTGTAACTGAGGCACACATGATGCATGTCCCCTGTTCCTAGAAGCCTGTGGCATGCCTGCTTTATTGTCTGTTGGGCCCACTGGGTGTAGCTCAGCACTTGATCATTGGCTGCACATTCTGGTTATTATATCAGCACGTTGTGCTGTGGAGCTGCCCCTGTCGGATGCTCTGCTGGGCATGGAGTACTGGCTGACCGTGTCCAGATGTTGCTTCATGGTCCCCCATTTCAGATGCCTCTGGCAGTAGAGAGCCAGGCCTCTCGTTCCCTGCAAGGCCTCTTTAGTGCCCAGCCTGTGCTATGGGGTTCCCTTCTGTGCGCCTGGGATTTAGCCCTATACAGCAGCTTTAGGGTGCTCCTCCTAACAAGCTCCTCCCTGCTGCCTCCTGTTTTGGTGTCAACCATCACTCACATGTAGTTAGAGGTTCCCAGGGGTTCTGGCTCTGTCTCTCATAGCCCACAAGGCCTGGACCAATAATTCCTGTTTTGTAACACTGCATTTATCCTTACCTGGTCCTGAAGGAGGAGAGTAGAGTCTGGTTCTCTTGTCCCCTGTTAGAAGCAGCCCCTGACCAGCCACTCCTCCCTGCTTCACAGCAATACAATACGATCTTTTCAAGTTTTCTTATATCTCATTCCTGGCCGTTTGTATGTATGTATGTATGTACCTTCTCTTGCCCAGTCCATTCAGGAAAACATATGATTTCTTCCTCAACCCCACACCTCAGCTCCTCCCTTCAGATTTCAACCTTTGGGAGTTTTTTTTTTTTTTTTTTGGTTTTTCGAGACAGGGTCTCTCTGTGTATCCTTGGCTGTCCTGGACTCACTTTGTAGACCAGGCTGGCCTCGAACTCACAAAGATCCGCCTGCCTCTGCCTCCCAAGTGCTGGGATTAAAGGCGTGCGCCACCACCGCCCGGCAACTTTGGGAGTTTTTAATCTATTTCTTATCTCCTTTTCGTCTTCCCGAATTTTGCTTTCCCCTCTGAAACACAGCCTTATGAACATGGCTTGTACCAGTGACATCAACTAAATTGAAAACAAGTCAGGCCAAGACAATGGAGAGACGGGACTTGTGAAACCCTTGGACGTGTCCAGACGTTGTCGTCCACTCACCCCAAATGTTCTGACTCCTCTAATTAAATCTGCTCTTCTGCCGCTGAAATGTTCATGATCGATGTAACTGATAAAGGGCAGTGATGAGACCGCTTTAACCCAGCTGCACCCTAGATGCCCCTAGAAGCTTATTAGAAACAGCAATGTCAGGTCACACCTTTGGCCGTTCACTGGACCCTTTAAAGGTGATGTCAAAACAATGGGGTCAAGTCTCTCACAGCAGTAGCCCATTCTCTGGCACCAATTTCTGTCTTAGTTAGCATTTCTACTCCTGTGATAACAACCATGAACAACAAGAGGAGGAGAGGGTTTGTTTCAGCTTACAACTTCTAGGCCACAGCCCATCACCAACAGAAGTCACAGTGTGAGTTCAAGTCCAGAACCTGGAGGCAGAGGCCATGGAGGAATACTGCTGGCTGGCTTGCTCTCTGTGACTTTCTCAGCCTGCTTTCTTATACACCAAGGACCACCTAGTAAGGGTAGCACCACCTACTTAAAGCTACCCCACCACCAATCATTAATCAAGAAAATGCCTCATAGACTTGTCTGAAGGCCAATCTGATAGAGACAATTCTTCACTCAACAGTCCCTCC
This sequence comes from Lophiomys imhausi, assembly GCA_907164525.1. Classification (NCBI taxonomy): domain Eukaryota; kingdom Metazoa; phylum Chordata; class Mammalia; order Rodentia; family Muridae; genus Lophiomys; species Lophiomys imhausi. Next base: position 7,876,343 of record CAJQZJ010032121.1, read on the forward strand.
TCATGGATGATTCTGGCCTGTGTCAAGTTGACAAACAACAAAAACTGACCAGCACAGTCAGGAAGACAACACAGTGAGGGTTGTAAAAACTCAAGCGAGGGCTCCAGGCTACAGATGTGAATGTGGCAATAACTAAACATCTGGACTGTGTTCTGAGAAATACATCACAGCTGACTTCATCATTTGCAAACATCTTAGAGGACACTTCCTCAGACCTAGATGGCCTGGATCACTCTCTGGATTTGACCTCTTGAGGCAATCAAGAGGGCTGGTAAACAGGATGTTCAAGGCTGTTGCTACCATCACATGGTCTTAGCTTTATAGCCAACTTCCATTATAAAGTCAGGGAACTTCTCTGTTGTATGTGGTACAACCATTGCATAACCCTCTGACCTAATGGTTGATTGCTAACCCAAGTGCCAAGCACCGCACATAACTGTCTGTGGAGCCCATGCAGTAGGTCTGTTTATACTGGTGTCACTGCAGATGGATGTAGAATGCATTGTGTTGTGACACTGCCATGGCAACAATGACACCAGATGACAGGAGATTCTTAGCTCCATAACAGTCTTCTGGGACCACTCATAGGTGGGTTGTCTGAGAGAGAGAACCTCAATTCAGAAAATGCCCCCATCAGATTGGCCTGTAGCCAAGTTTGTGGGGCATTTTCTTGGTTGATGATTGATGTGGGAGGGCCCAGCCCACTCTGGGTGGGGCCACTCCTGGGCAGTTGGTTCTGGGATATATAAGAAAGCAGTCTAAGCAAACCATGTAGAGCAAGCCAGAAAGCAGTGTTTCTCTATGGCAACTGTTGGTTACTACCTTCAGGTCCTGCCTGGAGTTCCTTCCCAGACTTCCTTCAGAGATAGACTGTGACCTGGGATGTGTAGACCACTTCTCAAGTTACTTTTGGTCACAGTGTTTACATAGTAAGAAAATGAGGACATTGACCAAATATTGCTATGCAGTACATGGCTGTGAATAGAATTTAAAGTGGTAGGACTGGGCAAGAAAAGAGCATTGAGAGATTGAGGAGAGGAGGGAACAAGAAAAATCGTCTAGGAAGGTTGGACTGTTGAAGTAGAAGGAAAAAAGAAGGAGACATTGGGGTTCTGAAACCAGCGAGGAGGGGAGCAGACAGCTGTGCTGAGTCCAGCAGAATAAAGACTGAGAATTTACTATGGATCTTGCTGTGTATGTGTGTGTGGTAGCTACTGGCAACCTCCACAAAAAAGCATCATTGTTCAAAGAGGAAGTGAATACCTAACTGGTACAAGTTTAAGAAAACTGGGAGGGAGGGATGGAAGAGACTGAGGATGCTGGTTTTCTGAGATGTTCTGCTGCAGAGGGCAGTAGGGTGATGGGACACTTAGGTGGCCTTGACAAATCTCACTTCTTGGTATTCTAGGACTATTGTAGTCCCTTACTGTTGAATCAGGGCCATGCCTGTGATTGTTTTTCACCAAGAAAGTGTGGCATAAAACAACAGTACTGATTCGAGATTAAACCTGAAGAAGATCTAGCAGCATTCACAGTCTTGAATGAAGGTAGTATACTCTAAGCAGGACATGCCTCCTGAAAAGGGACAGACTCAGGTCAACAACTCCAGATGAACTCCAGCCACCAGTCAGTGCCAGCCTGGCCCAGTAGAGCCCCCAGAAGGCCATAGTCCCACCAATACCACACAAATCAGAACAGCCACATAGCTGATCCCTGCCAGACCACCACACTGGAGGAAGAGTAAAGGGATAGTTCTTGGTTCACTGTTACAGAACAGCAACAACCCCAAACAGATATATATATGAAGGGGCAGTTGGGAAGGGCTTTGTCAAAAAGCTTTTCATTGGTGTGACATTTCAAAGCTTGGAGAAACGCATGATTGTGTGCTGGCTAAGGATGATCCAGAGATTTAAAAACAACATCATCATCAACAACAACAACAACAAAACAATGCTGTGTGGAGGGAGGGAGGAAGGGAAAGAGAGAGACAGATGTTGGAATGATGTCCCTGAGCAGATGAGAGGGATGGGGACTGGGATGAGCATAAGGTCCAGGCACAGACACACAAACCCATGGTCAGTTCACCTTTAGCCATGGGTAGGAGGCAGAGTATGCCAGAAGAGGGGAGGGGGTCTTTTGTTGCTATAACTGAACAACTGATGCTATGCAATTGATAAAGAATAGAAGTTTATTTGGGACATGTTTTTGGAGATTGAGAAGTCTGATATCAAAGTGCCAGTATGAAGTAAAGTCTCACTTCCTTTGTATAACCTGGTGAAACTAGCTCAAGTCTTCTAACAAAGTCACTAATGCCATCATGGGGGTCTTACCCTTGTGACCACATCTTTAGGGCCTCTCAAAGGTTCTACTTTCAAATTCCTATGTCTGCTTTTGAGGACTAAGTTTTCATAATTCCAAAACACAGGGAATTTGGGAGGATACATTGAAGGCAGAGTGGCAGGTGCACATTAGAGTCCAAGGACATTCTGCTTCCCTTTCCTGGAAGCAGGAAGTGGTGGGTGAGACCTAGAGAGGAAGCATTCAGTTTGCAGCAGGCAGAGGGAGACACACCAGAGCTGTAAAAGTAGCATGGGAGATTCTTGAAACATTCAAGGTCATGAATCTCAAGTGAGTCCAGGTGGTTTTGAGAAAGCTACTGGAAAAAAAAAGATGAAAAAACAAAACAAAACAAAAACATGTCTTATTTTAGCTTTAGGCAAGTATAGGGGCCAGGGACAAAGTTATGAAAGAGAGATGTGACTAGAGATATGGTTTTATTAGGCAAACATGAAAGCAGAAGTAAGAAGTGAAGAGATAAAGACCCAAGAAAAAAATATAACCTTGATTAAAAGCTTAAGATGGCAGCAGGAGGGGAAGAGAGAGGAAAAGAAAGATGGAAGGAATCAGCGATGTTTCAACCAATGTTGTTATGTGAAGGTCCTTCAGCATGGAAATGCTTCAGATAGCAGTGGTGGTGGGGGCGATGGAGGTGACCTCACCAGTGACAGACCTGGCTCATGTTTTAATTTGATCTCAGTGCTGTCTGTCTCTCCCTGTCTCTTCCTTGCTTCCCTGAACCTCTCCTTTCTCCTGGAGGTCAGCAAGCTGCCCCGTTAGCCAAGCTCCAGATCAAGAGGTCCTCCTAGAACCTTCTTAGTAGCCAAGTCCAAACCCACAGCAGCCAGAAGGGCTTGCTTCCAGCACTCTGGAAGCAAGAGAGTCAGGTTTTGGCTTGTAGACAGGGGAAACATGGAGGGTGGCCTCACACTGCAGTGACCTTGTGATCTGAGGTGTGCCTGAGAGCATGCTTCCCACACCCACCTCCCAATGGTGTCACCTGGGACAGGCTGAAGCCAACTTCCCTGGCTGTTCTAATCTTTTTTGCTTGCTTTCTTTCACCTTTTTGAGGCAGAGTCTTAAGTGGCCCAGGCCGGCCTTGAATATGCTTTGTACACAAAGATGATATAACTCCCAATCCATCCTGACTCCATTACACAACAGCTGGGATTACAGCTGTTTGCTTCCATACCTAAAAGTCATCTCTAGCATTTGGATTTGAGAATCCCATAACCATCCAAGCAGGTCAGCTCAATTTGCTTCTAGCCCTTATGGCGTGACTCAGGTTCACATTCTGGGAGTCTGTCCTGGTCACACCTTCTGAGGTGACTTGGGTGCATGTCCAAGCCTGTAACTGCACAGTTGTGGCCCAGGCTCCCTTCTCTGTCACCCTCACAGTCGCCCCCCCCCCCCACCACACATACCTGAAACACCTGCCTGTCTACTTGATGCTAAGCCTGTCATTGGCTTGTGGTCCTGGCAGCCATCTCTTTACCCACATTCAGAGGCTTAGATGCCTGTTCAGCTTGAAGGCAGAGCAGTGGGGAATGTGGAAGTTCAGCCAGCTGGGCATCTCAGTCCCAGAAGGAGGAGAGAATGCTACCCTGTGAACAGCTAACATTCGTTTTAGCTTGTTTTCCACTGGTGTGATAAAGACCATGACCAAAACAACTTGGGAAGGAAAGGATTTATTTCTGTTTAGAACGGTGGTCTATCATGAAGAGAAGTCAGGGCAGGAAACTCAAAGAAGGGACCTGGAGGTAGGAACTGAAGCAGAGGCCATGGAGGGATGCTGTTGAGTGGCCTGCTCCCCATGGCTTGCTCAGCCTGCTTTCTTATAGCACCCATGACCACCAGCCCAAGGGTGACACTACCCACAAAGGGCTGGGCCCTCTCATGTCAATCATCAATCAATAAAATATGCCACAGCCTTTCCTATAGGCTAATCTGAAGGAGGCATTTTTCTCAATTGAGGTCCCCTCTTCCCAGATGACTCTAGTTTGTGTCAAGTTAACAAAAAAGAAACTAACACAGCATCCATGTGAATTTTTTTGCTCTTGACATGACTGTGAAGTTGCCAGTCTGTTTGTGAAAGGATGTTCATTTCAGAAAAGTCATGATCTTCTGCAGAGGGAGGAGAAGATGCTGGAACTCAGCCTGATGACAGCCACAGAGCCAATGACTTGACCCAAGTAGGAGGGGAGGAGGGGAGGAGGAAGGAGGGTACAGCCTTCAGCAGCAACTGGATGGGGGCATGATTCAGGTATTGCTGTGGTTGTGAGTTCTACACCTATCTGAATACTGGTATCATTCAGGAGGACCAGAAGGACCCCATTATCTTCAGAGTCTGACTCCTGGGCTAAGCTGACCTCTTGGATGAGGCGACCTCTGAAAGCCTTTCTGTTTCCATGGCAGGAAAATGTCCAGTATACTGCCTTAAGTTCCCCAACACTCCAAAGTTGCTGTGCAGGCTGTTTCTACTTCCCTGGTGTGAAGTAGAGCATAGCAGTCCCCACTGAATGGCAGGAACTATTTGAAGATCTAGCAGCCAGCACTTCTAAAGAAACAGTACAATTCAGAATTTAAGAGAGAGTGGCTGGTGAGCTTATGGAAATGCCCAAGATCATTAGCTATTAGGAAAATGCAAATCAAAACCACAATGAGCCATCACTCCACACCCTCTAGAAGGCTAAGTGAGAAGATGGATGTCTTAGTCACTGTTCTATTTCTGTAAAGAGACTGTAACAGTAAATTTTTATTTATCAATCATATATTTATTAATACTTAACAATTACCTAATATTTACCTATAAAGTTTCCAAATCCTAAAGCCCAAACCCTAACTCTAAAACCTAATCTAAAACACCCTAATTCCTATAATAGAAACACTTAACACTAACCTAAAGTTTCTTAAAAGGATATTTTCTTCGATTAATCCTCTGGGTGTGGATCCGTATGGGTGGTTGATTTCCACCAAGTCTTTCAGTCTTATAGTCTGTGAGTCTCGTTTATCAGAACTTAAGGCAGTTTATAAATTTAATCGGTTTTGACCATTGAAGTGGGGTGGCTCTTATATCAAGCAAGAATTGTCTCTGCAGTCTTAGAGTCCAATTATTTACAAGCTGAAAAGTTTCCTAGGCTCACCATTCAGATGCTTTGGGCCTCCAAGGGTCTCGCTCTAGTGCTCCATCCAATCCGATGCCCCTGGGCTCTGAGGGGAGACAGCTTCCCGCCTAGATGCTCCAGAGTACCAGGGAAAATCTGTCCCAAAGCCACGACAGGTTGGTGACAGATGGTGAAGCCTCCCAGCAAGAGGGTGATGCAGACCACAATAAAGTTTCTCTGCCAGATGAGGAGGAAAGTGGGTGAAGCAGGAGGAGTGACCTGTATCCACTTGAATCTTGACTTAAATCTCTTCACCTGTTGTAATAAATTGGCAGTGTGATTTTCAGCAGAAGTTTTTGTGAGCTTCCAAGTCATGCCCTTGGGCAATGTGTCCCTCCGTAGCTTTCCTTGCAGAGGGGTTGAGGAGCAGCAGCAGGTCAGGAGACTGCATGATCTGTCGTGAAAACCTGGAGTTCTTTTCGACAGAGTTGTTGCTATGGTTCCTGGCAGGCTTTGCAGGGCACGCCCCCAAAACAGTGCATTGTCTGGTCCCATGATCAAAAATGTCATATGCCTTTTGCAGGCTCCCAAGGACACGCCACATCCGGAAGTAAATCTTTTACCTGAGAGTCTAGGCTTTTGCTATTCCAAGATCCCTATGCTGCTAAATGCTATCATTAACCCCACCACAAGACACCATGACCATGGCAACTCTTTAAAGAAAACATTGAGTTGGGGGCTTGCTTATAGTTTCAGAGGCTTAATGCATTAGCATCATGGTGGGGAGCATGGCAGCAAGCAGGCATGGTGCTAGAGACACAGCTGAGAGTGACATGTGATCCATACGCTAAGAAAGAGGAAATGGGCCGACCCAGACTTTTGGGACCTCAAAGCCCACCCCCAGTGACCCACTTCCTCCAACAAAGCTATACTTACTCCAAGAAGGCCACACCTCCTATCAATTCTAACCCTTCTCAAATAGTGCCTCTCTCTGATGACTAAGCATTCAAATAAATGAGCCTATGGGGGATATTTTTATTCAAACTACCAAATCGACAAGAACAGATGTTGACAAGGTATACAGACATGGATACCTTAACTATTGCTGGTGTGGAATGTACAACAAACAAAGCAGTTCTGTTGGAAGAGAATCTGGTGATTCAGAAAGTTAGTCAGAACTACAAGATAATCCAAGAGCCCTCTCCATCCCCAGCTCTACACCCAAGAGAAGGGAGTATAAGTTCCCACAGAAGTTTGGCCATATATCTATAGCATCCTTATTTGTAACAACCAGAAGACCATCAGCCAATGGATGCATTCACAAAACGTAGAACAAACATCCATACAATGGAATGAGATGTTGCTTCATGATATGGTAGGAAAAAAACCCTTGAAAACACCATGTTAAATAAAAGTAGCCGCTGTGAAACACCACAAACAAGAGGATGTTATCTACACCTGAGTGGAGAAAAGGGAGGTCTTCCCTAATCAGGAAGATCCACGAGTGTCTAGACAAGGCCAGGGGGCATTAAGAGTTACAGAATTCTTTTGGGGGTGATGTAATTATTCTACAAACTGAGAGTGGTGAAAGTTGCTCAGCAGTGTGACTATACCAAAGCCATTGAATTTTATGCTTGAACGTATTTAAATCATAGATTTTAAGCACTGACATTTAGCTCATAAAGCTTTATTTTTCTAAGTAATAAAAGAAAAAACCAACAGCAATCCCTCTGGGAGGTGCAGCCTTGCAGACACATAGTTAAGAAACAAAGGGAAAGCTGGAGTTGACCCCTTTGGCCTAGTGCCTGAGCAGAGGGGACAACAGCTCAGGTGTTGTTGGTAGCCTAAGGTGGGACATCAAGGTTTCCATCCACATCTGGACGTCTGCTAGCCCATCTGACAGAAGAGGGATGGTAGATCAAATGCATTTGCTGAAGCTAGTGAAACTCCACTGTTCTCTCCCCAGAGAGAACAGAATAGCAGGCTTGGTTTATACTCAGCAAGGAAAATAAGTGCTGTCTTCCAATTCTGTGCACAGCATTGACTTTTGGCCCAGGCCCACAGTTCTCTGCTGCACACACCCTGCAGCTGTAGTATCTTAGGGTCTCTAGCCACACCTCTGCCTCACACCCAGCTAATTCATTCTTTCTCCAGAACTGTTCACCCTCTCTGCTCCAGCAAACCCTGAGTGCCCCAGGAACTTCCTCTGTCCCTTCAGACCCTTTCATGATCATGTTCTCCAAGGTATCCTTCATTTCAAAACTCCACTCCTCACTCACTTCTTCCTGTACCCCTTCCTAACTTGGAGGAACCCCATCTGCCTCCTCTCTGCCCTGAATTTTTTGTTTTTGTTTTTTTCGAGACAGGGTTTCTCTGTGTAGCCCTGGCTGTCCTGGACTCACTTTGTAGGCCAGGCTGGCCTCAGACTCACAAAGATCCACCTGCCTCTGCCTCCCAAGTGCTGGGATTAAAGGCGTGCACCACCACTGCCCGGCTTTCTGCCCTGAATTATTTGTAAAACAAAAAAATATGGCTTTTCCTGGGTGTTGTCCTTACAGGCTGCATTGCTTCACCGAGTCACAGAGCTTTACCAGCCTCAGTTTCCCCTTCACACAACACAGGGAACCACTTGTTGTGTGACAGACTTTTCCTGAGGAGAAGCAATGTACTCACACCCAAATGGGGAGCTCCACAACAGACCAAAGTAATGATTTCATCTAAGTCCAGCTTGGTAAACCAATGACTTTTATTGGGGTTACTTACAGGAGCATAAATGTCTCAAAGACAGCTGCCTATGGGTCCTTGGGACTGTGCGGGCTTACCTCTAGGGTTTGCATGAGCACAATCTTCTGTGTAGTGATGGTTCCTTGTTCTTCTGTGTGGAGTGGGTTACAGATGAAGAAAAAAATGGCTGATTAAATGATTTAACCAGTATTTATATTATTTTAATTGGTTCGGTGGTGTTAATCCTTAACCCGCCATTATAAATGAATACACACAGACACCGGGTGGATCTTAACAAGCCTAGACCTGGGTTGTGCAATCCTAGCCATCTAAGCTAGCTCATAATTCTATTAACCAAATATAACCCCATATATACATATGTCCCTTTGGACTATTATTCTCCATGCTAAGCCGATGTTCCGGGTCACGTGAAAGGATCTTCTTTAATCTACCCCATGGCATGTCCTCCTTGTTTACTCCTGGCTTCTCTCCGGCCTTCTTCTTCCCCAGATGTTCTGTCTCTCTCTCTCTCAAAAGCCTGTGAAACTTAGTTGTGCCTACCTCTGTCTTTGCCCAATCTCCAGGCCTCAGCATTTATTTAACCAATCAGAGTCAATTAAGTAACAGACAGCAAACAGGACCAATCAACATTTAGAATGCTTAACACCACCCCATCATACAGAGGTCAAGGTTATGGCACCGTTAGCTCACTTTTGGCCCAGACTGCCAGATGTTCCAGTGTGGGGAGGGTGTATGACTTAGGAAAGGGGAGGAAGGGACATCACCAGGCTGTCTCCTGGAACCATCTGCCAGTCTGAGCTCACATTCATCCAACTCTGTAGGAACCTCAGATGACTCTGTCACCAAAAGGCACATCAGCTGGTGTCCCTTTTGGACACTGCTCTCCCTTCTGGATTCTTCCCCACTTCCCTTGCCTGGTAAGGTCGGCCCAGCCCCATACATTCCCTCAGTGTCTCCCTTCCTGTCCTGTATGCACAGCTTCCCTCCACCTGAAATCCAGTCCACCCAGGCTTTGTCTGGTGTCTTTTAAATGCCACCTCAGAATTAGGTCTCCACAAAGCCATTTCATGGGTCCTTAAACTTGTTTCTCTTACATTTGTCATAAAAGCTTTTAAAGAATGTGTTTTGAATTGTGGGGAAGTAAGAATTTACCGTTTTAACTGTGTGCTTTACAGCATGAGCACAGCCCAGTGCTGCATAATCATCACCTGCTGTCTACTTCCAGAACGTTCCACTCTCAGGCCGAGGCTCGGTAATCACATAAAGTCTTTTTAATAGGGTCTGTATTCATTAGCACACTCTCAGTAAGAGAGAAAACTCCAGTCTAAACAGGACTATTCTAAGATGATGTGTCATTTCATGAAAAGTCTGGGTTGGATCCAGGCATGGCTGGTTGGATCTAGGCTCCAAACAGGAACACCCTGTATATGCTCTTCCATCCTTTGACTTCTGCTTGAGTGCTGGCATCTTCAGACTGACTCACCGTATCTTAGTGACCAAGTGGCCATCCACCTGCTGAGCAAACCCTCAGAGAAGACAGACTCACTACCAAGAACACCAGCACTTCCCAGGAAGGAGTGTCTTTGGCTTAGTGTTGGCTATGTGCCAGTCCCTGAACCAATCCCTGGGACCAAAGAGCTGGAGCATGCTGATTGGGCCAGATCAGAGTCACATGTCCTACAGCCCAAAGGCTAAGTGGCCTGAGCAAAGAGCAGAGTGGTTCTCAACTGAGTTCTTCCTTAATGACAAGGGGTGCAGGAATGAGAATGGGCGGGTCCAACACATTGCTCCTGCCACTCTGACACTTGAAATTGTCCCTGCCCCCTAGTCTTTTCTTAGTAAATGGCTTCCTGTTGGCAGGGATCTCCTTAGCTGTCCCCTTTCCTGCAGCTTAACATTGCCAGCCCCTAAAGCCTTTGTCAGTATTCCAAGATTTTTCTCTCTTCTCATACTAGTCCCCATTTGTTCCTTCCTTAACTCTACATGCCCCACCCCCATCTTCTGGGCTATAAAAGGCCCGTGACCATCTCCTTATCACCTCCAGGGTCATCTTTTCCAAGTTCCAAACTGATCAGCACTTTCCACAGCCTCCCAGGCTTGCAAGGCTCTGCTATAGGTCACTCCTGCTTCCATCTGTGGCCTCCGTTGCTGCCTGGCCTCTCAAGCATGATCTGAATTTGGGGAGAGACTTCAGCACACATCAGCTTGTGTTCACAGAGCCCTCACCTTGTGCAAGGCCATTCATTCTGTTCTGTGGAACTAACTCATGGAACCTGCTCTACCTGCAGTGAGCCTGATGTCATTTTCCTCATCTGCTGGTGGACAGGCTTATGTGCAGGGTGGCCCAGCATTTTTCCCAGGATCCTGCTGGGATATGGCTTCAGGCAGCTGGACACCACTGCCTATGTTTCTTTTCCCAGCCCTGTGCCCTGCTCCCTGGTGACCCCTTCTGCATGAAACCATTTCTCTTATCCCCTGTCACAGAGTGCACACCAAAACTATGCACTTCAGAGGAGAGAGAAGGAAAAAGCCTAATCACCCCAGTGTGGTATCTGCAATTCATGTCCAAGGACCTGGGTTTATCCCCAGTACCTTCAAACAGATAGTGAAGGAATTGGTATGGACTCAGGACTGCCCACGATCAAGTTCTCAGAACAAAGGAGATTTATTTGCCCCAGAGGGACAAAGGACAAGAATAAGGGACAAAGACAGGAGATAGAAGACACAGAAGAGGAAGAGAACAAGGGAGATAGGGAAGAGGCATTTGTCCTTGAAGGAGAAGGGGACGATGACAAAGGACTGCCTCTGGATAGAAGAAGACAAATGCGGCCCATAGGCAAATGACAGTTTATAAAGGTACAAGGGAAACCCCATGTTAGGATGAGGTGTTTAATTTTAATTGGGCATGTTAATCAGGTGAGCCAAAAGGGGGCTTTTGATTGCCAGACTTCAATACTTTGATAGCTGGACCTTGGCAGTCAGCCTCAGAAAGAGTGGCCAAATTAGGGAACAGACCCTGGTGGTTAGCTTTAGGAATGTGACCTAACAATTTTTAGAAAGGCAGAGGGAACAGTGAGAAGGGTAAGGCCTATCACAGCCATGTTGTGATGTACAGGCTGGCTAGCATCCCTTCAGATAGATAGATAGATAGATAGATAGATAGATAGATAGATAGATAGATAGA
>CAJQZJ010032121.1:7887722-7908825 GCA_907164525.1 Lophiomys imhausi
AGATAGATAGATAGATAGATAGATAGATAGATAGATAGATAGATAGACAGACAAACAGACAGACTTACTTCACAGCATGTATCTATCCAACTGAGAAAATCAACTTTAGGGATGAAAAGAGGGTTGTTTTAACTCATGGCTTCTGAGGTCTGGTCCATTATTTTGGGCCTAAATTGAGGCAGAAGCTCATGTCAACAGAAGCTCATAGGGAAGGAAGACGCTGCTTATATCATGGTGGCCAGGAAGCAAAGAGAGAGGGAGAGACAGAGGGGAAGAAGCAGGGGATTAAAATACAAGCATCAGAAGCCGGGTGGCGGTGGCGCACGCCTTTAATCCCAGCACTTGGGAGGCAGAGGCAGGTGGATCTTTGTGAGTTCGAGGCCAGCCTGGTCTACAAAGTGAGTACAGGACAGCCAGGGCTACACAGAGAAACCCTGTCTCGAAAAAAAAAAGAAAAAAAAATACAAGCATCAGATCATGTGTTCTGCTTCCTTCTACCATGCTCCAGCTTCTACCACTCCCCTTCCAAAACAAAAACAAAAATAAAAACCAGTGTCACCAGCTAGGGACCAAGGCTTGAACACAGGAGCCTTTGAGGACATTCTATATTCAAACTATAACACTGTCCAAGGCCAGGAACTTGGAACTGGGTAATAGGCAACTGAGAAGAGACTTTGATGATTAAAGGACAGCATGCCTTCTCCCCACTCTGGTCCCAGAGCATGCATTTTGTTCTCTCAAACCAAAAGGAAAGAATTCAAGCAAAGAGCTATCTTGTCTGACATGGGCAGTTTCATAAAAACTACCTTGGGGATCTCTCAGCACCCAGGGTGTGCTGTCCTCTGAGGAATTGGCTGACTTAAGCTCTAGTGGGTGGGGTGGGGGAAGCTGATTGGGTGTTCACCCCAGAACCACCCATTGTCTGCAGCCTGGAACATGACTTGAGAACCCAATGTAAGCAGCACTCCCTCTGGGTTGGGGAGTTTCTAGTCTCCTCTCTGCAGGGGAGGCCACTCCCTCCTCATCAGTAGGGGACTTCAAGTTGTCAGCTGACAATTCCAGTGGGATTTGTTCCCCAGACAGACATGTCTATGGCTGACAAGCTGGGGTACCTTGGACAAGTCCCTTCTACTCTATGGATCTTCCTCAGTTTCCCTATGTGAACAGGAAGAAGTTGGTCTGGATTTGGTGAGCCACAGTTCCTGTTTTCCAGAAGAGGAAGGAAGGGAGGAGACTCAGTTAATAAGCACCCACCAGAGCCAAGTGCTTCCCTGATACACACGCATATGCACACGTGCGCGCGCGCGCACACACACACACACACACACACACACACTGACCCAATCCCAGCAACAGATCTGAAGAGAGGGACACCAGCAACCTCCAGATCCAACACCACATTCTGCTGGCTACATCTGAGTCTGGGGAGCCATCCCTTGCCATCTTCTAGACCCTAGTGGCTGAGTAGCAGCTGATTTCACCCCTACAGCCATCAGCACGTGAACAACCACTCTGATTTCAGAGCTAGGTATGTGGCCCAGACCTAGCCAACAAGAGTTAGTCTTGGGATGTTTGCTGAAGTACTGAGAAGTGATTTGTCAATTGGTCACCCCTGCATCCCCATGGGAAGACTCAGCTTCTCAGCTTGTCAATAAAGTAGACAAAGAACAGTACAGACCAGGGCGAGGGCAGGCTCATGGGGATGTTCTTGAGCTTCTGGAAAGGCCTGTGCCAAATCTAGACTCATTTGCTAAGCTTTGAGGTTCAAAAACCCTTTCTAACCAAACCTGGCTATTACTGGTTTCTGTCGCTTGCAGCAAAAAGATTGATCCCCCTAATTCTGGAAATGACCTGGGCATTGTTCTCATCTTACCTGCAGTTAGGAAAACTCCCAGAATCACAGCAAACTCAGAGGTGGCAAGTGACTTCCTCCTTCCCTCTGACCCCTACTCCCAGACTCAGTTACCTTTTTCTCACTTGCTTCCACAAAGTGCAGAAGCCAGAGCTACTCAGGTTCCAGGTCTGGTTTAGGACTTCCTCTCTGGTTTTGGAACGACTTGATAGCTTGACTGCTCCTTCTTTTTTTTTTTTTTTGGTTTTTCAAGACAGGGTTTCTCTGTGTATCCTTGGCTGTCCTGGACTCACTTTGTAGACCAGGCTGGCCTCGAACTCACAGTGATCCGCCTGCCTCTGCCTCCCAAGTGCTGGGATTAAAGGCGTGCGCCACCACCGCCCAGCGACTGCTCCTTCTTAAAACAAGGTCTCACTGTGTGATCCAGGTTACTTTGAACTCAGAACCCTCTGCCTCTAAAACGCAAGTGCTGTGATTACAGGTGTGTGCATCATGCTCAGCTTTCTCATTTGCAAACCAGGTGCAGACAGGGCCTTCACCGGGAGCAGGCACACTGAATTCCTGTAAAGCTCTCGGGGCAAAGGGCAGGTGGGCTAGCCTTATTCTTTCACCTGTTACCTGCCTCTTGCTAGTTAGCTGACCCCAAACAGACTTGGTCCAGGTTACAATATGCTGTCAGTCACAAATGTCACAGCCAAAAAAAAAAAAGTCACCAGAGCCTTCATATAATGCCTGACACATTGTTTCTCTAAACTGCTGATTTTTCTAAAAATTCCCATGGGTAGAGCAGGATCTAAAGAGGTCCTAGGAAGTGAAACCTCCTCAAGCCAAATTCCAAGTTATCAGGCCTTTGCTGACTTTCAGGAAGTAGAGAGATGAAAGGGACCCACCATTTCCGAGGCTTTCTGCCACACACACACCCACTCCTGGACGACCCACAGCTGTGGAGAGGAAGTATCTTGCCTTACAGTTTATAACAGGTGTGACCCTAATCACTCACTCAGTTCCAAAGGGTGCATTAGTCCCACAAAGTGTAAATACGGAGGCCCTGGAGTAGCAACCGGAAGTGGGAGCCACTTGTGGATTCCTGTGCTCCTCTGGTCCCCTGCGGTACAGGTCAGAGAGGGTCAGGGTCAGGCAGGGTTGGTAGCTAGGCCTGCCAGCTGTCCTGAATTCAGCCATGTGTCTCTGGGGTTCTAACGGCATTTCTAATGAGTCTGGAGTCCCGCCTTGCAGACAGACAGGCACAGGCAGGCTCAGAGCCAAGTCTACAGTAGGGCTGGTACCAAGTAAGCCCTTTGTGTAGATGACATCATGAACTCGCCAACAGTTGAAGACTTTGGCCCGTGATCTCAGGTTAGGTAGGACAGAAGGGCAGTTCTCTCTGCGACTGGAGCTGTAGGAGCTACAAAACCTGCACCAGCTTACAGTTTCCTCATCTGTGAACAGATAACTGCTGCTTTTCTCTCCTGTGCTGAGATTTAAATAAGGGCAACCCTGTAGAGCTCGAAACAGAGATGGGCCCTGAGGATGGAAAAGGGACTAAGGCCTCCATACAAGTCTATGGATATGAGCCCCATGAGGCTGGGCCTGTGTTCCCAGAACAATTCAGCACTGCAGGAGGATAAGCCCCTTTTAGTGGGCTGTCAGAGCAAGGAAGAGCCACTCCCCTCCTCTCCCAGACTGTAGCCATCTGAAGCCATAATTGTACATTAAAAGGGTTTTCCTGGTACCAAAGAAGAAAGGAGAAACGCCCTCTCCCAGCTCAGAAAATGAAGTTTCTCAAGTTTCCCCCGAACTGGAGATGAGCGCGGACGCACACTCACACTCACCGTCCCCCAGGTTCCTAAGTGAAAAGTTACAGTGAAAGTTGAACTCGCTGGGGATAACTCAACACAACGCTCTGCGCTTGCGGGAAGAGGGGGAGAGCAGGAGGGAGGGTGAGAGTTCATTCATTCTTCAGCGCCTAGAAAGAGAAGGATGTGCGGTTCTAAACCTCGGGAGTCTTTCACTGGTCCCCCTCGTGTCTTCCTCCGTCCACCTGTGGTTGAATTTGCGAAGCATCCAGTCTTCTCCTCCTTATCTGAGGTCTGGTCTGTGGCTCTGCGTGCCCCCGGGTGAGCGTGTGGTGTCAGTGGAGGAGGGCTGTCGCCAGGCTTCCGACCTGTCCTTGGCCTCTTGCCAAGCGCAGGGCTCCGCCACGGATACCGGGAGTGACGGTGGAAGCTGGGCGGGGGAGGGTGCCCTGGGGCTGCTGGTGGGGTGGGCCCTTCAGCGGCTCCTCCCCCGCGCCCGCCTCCGCGTGCTCCCGCCACCCCCGCGCCCGCTGCCACAGCACCCAGCAGCCAGTCCACCGCCGCCAAACTTTCCCCGGAGCTGGCGCGGGTGAGTCGGAGCGCGGCGCGGAAAGGGGCGGGAGCCGGGCGGCGGGCGGCAGGAGAGGATGCGCTCAGGCCGGGCTCTGAGCGCCCTAGTCCCCGCAGAGGACAACCCTGCAGGTGGCCGCACGAGGTGGGCGCGCCGGGTACCCTGGCGACAGGGGCGGCCTGGGTAGGGTGGCGGAGCTGTGCTGTGGTTGTAGCACCGGGACGCGCAAACACCTGTGGCTTCCCCGAGCTTGGGCCGGGCGCCCCGTCAGAGTGGTCCTCCGGACTCCTGGACCTGGAGCCGCCTCGGGGTCTCCCCCAGCTTTCTCCGGGTCTGGCTTTAATGCTAACCGTAGTCCTAGCCCCTGAGTGGAGGTGCGGTCTCCGCGCCAACCTCTGGGCACCCACTCTCTTTCAAATCCTTCTGAACCTCTAGGACCCAGGTACTGCTAATATACCCACTTTACAGAGAAGGAAACTGAGGCTTGGGTAGGGAAAGTTGTGCCACAGAGAAAAGCCTTGAGCCTGAATTGAATGAATTCAAGCTACTTAGCTAGGTGGAACCCAAACCAGGTGTCTGGGTATGAGAAGCATCTGAACCAGCGCTCCCTCCTTTCCCAACTGGCTGTATCATCTTCTTGTGTCATCAAGATGGGTGGATGCTGTGGCCAGGATGTGGATGGATTCTGATGGTAGAGGTCCATGAGAGCTGCACTTTCGGGGCGAGGGGTTAGGGGATGCCAAATTCTGGAATTTATGATGGATTGCTCTGGAACTTAGAATCTTGAACCAAAGCACAGCCGGCTGTCTGTAGAAGCCACCCTTGAGGCGCTCGCTAGCCTGGGAGATGGAGATGCCGGGATTTTCCGGGCAGGGTCTCTGTCCTCCGGCAGGGGGCTCCCACCTCAGACCGAATGGAGCTGAACCGGCTGTATCCCTCTAGAATATACCCAGACCTGGGCGCTTGGAGAGCGCATTCCGTTATTGGGGAGTCGGCAGGAACGTGAGCCTGGGTGAAGTGTGTCACTGAAACATGAAAGAGAGGGTAGCTGGGTATCTGACAGGGAAGACTTGAATGCCCCACTCTTGGCATTCAAGCAACCATTGGAGACAGGAAGAACCCACCGGAGGTGGTTATATGAATTAGCATAGTTTATACGGGAGCCATGCAAGGTACCCTTATTGAGCAATATGCAGACTCAGAGAGATTAAATAGATTGTCTAGAGTTGGCCAGCTGGTCCATGGTGGACTGGGGACTGAGTACCAATCTTACTGTATCTTAGACTTTAAGTGAAGCTCAGGTGGCAGATGGAACCTTAGGTCCTTCTGTGCTGTGGCTGGCTGGCAGCGGTGGAGATAAACAATAGAGGGATGCTAGGCAACAGGGTCCACAGCACCCCTGCTTCTGCCTCCAATAGGATTCTTTGGGTGGGTCGCTGCCGTTGAGTAGCTTCTTGCAGGAACCCCTGCTCTCCCCATGTTGATATCCTGCTGTGACTCAGGACTTCCTGAGCCTTCTATCCAGAGCTACCTAGTTGCCTCCAGAACATTGCCCCTGCTGGAGGGCAGGATTTGTCCGATGCTGTTTTCAAATATGACCAAAGACCTGCAAATCCAGGAAGTAGCTGGTTATCACCCATGTATAATTTCAGAGCTGTGCAGAGACCAGAGCTGCCTGCCAGGGTCCCTAGCACTCCCTCCTCCCCAACACTGGGCAGTTCTGCCCCGGAAGGGGTCCCCAGCCCTGAGCTGACTGTAATGGGGAGGTATTTTTATGTGAACTTCTCCCCTGAACACTTTCCTTTCCATGGTTAAGGAGAGCCTGGCAGAAACACGGCTTTTCCTCAGAACCAAGGCATGGCAGAGAGGTTGAAGGTGCATTTCTGGGTCCAGTTACCATGCTGTCTCTTATACACTGACACAAACGCTTAACCTATTCTGTTTCCCCATGTTTTGGATGGAGGCATTCGTGGTTTCTTTCTTCTTGGGCTGGTGAGAGAATGATCTGTGCATGCATTGACAAGGCACTGCAGAAGTCCCTTGTGATTCACCAAAGTAAGTGTAGCTGTTGTCACTGTGCCACTGATGGACTCAGCTAGGGGAGCCTGTGAGCTCCTGGCCACTGTGAACCCTGTCCTGCTTTGGTTTTGTTTTGTGATGCTGGGAATCCGACCAGGAGCCTTGTTCATGCCAGGCAAACACTCTGAGCTAGGCAAATCACTGGGCTACATCTCCAGCCCCAAGCACCCTGCCCTTTTCACCTGTAGAGCTGGGCAGATCTAGTTAGAAGTTACATGTGGCAAAAGTCTTCTTGCAGCCTCTCATTTTAACAGGTAGGTGACTCCTCACCAAGTCAGCCCTGTGCCAGGTTCCAGAGAAGCTCCAGGCATTGCCACCGTTGTCACCTCTACCCAGACCTGTCTCCTTTACCTGGCAGGTTCAATTTTGTGCTTTTGTGTGATTTGGATCTGGGGCAGGTTTCAAGCACATGTTTTCTAAAAGGAAGTGGTCAGGTGAGGAGGGACTTGTGGGGGTCTTGGGTTGGAGGGCAGAAGAAGGTGCTTCCTGTCTCTCAGCCTAGATTTGAACTATGCGGTCACTACTTGGGTTCCCCCAAGGAGAAGCTAGAGTCTCTTGACAATTATGGGGTTAAAGGGAGTGTGTGAGGTCGATTTCACAAGGTCTTTCCACAGCTCTCCCAACAGAGGACACCAGCGACTGCCTCTGAGAGTGTGCAGCTGGCTGTGGCAGTGACACATGCCTTCTGAACAAAGATAGCACATTCAGAGTTCTGCAGACTCTCTTCCAAGGAAGCACACTCAAGGTTGAAACCCACTTCTGTCCCTTAGAACTGAATGACCATGGACTTCAGTATCCTCATCTGTGAAATGGCCATGAATCATCCTTACCAGTGTCTTTTTCTCAGGATTAGCTCAGAGATAGGCAGGAAAAGAAAAGAAAAAAAGAAAAGGAGGGGACAAAAAAAAAACAGCTGAGTGTATAAATGGCAAAGAATTACATGCAATTGTAAATAATTCTCATTAGCATTCAGGCTGGGCATTAGCTGTAATTGCTCCTGATCCAAGATGCTTTATCTGAAAGCCATACCTGGCAGAGGATCATTCAAGCCCCAGTCACCCGCTGCCCTCTCTTTCCCTGGGATGCAGAGCATTGCTGAATCTCAGGATATAATTACAACAAAGCTCTGTATCTTACTTATAAGTGACTCAATTCTGTCATTAGTGGTGGCAGAGGATTCAGCCACACACTCTCAGGGAACAATGCTGCTGATGCTGCCCAGGGTGGGGTGTGTGTGGGGGGGGTGCCTCACCTCTTTTACGAATTCATCTACCCTGTGGTAATTCTCTGATAATCCTGCAGGAGGATCACAGAGACTGAAGCTAACAGCTCTGACTTGCTTGCATGGGGAAGGGCCATGCACTTCCTTGCTGCTAGAAGAATGTGTGCTAACAATCACTACATCATTAAAAAGGATGGAGTGGAAGAGGGGGATGAAGGCACCTCCACGGATGAGTTGAAAGTGTAGCCACCGTTGTCCACTGGAGCTGAGTTTGGATGTGGGGGTCTGCCAGCTTGTTAGTGAGGTTTGGATGGGTTCCCAACTAGAGGACAACTCTTGTACAGCAGGAACTCTGTCTTTTTAAGAACCCCCATTACATGGAAGGCACATACGGATGCCTAATGGATAATTGAACCTTGAATTTTTCATCTGTAGAATAAACCCAGATAGCACACACCTCTTCTTCGGTTTGCTATGAGAACTAATTTAAGAACTGCTATAACCAGAGTAAGGACTCAGTGATACCTTCGATGGCAAATATATGGACAGAAGGCAGAACATGGTTGTTTAGTCTAGGAGATAGAACGTTAGTCTCTTACCCCCAGACTACAAGGAAGCAATAGTACTAGGCAGAAGAATGCCTTGTATTTAGATAACACTTTACAAGTGTTTCCACATCCGCTTCCTCCTAACACTGAGGCAGGAATCCCTGTTCTTATTTTACAGGTGAGGAAACACCACCTTAATTTTCTCTTGATGCTTCAATAGATCTTTTGTTAGACATATTCCCAGATACTTGGTAACTTAAGGCTGTTGTATCTGTTGGGCATTTATATATTTTAAATTAAAGTTCTGTTGGTTTCTTGTTAGGGAAATACATTTGCATTTTGTAAATTGATTTTGCAACCAGAAATATTGGCCAAATCTCTTACTAATTAAAAACTGTCTTAGAAGATTCTTTAGAAAGCATGGCATGTACAATGATAGCAGATACAATGAGCAATTTCATCTCTTTCTAATTCTCTTATTCCTCCTAAGTCCTCAGTATGGTGAATTAAAGTGTCCTATGGGCACCGTACCTTTTGCTAGGCCGGTGCAGGAGCTGTTCTAATTTGAAGATTACATATAGTTTTGCTCCAGGTTTGTGGTAGCTCACTCTGTCAGTTTGAAGGAGTCCCTGGCATTTCCAGTGTCCAGTTTTCTGGGGTTTTCTGTTCTTCTTAGTCATAAATGGAAGTAGACTTCTTTTTGCAGAAGCTTTTCCTCCATCAGCCTGGATGACCATGTGATCTTCCCTTCTACCCTTTTAACTTGATAAATGACCTTGGTTTTGGTTTCTTTGGCATAAGCCCACCTTGCATCATCCTGCAGCATCGCTACGGCTGATCTTTTAGCATAGAACTGCAATGCAAGTTCAGGAGTGACATTCCCGGTGATTTACATATTCCAGTTTATTTACCAGACTGGCTAGATTAACCTTCTTCTGTGCTTGGAAGCGGTTGCTGAACCGGGGAGCTGTTTTTCCTTGGGTATTTTCTGGAGGTCACCAGTGAGGCCACCGTGGGTGGACACACAAGTGGGGGGCGGGGAAGAGAACCAGCTCAGCCAAGTTCTAGAGGAACTTTCCGGCACCGAGGGCAGAAATGGACAGAGACTGACAATTATCCATCCTGAGTGGCATGGGAGAGCGTAGCCGCGCACATTGCATGAGGCGCCTGCCAATCCAGGACCAGAGGGAGGAGACTCAGCCCTAGGTGATATCTGATGCTTATGGGCTGCAGTTGAGCCTCCTCCTGAGCTTGCTCCTGCTGTGGGCTGTGGACTGGTGATTCATCATTCCCTGGTGGCCAGAGACTGAGGAACTTGACTTCCTCCCGCATTAATCCTCTTCCCGCTCGAGGGAGGGGCTCTCCTCCCAGCATGTTAGTTTTTGCAGGACCCCCACCTTATGACCTAATACTGTGACTCCTCCTGACTTCATTCCCACCCCTCCCCCACTCTTCTAGGTAGCTAGATTTGACTGAGTCTCTCAGCTAGACTCTTTCCTTGGTCCTCTTTGCTAGATGTACCAGGCTTTGTACTAATTTGGATCACCTTTTTAGTCACCGTGGGTGGTCACTACCTACTTCTCCCAGATGAGGAGAGGCAAAGGTTCTAGTCGGTTATCTTTGATGGCTTCATTTTTCACAGTAAAATGATTTTTTTTTTTTTTGCCTCTTTAACCAACAGTTTCCTTTAGGCTCCCCGTTCTGTCTCCCAAATCTTCCTCCCTCCCTTGTCACTTCCCTTTCTTGCTTCCTGTGTTGGAACTGGATCACTTTGTGGAGGCAGAGCCACAAATGGAGTGTCATGCAGCTCCAGGAAACACAACTAGCCACCCTCAGCCATCCATAAGGGTAAAATAAGGAAGGAGCCAGGTGAAAAACACCCATAACGCTCTCCAGCAAGCCCAGTGGCCCCTGCTGGCTGGAAACAGGCAGACAGGTGGACTAGCAGACAGCAAGCAAGCCTTCTGAGGTCTATGCAGGCGCAGAGAAGATACCGACAAGTGTGGACTGAGCCACACATTTGAGGGATATTTGTATAGTGTGTATTTTATAGCTACCAAATGTATTTTATAGCTACCAAGTGCCTACCCAGATGCAGTTTATAGCTACCAAATGTATTTTAAGCTACCAGATGCCTGCCTTTCTAGGCAATTTCCATGTGGTTTCTTCATTTAGCTGGTCTTCTTTCATTTGCTCACTGACTTTTCTCTGTTCTTGAAGAGGCTCACTGGTCCTCATTAAGTAATTGCACACTGCAGTCCCTTGCCCTGAGCACGTGTGGTGCACAGAGTCATGGTCCAGCCACACATATGACCTCAAGGTTTTAAATGAGACTTGTCCCCCAGGGGTCTCACTCACTGTGGTTTTTGCAGTCCCAGGGACCTCTCTCTCTGAGTTCTCTGGGTAACTTGGCTCCCTGCCTCCCTGGAGGGCTGCAGATGGTGCTGCTCTTTCTAGTGTTTCCCAAGATTCCCTGTCTGAATCTGGGGGAAGATTGATCCTGCATTTAAATCAGGCCATTCCTGTTTCTCCCTGAGAACAGGCACATTTGAGGGACAAAGGGCCAGAGAGCCTATCAGATACACAGGTTCAGCTTGACAGTGCCACTTGCCAATCCAGCCAAGGCTCAGGGCTAAGGACATAGGGCTCTGTGTTGGTCCCACCACCTTCCAGACTGTACCCTGGTCAAATGCCCTGGCTTATCTGTATCTTGATGCCCTCTCTGTATAGTTAGCTGTTTGACAGTACAGTCTTCTTCCCTATAATGTTTGGGCCAAGACGGATTGAAGGTAGGTCCGCATCTTGTAAGAGTCCATTGAGGCTGATCAGATATTGCCATCACAATGGCAATTGTATTGTGTTACTTCTGTAAGACCTTCCAGTGGGACAGATGTGATGATAGAACTCAAGGCGGGGGTCGGAGGGACATATGTGATTATGCCTTAAGTGCTAGCAAAATGGCCACTCTTGCAGAAGACCTAGCTTCAATCCCCAGTACCCACATGGTGGCTCACCACTATCTGTAACTCCAGTTCAATGGGATCTTCTGGTCCCCATGGTCACTAGGCAAGAACACGGTACACAGACTACATGCAGACATACCCATATACATAAAATAAATACTTTTTAAAACATTATAGCCAGTTTTTGCACAGGCTGCATGTACAGTGTTCCTGAAGTCTGTGGCAGTGAGTAGAACTCTCCCTTGGCATTACAGTTGATAAATCACAGAGGAGCCTCTGCCCTGTAGGACCCACCCACTGTAAGAGCAGGAATCGGTGGCCCATTTTTCATCCTGTTCCATATATTGACTGTGCCTTTTCTATATCTGGATGTTTATTTATTTATGGTTAATTTTTTTTCCTTAAAAATTTTTTTATATGTTTTGAAATTTTGCCTCTATCTCCACACCCCCCATGCATGCTATACTAGAGGAGGCCAGGAGAGGTCATCAGATCCCCTGAGACTGGAGTTGCTGATGGTTGTGAGCTGCCATGTGAGTACTGGAAGTGCTCTTAACTGCTGAGCCATCTCTCCAGCTCCTATTTATGATTTTTTTTTTAGACAAAAATCTCACTCTGTAGCCCAGAATGGTCTGCAACTTGCTATGTAGCTCAGGATGTGTCTTCCTGCCCCAGCTTCCCAAGTGCCAGCATTCCAAGTGTGCAGCCACGTTAGCTTAGATGTGTCCAGGTGTCTGAATACTTAACTGTGTGTCACTGTCACCTGTGGTATTTGGAACGCTCCTGGGCTGTACTGACTTGTAGCCAGGGGCAACGGTTCACGCTATGTAGCCTGGGTGTGCTGCAGCCTCAGCCACTCTGGCGTGTTCGTGTAGCAGTGGAATGGCCTTACAACACGTGTCTCATAACGAATCCTGTCACATCCCTGTTGCTCAGTGACACCTGACAATTTACTGCCAGGATCATTTATGAGTATTAAATCAGTCATGAAGCTTGAGGGAATTCATATTTGAAAAGCATCTACAGCAGGGGCATAAGTGTGTTAAATAAACTGATTAATGATCAGCTGCATGGAATGTCCCCTTCCTCCCTCCCCAGCAAGTCATTCATTGTTTTGTTGGGTTTTTAATCTGCAGTGGTATGGTCCTGTCCCTGAATGGCAGGGCCTGTGTGGCCCTTTCTGAAAGGCATTAGCGTTTTCTAATGCATCTCATAGATCATAATGGCTACTGGCTGCTTTGCCAAGGCTCCCTAGGAGAAGGTTCTAGTAAGGCATGCTATAGAGTCCAGCAGCAGGTGGGTTTGGTGGTCATCAGTGGGGCTTCTGAGTCTTATCTTGGACGTGTTTGGCTGTATATATGTCTGTGCATGCTGGTACACACAGAGACCAGACAGAATCCCCTGGAACTGAATGGATGTGAGCTTACATATGGGTGCTGGGAATCCTCTGGAAGAGCATTAAGAGCTCTTACCCACTGAGCCATCTCTCCAGGCGCCTAGACTCCAATCTTTGGCTTCCAAGGAAACATTTAAATCTCCCTAGCCCCAGTTTCCTCATCTGGAAAAGGGACACAGCAGTGATACTCATTTGACAGCATTATTGAGAGCATAGTGTCCCAGATCCTATAGAGGCCTTCACCTTCCCATTCCTGAGTTCCTGGCTGTCTCTTCCTCAGGGAGGCCTGTCCTCCCCATGATCTGACCATCCTCTCTTTGGTTGTTTGCACAGCCCCTAGCACCCTACAGGATGGGAACAGTATCTGCTGGCATCCTTCACCTGCAGTGACTTTGTTAGCAGCTGACATCTAGTAAGTGCACGCACACACACACACACACACACACACACACACACACACACCCCTACTGAATGCAAACTAAAAGGTAACAGGTGGCCCCACAGCCCACCACAGTGTCTCTGCTTAATGCAGGGCTGGCATGGGGCCACTCAAACTGTGGAGCTGAATGGCCAGTAGTAGGAAACCCTGGACAGAGACAAGATGTCTTCACTATTGCTTCTGGAGCTCAATAAATATTTGTCAGTAATTTATCGATTGATTCTCACAGCACCTGGCACCGGGCTTGACTGAGGCCCTCCATTAGCAAGTCAGGAACATGAGACAGAGATAGATGGTGTTTTCTCTCCTGTAGGGGGCTGGGTGAATAGTAGGCTTTGCCCAGCTCCAACTCTGTCCAACTGAATGAAGATAAAAGGCAAGCCAGCTGGAGAACAAAATGTCATTGTGATTGCCAATCAGCACAGCTCAAGAGCGAATGTGGCTGGAAGACAGAGCTGGCTGCGTTCCTGCCCAGGTGCAGTGGTGCTGGACGCTGGCCAGGCAGCCCCTCCTTCCTGCGGAAGAGCCTAGCAACCTATAGGCTGCCCACTAGGTAGCTCTGACCAGGTCTGTTTGCACATTCCTTTTAGATCCATGTGAACATGCGGTGTGTGTGTGTGTCCGCAGTTGTGTGGAAAGACGTAGAAAAGGCAGGCTCAGCTAGGTCAGGGAAGCATGGCAGTCCTAGGTGTTGGGTACTGGCTTATTACCCATGTAAGCAGAGGATGGAAGAAACAGGGTTACTGGCCCTCTGGGGCTCCCATTCCACTGACAGGCAAGGAGCTGAGCTCTGGGGATTTCCCTTAAGTCATCCTGTTTGCTCAGCTACTTGGGGAGGTGAGCGGTGTTGGTGCACCCACTGAGGCTAGAGGTGGTGGCTGACACCAGAGGGCCTGGCAGACACTGGTAAACTTGTGGAGGTCCAGGCAAGAGGAGAGGGCTGTGGAGAGGAGGCAGGGCAGCTGTTAGGCATCAGTGAATGAGCACTGGGCAGGTAGCATGGTGGGGCAAGATCGAGCCGCTATTGTTAGAGGTAGTGCTGAGTCATGCTCTTGGAGAGCTCACTGTGTTTATCTTTTTCTTCATTGTGGGGACTCAGTTGGGAGGGGGGCTTGATTTTGCACTTAGAGTAGACTAGCCATGACCCTCATAGGGGGAGCCTCTGCAGGGGATTCAGAGTTCTGTAGGCACTGTGCCACTTAGGGGAACTAGGGGTGGAGCTCTCTCACTGTTGGAGCATAGTAGTGGTTACTGAGTGGAGTCTGCAGGGTTGAAGTGGGGTCTGGACAAACAGGGGCTGGGGCCCCTAAGAGTTAGGGGAGACATCCTGAGACATCCTTCCTGCACTTCAGTTCCCATAGGTTTCAGGTGGCTGCATCCCACCAATTACCAAGCCCATTCCTTGCACCCTCCCTGCCCCAACTCTAGCATAGACCTCATCCTCCCTTCCCTGGACCCCAATACTTGCCCCCGCTCCTCCCAGAGCCCATCGTTAACACCTGAGATTGTTCCTGGGTAGAGCCTGACCATTTCACCTCCTGTTCCAAACCCCTTACAAGGAATGAACCCTAGGCTGGATCCAGAAAGATGTCTCTCGGATGAATGTGCTGGCAGGTGATGATAGTAAATGGCAGGATCACATGGACAGCATGCATAGTGTCCCGGTTCTTTTTTTGTCATTTTGACACACGCCAAGCTCACCCAGGAAGAAGGAATGCCAATTGAGAAAATGCCCCATCATTTGCCTGTGAGCAAGTCTGTAGGGTATTTTCTTAATTGATGATTGGTGTGGGAGGGCCCAGCCCAATGTAGGCAGTACCACCCTGGCCAGGTGACTTTGGATGTTTAAGAAAGCAGGCTGAGCAAGCCATTGTGAGCAGGCCAGTAAGGAGTGCTTCTTTATGTCTTCTGTTTCAGTTCCAGTCTCTAGTTCCCACCTTGAGTTCTTGCCCGGGTTTCCCTCAGTGATGGACTACAAACTGTAAGCCGAAGTAAAACCTTTCCTCCCCACCAAGTTGCTTATGGTGACAGTGTTTTACCACAGAAATAGAAACCTAAGTAGGACAGAAATCAGACAGCAGAATGCCCTGGTCACGGCAAGGCTGCCAGGCCCACTCTGACCAGGCTGGTTGGTCACTGTGCAAAGGAGAAAGTATGTAAGCTGTTTCTGCACAGCCTCCACCTGTGGAACCAGAAAGTCTGTACCCCCATGGAGCCCCATGGAGCTGGATATATGGCAGGTGCTCTGCCATCTACACTGCTGGTCCGCACTGGGGACAATTACCACTTGTGTTAGCTCTTATCCAGGCCACATGATTACATGTGTTCACATAGACACAGACAGGCTTCTCCCACTTTCCAGCTCTAGGGCTGAGGGTAAGTGTGTCCTCCTCTAGGAAGCCCACCTGAGTTACCCACAGCCTGGGTTATTTCTTACTGTCGTCATTAGTCTTCCTTGGGTATGAGTTGTCTGAGGACACAGGGCTGTGACTGGCCCTGTTATATATTGGTTTGGTTCTGTTTTTTGTTTTTTGTTTTTTTTTCCCCTTGTTATAATGATACTTAGGGGATCATTGGATGGATGGATGAGTGAGAGAGTGAGTGAGTGAAGGGGAGCAGGGCTTTGAAACGTGAGACTTCCATGGGTAGAGCTGAGGAGATGATGGGGCAGTCTAGGCAGAGAGGGCAGTGCTACCTGAGGTTGAGAGATTGTAGGTGTGCACCTTCTGGAAGGGTGTGTGACTTGAGAACTTAGCAGGAAGTAATTAAGAAGAATATGTTGGGACAGCCTGGGATGCTTTGTGTGGAGGGAGGGGTGTGGCTGTGATGGGGTAGGCTTGATGAAGGGTGGGAGGGGGTGAGGGAGGATTCTGTCCCTTCTGCCTGATCCCATGGCAGAATGCTGAGTGCCTCTATCACATTGTGAATTCCTTATGAGGTAACAGGGAGCAACTGGCTTGACCCTTTCCACAGCTGGACTGTGGTGCTTCAGAGGAGGAAACTGGATGGAGGTACTGATGTTTGGTTGGCTTTCTCCTCAAAATCTTCCTATGCACAGACACACGCCGTTTGCTCCTCCCCTTACGTTTTCCTCTCCACAGAGGGCCGCATGCTGGTGTGGAGTTTGTCACGCAGTTCCTGCAGGAGTGAAAATTACACAGCTTCCCATTCTGATGGACCCTCCCTCTCCACCTGCTTCTTCTACAGAGACCTTGGGTGGAGTAGTTATATGCCAACGTAGGATGGGCACCTGCACAGGAGACTTCCCTCTGAAGTTCTTGGGACCAAACAGAATACAACTTGTCTAAAAGCAGTTGGAAAGGCAATGCTTCGGCTGGCAGCTGAGGCTCATGAAGGTTGAGTAGGAGTTGGAGGCTGTTTGTGGGTATCACAAAATTCTGTGTGCTGAGGACATTGTACAGCCGTGGCCCGCTATCCTGATGGTTGACAAGGTGGATGACTAACAAGGACACAGGGAAGGGGATAGTGCAAAGGGAGATTGAGAGAGTGACTCACTCAGCAGCACACAGCCAGGGTTTGAACTGGGATCTTCTGGCTCCCTTCCACTCTGTCACAAAACCACTTGGAGTATGATGCCACCTGCCTGGTACGGGCCTAAGAGTGGCCACATTTAACCACCCTCATAGGTCTTCATGTGGGAGGTCAGGCTGCTCTCATCAATTTAACTGTCTCCTAATGACGAAAAGTGGATGTCTGCAGGAGCTGTGTGTGTACCCCACCCCCTGAGCTCCAGGATGGACACAGGATTCTGGGGGACCCTGATGTTGGTTGTTCCCTGATACCTCTGTTAGAGGCAGGTAGGGGGAAAAGCCTGCACAGACAAGAAAAACCAAATGCTGAGCACTGGATGGATGTGCAGTCTTTGGATGAGTCACAGACAGAGACAGCAGCAGGTTCAGGGCTGACACCGGCCTGGCTTGCTCTGTTGGTTTCAAGAGCTAAGGGTGACCTCAGTGTCCAGTCGCTGTGCCATGCTTCTCTGTGATTGGTCTGAGGAGAAGACCCTACAGAAGTGAGCTTTTCTGATGAATATGGCCTGCCCCTTTTATCTCAGATGCTGTGCATCGGACTCTGAATGCCACTCTGAGAACACTTGTTTTCAAGTTGAGCATCTCCCACATCCCTGCTTCCTGGGGAAATTGCCCTCATCAGTCTCGCCAGCATCACCTGACCCAAGGTGGGGCGGTAATGGTGTGCGTTAAGCATCTTCTGGGAGTTGGTACAGTGCTGAGCATCTGAGTGTTGCCTCCGTCTGCACTCTGAGCAACTCCGTGAGGTTGGGATTGCTGTTGTCTGCATCTTTGGGATGAGCTGGGAGCTGAAAGAGTTGTGTCATCAGTGTGTGTTACCTCAAAGGCTCATGTGCTAAGACCTCGCTCTAGCCTGTGCTACCGTTGGGAGCCATAGAAACCTTTGGGAGTTGGGGTCTGTCATGACATCACAGTTTCAACACAGGCCCAAAGCAGCAGGGCCAAGTGACCATGGACTAAAACTCTGTGAGTCAAAAAATTTCTCTTGTTCCCTTTAAGTTGATGGCCTTTACTGTCTTGTAATGGAAAGCTGACTGACTGAAAGAGTAACTTCTCCAGGGCTGCAGAGAGTAACTTCTCCAGGGCGTGTCATCGGTCGGTGGCAGTGCTGACTCCTGAGCCCAGGTCTCCTGACCTCTAAGGCTTTCTCTCCCAGATGTGCCAAGCAAAGTTTGGGGTTCAGAACACAGGCTTTGGGAAGGCTAGCCTGACACCATTTACTTGCCTGCCTCATCCACACTGGCAGCTAGCTTTCCCCTGCTTGCGGCCGGACTCCATCCTTAGCTCCATGTCTGCTGTCTGCATGACTTTCCACCTTCTCGACCCACTCATCCCATGTTCCCGTGTCATTGCATACTTAAAACAGTGATTTAAGAAATATTTTATTGTGATAAAATTTACATAGAATGGGTGAATGTTGTCAAATAGTCCCTACCTGTACTTCCAGGGCCCTGGAGGCTGAAGCAGCCTGAGTTTCAGGCCAGCCTATGATAGAGTAACGAGATGACCTCCCATGCTAAAAAAAAAAAAAAAAAAAAAAAAAAAAAAGGTAAATGTTATGGGGGTGTGATTTATATCTCACCAAAGCTGCTGGGGTTGGGAATAGCCACAAGCCTGCATTCGGCTTGGGTAAGGGCTAGTTGCCCAGATGTGCAGACAAGAGCAAGACCAAACACAGTGTTACCACACATGGCAGACCCCATGGGAAGCTAAGGATCCATTTACAGCCAGGCAGCTCCTAAGACCCGTGGTGCTGCTGCTCCTCAGCAGCTAGCCGCTGTTTCCTTCACCGAGTCAGGGACAACAAGGTGAGCACTGGCTGCTCAGCCCTCTGCCCTTGTTATCTTCTTCCATCCCTCCATACCTGCTTGCCGAGTCCCTGTCTACTCCTGCACTGGCTCCTGGGCTCCCTGCCGGAGATCGGAAGGCTCTACCCTGGCCAGACTCTAACCTGCTGTCATTGCTGCTCTTGGACTTCCCTTATCCCATGGTTCCTGTTGTCCCCTCAACTTCTTCAGGCCTGTGATATTTTCACTCCTTTCCCTTGTTGGCCCTTGTTATCCTTTGTCCTCTCCTCTGCTGGCCCATGACATTTTTAATCTTGGACATCTGCTGGCTATGATGTCTCTTGTTCATGGTCTGTTGCCCTGTAGCTTGGCAGCCCCTTGGCTTTGTATCTCTGCTCTGGTTGGTTGATTGTTTTTCCCACCTGTTTGGTTTTGCTAGCCAGGGACTGCTTGGACACATAGTTTACCCCAGCCACACCATATAGAGCCAGTGGATGATTGACTATGACTGGTCCTGTGACTAGGGTGACAGAGCCACATGCTCAGCTGTCCTCCAGAGGAGCCTTGTGACCAACAGGCCTCATTTGCTCATTCAACAGATTTTAGCAGTAGGGACTATTTCACCACCTTGGTGTTGGGACCAAAGTTCTGGGTGACATGAGAATGAACTGGACCAGGGGCCCTGCCTGCTTAGGGCTTTGTTCCTGTGTATATATGTGCACACATATGTGTCAGGAGGTGATGGTGAGAAGGAGGCCCTCAGTTAGTGTACAGTGTAGTGCTCAGGGGGAGTGATCAATAGGCATGAGGACAGGAGGGTCCCTGCACATGAGTAGATGGATGGACTGAGACCGTGAAGTACATGACACCAAGGCCTTGGCCCTGTCCTTAGAAATGACCATCTCACAGAGAGTATCAGGGAGGCTCTCCCCAGCTCCTGCCCAAATAGCCTGTCTCTAGAGTCTTCTCAATAGGAAACATGAGTTTCTTCTAGGGAGTCATTAAGAAAGGCAAGTTCTTATGTCCCACTTAATCTTGCAAGGGGTGAACAGGTACCGCCAAGGGCCCTGGGAAATAATAAAGGGTCAGAGGTCTTTTAGAAGCAGTCAGAGCAGGCTGGGAAAGTCCCCTCCTCATCCTCTGAGTCTAGTCCCACCTGCCTGTCTAGGTTATTTGCTGCTTGAAGAGCTCAGAGTCATTTCTATAGGGTCAGAAACATGGAGATTGTTGTCAAAATGGCAGATGTGAGGACAGGAAAGTCTTTTTACTCAGAGAGTGAGAGGTGAGCATTTGAATTGAGTGAAGCCTGGAGGTATACTCCTGAAGATATAGCTCCTGATGGTGAGAAGGAGACCCTCAGCTGGTATACAGTACAGAACTCAGGGGAGTGAGCAATAGGAATGAGGACAGAATATTTTGGAAAGAGGCATTAGAGAGGCCTTGGGGTAGAAGTAGTTTGGAATGTTCTAGAGAGAGCAAGAAGATCGAAGTAAATAAGCACAGTGAGCAAGTGTGATATGGGAGAAACCAAACATGCAATGGAAGACATTCCTGGCCATTGTGATGTCTGGACTTCTGTTCAGGTGACCGTGAGAACCACTGAGGGACTCTGGGCCTCCATTCACCTGGGCAATGAAGAAAGAAAGCAGAGAGTGGCAGAATGACTCTGTTCCCTCAAGCCAGGCAGTCAGGACAAGACCAGAGTGTGACCAGAGGCGGTGAGAAGTGGTGGGCTTCTGACAAGTTCTGAGGCAGAACTGGGTAGCATGGATGTCTCTCTATGACATCTGTCCTCTCCTGGTTAGAGTAAGGAGTGGGGATGATGACTGTAAGATCTCAGGTAACCCCCACACAGTGGGTGTCTGGCAGGTTAGTCCACCCTCCCTCCTGCAGCCTGTGCCCTCCACTCCTTTGTGCCATTCCTGCCAGCATTCTGAAGTAGACATCTCATTGCCAGATGCTGTCATGGAAACGAAGTGATGGGGAAACAGGAGAGGCCCAGAGGAGGGATGGGGGTGGGAAGGACGTCATTCCCTTGCTCACCCTGTGGCCCACTCTCACCAGCTCATTATACCAAGTGGCAACTCTGAGGAACCAAGTTGGGCCAGGCAGTTGGAATGATGGAGAAGACAAAGGCAGCTGCAGGAGCTAAGGAGTATAGCGGCCAGGGCAGCCACCCATGAGGGCAGGCATGGCTTTGTCATAGGCTCCTCAGGACTCATGTAGACTGGCGCCAGGATGTGACTCATCTGGTGACCCTTGCCCATCTGTCATTTCTCCTGTGCTCAGTAAGAGCCTATGCAGTCACTTCCCTTGGACACCTTCAGCATGTCATCAAGTCAAAAGTTTCTGATCCTCCAGTGCCCTTGTCACAGTGTGTAGACAGGAGCTCTTCTGTGCTAGTTGCCTGGTCCCTTCAGCCAAGCGTCCCTCTATATCAAGTCCTTTTCTGGTACCTCATTGTAGCAAAGAGTGTTTACCCTCCTCTACACCATCCCATCGCATAAATTTTGCTGCATCCTTCCTGTGTGTGTCCGTTTTTTGGCCTCCCCTGTCCCATTTAAGAAGCCAGCTTTAAACTTTCTAAGACCTCAGAACTCAAGACACTTGGGCTCTAAGTCCCCCAAGGCCATGTTGGAAGCTTAAGCTGTGGGGCAGAGGAATGGCCTCAGATTTCTGACCCGTTCAAGGGATTGGTTCTTAGACCAGCCTGCTAGGATTCAGTGGGTTTTTCCAGGTGCAGCCCTGTGTCGTTGTTACTTGTTGTATGTTGTTATTTTCCTTATAATTGAGATGAGAATTCCTAACATGCCATTTGGAAGGAAGGAGGGGAGGAAGGGAGGGAGGAAGGAAGGAAGGAAGGAAGGAAGGAAGGAAGGAAGGAAGGAAGGAAGGAAGG
>CAJQZJ010032121.1:7908835-7964780 GCA_907164525.1 Lophiomys imhausi
AGGAAGGAAGGAAGGAAGGAAGGAAGGAAGGAAGGAAGGAAGGAAGGCATGTTGGTTGATTTGGGCTCATAGTTCAGAGGGACACAGTCCACTGTGATGGGAAGGCATGGCAGCAGCAGTGTGGGGCGAGTGGTCACATCCTGTCCCTAGCCAGTGTGATATAAATTTCAGTTGTCTGCTTTTCAGGATCTGGACCATCTGAGAGGAAGTCTCAGGAAGGGGTCTCTATATTAAGTTGGCCTTATGGGTATGTCTGTGGGAGTTTTTCTTTTTTTAGAGTTTTTAAAAAAGATACCTATTTGTTTATTTAGTGTGTGTGTGTGTGCTCACATGTGTGTATGTCTGTCTTAGTTAGCTTTAAATATCAAATCCACACATTCTGCCGTCATCTGAGAGAAGAGCCTCAGTCATGGAATTGCCTAGATCAGATTGGCCTGTGGATGGGGCTGTGGGCAAGTGCCTTGATTATCAAATGATACAAAAGGAGCCAGCGCACTGTGGGTAGGAACATCCCTAGGCAGACAGTCCTGAGCTTTATACAAAAGCTGGCTGAGCATGAGCCTGAGTGAGCCAGCAAGCAGCATCCTCCGTGGTTTCTGCTTCAAGTTCCTGCCTTGGGTTTCTGCCTAGACTCCTTTCATGGGCGGACTGTGACCTGGAAATATAAGCCAAATAAACCCCTTTCTCCTCTAAGTTGCTTCAGGTCAGAGTTTTATCACATCAGCAGGAAGGAAACTAACCCCTGACCCCGCACTGTGTGTACCATGATATGCATGGGAAGTTGGAGGATATGTTGTGGGAGTTAATTCTCTTCTTCTTCATCTAGGTCCCAGTGTTTGAACTTGGGCCTTCAGTCTTGGTGGGAAGCGCCTTTACTTCCTAGTGAGATGGTTGAATCATCTCACTAGCCCTGAGGGATTTTCTTAATCGAATTAATTGCTGTGAAAAGACTCACGGGAGAGGTGGCACTATTGCAGGCCAGGGCCTGGACTGAATGAAGAGGGAGGAGCCTGTGCACCAGCTTCAGATGCTCTCTGCTTCTGACTGTGATCTGATGCTGGTGGCTCCTGCTTTCTCGGCTCCTTGCCTTGGTGGATGACACCCACCATGGATCGGGAACTGACATAAACCAGACTCTCTTCCTTAAGTTGCTTTGGTCAGAATGCTTTATTACAGCCACAGGAGAAACAAAACAATACTAAGATAAACAGGAAGCAGAGAGAGACAAGGAGAGCTAGTGACCTCAAGAAAAGTTTCACTGCTCCTCCCTTCTTATTCAGACCCAATCTCAGTCCATGGGATGGTGCCCCCTCTGCATTACCACCTCAGCCAAACCTCCTAGAAACATCGCACAGACATTCTCAGAGGAGTGTCTCCTAGGCAACTCTAAATCCATCCTGCTTGATAGTCAAGGTCACCATCACACCTTCAGAACTCAACAATGATGGAGCTGGGGGAGGGTGCTCCACTGCAGGCTCTGTTTATAAATTGATCACTTCTCTGTGAGGTGGAACGAATCTTCGAAATCTAACCTCCCTTTCCTTTGGGGAAATATTGCCAGCCTTACATCAGGTTGTCAAACATACCTCTGCACCTCTTTCTAGGCACCAGGGGGACAAGGGGAATATGTGAAATTCACACTTTCAAGTTTGCTGCTTGATGGGTCAGACAGATCTGACATGTGCCGCATACTTACTCTCCACGTGATGAGCTTTGTTTGTGTTATGGTCCAGAGGAACGGAAGACTGTGGGTGCAGAGTCTGGGGGCTTGGAGCTCAGCCTGAGGAACCTGGGCACACTCCCTGGAGGATGTAGGGTGTTGCAGAAGGCAAGAGGAGCACAGTGGCTGAAAGTGGTATGTGATGTGTCCAAGACGTCAGAAGAAATGAGGTTGTGCTGGAGGCTGGAGTCAAGGTTGAGGGCAGAGGGTGCAGGAGAGCAAGCCTAAAGAGAGCTGGGACCTGTTGCTGCTGCTGCTGCTGGACTCAAAATTAAGGCTGTGCCATCTCCTCTTCCTGGTCTGGCCTACTCTCTCCATTGCAGCGAGCCACACAGTGCTAAGCTTTGGGTTAGGGTCCCTCGCTTGGTCTGCAAACTATGTTGCCCTTGGGAAGTGACAGACCTTTAAGAGTTGGGGCCTAGTGAGAGAGATCTGCAGGCTTTTTGGAAGCTATCCCTGGCTGGAAGGGGATATCCTTCCCTTCTCCTTGGTATCTTTCCCTTCTTTCTGTTTTGTTTCCTGCACAAGGGTGTCTTTATGTCACCACTTGCTCCAGCCTTCAGCACCAGCTCAGGCTCAGAGCAATAGTGCCAGCTGGCTATTCTGTTCTGAATTCCAAAGCTGTGAGCTTTGAAATTCAAATCCACCTTCCTCTGTGTTGGTGGGTGACTGCTTACAGGCACAAGTGGGGGAGAAACAGGGCTCTGAGGTGCCCTTTGTGGCTTCCAGAGTCTTCTAGAAGTGACCCGGAGTGGTGTTTCCCAAAGCTGCTCCAGGGAGCATGAGTGGAAAAGGATTCCCTATTGAATAGCCTGGAAATACTCCTCAGGGTTCCCCAATCCTCATTAAAAGGTGGGACCTGGTTGGACAGAGTCTGGCTTTGAGTCTCAACTCTACCATGTGTCATTGGATTGTGGGAAGTGAAACTTCTCGGGCTGACTCTCTCTTCTTGTCTGTCAAATGGGCACAATGGCAGTATTATTGGCATGTAGTTATGAGAATTTATGAGACCATACATGCTCAGGGACAGCTGTGAGATCACTATGTGCTGAATACTTGCTATGATAGTTTTATTTTAAATTTTCATTTAAAATACATAAATTATGTTTTATTTTATCTCTGAAGGCTTTGAGAAGTTCTGTTATAAAACTGTTTTGCTTTACTTAGCCCAGTATTTCTGAAATCTATTTTGATTTTGGATTGCTTTCTGTTGTATAACATCCAGGAGGGGCATGTCCTGGGAATTCATACCCTGTGATACTCATTTGGGGAGACTAAAGCTTTGGAAACAGTCTGAGGAATCCATTGTCTTTGAGTCAGGATTAGTCCAAACAGGAATGGTGTTTCATTCTTGATCTCTCCCCTTTCCTCTTTTCTAGAGACTGTCATTCAGGAAGAAAGGCATGGGGTAACCGTGGCCAGAATTATTAGCCTAGGGGTGAAAGGGGGAGAATCTGAATTCTAGCCTGGGTCTGGGAAAACTACTTATCTTTCAATACCTCCACTGTTAACTCTTATCTATAGTTTCACACTTACCTAGGCAGAGTCTGTTGGCCTTCCTGGCCCAGGAAGGCTCAAATCCTAAGACCACTGGCAGTCTCCACACATACTATACTTAGCCATAGTCACATGATTTTCAAGCTGGCTGGACCATGAACTCCTCAGGGCAGACATGATGGTGTCATTGAAAGGATCCCATCCAGCGCTTGATGGAGAGCCAGTTTTGTCAACAAAATTGGGAGGAAGGACTGTTCATGTCTTAGCTGGAGGTCACCTAGTCAGTGTTTAGAACACCAACTATGTGACAGTGGGCAGAGACTCCAAGATGAGAAGACAAGCCATTCCCATCTGCTCCAAAGCCTGTGTGCTGTAAGCTTTAAATCTGGAGGCTTGTCTGACTCCATGGAGGTTCAATTCTAGGGAACGGCCATGGTCTCCTATGTTGATTAGGGGCTGGGCTGAGCTTTGTGGGCAGGAATCTGGCCCTTCCCATGGGCTCTCAGATCAGCGCAGAATCCTGAGAGGCGACTCCACAAGCCCGAAGCCTGAGGATTGGCCCAGGGCTTTCCAAGGTCCAATAGTGGTGGGTGATTCGGAAATAATTTGGAGTCTAGGGAGCTCCTGAGTGGTAGATGCCCTCTCCCCATCCCTTCCACCCCAGCATGTAGCCAGGAGCTGTGCCTGATACCAGCTGGAGCCCAGAAGGTACCAGTACAGATGTCTCAGCACACTGGTCCATCTGGGCCATTGCTTCCTGCCTAGGCATCTGGCAAGCAAGAACTGAGGGGATGCTGTGACCTGGTCAGGTCAGAGTAAGATTGCTGGAAAAATAATAATGGCAAAACAGAACCATTGAGATTTAACCTTGGTCCCTATAGCAACATGGGGTCAACTCATGTATCCTTACAGACCTTCGAGGACCATGGCAGCCTGTGTTGCAGACAGTTCATGGTCAACGAGGTTGGCTAACACCCCCAGACTGTTTAGCTGGCAAGCCCCAGGCTGGGTCTTTCTGGCTTGGGGTCATGGCTCCTGTCCTCGAGGCTCAATGTCTGTCACCACAGGTAGGAGGTGAACTCTCACACAGACAGTGCCCACTCTTCTGCTTCAGACCACTCCACTTTCCATGATGTGATTTGTTCTGTCCTCTCAAAATCTGGCCAGAGTCTCTCCCAGCTACCTGCAGACTATACATCCTGCAGGAGTGGCAGTGATATGTTACCCACCGGTGAAGGAGGGCAGAAGGAAACCAATCCATTATGAAGTGACCGTGTTACACTGCATGCATGATGGTGTGCCCATACCTCACCCTCTGCAGCTGTTTGAGGCCTGTAGCTTCACAGAGTCAGGGATCCCCACTTACAGATGTGACGTGGGGAGCCAGTAAC
Source organism: Lophiomys imhausi (assembly GCA_907164525.1). NCBI lineage: Eukaryota > Metazoa > Chordata > Mammalia > Rodentia > Muridae > Lophiomys > Lophiomys imhausi. The sequence goes on from CAJQZJ010032121.1 coordinate 7,913,444, forward strand.
ACATCTCAACACACACTCAGGCAACCACAGCAAGAGCTAGCTGAGATGTTCTGAGCAGGTTAAACTATGCAGCAGGTTTGTGGCTACATGTAAATGGAATTGGGGTTCTGGGCTCAGAAAATGACAGGCTGATAGTTTTATCTACATATGGCCAGAGAACACTGGTGGATACACAGTTCTTTGTTATGTGGAAACTCGCTGCAGTCATATGTAACCCCTAATCATTGTGGCAATTCAGAATAGCTCATTTACAGATCCCCAGAGAAAGTGTGGAGCCCCACACCTTGAGACCCATTCTGTGAGGATGACCAAGGGAGGAGCAAGCAGTGATGGGCAGCCTGTGGCTGTGCTTCTTCCCCGCCCCCCCCACCCCATCTCCCAGAGCTGATAGCACTGGCTCTCAGGTCCTCTTGGAGCTGGGAAGGGAGAAGAGGCCTGGGTGTCTGCCCACCCCGGGCTCAAGGTCATGTGACAATAATGCTTCAATTCCTACATGGCCCACTAACTTGAAAGGGACTTAGCTGGATATGGTGGCTCATGCCCAAGATACTAACACTTTAAGAGACTCAAGTATCATTCTTGTCCCCTCCGAATCCCTCTATTCCTCCTCTTTCATACATGACTCCTAGAGCTCTGCCTAATGTTTAGCTGTGTGTCTCAGCATCTGTTTCAATCTATTGCTGGGTGGGGTCTCTCATAGGATGGTTATGCTAGATTCCTGTCTCTTTGGGTCTGTGGGTTGTAGGATGGTTATCCTGTATTATATGACTAATATCCACTTATAAGTGAGTATGTACCATGTGTGTCTTTCTGGGTCTGGGTTAGCTCACTCAAGATGAGCTTTTCTTTCTGGGTCTGGGTTAGCTCACTCAGGATGACACCTATTTGGCTGCAAATTGCATGATTTCCTTGTTTCTGATAGCTGAATAGTATTCCATTGTGTAAATGTACCACAGTTTTTTTTTTTAATACATTCTTCTATTGAAGGACATCTGGGCTATTTCCAGTTTCTAGCTACTATGAATAAAGCTGCTATGAACATTATTGAGGAGATGTCCTTGAGGTTTGGTGGAGAATCTTCTGGGTACATGCCCAGGAGTGGTATGACTGTGTCTTGAGGTAGAACTATTCCTAATTTTCTGAGATATCACCAGATTGATTTCCAAAGTGGCTGCACAAGTTCGCACTCCCACCACCAATGGAGGAGTGTTCCTCTTTGTCCTCATTCTCGCCAGCATGTGCTGTCATTTGAGTTTTTGATCTTAGCCATTCTGACGTGTGTGTGTGTGTGTGTGTGTGTGTGTGTGTGTGTGTGTGTGTGTGTGTAAGAGAGAGAGAGAGAGAGAGAGAGAGAGAGATATGGAATGTCAGAGTTCTTTTGATTTGCATTTCCCTGATGACTAAAGATGTTGAGCATCTCTTCAGGTGCCTCTCAGCCATTAAAGATTCCTCTTGTGAATTCTCAGTTTTGCTCTGTACCTCATATTTTGATTGGATTATTGCTACATGAAGACCAACAGAACCAACCAACCTAGGCCCCTGGAGGCTTACAGAGACTGAAACACAACCAAAAAGAAAAAACACAAAAGCATATATAGATTGGACATATGTAGATGATAGGTATATATCTGATATATATCTTCATGCAGAACCCTTAACTAGTGGAGGTGGGGGGGCTGTCTCTGACATAGACTTTGTTACTTGTTATTGGATCGCCTTATAGCTGGGCCACCTTGTCAGGCCCCAGGGCAAGAAGAAGCTCTTAGCCCCTGTGTGACTTGACAAACTGAGGTGGGCCAATATGTGGGGGGCTCCCCTCATCTGAGGAGGAGAGGAGGGAGAGGGTGGGAGAGTAGGACTGGGTGGGGGGAGGGTAGGGCTGCAATGGGGATGTAACTTGAATAAATAAATAAAATAAATAAATAAAAAGACTCAAGTAGGAAGATTGCTATGAGTTAGAGGCCAGCCAGTGAAGAGCCAGTGTCACCCACCGTCCTGAGCACAATCACCAACTTTGGAATGACACTTTTCTTGCTCTTTTGCTGGCAAACTCCTCTGCATCCCTCAACACCCAGCTTAGATGTCTTGTGAATGGTCCCCAGCTTCTCCAGGCTCCTTCGGTGTGTCCTCTCTTATAGGATCACTTGGTCAGGCATTAGCCTGGGGAACTGTGAGTCCCAACTTCATTATAAATGCGCCCACTACCCTTAAAATAAAGTGTCCACTCTGCAGAACTCTCTGTTCGGCAGCTGTTTTGAGATGTTGCTCACAGACCCAACTACTTGTCCATTTGCAGTGCGCAATGTGGTTTGTTCACAGTGATATGTGTGACCTTAAAATACAGTCTAACTTAAAACGTGTTCCTCACCACCCAAGAAACCTCCCACCCACTACAGCTACCATTTCCTCCTGCAGCCTGTGGCAGCTGCCGACCGATCGAGACATGTCTGCCTGCTCTGAACATTTCACACGAGCAGGGTCACACAGCATGAGACTCTCCAGGACCCAGGCCCTCAGCCACTTGACCCTGTGGTCTGTTTCATTTTTTTTTTTAACTTGTATCCCTTTATTTTATTCTCCCTCAGTTCCAGGCATAATATGCAATGTACTTTGATCATTTTCCCCATAATGTACACTCCTGATGAACCACTTCTTCCTCCTGAGCCCCCCTCTTACTCCATGTCTGTTTTTTGTTTCCAGTGCACTTAGTTGGAGTTGCCTGCATGAGCCTGGTGGGGAGGGGCATGTCATTTACTTAAGCAAAGGCAGCCTGTCTGTGGCTGGACCACCCCAAGCAACCATTAGCTGCCAGTCAGTTCTCAGTGAGGACAGGTCCTTATGAACTCCACCCTCACCCATGATAGACTGTTGATGGATTCAGTGTTGTACAAGTCTTAGCACCATTTTCTTGAGGCTCATCCATTATAGAAGCGGTTCTCAACCTGTGGGTCACAACCCCTTTGGGGTCACATATCAGATATTTACAATACGATTCATAAACGGTGCCTGTCATCTGTCTTCTCTGCTGCTGCTCCCTGTATCCCAGGACACACCTAGTCTTGGGACATCCCAGCAAAGCACTTTTCCCTCTCACTTCCTTCCATTAGAAATTCTGGTAATTTCAGAGGAAACCTGAAGAAGATGGAAGGCCCACCCCCCACCCTGCGTCTCTGATGTTCCCATCCTGAGACACTGTCTCCACCCATCAGAAAGCTCTGATATCATCACACCCAGCCTAGCTCACCTTTGCAAACTGATGGGGATGGGGAGGATGAGAGAGCTCAGACCCTAGGACTGAGGGTCCCTTGGGTCTGTGGCAGAAATTCTGGAAATCAGTGTGTCTGCACTTTCATGATGGGGCTGGGGAGGGCTGGCCTGATTCCAAAGCGATCTTCAGGTGGAAGTAGGATACTGGGTAGTGTCTGGAGGTGTGGCATGGGGATTGCCCCAGGTTGCAGGGAAAGGTGCTCACGACCTCTAGCACATTCATCCTGAGGGCTTCTGAGTGTCCTGCTCTGTCCAGGGCCTTCCCTGAGCTGACTTTACCTGGACCCAGAGTTCCAGACACACAGGGAGAGAGACCTAGGCTAGACCAACCAGAGGTGCATGTGTATGCACACACACACACACACACACACACACACACAAATGTACATATACATTATCTTCCCTCACCTGACTCACAGAGCCCTAGACTCCCTTTCCTGTGTCCAGGGCTAGAGCTTTCAAAGATCTTCTGAAAGGGCCAAGAGGCATCAGGGATCTTACCTTTCCCAGAGCTACGGTGTCCCTGGTAAGTCTTGGGTAGGTCCAAGGGTGCATATGCTACCTGGTCTCCAGCCCTCACAGTGAGGGTGCAGCCATGCTCCTGCCTCGGTGCTGAGTGAGCAGATACTTGACTCCCACTAGATTAGTGCCTAAAGGGTTGGGGTGCAGAGGTTGGAGCATGGAGAACCATGGTGTAGCTCAGTGACAGACAGAGAAATTGCCTAGCAGCCAGGCCTGGATGATAAGTAAATTAATCAGTTAATTGAGGTGAACCCCAATAGTCTCGGCCACAGCCAGGCTTCCACCAGGTTCCACTGTAACTCACACACTGACAGAACAGGAGTGGTCCCACATAGCATGCTTTCTGACCAGCCCAAGTATTGCATGCACGAACCGCACAGTCCCCACACAGCCTACAAGGTGGATGCTGTGATTGTCTCCATTGTACAGATGAAGAAACTGAGTCACAGAGAGATGAGTAACTTCTTCCAAGTCACACAGCTCAGAAGTCATACCAGTTCCCTCCAAACATGAACTGTTTGGTTCTGTTGAGTGTTACCCCATTTACCTAAACAGGCAGGTGAAGCGCTTCCTGCCCTGCCTGTGTTGGAGGCTAGCTTTCTCTAGTTGGGGACATGTGGTCCCAGAACAACAACAACCCTTCTCCATGGAGTCAGACATGAGCAGTAAGAGGGGGGAGCATTTCCCAGTGACCCCAGGTCACAGTCTCCAGTTGGACGCAATAGGACTTCTCTCTGGGGACTTACTTCTGCCATTGCTTTTCTGTTGCATTGAGTTTTTACCCAAGGAAACAGTGCTCGTGAAAGAATCAAACAAGACAACTGGCCACTGGCTGGTACTCCCTGCATGCCCACCTCAGATAGCTCTCTTGGGGGTCATGAAAAGAGTCTAGTGCCCAGGCCCACAGCTGTCCTGGACATCCCGGAGTCTAAGCAGAGAGAGCAAGAGCTGAACGCAGTGCTGGGATGTACACCAGGGAGTCTCTGTGCATTATTGTTCCTGGCAGTATCAATCAGATTCTGTCTCACCAGACACCTCCTGCAGGAAGTTTTCTTGAAGGGAGTTAATGGCTTCTTCTCTGACTCCCACCACATTGGGCACTGCAGACAATTTTGTGTATTGGGACTGTTAGAGCAAAAACTGTCTCATCTGCTTCTCTGTCTCTAGAACCTGCTAGATGTGAAGCTGGTACCACAAGAGTGTTCACTGAACACTAAGACTAACAGATGGACACTTAGCTCTGTCTCCCACCCAGTGTCCCCTGGTCTGGGTCTGATCTGTTCAGTGCCGTGTAGCAGGCTAGACCTCTGCCCATCTCCAGTCACCCTCTGGGGTTTCCTTCTCTACCCAGGTTCCCCATAGCTTTGAGGACTGCAGAGCCTAGGCCCTGGCCCCTAAGAAGCAAGACCTAGCCCATTTTAAGGCCTTTTCTGCCCCAGGGCTCTGAGGTCTACCAGGGCTTGGAAGAGTCCCACCCTTTCCTTCTCCTACCATGGGAGATATATGCACTTGGGGTGTGGCAACTAGAACTTTAGATTTGTTAGGGGTGTAGCAACTAGAACTTTAGACTTATTAGGGCAGTCAAATTGCTGAATAGCTTATTTCCTGCTAAATGTAGCTGAAGTGTTATTGCCTCAGCATGAGGGAGGGCGGCCGGGCCACCATACCAGCACCCTTAGACATTGTAACTGTGACTTGCCATTGTCCCTGCCCAGTATTTAGTGACTTAATGGTTGGGACATAGCAATAGTGCTATGATTACCAACCCTTTCATAATTAGAGAAACTGAGGCACTAAGAGGCAAGTGGAGTTAGCCAAGCACAAAACCTTTCAGTCTGGAGATGGCTGGGTCTAGCTTAGAATGGGCTGTACCACTCCCTTACTCTGAGAGAAGGAGGAAAGACCTAGGTTTACTGTTTGCAAGTGATGGTTCTCTGTGGCCTGGGAGTGCTAGAAGATACCTGTTCACCCCCCACCCAGAACTAGGAGCCCATGACCAATTTACAAGAGGAGTGTTCTTGGGTCTTTCTCTCTCAGGTCACACAGGCTTGCTGCAGGTTGATGAGGTCATTGTGAAAGTGCCTGGCTCTGAGCTAGAGAGGCAGGGCAAAAGGCAGAAACAGATACACATTTAGATGAGGTGCTCAGAAAGGGGACGGGAGCTACTTCAGGGCCTCCTGACAGTTAAAGCTCTTCCGTGAACTTCAGAGTTAAGCAGGATGGTAAAACCATAGGTCTGCTAGGCTGAAGATTCCCACCATAACCTGAAAAGAGGAAAACAGTGTAAGGATGTTTCCATGGTCAGGCCGGCCTGGGGAGGCTGTTCCAGGTTCTTGGGCAGATTTGTAAAAGATTGTAAAAGCGAGATAACATTATTCAGAGCCAAGCAGTAGTACAGGTTAGAGGTACACTGTCATAATTGGTGGGACTCATGAGTGAGGAGACCCCAGAGGCCCTGGCTATTGTTTAGGGCTTCCTTTGGTTGCATACAGGAGGAGGAGTTTGATTGCTAAGGGCCATTGTGAGAGTGATTCTCTCTTTTGATAATAGATAGGGCTATGTATTTATTTTCCCTACTCTGCACGTCCCTTTCTCGAATGCATCTGATTCTAATCACACGCATGCATAGGCATCAGATGGTAAGCAGGGAATTCTCCCTGAAAGTTCACTAGAAAGGCAGGTTTTGTTCTGTTGCACAGACACCTAAAACCAGCTCAGGCTAGATCACTGCTTCTATTACTTATACTGGTTATAATGGGAATACACCAGAAGAGAAACTGTCTAAATCTGATTGCTACTAGAGATGAGAGCATTTATACTATTGTTCAGAGATGGAAGTAAGTGTAGCCTTCCATAGCTGTTGGGGGGGGGGGGCGGGGTTTCTGAGGATACCAGGCGCATTGCTTGGAGCGGGGTGTGTGAGCACAGTACCTGGAGGTGAAGGGACTAAGCTACCAAATACACTCTTGCAAGGGAAGAGCGGTTGCAAAACCCAAAGCCAAATAGAGTCCCAGGTTAAACTACCCCTTATGCTTTCCTGCCTCAACTATAACATACAATCCAAAACACAAACATTTTTTGTAAACTCCAAAACTTAACATCTAAGTGTCTTCACCATATACTATATTGGCAAAGTCCAGACAGATGAGTCATTTGGAGAAAATAATCATAAACACAGACCACACCTTTGAGCTAAATTTCTTAATATGTAAAAAACCCCTGCCAATCAATAAAGAGAAGATCTTCCCCATTCCTGTAGGGAAAACGGTCAAAGAGCTGGACAGAAAAGGAAGTGAAGAATGTCCCACGTGGCAGGATGTCCCTCCTCTCTTGATATAAGGAGCAGAAGAAGCTAGAGGAAAGTGAGACACGATTCTAACCTCCGGGGATTGAGAAAGATAAAATAGTTAGCTGAGACCTTCAGAATGAGAGGCTGGGTAGCAATAAACACTGTTGTAAATGCCAATGCTGCAAAAAAAAAAAAAAGGGGGACTGGAGAGATGGCTCAGAGGTTAAGAGCACTGGCTGCTCTTCCAGAGGTCCTGAGTTCAATTCCCAGCAACCACATGGTGGCTCACAACCATCTACAATGAGATCCGGTGCCCTCTTCTGACCTGTAGGTACACATGCACACAGAACACTGTATACATAATAAATGAATAAAATCTTAAAAAAAAAAAAAAAAGTACAGCCTTGTTCATAGGTGGCACGGGAACTCACACAGCCTTAAAAACATAAGACCTTTGACCCAGAAGTTCTCTACTCCCGCAGACAACCTGTGAGTGTGTGAGGTGGTGGTGGTATGCAGGAGACACCATAAGTACGCCCTGTGGGCTCTTCTTAAGCAAAGACTCATTTACTCTTGTGAGCTTCACCGTGCAGCTGTGGACGAGGATGAAGCCAGTGAGTGTGACCACTTCCTGAGGAAAATGCCTTCCTGAGAAGAGGAGGAGAAGGGGGAAAGGGGAGAAAAGCAGAACAGGAGTAAAGAAAGAGGAACCAGGATGGAGGGAAGGGGTTAGAACCAAGAGCTTCTCAGTGTTCACGTACTTGGATGTGGGTAACAATGTCACTGGGTTATGGTCACAGCATCCAGGAATCAGACCCCCTCCTCTCCGCTGCGGAATCTTTCTCTCTAACCCTGGGCCGCTATTGAGTGGGTAAAAGGACAAGGCACACACATAGGATATGCTCGCTGTATCAATTCCCTCCCTGTTGCTAGCCTAAGTTTCTCCTTTTGCATGCTGAATCTTGAGCCTGCACTCCTTTCCAGGTCACAGTGAGGACAAAGGGCAATAGTCAGGTGAGAACTTGTGCTGAAGGAGTCTGATGTCCCCCAGTGGCAAGAATCCCTCACCACAAATATTGAGAGAGCTGTTTCAGATTTCAGAATTCTCTAGCTTTGGTAATAATTTGCTTACCCAGTATGAGATCTCCATAATGCCAGGAGAAGTCCTACAGACCCAGCCTCTTGTCTTAATGACAGAATTTCCTCTGCCTGAGCCTCAATTTGTCATCTGTAAAGTGGGCCATCTGGGTCTAGAATTGGGTGATTCCTGACCCTGTTTGCTCTTTTAGAAGCTCCCCAAACCTCCCAGTCTTCTGGGAGCCCTCAGGGCTACATTTTCTGTCAAGTTTATCTAACTCCAGGCCCGTTTTCTCCCCCAAACTTTGGGGTGGGATAGAGGGAACCCCAAATCCTGAAATAATCCCATTTTGGGTCTCCACTTCCCACTGATGACTTAGACATCTTTTCTCTGCTGGACAGAATTGCTTGAGAAAATGAAGTATTTCGTTTTCTTGGATGTTTTTGTAAAGGGGGGGGTCTCCTGAGAAACTGGGATGCTCTCTTGGAAAGTTAGCTGTAAAACATGCCCTTTGAGTGTCCTTGAAGAACAAAGGCTGTAGAAGAGAATTGAAAACCTTCCTGGGGGAAAGAAAGGAAACAGAAAACACATCTTGCACATTTCCAGCAAACCCAGAAACATGGGGAACATTTAGTCTGCTACTGTTTTCCCAAGTACCTCTCCTGAGTGTGTTCTCAGTACTTGGAAGGCTGAGGAGGGAAACCCTGAGTTCCAGGCTAACATGGGCTACATAGAGACTCTGTTGCAATATAATAATGATGATGATGATAATAATAATAACAGCAACTATAACAACAACCAATACCTTTAAATGCTCGATAGTGAGGCAATGTTTATGTAAATCTACATGATGGCATTTGGATATAACTATAAAAGTGATTGGATTTAGCAGGATATACCCTGAGGTGGGAAAAGCTCACAGTGCCTTTGGTAGAAAGCAGCGGTTATGAAATTGAGCCCATCAAAGCCATGTTGGCAGGTGTGTTTAGATAGCTACATACAGATACTGTTATTTTGATAGTGAACATAGAGAAAATACCAGAAGGAAACACCAAAGTGTATTCAGATGTTTGTTTCAGGAAATAGGGTTACAAAAATTCAAAGCTATTTTAATTCATATTTATGCCCCTTTTCCTCTTTCCTGTAACAATACTTCGAGTAAAACAATACATGTTTTTAAAAGCCTGGTCACATTTTTCAAATAACCAGATTGTCAGACCAAATACTACTGGGTGGTTTTTATCAACTGTTGATGCTTTATCATGGGCTCTCACCAGGAGCTGAAAATGGGCGTTCCATGGCCTAAAGGAATTGAATAGATGAACTTGGCTGCTGACATTTCAGAGGAAATTTTGCTACTCATACTCTTGAAGATGCATATGAACAGCAGTGATCTCCAAAAGTGGGTGCATGTCCCTTTGGCACACTTGGCAGTGGCAGGAAGCAGCTGCCATGCTGGTTGCCATGGTCCCGCAGTTGATCATTCCCACTGTCCCCACATGCATGCAGCCAGCTGGCATATGAGTACAGAGCAAGCATCTGAAGATGCCAGACCCCCAAATCCGGATCGTGATCTTTACGACACCACCAGGGTAAAGCTGACCTGGGGTCACAGGTCCCAGCCCTATGGATGCATCGAGGAAAAGATACAGAATTAATTACATTTGGCCTGTGGGCAAATGCTGCACAGGACTCATAACTGCGCTTTGTGTTTCGACTCGGGTTCCATTCCCAAGGATGCTTTTGCATATACAAGATTCCCTAACCCAGAGAAGTTGGAAACTGAAACACTTCTCAGGATTCCAGATTCCCTCAAGCTGGCTCTGTGATTCCCTGCCCTACCCTAAGCCTCAAAGCCAAAGTCAGGGCTATTCCCCTGCACATTTGGCCCAACAGTAGTTGCTTGTCGAACAACTGAAGGGAGAGTAAAGTCCACAGAAGGTGCTGGGATGTGACACAGTGACAAAGGCCAGGGCAGAGCACAGCTGTAAGCTATTAAGAGCATGTGACCACAGGTGATGCTTCTGCCTGGACGTTTGCTTCCATACCCAGGGCTCATGGGACCATCGAGAGTTCTCTGAGGCAGATGTACAAGATATGTGGTGGCTCCCAGGGAATTTTCTTTAAATGGGCAAAGGGGAAAACATGTAGGTGGATAGGATCAGGGCAAGAGGAAGCGTACAAAGGATGCTGATCTGCTCTTGGCTGGTTTGGGCGCTTCAAGTTGCCACACTCCTCTCCTCCACTTCTATCCACAGCCATGAGCCACCCATAACCCCAACATGACGCATGGCTCATAAGGGAAAGAGTGGAAACAAAGTGTCCCAAGATGCAAACATCTTGTTATCTTGTCTTTGGTAGGCCTTTCTGTCTGTTCTTTGTTTCCTTTCCAGGTGTGGCCTAGACATGACCTGGGGTGTTGCAGGGTATGTTGCAGACTTCCTTGAAACAAAGATGGACTCTCAAAAATCTGAAGTATTTATCATGGTTATAAATTTCAGGATGATAAAGCAAACAGGAAAAACAAAAGGGAGCAGGGAAATTGCCTGGACCATCAAAACTTCACACTAGAGGAGCTTTCTTCTTATCTTCATATCTCTAATGCACATGCACAGAGAATGTATGTGGGGGTCACAGTAGTTAAAGTGTGGGCAAGCGTTACGGGAAGAGCAATGTCCACTAACAGTCTCAATGCTCCACCTCCAGCCCTAGGAGCTAGTAAGGACAGTGGAATAAGGTCAAATTCCAAAGCGCTTCAAAAAAATTGGTGTGTGTGGTGTATGCATGTGTATGTGTTCATGTCTATGGGAGAGGGTACATGTGCACATGTGTGTGCATACATGTAGAAGCCAGAAATCAACATTGTCATAGTTTGTTTTGTATTGGTGTGATAAAAACACCATGACCAAGGCCACTTGGGGAGGAAAGTGTATTCGGCTTACACTTCCACATCCCTGTCCATCATTAAGGGCAGTCAGGGCAGAAACTCAAGGCAGGAACTTGGAGGCAGAACTGAAACAGAGATCTTGGAGGGACACTGCTTGATGACTGGCTCCCATGGCTTGCTCAGCCTGTTTTCTTCAACAACCCAGGACCATCTGCCCTGGGGTGGCACCACCCACATTGGATTGAGTCCTCACCCATCAAGCATTAATCAAGAAAATGGCCCACAGACTTTCCCACAGGCCAGTCTACTAGAGGCAGCTCCTTAGTTGGGGTTCCCTTTTCCCAGATGACTCCAGCTTATGACAATGAACTAGACTGGTGGTTCTCAACCTATGAGTCACGACCCCTTTGGGGGATCAACCCTTTCACAACACAGGGGTCACATATCAGACATTCTGCATATCAGATATTTAGGTTACCATCTATAACAGTAGCAAAATTGCAGTTCTGAAGTAGCAGCAAAAATGATTTTATGGTTGGGAGTCACCACAACATGAGGAACTGTATTAAAGGGTCACAGCATTAGGATGGTTGAGGACGACTGTGCCAGGCAAACATAAGTGTCTTCCTCTTTACTGTCTACCTTATTTTACTCTTAGTTTTTGAGACAAGGTGTCTTCTTCCAGCCTGATTTGGGCTAGGGTAGCTGGCAGCAAGCCCTAGGGATTCTCATGTCTCTGCCCTACTCTGCTGTTACCTTGGGATGGCAGGCACCCGCCACCACTCCTGGGTTTTAAGTAGGTGGGCGGATCCTAACTCAGTTTCTCCAGCTTGAGTGGTAAACACTTTAGCCCTGAGGCGTCTCTGGTGCTCTTTGTTGCTTAGAGGAATAAAAAAAAAATGTGTGTATGTTTGAAATGTGTTCACTAGGATTTTTTTTTTGTTTTTTTTTGTTTTTTTTTTTTTGGTTGGTTGTTTTTTTTGGTTTTTCAAGACAGGGTTTCTCTGTGTAACAGAGCCTGGCTGTCCTGGACTCACTTTGTAGATCTCACAGAGAGATCCGTCTGCCTCTGCCTCCCGAGTGCTGGGATTAAAGGCATGCGCCACAACACCCGGCAGATTATTATTTTTGATTCAGTGTGAATGTCCTAAGGTCCAAGTCCATAGGAGACCAGGGAGTGGGGAAAGCCAGGAGCAGGTTCTCGGTAATCACATGCCAGAGTTGAGCCACACGAGTCTCTAATACAGTGCATGGCCTCTGACAACGCCTGTCTGCCCTTCCCCAAAATACTTGAGAAGCAGAACATGGGCTGTGGGTTGGTGTGGGAAAGTAGGCTTTCCTGGGTGTGAGTCTTCTTCATCCAAGGAGCCCCAGGGGCCTGGGTATTGGTGACATTACCACTGAATATGACAGCAGTGTGAGGCTAGAACCAAGTACTAACCTCTTCCTACGGAGAAAAGAGGCCAGCTTAGCAGTGGCAGTGAGCAAAGATGGAGTGCTTGGACCCTCCTGCTCCCTTAGATGCTATCCCAATGATCTCTACCTGAAATTCTCTGCTGGATGCAGTGAGCTCCTTGTTCGGGGTCCTTTAATCATAACAGTGGCACTCTTCATTGAACTGTGACATGCAAAGGCATCCTTCTGCGGGCTAGATGAATTTCAACTAATGATGCACACTGTGTAGCTAGCTAGCATCCAGAAGGAGGAAGATAACATTGCCAGCTCTGGAGGCAGGGGGCGGGGGTCACCTCCTGTCCCTCTCCAGGGCAGTCACAGCCATTGTATAACACCATGGACTTGCTGAGCCTGCTGTTGAAGGGCTTACCTCTTTCAGCTCCATCTGTCCTTGTGCGGTTTGTTTGTGTAGCTGCTGTCACCACCTCCAGTTGATGATGATGACAGTGCACTGAGCTGTGCCTCTCCAGTTCTGAGGTGGGAGGTGGCCTCCATTTATGGACTATACGGTCAAGGGAACTATTAGAACATTCTGGATCTTTGGGTGAAAGTACGTACACTTCTTTGTTGGGTGGTAGGCTCTTGGTTTTGTGTGGATTTTGGAGAGAAATCACAGTGGTCCAGTCAGATCTCAATACATTGACTGAGTGGGGTGAAATGGTGATCCAAGAGATGGTCTGCTCTGCCGGGGACACGGTCGTCTGGTCCTCTGTTCCCGCCTGCACCTCATCTGGGCCTTGGTGGCTATGTTCTTCTCTCCAAGGGTGTTAGAGATAGGAGCAAATTTTCATTAGCTTGATTCCCTCTTAAACCAGCCAGAAGAGCCATGGCTCTGTTATTATTGGCTGTGCAGTGTTCCCAAAGGTGTTTTGTAAGCCTGCCATGAAGAGGAGGTAGAGCAAACTATTTCTTGATTGGTCTGACTAATACAATTTTTCGAACTTATATATTAAGGGCTGAGAAGTTCAACGTGTAAACATTAATGTTTGCATGATCCATAACTTACTCTTCTTGAAGGTTAATCATAGAAAAATCCTTTTAGAAGCTTCCTGTACATTAGCTGACGTGTTCTTTCTTCCTACTCAGAGATTCCTGTGCTATGTCTGGAGTTCTGTACATTTAAAGCAGGTTTCTTAATCTGTTCAGGCCGCTGTAACAAAACACTATAAGCTTGATGTCTAGCTGGGACCTCAGTGAGGTCACTTTGACATTCTCTGAGGCAATGTCCTTTGAAGAGAAGTCTTTTGGTTCCTGAATCCTTGCTGTGCCCATAGACAAAATGAGGAAAACATTATCGCAAGTATTTCCCAGGAACGAGCAGCTTCTGGGGGGGGAGGGTATTTTCTTTTTGAAATTATGTTTTATGTGTTTAGTGTGTGTGTTCAAATGTGTGCCACTGCATGGGTGTGGAGGTCAGAGGACAACTTTTGGGAGGGAGGTAGTTCTCCTTCCACTGTACAGGTTGGGCTTGAAGGCAAGTGACTTCACCCATTAAGTCATCTTTCCAGTTTGGGTTTTCTTTCTGGAAAGGATCTCATTTGCCTGAGCTGTTCGTAGATCAAATCCAGGGCCCGCTCTCCCATGAGACTTGTGCATCAACAGCCATGCATAGGAAGAGTTAGACAATCAAAGTGGGCCACAGGTAGACCTGCCTATCATGCGCACTCCCAGCCACCCCTGCCTGTCCTCCAACCCCTTTCCTGCTCGGGCTAGAAATACTACCCCATCCCGTGCAAGGCAAAGACAGCAATCTAGCCTGCTCCTGCCTTGGCTTATCAGAACCAAGTGACCACTGTGGCTACGGATCACATCCCAGGGTGTCTAGAGGTTTTGACCTTGTTCCTGCAGCTTGCCTTTCTGGAACCATTGCATTATGACTACAGCAGTTTAGGGAACTGGAGTGTTCTCCAAAGCTCTCGGAGCTGTGAGAAACCACCTCATCTGAAGCACTCCTTGTGGATGGAGGGAGAGGGCTGGCAAGGAAACCAAGGCAGCGATGAAGAACATGGGGCAGTGCTGGAACCAGAGGCAGCTTTCGGATGTAGATCAACCTAGGACCTCTTGCATGCTAGGCATGCCCTTTGGACCCTTACTGGCTGTACTCCCAGTCTCCAGTGACTTCTTGTCTAGTTCCTGCTCCGCTCTCAAACCATTTGCCCCAGTTTCCAGTGACCTTGGGTCACCAAGTGGTCAATGTCTTTCAAGTCTTCTGTCCCCAAGAGATTGAAATGCTCTGTAGCAAGCCCATACCCACAAGCCCAGGGAAGGGGCTGTACACCTTAGTCCTCCCTACCCCTCTTTGCCCTACAGCCTGGCCATCTCTGCACAGTGCAAAGGTGTGGGGGCCTTCCTACCCAGCAGTCTGCAGTGCACAGGCTCTCTCTGCATGAACACAGGTCTCCCCAGCCCTTGCCTGACTGGCATGCCTTGCTTTGCAACTTCAACTGCCACTAGCCCTGGCTAGGACCACTGTGACCTCCCTCTTCAGCCACACCTGGGGCCCTACAGTGGCCTTTTCCCTCCTGCCCTCCCCTTACTTACATGCTGCCCCTTACTCACAGTCACACACAGCATTTGTCACAGGAACACTCTGCCAATGCCCCTAGGAGTCTTTGGATTTTACTGTCTACTCCCTTCAGCTGTCCCCTCACAGGGACTGTGGAGTGTCTGCTTAGCTACCTGGCACACAGTGGGCCCTCCTCAGTTGGTGGCAGAGCTAAGGCTGGAGCCTTCAGCTGTCCCCTCACAGGGACTGTGGAGTGTCTGCTTAGCTACCTGACACACAGTGGGCGCTCCTCAGTTGGTGGCAGAGCCAAGGCTGGAGCCTCTGAACCATCCTGGGCCATCTCTTATATAGCCACTACCCTTGTGAAAACCACATGATTCCCATGTGACCTGGACCTTAAACAATAAGATACTGTTCAGCTCAGCTAGGTGTGGTGGCACTTGCCTTTAATCCTAGCACTCAGGAGGCAGGGACAGCAGGTCTCTGTGAGTTCAAGGCTAGCCTGGTCTACAAAGAGAGTTTCATGGTTCATCCCCAATCAGTTCTTCACCCAGATCGTGGCCCTCTGCCTTCTGACCACTATGGCTGACTCCCAGCTAAATGGCTCACACCTGCATGCTTGCTCAAGACTGACTGTGAGCAGAGGCCAGGCCAGGTCCCTGTCTCTCACCAAGCTGCACCACCTCTTCCCAGGACCCAAGAGTGGCTCTTTCCAAGAACTGGCATCTCTGTGTCACCTGTGTTTCTTTTTTTTTTTTTTTAATGAATACTTGATTTTTTTTTCTTCAAGTTACATCTCAGTCACAAACCCCTCCCTATTCCCCCTTCCTATCCCGCCCTTCCACCCTCTTCCCCCCAGAAGTTTCCCCTTTCAGTCCAACAGATGGTTCCTTCTCTTATAACAGTAAGTATTATACAAAACAACAGATATAAATATGCCACATTTATGAGAGTTAAATGGCCCAGTATACCTTCCCAATGTCCAGTTTATACATATTTGGCCCCTGACTTTAACATTCTACTATCTAACCATCTCCATGTGTTTAAAGGTCTATATCTGACTCAACATTCATACTAACTTGCAACACACTTTTAAGAGTATCTTCTTAGATCTATAACACCCTCTTGATTCCTAAACAACTCAAAATTTAGCTATGAGACTCTAGCTGTCTATTCTTCAACCACCTCAGAGACCTGAGAGGGATAAATATATTTGCTTATATAGGAAGTGCAGGGCTTGCAGCTTCCAAAACTAAGAAAGGACATACCAATGACTGCCTGGACAGTTCCCATTTTCTCTCCATACATTCCTGCATCAGTCTTCAGCCTTTGGGTCCTGTTTCTCTGACAGACATTTGTTGTAGAGCAGGGATTATGAAGGACTTACCTACCCTGTCTTGGCAGAGTTAGGCTGTCGACTTCCCTGCTACCAAGTTTTGTCCTTTTTGGACAGCAGTCTGTCTGCAGTTGGTGCAAGGGGTTTTTTCATGCCAAGAGATAGGCTTGCCACTAATTCAACCATCTTACAGTGGAGGTTCTTCGATGCTTATCTTCTACTTGGAGTAGAATAGGGGGTGCTGTCAGGCGCTGATATGTCTCGATATCAAAAAAAAAAGAAAATCTTGATTTAAGATAACATCTTTGAATGCCATATTCTGCAGATCTCGGGGTTTTTGAAGATGCCCTATCCATCTCTTGTATTTAGATAAGCAAATGTTGCTTGTCTCTTAGCAACTTGATTACTGGGTAGTTTAGAGAATATCTGTGATAGACTGTCATAGTAGCTAACAAAGTGACATGTTTGCATGACTAGGAGTTTGTTTTACTTAACTATCCTAGACCATTTTAGACAGTTGGTATCAAGAGGCCAGAGCTTCACATTTTATTTTTAAGTATCTCTAGGTATGATTCCATTAGGAAGCGTTACCTTTAATTTTGTATCAATATACCAAGATCTATTCAAATGTGGTTAAATATACTCTTAATTATGTATCAATATACAAAGATCAATGCCTATGTAGCCCAATACAATCTTAATATTACGTCCATATACAAGGGTCAATACCATTGTGGCCAACTATAATCTTAATTTTGTATCAATATACAAAGATCAATACCAATGTAATCCAATACAATCTTATTTTTGCACATTAAACAATGGTCAATACCACTTTAGCAAAATAAACTACTAATTTTGTATCAATATACAAAGGTATAAGGGCATATTCAATAATCTGCCCATTCTTCTTGGACCTTCCTGTGCTATGTCTATATCTCATTTTTCTCAAGCCTATGCACTCCTACATAGGAGAGGAAGAAGGATACAGAAAAGGAAAAGTAGGAAGTCCCTGGGGCTAACCTCCAAAACCCATTAAACAGGACCATTTATCAGTTTGTAATCTCTTCCCCTAAATATCGGAGTTTTCAGTTATCCTTCAAATAACCAAAAAGAAGGGCGGAGAAACACCTTCCCCACCCTCTGGGCATGGGACATCGCTCTCTTAAAGTGACTTCCTGCTGATTTGGGTCGTAGTAGACCTGTTTGGGGCCCGAACTCAAATGGAAAAAATGGTTAAAAGTGTTAGTACACTCCTTTTATGTTCAGCCCTTCTGTTCTCAGCTGTTTAGATGACCTAAGGGGTTTGTAGGCAGAAGCTGATCTTGCAGGCTTCACTGAGGTTCCTGCCGGGGCATTGTGTAGAGCTGAACGGTCCCAGCGACATTGGATTGCCGTGGTGGTTGCAGGCCCCCGATGGAGACAGCTATTGAGGAAGTCTGCCAGGCAGAATCAACTGGGTCAGTCGTCCTCCTTGGTGCCTGATTCTGCTCTCTGCTGAGGTTTCCGCTGTCCAGCCATCCCCGGGCTCCCCTAATGGACGCTTCGATTCTCCTGGAAAGATAAGAACAGAGCCCTGCCCCAATCCCAACCCTGGGACAATTGCCCTCATTTTTTTTTTTTTAGGTGGGGGGGGGGCTAGGTAGTACTTCTCCTGTGTTTCTATATCCTTCTGCTACCTTTTCTAGTTCAAGTTGCTGTCACCTCTGATCTGGTTGGTGAGCCTAGGCTCTGTGTCCCTATTTTGGTCATCCAGTGACTTTATCCTTAGCCATGTCTGCCAGCCCAGGCTAGTATCTCCCATTTCCTGACAGCTTCACCCCCAACCCTGGGGTGACCTTTAGCTTGACTCTTCCTGGCCACCTATGCCAGCAATGGGTCCCCCACCTTAGCCATACAGCTATAACACTGGGGTTGCTATTCAAGCATTCTCAGTAGCCATCATCCCAGCTCTGTCTCCAGAACTTTTCCCACATCCATCCTGGCTGTTCTCATTTCTCTGCTTTCGTTGTGGCTTTAGTGTTCCCATGGGAACGCTATGATTCTTTTCTGACTCATCTCACATGCCTCTGGTCTTAGCCCACTGTTGCTTTATGTTTGGTTGGGATTTGCCCAGGATGCCAGTCAGATCATCCGATCCTTCTGCTGTGCCCTTCAGTGGCTTCTGTATTCCACAGCCTCAATCCCAGGCTTTCTCCAACCCTAAGTCAAGCTGCACTCCAGTCATGCTCCATCTTGCCTTGGCCCCCAGATGTTAGAGTAGGCTCAGGGCTGGGGCATGTTCTACATAACCATGCTCACTCTTTGCTTTTCTACAGTGTAGGGATGGAGCCCAGAGCCTCGTGCACGCTAGGCAGGTGGTCAAGCACTAAACCACAGCTGTCCGTAGGTCACCCATTGTGCCTCAAAGATCTCACTGTCATATTCTGTCTCAGAGAACAGCCCTGCCACCCACACACAAGTCCAATCTAAGCCCAAAACAGTTGCTAAAAAAACAGCAGTAATTATTTGAGCAATGAGAGACGGGTCTCTTCGCCATTCTCATGCTCTTTTCCTTTTGTTCCTTCAGTAAAGAAAATCCTGGCAGTGGGCTTTGGAGAGATGGCAATGGGAGAGTAAAGGGGAAAAAATGTGTGGAGCCTGGGTAAGTGGGCTGGAACTGGAAGCTGACAGGGCTGTAGGTTGGGGGAAGGGAGAGCACATGAGAGCAGTGGGCAAGCCTGTGGTCCTGAGAGGAAGGTGTGCAAGTGTGGGCAGTGTGAAGGCTGAGAGTGGCCTGGCTGTAGATGTCATTGCCATGTCATGCCACTCTGGTGCAGCCTGGCTTGAGGCCTCTAGGTCTCTATACTGCAAGGGTATAGAGGGAATGGCTGAGGGTGCAGGGGTCAGGAGGGGTCACTGGACAACTCAGCGAGGGGGTGGAGTAAGTGTTATCCACAGACCAGCAGGGTCAGAGGGCTGAGTCCTCGTTTCCAGAGGAGAGCAGAGCTAAGAGGCATATGGCAGTCACTGGCTGCCTTGTACCACTGGCTGGTACAAGGCTCAGGAAGCCCCACAGCCCCCACTGTGGGAGTCTATCCCAACCTTACCAGTGTCTCCCCAAATGCTTGCCTAACACCATGACCAGAGTAGGGCCTTTCCAGCCACAGAGATGCCACCCCTGGGCTTCTCAGCAAGTTCCCGCCCAGTGACTGCTGCGCGGGCACACAGGCAGGGGAGCCCTCGATGAGCTGTCTCCTTTTCTCGTAAGTTGAGTCTGTGATGTGTTTCATAACGCCTGTACAAGCACAAGCATGTAGTGTATAAAGCTCTTATAAGTGGTCTTCAAGCCGCGTTTACAGTGACCTCCAGCCAAGAGCTGTGAGATCACATCTCCAAAGTTGGAATGCATCTATTTACTTATTTTTATCGTGTCTACTATGTTACCACAGTAAACATCCAAACCAGTGCTGAGGCCATTACTGGATTTATGAGTTTGTTTCTTCTGGAGCTTGAGATGAAACCAGGGCCTCACACGCATACTGGACAAGCGCTCTTCTGCTGAGCCATGTCCCCGACTCCAACTTTTAAAATTTCGATAAGTGAATTAATGAATGTGTTTGTGGTGACTTAGCTCAGGGAATTAATAAATGTGTTTGTGGTGACTTAGCTCAGGGAATTAATGAATGTGTTTGTGGCGACTTGGCTCAGGGAATTAATGAATGTGTTTGTGGCGACTAGGCCCGGGCCTGTTTGCAATGTGAGTTTGTATGGGTATAGAGTCCTGGGCACAGCTTCTAGGGAGGGCACTGTTGCTTAGCCTCTCCTGGAGCTGGGGTCAAGTTAGTGGCTAGGGTTGGGCTTCCCTGAGCAAGGAAAGCCTTGCTCCTAATGGCATAGCTGGGCAGGTTACCAGCAGGACATTATCCCTGGTGGGTTATTAAATGAGCACCTCGGTTCTTCTGTGGCCCTGAGGTCCTGGTCATGTGGAGCGATGCCAAAGCTACCATCATCGCAGCCATCAAAGGAAAAGAGGCACATGTGATATAAGTACACAAGTGACATCCTCCACCTTTGTCATGTCTCGATTATCAGAGGATAGCCATGTGTCTGGCTCACATTAATAGAAGGGGGTTCCCCAGGGCATAAGTTCCAGGAGGCAGAGGCCATGCGGCCATGTGATAGTGCCACAGTGAAATCAGCCTCCAATCTACCCTTACCTGCATGTCCCATGTCCCACCACCCTCCCTGAGGACTTCTGAAGAGGCCCCAAGGGGGTTTACCCTCTGAACCATGCCTTCAGCCTGCTTCCAACTCGCAGCAAGGTGCCAGACTAGGACTTTTCACATTGTTCCCTTCTGTAAAGCTTATAACACTTTCAATAGCGTAGCTTCCTGTTGTGTGGGCTTGATGTATTATGAAAGACAGGGTTAAACCTCTCCCAGGGGGATAAAAATTTTAGAGAAAAATAAATCTTTGCCTTTATATGACAGGTGTTGGAATTGCCAGGTTGGAGAATACATCCCAGTCCCAGGCTTCAGAAAGTGTGCAGCCTAGGAGAAGGAGAGGTGCCCTACACTAAAGAGAAGCCAGCCTGCAGCCTAGGAGAAAGAGATGTACCCCACACTAAAGAGAAGCCTGTAGCTGAATGCCAGATACATATGGAGCCAGCATACATTACTGCAGGGGCAGCAGTCCTGGTGTCTGATGTGGATTTGTAGGGCTCTGAGGGGCAACTTTACAGAAGGCTTCAGCATTGGCTCCTCCACCAACGAGGGACACCTACTCTGCACCAGATGCCTGAACAGCCACGTCCCTGTCCCCGTGGAGGGGGCTTCTGGAGGGAGTAGATAGTAAAACTCAAAGATGTACTTGTACCAGGATACCACAGGACCCTGTGCAGAGGTGGCCAGGCTGCAGGGCAAGGAACAGCAGAGGGAGCTAAGGGGGTCTGCGGGATACAACCCCTTCCCTGGGACTGTGGGCGTGGACTTGCTAGAAAGCATTTCAATCTATTTAGGGCAAAAGCCTCAAAAGCCAGTGACCACTTTGTGACACAAGGTGCTGGAAAATGGGGCATATGGTCTGAGAGCAGAGAGGGAATTAGACACTCAGGAAGTCATTGGGTCCCCAAGGGGATGATGTCATTGACTGGGTAGCTAAGCTAGCTGGGCCATGGTATGCTACTGACCATTGAGGAAAGTATGGGCTGTGCCTGAAAACTGATGCGCCAAAGCTGGCTGAGTGTCCTTCCTTGGGCATTAGCTTTCCTGAGCTCCAGGCCTACAGCCCATCCAGGTCTCAGGATACAAGAGGCCCTGCAATATGCTGCCATCTCCCTACCAGCTACATGCCAGCTCCCAGGGCAGCTGGCTGCATGCCAGTAGCCTTCACTGCAGACATCTTGGATTGGTGAAGCATAGGCACTCAGACTTCCATCTCAGATGTCGCAAGTCAGATGAATGATAGCCCCCCTCTCTATGAAAGAGTACTTAGCTCTCTGGGAAGGGGCATGTCTTTCTGTTCATTTCTCTTCATCTGGCCAGTCACATCATGTCCTGTCCTCCTGCTGAGCCATCTCTCTAGGACCCGGGCCACAGCCACAGGCCCATCCCCAAGTGTGTCTGCACTCCTCTCTTCCCCTACTTCTGTTAATGGTGCTACTTGACATTAGTGCTGTGAAGTGGGCCTCACTGAGCAGAGAAGAGGCTGGAGCTAGGAGCAAGAGGGTCATCTGAGGGCAAGTTGCAGACTGAAAGTAAGGCAGTGAAGGCCCAGGCAGCCTTGGGCCTGAATGGGGAGCGGTGATTGCTAAAGCATGGCGAGTTGTCAGTCCTGGTACCTCAGTTATCCTCTGCATTGTCTTATGTTACTGTGACCAAAATACGTGACAACAACAACTAAAGAGAGGAAAGATTTTTTTTTTTGGTCCCACAGTCTGAGAACATTTTGGTCTCTCATAGTTGGGAAGCATGACAGAGTGGCTTCATCAGGGGTGGGGTGAGGCAGGAGGTCATGGTGGAGTCCGTGGTGGCTGGAGCATTTGGCAGTTTCCTCCCATCAATGCAGAGGTTTCAGGATCCAGGGGCCCAGCTGTAACCTTCAAGGATCCATTCCCATTGGCTTATTTCTTCCATCTAGGCCTTTACCCTGCAGGGTCCACAGCCTCCCCAAGTAGTGGCACTCCCAAAATAATGGGAAGAAAGCATTCCAGACCTGGCTTATGGTGACATTTCAGATTCAGACTATCACATTCCACCCTGGCCACCCAGAGACTCATGGCCGTCATGCAGAATGCCTTCAGTTCAACTTTGAGTCCCCCCAAATCTCAACACTGTTCAAAATTTCAAAATTCAAAAGCCTGGATGTGAGGGCGACCTGGCTGCGACATCTGTCACCCCATTGATCGCCAGGGTTGATTCGGCTGATCTGGCTGGCTAGGCGGGTGTCCCCTTCCTCCCTCACCGCTCCATGTGCGTCCCTCCCGAAGCTGCGCGCTCGGTCGAAGAGGACGACCTTCCCCGAATAGAGGAGGACCGGTCTTCGGTCAAGGGTATACGAGTAGCTGCGCTCCCCTGCTAGAACCTCCAAACAAGCTCTCAAAATTCAAAAGCCTAGAGAGGTTGCTCAGGGGTGCTCTTGCTGCTCTTCCAGAGTACCTGGGTTCGATTCCCAGCACCCACATCGCAGCTCACAACTGTCTGTAACTCTGGTTACAGAGTGTCCAGTGACTTCTTTGGGCCTCTGTGGGTATGAATGCACGTGCTTGACATACATACCTGTAGGCAAAACACATTTATACATAAAATAAAAATAAACAAATCTTTTCAAAAATTCAAAATCTGAGACTTGAGGCCAGCTCTAGAGTCCTTGTTCCCATCTGAAACTTTCTGAGCACACTGCCTACCATCCAACTTTTTTATTTGCATTCTGAAATCTCACAGTTGGCAGCATTTTGGAGCCTGTCTAACCCATACCAAACTCTTCCACATTTCTCCTGAAAAATAGTTCCAGAGCCCTAAGAACTGCATAATGAAGTTTAGTTGTGGCAACAACCCCAATCCTGATAGCAATTTTCTATGGCATTCACTTTTGCGTCGCTGTAACAAAAACACCCCATAGAATCTGCCCTTCTTCGGTGCCACATTAACTCTTCTGGAGATGTCTCTCCTCATAGAAACCTTACAGTCAGTTTGTATACATCCACATGGCAGTTTGTTATCATTTTGACGGGGGTGTTGTCGCATCTATAGATTGTACTGGGAACAACTGGTATTCTAAGACAACTGTGACATCTCTCTCTGAACATGGAGCTTTATTGGCTAGGATCAGAGCTGCCTTTCAGACTGGCTACACTCCCATTCCCATCTCTTCTTATATAAAAGGAAGGGAGAGTGGGGAGGTTGTCTATCAAGAGTCTGCTGTGTGCCCCAAATTGTGCAATCCTTCTGTATGCAGTTAGTACCTAGAGGCCAAGTAATAATTCTTGTCTGGTATTCTCGGGGTCCTGAGGTGAATTTCCTTCTCTGCTCAGCCCAAACCCAGGAGCTATACCAGTGCAGTGCCACAGCAGTGCGTTCTCTATGCTCCCCGAGCTTACTGTGTAGGAGGTAGGGAGCCACTAAGGACATTGTCTACACACAGGTGGAGGATGTGGGGGGTTTGGGCTAGGGTCTGGAAGTCTGCCTGTAGGTGGCATTGTTGAACTGAGATGAGGCTCCAAGCTGAGCCCTTGCTTGGGACTGGGAGGAACTCAGAGCTTTCCAAGGACTCAAGGGTATATATGGCCAGATCACGGGAAGGAGGGTGGACAAGATGAGGTCACTGCATCTCTGAGGGAAGATATGGACTTGGCTCTGCATGACCTGGTGGGATTGAGGACCCAGAGTAGGGACATGGGGAAAGAAGAAGAAATAAATGCTAGGTCCTTCATGGGATGCTGGTGCACATGATTTCAGCAATCTCCATCGCCACCAAGTGGTGACTACCATACCAGTCACCCTCTAATGCACAAGAAGATGGAGTTTCAGAGGTACTGGTCTGCGGCAGAACCAGGCTTCTTGCCTGCACCTGGTCAAAGCCTAGTTCATCACCCCACAGTACCAGCTGCAGTCCCTGCTGCTGGCCCCACCCCACCTTCTTCCCAGGTGTGAGGTGGCCCACAGGGCCAGTCCATCCCAGCTCCTTCCAGCCCATTCTTTTGGCCTCTGGCCTGTCTCTGTGGCATCCTTGCTTAGGATCCCAGAGGGAAGTGTGGGGTCTGGTAATTGGATTCCATTAGGCCTAATTAAGATGCAGATTTGTACAGTGAACGAAGGAAGCAATTTGGAGGCAATTTGGCCAGACCAGGTCTCTCATCAGCTTCTCTTCTCCATTGGGAGCTTGGGTGATGAGTGCACAGCCATACACAGGCCACATCTGGCCTACCTACCTCTAGGGAGGAACTCTTCATGTTGGTGGAGGACACAGTGTGCAGAAAGAGCCTGTTCACTTTATCCCTGGTGAGGCTCACCCATCTTCTTTATATCCCCACCTCCAGGGTCTGCCTTTTCCAGATCCCCAAGATGGAGTAAGGCAGTCAGTGGCAGCACTGGAATCAGACATCCTAGACCTGAATCCCAGCCCCATCACATTCTAGCTGTGCTTCCTCAGGCAAGTTAATGAACCTCTCGGGGCCTCAGTTTCCTTCTCTGTGAAAAGGGATAATAGTAGTGCATCCCCAGGAGAGGGGTGTGGAGATGAAATGTGACTAAAACACTTAGCAGTGACCTGGTGTGTGCATAGGGGTCATTTTCCTTAGCTCTGCCAGGCCCCTGTGGTCCCCGAGACTGGTACTGTCTTCTAGCCCCAGGGTCATAGGTCTCCCCTTACCACCAGAGGCCTGTCATTTGGAGTCTGTCCTGGTAGCCCTGTTCCTGTGGTGTGCCTGGGTGTGACGCTAGGCATGTCTAGGAGCTGACTTCTGTATTGCCACTTTTGGATAGTGGTTTCTCACTTTTTCGAGTACCAAATCTGGCCCTCTGGCCAGAACTGCTTCCAGCACCTGACGTATCTCTTGTTTCCACTGCCTCGGTGGCAATTTTTGTATCTAAGCAAATGATTTAACTGGAAACCAATACTTATGGTATATCCACTGTACCAGGTACCTACCTGTGCTGTTGTTTCACCCTCATGGTTTGTGGACACTAAAGCTCAGAGAGGTAGAGTGACCTTCCCAGGGTCACACAGCTGGGAAGATGCTAAGTTGAAACTTACACCATGCTTGTTTGGTTCCCAGACACATTCTGAAGCTTTCTAGTCAACATGTTTCCTGTTCCCAGGAGCCTATAGCTCAACAGCAGCTTTCCAGAGACCCTGCATCCAGGAGTATGGCAAAGGAGAAGCATGCAGACATGCAGGCGAGGCAGAGGAGGTTGAAGTGCTGCCTGAGGCAGAGGGTCTGTGGGAACACTGAGTGACTTGTGTCTTCCCAGAGAAGAGCCAAGGAAGGAAGGGGCCAACCAAGCTGCCCTTGGCCTCAGTGTTGAGGGAAGGGTGGGAGTGTGGAAAGTTTGTAGTAGGAAGAGTATGCCTGGGCAGGCCGGGCTAAGGTGTTCAGTCATGTGGCAGTTTAGTGACTGGGGCCTCAGGATGGTGGTGACAGTGGAGGAGAGACAGCAAAAGTGGACAAGGACAAGATTTGGCTTGTTTAGAAGACACCTGCAGGCAGAACTTGCTGGAGGGTCAGGATGGTAAATTCTAGAATCACATAGGCCTGGATCCAACTCTGTGTTCCTCCACTTTCTTGCTATGTGACCTTGGACAAAATCTTTTATCTTTCAGACCTTCTTTCTCCATCAGTATATGATCAGGGCAGTAATTGAGAATCCTTTCTCCTGGGATAGTTGAGAAGATGATGAGGAAACATTAGCCAATCTCTATACAAAGGGACCGTTTAGTCATACAATTTGTCCTTCCCCCAACTTTGAGACATAGGAAGCAACTGTAACATCCACAAAAGAGGCATTCTGTACTAAAATAGAAAAACAGCTTTCAAATCTGTAGAGAGCCACCAAAACCAGCAAAATGAAACAAACGAAAATACTCTAACAAAGCAACACTCAGACAGAACAGGGTGAATAACTGACTCTCTGGTTTAAATGATAATACAACGTGATAGAAATCAAAACAGCATGACATGCACATAAGAACAGAAATGAAGATCAATGGAATGAACAGCAGAAGAGAGCAGAAGTCCACTCACATATACGTTTTTAACTGATTTTTTGACTATGTTATTATGAAGAGTGGGTAGTCTTGTCCAAAAGGGGCTCTGAGAGACTTGATTTCCACATGCAAGTGAATGGACTTGGCCCTCAGCTCACCCATACAGGAAAACCACCTCAACCTCCCCAAAGAGAAAGTAAGGGAAGTTCCTTAAAGTGGGCCTTGGCCATGGCTCAGGCTACAGTAAGTCAGCAATCATTTCCTCGCATCACATCCAACTAAAGCTTCTTGCAGCGTGGCAAACAGCGAGCATGGTAAAAGGGCAGCATGGGAGGTGCAGGAAAGTAACAGCAATTCACACATCAGATGGGTTAATACCCAAAACGAACAAAGAAGTTTACAGCACAATAGCAGAGTCAGGCATTGTGGCACACACTGTTAATCCCAGCATTCACAAGACAGAACAGGCAGAATTCTGTGAGTCTGAGGCCAGTCTGGCCTGTACTCCATGATCACTGCACTGTCATCAGCCAAGCCATGAGAACAGCCTAAGGACAGATGAACAAATGAATGAGCAAATGAAGTGAGAACACTTTGTTGACGGCCATTCAGAGATGTACATGCCTCACCCTCCCAAAAGGAGGGTATCCCATTATCATGCTGAGTGAAATAAGACAGGCAAAGACAGACAGATACTGCATGATCTCACTTGTACATGAAATAAAAAACTATATCAGAGAGATAGGGACCAAGATGCACAGAGGTAATGGAGGATACTTTAGTTACCACAGGTGGTGGGTGGCTGGGGAGAGTAGAGGACGTGAACAGCAGGCACACAGTTGAGCTAGTGGGGCCAGAGCCCTTCCCTGTGCCATGGCATAAAGGGGCCTGGATTAGGGACTTTTGTTCTGTAAGTAGATTTTAGCTGCTCTTGTGAGAGAAAGATGTAACTGTGAGATGATGAATATATTAATCTCTGTCACTATAGTAACTATGTCACTGTCCACACACATCCTGTGAGATTATGCTATAAATCCAAATAAACACAAGAAAATCCATTTAAAAGTTAAAGGGACCTGGGCTGGAGAGATGACTCAGAGGTTAAGAGCACTAACTGCTCTTCCAGAGGTCCTAAGTTCAATTCCCAGCAACCACATGGTGGCTCACAACCATCTATAATGAAATTTGGTGCCCTCTTCTGGCCTTCAGGCATACCTGCAGATAGAACACTGTATACATAAAAAATAATAATAATAATAAAATAAATCTTAAAAAAAAAAAAAGTTAAAGGGACCCAAGGCAGGAGGATCAGGTGTTCAAGGCCATCCTGGACTACATAATGAGTTTCATGCTGCCTGAGCATCATAATAAATAAAGAAAAGAAAATAAATAAAAGAAATAGCAAGGGAAGCTAGAGTGTTGGGTCAGCAATTAAGAGTGTGTCTTACACTTGCAGAGGATGTGAGTTTGACTCCCGGAACCTATATCAGACAGCTTACAACCACCTGTATTTCCAGCTCTGAGACATCTAATGGTGCCTTCTGGTGTCTGCAGACACTGCCCTCCTGTGCATGGCTGCGTGTACACACACACACACACAAACACACACACACATACACACACACACACACACACACACACACACACACACACAAAATCTTTTAAAAACACTACAAAGAGAAATATGGTCACCCCATGGTCTGTCTGGCACAGGTCCAGTGCGTGTCATGGGTCATCCAGAGCTGTGTCATGGTAAAGGCGAAGTGTTCTCCCTGAGGTGTGTTCCCACTCCATGGAATATTTGCAAGAACAGAATGAAGAGTTGACATCTTTTCCAGTATGTTATATTACTTCCTTAATCTTTTCCTTTAAATCAATTTTTTATTTTATTTTATTATCCGTTTCTCAATCCTATTTTCCTTTTTTGTTTTGTTTTGTTTTGAATATTTATTTATTACTTCAGGTTATATCTCCATCACAGTGTCTTCTTTCCACCCCTTCCAGTCCCACCCTCCCACCCTCTACCCCCATCCCTTCCATCCCACTCCTCTGGAGTGGAGTGTCCCTACATAACAGTCACCGTCACCCACCCCAGTTCAGCAGTCATATGAGGGCCAAGAGCCTCCTCATACACTGGGGGCCTACAAGGCAGCACCACTAGGGCAAAGTGTCTCATTGACAGGGAAAAAAAGTCTATATTCATGTTCCCTTTGGTGCATTGATTATAGTATAGTTATCCTGTACTATATAGCTAAAATATGACTAAAAGTGAATAGATGCCATGTGCATCCATCCTTCTGAGTCTGGGTTAGCTTACTCAGGATGAGCTTCTCTAGTTCCATCCATTTGGCTGCAAATTGCATGATTTCATTGTTTCTGATAGCTGAGTAGTATTCCACTGTGTAGATGTACCAGTTTTTTAATCCATTCTTAAGTTGAGGGACATCTGGGTTGTTTCCAGTTTCTAGCTTGAAATCTGGGATGGTGATACCTCCACATGTTTGTTTTTTTTTTTTTAATTGTACAGGATTGATTTAGCTATTCTGGGTTTTTGTAATTCCATATGAAGTTGAGAATTGCTTTTTCCAGGTCTATAGAGAATTGTGGTGGTATTTTGATAGGAATTGCATTGAATCTGTTCATAGCTTTTGGCAGAATGGCCATTTTTATTATGTTGATCTTACCTATCCATGAGCATGGGAGATCTTTCCATCTTCTGATGTCCTCTTCAACTTCTTTCTTCAAGGACTTGAAGTTCTTGTCATACAGGTCTTTCACTTGTTTGGTTAGAGTTACCCTCAGGTATTTTATATTGTTTGTGGCTATTGTAAAGGGTGTTGTTTCCCTAATTTCTTTCTCAGCCCATTTATTTGTTGTATAAAGAAGGGCTTCTGATTTTTTAAAATTAATTTTGTATCCAGCCTCCTTGCTGAAGGTGTTCATCAACTGTAAGAGTTCTCTGGTGGAATTTTTGGGGTCACTTATATATACTATCATATCATCTGAAAATAGGGATAATTTGACTTCTTCATTTCCAATTTGTATCCCCTTGATCTCCTTTAGCTGTCTTATTGCTGTAGCAACAACTTCAAGTACTATGTTGAAGAGATATGGTGAAAGTGGGCATCCTTGTCTTGTCCCTGAGTTTAGAGGAAATGCTTCAAGTTTCTCTCCATTTAATTTGATGTTGGCTACTGGCTTGCTGTATATTGCCTTTATTATTTATAGGTATGGTCCTTGTATGCCCGTTCTCTCCAGAACTTTTAGCATGAAGGGGTGTTGGATTTTGTCAAATGCTTTTTCAGCATCTAGTGAGATGATCATGTGGATTTTTTTCTTTCATCTTGTTTATATGGTGAATTATGTTGATGGATTTTTGTATGTTGAACCATCCCTGCATTTCTGGGATGAAGCCTACTTGATCATGGTGTATGATACTTTTGATGTGTTCTTGGATTCGGTCCTTTAAATCAGTTTTAAGTCAATTTGCTTCATTTTCTTGCTTAGATTTTTTTCTCTAACATCATATTTATTGAAAGTTTTGGGTGAAATAATTCCACCAAAGTAAAGTACTGTGAATATTTTAGGAAGCTAGTGAGTTCCTCCTCTTATCACAGGACCTAACCTTGGGATGGAACTTCCTAATGACCTTCCCTAAGCCTGATGACTCCCTAAAGATCTCACCTCCTAATGCTGTCCCATGGAGGGTCAGACCACGACATGTGTGTTTGGCAAGGTGTCATAGCACCCAGTCCACAAGGCACGTCTGAGAGCCAGTGGGGACAGATCACTGCTTTGATGGGCATCTTGGCTCTCTAATGGTAGCCAGTGAGCTCTATTATTTGTTGAGCATTTATTATGGGTCTGTAGTAAGTAAACACTCTTCACTGTGGACCCACCTAGATCACAGGCCCCCTTCTCACCATATGTAAGCCTTATTAACTCTGTTTACTGAAGAAAACATGAGCTTGGCTGGAGGGAAAGGAGCTCAGTTTTAGGGGTCCACTCATGTTCCTTGTTAAGTTCTACTGCCCAGGAAGATTGTCGGTCAGTTTCTGGGCACTGGAACCTTGTCTTGATCCCCTGAATCCCACTCCAGTGTCAGTAGAAGTTGATAGTCACACCAAGCCTGTCCTTAGAGTGATGCCCTTAGCAGGGAAGAGCTAGCTCTTAGCTCTGCATCTTTCCAGATGTCGTTATCTTTGCTCTTTCCCTCTGTCTCTGTCTCTCTCTGTCTTTCATTCTCTCCCTCTCATGTTTATTTTTATTGTTTTTAATTCTGTGAAGATATAGATGTATGACTTCATGTAGACATATGCATGTGAATTCGAGTGCCTGTAGAAGTCAGAGACTTTGGATCCCATGGAGCTGGGGTTAAAGATGGGAGCTCCTGACATGGGCTGTGTTCACCAAACTTAGGTCCTCTGGAAGAGCAGAAAGTACTCTTGACCCCTGAACCATCTCTCCTGTCCCCACCTCCTTCTTAAAGGTTTATTTTAAGTGTGTATGTATTTTCCCTGCAGGTATGTTTGTGTACCCCATGTGTGCCTGGTGCTCACAAAGGGCAGAAGAGGGTAGTGGATCCACTGCTATTAGAGTTACAGATTGTTGTGAGCTACCATGTGGGTGCTGGGAACTGAACCCAGGTCCTCTGCGAAAACAGCCAGTGTCCTTCACAGCTGAGCCATCTCTCCAGCCCCCTTCTCCTGTCTCTTAAATGGGGTTAATCGCTACCTTGCCAAGCTTTCTTCAGGACAACCCAAGATAACATTGCTTGTAAATATAAAGCAATAAATTAAAGCCCCTGCCATTATTCTTGGCCCATCCATTTAGAGGGCAAAGACCTCTGGATCCAGTGAGGAGGGTACCATGGGAACAGATGTGGCTCTGCACTCTCAGAGCACACGACTCACCCTCTCAGTCAGTAAATATTAGCTGAGTGCCTATGCAGTGTAACACATCTCACAAGCCCATCAGAAGCTACGAAATGTAAACCAAAAACATGCGGAATGCCGATTACTCCTAACCTCCCGCTCCTGACACTATTGGGATTTGGGGAGTGTTCCTCAGGCCACCTGAGACTGCTTATATAACAAGAACTGCTGAGCTGAGTTAGCTCAGTGGTAAGCAGTTGTCTAACATGTGTGAGCCTCGGCTTCCATCCTCAATGCTGGAAAAGGTGTAAAAAGCAGAAGGCTGTGGAGGTAGCCTGATGGTAAAGTTTTGCTGAGCAAGCACAAAGACCTGAGTTAAATTCCCATCACCCACATGAAAGCTGAGTGAGCCCAGCATTGGGAAGGCAGAGACAGGAGGATCTCCGGCATGCTGGCCAGCCAGTCTAGCCTCCAGTTTGTCAACCTCCAGGTTCTGTGAGAGACCCTCTCTCAAAAAATGGAGTGGAGAAGAATTGAAGAAGACCCCTCTGGTTTGTGCACGTGGCCCACCCACACACTGAGCTTTCACTGGCCTCCGGACTCTGATGCCCACCTCAGTGGGTTCTGGCACACTACAAACTTTGAGAAGGTCTGAGTTGAGTGGACAGCCAATCAGAGCACTTGCAGTGGAATCTGTTCTGGCGGCGAATGCGAGGACGTACGTGCTGCCATCAAATGGAACTTCATTGTGAGCCCGGTGGCAGCCACAGACCCACCGTTACATTTTTGTCCCAGAGAGATTTGCTACAGGAATCTCAGAAGCCAGTTTCCTCCCGCTGTGAGGGCTCTGCCTACCTTCAAATGGGGAAGGAAAAGAAAAGGCTTTCTATCTGTTCAGAGGCAAATGTGTCACTTACAAATGGATTCTTTCCCAGCTTGGACACAGCCCTCATCCCTCTCTGGTGAGTCACTGCACATGTTGCCTTTTCTTGCTGCCTCTTGTTAGCAGAGGGCAGATTTCACAGAACATGTTTCAGGGAGAGTCCTGAGACATTGATTCTCCGAAGGCCTGTGCAGAACCCCACCTAGCCCCGTGAGGAGGTTTGTGGAGACTCCTGAAGCTGAGGGGTCCTTTTCACCATAATGACTTGCTGCCCTTGCCTTCTCAGATCCGGCATCTGTGGAGTTGTTTTCAGACTGCCAGGATGCCAGCCTGCTGGTTTTGATGAAGAGTCCCCAAGTTGTGTAGCTGGACTTTTGGATACTTTATTGGGTTCTTTTTCCTACCTCCCTATACCACCCCTATCCCTTCCAATCCCCCCCCTCAACACTAGGTAGGACAGAAAGAAGGTTAGAGGGAAAAGAGGATGTAGATGTGATTAGACTATTTCCTGCTGGTTGGGGTGCCTTGGGGCAAATTTGATCTTCATCTTCAACCAACCAGCAACTAGAAATCCAGCAACCAGCAACAGCAGCCAAAGCAACAGCAGGAGGAGGAAGAGGAAGGAGGAGGGGCAGCAGCAGCCACCCTTAGCCCCCTCTCTCTCTTGGGGCTCTGGCATTTATGTACCCTCGGAAGAGTCCTCAGAACTCAAAACATAAACTATCTTCAGCTGGCAAACTCACGTCCCTCCTAGAGCATGAGGCAAATCATAGTCATGTTACCTGCTGTGGACAATCTGAGACAGCCCCATATCCCACACCTGGGATCAAAACAAAAATATAGCATTGCTATATTTTTAAAGAAACAAAAATTCTCACTACAAAGTTCCTTCTGATCTTCACGCGTATAGTCAGTCAGTCAGTAGCAGAGCATAGCAATGAAGACTGTGGGTGCTAGAAATCATCCTCTAGGGCTCCATATCTCAGGTCAAAACCAAAGTTCTTACTGAGTCCACTCTTCACTGTCAGCTCTAGCCACACCTCATCCCTTGCTGTGTATCTTACATCCCGGGATGTCCACCCCAGGGCCTTTGCCCTGACCGTGTCTTCTTTCTGGGATGCTCTTTCCCAAAGGCAGCAGCATCATTGACTCCCTTGATTTTTAGGTCCCTGCTTGAATGCCACCATTTCACCCTGACCACTTTACCCATCAGTAACACACCATAGCATTTCTCACTGCCTGGCATATGGTTTATTTACTTGGGTTTTTCTTTGTGGCCCCTGTCTCCCCACTAGAATAATAGCACTTACTCTTATTTTCCCATGTGTCTAATGCAGTGTAGGACCATAATAGGGGTTGCTTGACTGGCTGACTGACTGACCTCCTAGTTCTGTTCTTTACTAGTTGTGTGACTGTGGGCTCATTGGCATCTCTGATCCTCAGTCTGTCCATTCATAAAACTGACTTGCCTGGCTAGAGAGGTCGGCATGGTTAGCGAGGTCTGCATGGCTAGAGAGGTTTGCATGGCTAGACAAGATAGTTTATCTATCTCTAGTCTTTTTTGTACAGCTGTCACAAAGTGCCTGAGACTGGGTAATTTATAAAGAACAGAAATTTATTCCTCAGAGTATGAAGCTGATAAACCCAGGATTAAGGTGTTGGCGAGTTCCTATCTGGTGAGCTTCCCTTCCTCTTGTGGCACAAGAGGTGAAGGAGTTGAGTAGTCTTCTGGAGCTTTCATTGTAAAGATTGATCCTGTCCAGGGAGGAGCTGGCATGGTCTCATTGCCTCCCAAAGGTGTCATGTCTTCGGCTTACCATTGTGAATGTTTATGGTTATTGACATTGGAACTTGAACCCAAGGTCTCAAACACACCGAGCATGTGCTCTGCCACTGAGCCATACCCCAACCTGGAGCTACTTCTTAATGTCATTGCCTTGGGCTTTAAGTTCCATCTGGGCTGCCTGGAGAGGGACAGACTGTCAAACCACAGCTGCACACACATGCTAGCGATCTACATACTGGTGGTCAGTATGTTCAGTCCCAGTAAATGCTGTCATGAGATTATGACCAAGACCAGCGAAATAAGACAGACCACGCTGAGGAACATGGAAGAGGCTCTCAAAGGACCGTCATGTTGAGAGATGGTGGAAGTCTGGCTGTGTGGCTCAAATGCAAAGGCTTCTCTGGACAGGTGTGGTGTTTGAGCTGGACCCTGGGCATGTGGGAGGGTGGCATAGTGGGTGGTACCGTGTGCGCCAGGAGGTTTAGAAGGGGGAGTGCTGTGGTACCAGACAGAAATACTTCCAGAACATGAGTAGTGAGGACAGAGCATGAAGGGAGGAGTGTGTCTCCTTTGTTGGAAAAGGGAGGAAGAGAGGCCCCTTGGTGCCTTAAGGGAAGCTTGGTCAGTGGGGCAGAGTGATTCTGTGCCTACTCAGAGCAGAAAGCTCTGTAGCAGGGAGCCAAGTGCCTGAGCATCTCTTTGCTCCACGTCACTGCTCCTCTGGAGGGTGATAGAAAGTATTACAGGCTTGTTACTCTAATACCAGAGCTGCCTGCAAGCAGCCCTGAATGGAGTCTCATATCCGGAAGAAACCAGTGGTTAGTGGTGGCACTTCTGGGCACCAGGACTGGTGCTGTTCTGTAGACTGGGAAGCTGGTCCACGAGGGAATCAAGAAGAATGAAGGTTCTCTCTGCGTTTGCCATCCACTCATACATTCCTTTATCCACTCAACAAACACTGAGTGCCTTACTATGTCCAAAACAGTGTGTGCAGATGCAGACTCCGAAGGAAGGAATCTGCTTGGTGGGTTAGAGATGGCTGCTTGGTCACTGAGAGGCAGGGCAGGGAGACAGTGTTGCACCCTCCCCTGCAGCAGTGAGCTGGCCTCTGCCTGCACTGGGCTGCCCCCCTGCCGGGGAAGGTAGCGGAGCAGAATTTCCTAACTCCGCACAGTTGGCATGTGTGATGAGGCTAATAAGTCACTGGAGAGAGCTGTGAAAGTCCAGAACAATAAAAGTGACAAGAATGGATGTCAGTGAACATGGTCCCTTCAAAGAAGTGCTGTTTCCCGGACTTTTACAGTTAGTTGCTCCCTTTCCTCCTCTACTTGCTTATTGCCTGTCCCAGCATTCAGCCTCACTCTCGAGACCTCCAGACTCACCTTTCAGTTTTCTTTTGCTTATGGTTATTGATTTTATTGCTGTTTGAGGCTCTTCTGAGCCAGGATCTTTGCTAAGTAGCCCAGGTTGTCCCTGACCTAGAGAGTCTCCTGTCAGCCTCCTGAGTGCTAGGGTTACAGGCATCTTGCGTTGGCCGTAGTAAATTATCAGTCCACAGGCTGTAAGTGGAAGGAAACCCTGCCACATGCTGCAAAGTGGGTAGGCTACAAAATCAACCTCTCACAAGCCAGTGAGAGATGGATCAGCAGAGAAAAAACACTGGCTGCCAAACCCAAAAACCTGAGTTGAATCCCTGGGACTTACATGGTGGAATGACAGAATTGACTCTGGCAAGTTGTCCTGTGACCTTCCATATATGCCACAGCATGGGGTACCACACACATCAAAAAAATATATATATATTCGAAAATATATATTAACTAATTAATTAACGTCAAATAATAATAAAACCAGTGTGTCACAACAAGAGTATGTGACTCCACATACATGAGGTAGTCAGGTTCATAGAGATGGAAAGTTGAATGGGATGCCAGGAGCTGGGGGGGGGGTGAGAAGTTATTTAATAAATGTGGCATGTCAGTTATTCAGGGTGGAGTGTTTGCAGGGTGAGGAGGGCATGTTTGATGTTGAGCATTTTACAATTTTTTAAAAAGGTCTTCCAGGGAACATAGAAAAAGACAACTGTGTGAGGTGCCAACCACTTCTAAGAACATGAGAATATAAGATAACTAGGCATCCCATGTGTCCTAGAGAAGGCAAGCTGCTACCCAAGGTGTCAGACCTGAGTCTGAGCCAGTGTCTAGATCTGACCTGCAGAGAACACAGGGGATGGGACAGTGTGTGACAGTGAGCCCAGGTGGGCAGCCTTCACTCCAGACCCCATCATTTTCCATTCAGAAAGATGAAAGGGGGCTGGAGAGAAGGCTCTGTATGATTCTGATCTGCCATGTGGCACTTGCTGCTCTTCCAGAGAACCAAAGTTCAGTTTCCAGCAACCACACAGCAGCTCAGAATCATAATGTGACTCCAGTTCCAGGGTTATGATGCCCTCTTCTGGTCTCCATGGGCTCTGCATGCACATGATGCACATGCATGCATACATATATACATACATACACACATATACATACATACATACAGGGAAACACTCATACACATAAAATAAAGGTGTTTTGTTTTTTTTTTAAGTCTGACTTAAATGTCAGAGGCTGAACTACCTCAGCAGGAGAGGACTTTCCTTGCTCACACAAGCACTGTCCTGGGTTCTGTCTTGATATCTCAAAAATTAAAAAGGATTATCAAGTCTTTTAAATAGACTAGAGTGTAAAGTCTCTGTGTCCCCTCCCTCTTTTGCTTCCCTCCCTCCCTTCCATCATGTGTGTGGGTACATGGTCATATATGTACACGGGCATGCATGGAGGCCAGAAGCTGAGGTTGGATGTCTTCCTCTATTACTTTCCACCTTGGTTTTTTGTGGCAGAATCTCTCACTGAACCTAGAGCCACCAATCGACTAGACTGGCTAGCCACATAGCACCAGGCATCCCCTGCCTCCACCTTCCCAGCACGAGGATCATAGGTACGTTCCACCACAGCTAGCTTCCTGGAATCACAGGTGCATACTGCCACAGGTGGCTTTTATGGAATGCTGGGGTCCCTGAGTTTGCACAACAAGCTCTTACTTACTGAGCCATTTTTCCAATCCTTTGGGGTGCATTTTTACAGACATTAAGAGTTTTTAAACAGAATGCTGTCTGAAAAGGACAAAATTTGGAAGCAGGTAAGTCGACAGTCTAGCTCTGCCAAGACAGGGTAGGCAAGTCTTTCATAATTCCTGCTTTACAATTAATTTCTGTCAGAGATACTGGCCCAAAAGGCTGAAGATTGATGCTCCAATATAGAGAGAAATTGAGGAATGTCCAGGTAGCCAGTTGTCTGTCATTTCTTAGTTTTGGAAGCTGCTGACTCTGCACCTCCTGTATATTCAGATATATTTATCCTTCTCAGGTCTCTGATGTGGTTGAAGACTAGATAGTTATAGTCTCACAGTTAGGCTTTAAGTTGTTTAGGAATTAAAAGGATGTTTTAGGTCTAAGAAATGGTTTTTAAGTTGGTAATGCAAGTTAGGATGGAAACTGAGTTAGGTATAGAGCTTTAAACTCACTGAGGTAGATAGATAATAGAATATTAATATCAGTTGCCAAATATGTATGTACTGGAATTGGGAATGTATGTTATACCTTATAATTTTCATAATTGTGGCCTAATTATTCTTACTGTTTTGTATTGTATTTATTGTTATAAGAAAAAGAGCCTTTTATTGGACTAAAAGAGAGAGCTGTTGGGAGGAAAAGATATACCTTATATTTAAAAAAAAAAAGCAGATAGGAGGGTGAGGGGGATGAGGGTAGAAGGGTGGGACAGGGAGGGAGTGGAGGGAAGGGATTATGACTTGTAACTTGAAGAAATAAATAAATGTAAAAAAAAGAGTCTTTTGTAAGAATAACTGCTACTTGTGGGAACCATGGGTGGGAGGGAATGGATCCTAAGCATTTCTTTCCAGGTTTTCATCTTATAATAATCTATGGATTCATATGTTACATTTGTGCAGTATTTATGTTTTATTAAAAAACAAAACAAAAACAACCTTTAGAGTAAGGAAGGAAGTGTTGGATACAAACGGTCATCAAAAGGATTTGGATCCATATCTGAGTTTGGCCTCTTGTCAGCTCCATGACCTTCAGCAAACTGTTTAAACTCTCCACGCCTTGCCTTCCTGTCTGGAAGAGTAATTATGAAAGTAATTACCTCTTGGCATTGTGGCGGGAACTTAACAAGACAATGCAGAGAAGTCTTCAGGCTCCAAGTCTGACCCCGAACAGGCACTGCTGATTAGGGAGCATAGACAGGACTTGGGTTTGAGGTCATCACCACCACTTTAGTGCCAGCCTGCCTGTGACACGCTGTCCTGGAAAAGTGGCCTCTGTCTGAAGTCATGTGCCCTGTATGATAACCCCAGGTCCCATCATGAGCAGAGATAACTCTGCTCATTGCAACAGGAGCATGCCAGAATAAGCCTGGGACTCACGGTCACCTGGGAAGCAGAGACAAGCAAGAGGTGCCACGTGGTACAGCCTCCCATGGGCACCTGCAGGTGAAAATACATGCTAAACACATGGCTGAGACAGTAAATTGGTTTCTGTCACCCTGTGTGTCAAAGTCAAGCTGGCTTTTCCCTCCTAATCTTAAACGGCAAACCTTGTTGTCCCCCCTCCTTCCACAGCCTGAGCCAAACTCCAAAGAACAGATGAGTTCAAGGTCACTATAGCAAACTCAGAACAGACGGTTCAAGGTTACTATAGCAACTTGGGAATGGCTGCCTGCTGTTCCTATCTCATTTTCCCTGTGTTTCTGTTCTATGCCTGTATGCATCATTTTGCTGTCTGTCCTCTTCAGGCATGGACTCTGGGACCTCAAGTGTGTGACACAAGCCCTTTGCCATGGAGCCATACCCAAGCCCTTTGCCATGGAGCCATACCCAAGCCCTATGTGCTGTAGTTTTCAAGAGGGCTCTATGTCAGCTATTAAACAAAACATTCACATTTTACACTGGGGATTCATTCGGAATGCTCCTTCTCTTAAGGAGACTGTTCTCCAGTCCTTGGGTCCTAGACACAGAGGAAAGATGGGGTTATGTGAGAGGGTTGGGGTGGGTACAGTGTCAGCAGCATACAGGGAGGATGACCTTGTACACAGCAAGGTCACTACAGAGTAGTATACAAGGTCACTACGGAGTATACTAGATCTGCTTGAGTTCCTGGCACTCTGCTACCACAGATTCTAGAAAATTTCCGCACCTTGATGAGTTCATCAGTGGCAGGCCCCATTCCAGTGCTGCCAGGCCTCTCCGGACTCTGCAGTTGTGGTTCAATGTGAATAACACAAGACTTACAGGCCCCACGCGCATGCGTCAGCAGTGAGGTTCAGTGATACCAGTTGTGTTCGTGATGTGCAGCTGCCTTCCCTGGTCCTCTCTAGAATGCTTTTGCCTTCCCACCCTTGAACTCTGTCCCCTTCAATGCTAGCTCCCAGTTCTCCCCACTCCATTTCTAATCTGGGCACTAAATCTGAGGCCATCCGCATCTATCTTAATTTCTCTCTGAGAATTCATCAGTGCACAAGTGTGGACTCGAGTCTGGGGAGATGGCTCAGTGGTCTCTTTTTTTTTTTTGGTTTTTTGAGACAGGGTTTCTCTTTATAACAGCTCTGGCTGTCCTGGACTCACTTTTGTAGACCAGGCTGGCCTCGAGCTCACAGAGATCCGCCTGCCTCTGCCTCCCAAGTGCTGGGACTAAAGGCGTGCACCACCACCACCCGGCTTGGCTCAGTGGTCTCTTACAGAGAACCTGAGTTCTCTTCCCAGCACCCACATGGTGGCTCGAAACCCTCTGTAACTCCAGTTCTAGGGGATCTGGCGCCCTCTTCAGGCCTCTGCAGTTACCTGCACACAGGTGGCATACATTCACACAGACGTCCACACATAAAATTTAAAGACTTTTAAGGTGGACTTATTTTTTCTTTTTCAATGCAAGGGATAAAACTCAGGACCTTGCACATGCTAAGGGGGTTACTCTGCCACTAAGGGGTCTCTGTGTGTAGCATTATGGCAGAATAGCTGACCCCTTGTAAGACCAGATAAGATTTCACTGTGGATGAGGTACTTTTCTCTTACCCACTACCCGACAAAGTCAGCTCAAGGAAGGAAGTCTTTCTTTTTTTTTTAATTTATTTTTTATTTCTTCAACTTACATCTCAATCACAATCCCCTCCCTACTCCCCTTCCACTCCCCCCTCCCACCCTCTTCCCTTTTTTTAAGTTTAAGGTATTTCTTTTCCCCCCCAACAGCTCCCCCTTTCAGCCCAACAAATGGTTCTTTCTCTTATAACAATAAATACAATACAAAACAACAGAAGTAGGCCACAATTATGAGAGTTATATGGCTTAGCATACATTCCCAATGTCCAGTCCATATGTATTTGGCACCTGACTTTAACATTCTGCTATCTAACCATCTCCATGAGTTTGAAGTTCTATATCTAATTCAACTTTCATACTAACTTGTATCACAATTTTAAAAACATCTTCTTAGATCCAGAGCACCCTCTTGATTCCTAAACAACTCAAAATTTAACTATGAGACTCTAGCTATCTATTCTTCAACCACCTCAGAGACCTGAGAGGGACAAATATATCTGATTATATAGGAAGTGCAGGGCCTGCAGCTTCCAAAACTAAGAAATGACATACCAGTGGCTGCCTGGACAGTTCCCATTTTCTCTCCATACATTACAGCATCAATCTTCAGCCGTTTGGCCCCATTTCTCTGACAGACATTGATTGTAGAGCAGGAATTATGAAGGACTTGCCTACCCTGTCTTGGCAGAGCTAGGCTGTCGACTTACCTGCTTCCAAGTTTTGTCCTTTTTGGACAGCATTCTGTCTACAGTTGAAGCAAGGGGTTTTGGGAGTCTTTCTTTTTGGCTCGCTTTGAGGACACAGTGCGTCGTGGCAGTGGCAGGGCAGCGGTGGGAGGGTAGAGCCACTGGTCACATTGCGTCTGCAGCCGGAAAGCGGAGAGAGATGAACACCGGTGCTCAGCTGTCGTTCCCTATTTTTTATCCATTCTGGGACTCCAGCCCATTGGGTGGTGACACACACGGTTAGGGTGCAGCTTCCTACGCCTAGTAGCCTAATCTAGAAACCTGCTGGCCGGTGTGCCCAGGTGTTTGCCTCCTAAGGGTTTCTGCGTCTTGTGAAGTGGCAGTCCATGCTGACCGTCACATCCTGTGTCTTGGAACTACACCGTGACCACTCTTGTCTGCTGTGGACTCGTGAGTTACTTCTCCATCTGACTGTTGAGAGTGGTGCCACAGTGTGCATGGCTTTCCTCTGACAGGGCCACCCTGGGTTCCGTGAGCACACAGAAAATCATCCTGTTTTCCTTATGTAACCTGATGGTCCAGGGGAGTGTCTCAAGTGAATGCTGCAGTCAGCTGGCAGCTTCTCCAAGGCCTGCCCCTGACTCAGAGACTAGAAAGTTCCAAGATAGCTGGAGACAGGGCCTGCTCGAGGGCAACAGGGCTGGACTAGAACAAGGGGTCATAACAGGCTGGATGTTTGAAGTGGTAACCTCCCTACACTAGGAGGCTCTCCCGGGAGCCATTTGTGAAAAGGGTGATTATTTTCCATTTCCCAGCATCTGCAGCTGCTTCCCTAAGAAGCAGAACAGTCACTGGGTGGTTGGGCAGCACATCGTCCTGTTGAGTTTTAACTAAAACATCCAAATATGGGCCGTTGGCCTATCATACGTCTGTCCAGTTTGCTGTTTACCAGGGAGTTCACCGTGTGATTCATACCACTGCATGAGCTCTGAAAAGCAGACGGCAGGGGCAAAGTATGGAGAAAAGTTGGGGAGCCTGTTTCCATAGCTGCAGGCAGGAAGGTGCAGTGGCCCGGGTTGCTGGCTGCAACGTACTCTGTAGCCGGGTGCCCCTCAAGGAGAAGACAGAGCAAGTCGTCCCTTGCCTGGGGTGGTCTGAAGGCACTGGGGAAATCCTCTCCCCCTCCATCCTGAATTGGTCCACCCTCTTGTTTCTCAGCAAGCTGCTGCGCCTGCCTGCCTGCCTCCTGCAGGCAAGCACTTCAAAGCTTGGTCACCGTTGTCCAAATGTGTCTGGAAGGACTGGCATTTCCAGGATGCCCACTGAAGGGCACATGTTCCAGGGGAGCTGCCCTCTGTGCTGAGGACTGCTGAGGCCCCTCTTGGTATTACTAAGCTATTCCGAGTGGTCTCTGGGGAGCAGAGGGCAAGGAAGGTGGGGAATGGCCAGAACACAGGGACCCTGAACCCTGCCCTCTGGGCACAGCAATTCTCATTCGCCTGTTTTAGATAAATATTGACACTACCAAGCCACAGTGAGAAGCTCTAGCCTTGCTTGACAAAGAAGTTGGAAGAAGAGGATAAAGTTATGAGATGGTGGGAGCGGAATGTGAGGCTCTGTGAGCAAAGCCTGAGAAGCGCCCCCCCCGCCTCTATCTTCACCCCAAAAATAAGTGCAGGTATAAGGTAGCAGACGTGTCTGGCCTTCTGCCATCTTTCCTGACCTCCTGCAGTGTGAGGCTACTTAGTGCTGGGCCCTGCTATCTGAGCAAGACCAGTGGACTTGAGCTAGTAGGAATTAGTACTGCCTGCAGTAGGGGACCTAGGGATGAGGCTCAGAGGCAGGGCACTCACCTGCCAGGCAAGAGGCCCTAAGCTACCAGAGGAGGCAACAGAGAACGGCTGTCCAACTCTGCCTCCTGGAGGGGACTGTTCTCTCTAGACACTGAGATAAGGTGAGGGTGGAGTGGAAAGGCCCTGTGGTGTTCAGAGTTACATGGAGGATGCAGGACTTGAAAATGTCAAACTGACAATCAGATCTCTGCTACTGAGGCCTTTGGGGACTGCCTCCAAGGCCAAGACCCCAGAGCTCACTTGATTAGGGCCACCAGGGTTCCACAGGTTCCTTGAAGTCATAGACAGGATCAGGTACAATGTAAGGGTGACCAGACTTTTGCCTTTCCTACTGGGAAACTTCCTGAACTTGCAGACTGCTCAGAACCCCTTGAGAAGCAGGCCTGTGAGGTGCCAAGGTCAGGACAGGCCTCTCCAGAGGACAATCAGGGGAGAGGGGACAGAGACACTCTTGCAGGATACAGGCAACCTCCAGAACCTCTGAACGCCCCAGAGAGAGCCTCCTGGGATCCTGGCACCAGGGACCCAGACATGACTCAGCCCTCCAGTCAACACCCACAGTCTAACAAGTCTGCTTGGCAATTAACCAATTACAGCCCAGCTTGACAAGGCTTAGAAAAGAAGTATACAGAACCAAGAAAAACCCAGAGACGGAAGTGGGTAAGCCTGGCCTGTGAGGTCAAGGAATACCCAACAGGAAGTGATGTCAGATCTGGGGGTTGGGTGTTCCTGCTAGAGAGAACAGCATAGACACAGGTAAGTGCCGAGGTGTACTGGATGGGACTGGGTGTGGAAGCTCAGGGGTCCTGAGGTGTCTGTATGGAAGCAGCCTCTCTCTGAGCCCTTGACCCCTCCACAGAGTGCAGTCCAAGTACTTGTCTTTCGGGCTTGATGTCTCTACTGGGAGTAGGGAATGGGCAAGAGGCTCTTGGGGAAAGCCAGGTTGATTCATCTCACGAATGTCTTGGTGTCCTTCCAAGGATCTGAGTGAAGCGTGCGAGGGAAGAGAAAGATGAGAAAACGGGCACACTGAGGCAGGCTGGAGGTTTTAAGAGAAGGGAAGGAGATTAGAGGGCAAGCAGATCAACGGCATGGAGAGTTCCTCAGCAGAACATTAGGGTTCCACCTCCTTAAGATTCCCCCTAGGGTTCTTAAAATAGGTTTTAGATTTTATGTTTTTGTTATATATATAATTATGTACGAGTCTGTGGAGGGAGTATGTGTCAAGGCACTGGATCTCCAGGAGCTGGAGTTACAGGTAGATGTGAGCCGCCAGAGTTAGGTGCTAGGAACTGAACTTGGGCAGTCTACAAGAGCAGCACTTACTCTTAACCGCTGAGCATCTATCCAGCCCCTCCAGGAGAGATTTTAGTGACTTCAGGTATATGTATCTGTACCTGTATATGTAAGTACAAATATGTATCTCTCTGTGTGTGCATATTTATAACTTGATGCTGGACTTGAATGACTCTTGACTGTAATTCTCTGGGTGGGAAGTGGATGCAGCCCGGCACCTCATCTCATGGGCTTGCCCTTGTTTACATATAGCTGGATTTCCACTGTAACCTGACAGTGAAAAGCCAGAAGAGCTGGGATCAAGGGACAGGGTTGACTGGAGTCATGGCTGTAAGGATGTCTGGCTTCTGTTTGGAGGATGAATGGATGGAATAGGCAAGTTCATTGAGGAAGCA
Organism: Lophiomys imhausi; assembly: GCA_907164525.1. NCBI lineage: Eukaryota > Metazoa > Chordata > Mammalia > Rodentia > Muridae > Lophiomys > Lophiomys imhausi. The sequence goes on from CAJQZJ010032121.1 coordinate 7,957,898, forward strand.
GCTGAGGATTTGAGGGGAGGCTTCACTCTCAGCTGGCCGTAAGGGCTAGGCACCTGCCTCTCTGTTCTCCAGTGTATGGTTTGGTTTTGGGTTTTGAGGAAAGATCTCCTGCCTATGGAGCCAAGACTGGTTTGAAACTTGAAATGTTCCTGATTCCACCTTCCTCCTGGATTCTGGGATCGTGGGTGTGAACTGCTCCTCGTTTATGTGTAGAGTTTCCAGGGAAGGCTGACAGCATCGAGACAGTAGCTGCTAGAGATGTTCTCCGACCTGTGGTGTAATTAAGAGCTTTTGCTGGGAACTTTACATTTCTTTGTGTAAACCCACACCCAGAGGGAAATATACATTGGCTGCGCAGGGCTGCAGCAGGGCACCTGACTCACCTGTCTTACTTACTGCAGCTTGCGGGGCTGTCTAGGCAAGGCCACTGTGTACTTGGTCCAGCACCCGGGAACTTCCTGTCTCCTTAAGTGAATATGATCTATCCTTACATAACCTTTGCTACATGAAACAGCCCAAAGTGAGTGAGGTCAGCTGCTTGCAGCTGGGGAAGTGATGGCTGGTGAGTCTGGCCAATTAGCCAAAAGGACAGAAAGTTCTTGGAAGAGCCAGGTGGCATAAGGCCCCCCACGCTCCTTAACACTCAAGGGACCAGGGAGAGAGGTGGGCGTCTTGTTTATGGCCCCATCTCCATCAGCTCAGCCAAGTGCAACACCTGCTGCCATGTTACTGCTTAATTAATAGTTCCTGAATATATTAATGAATTAGCATAACATGAAACCCTGCGCAGGGGGGTTTTGAGTCTGAGCTGGGTGAGTCAACGATGGGAGTCACTGTTGGGCCTCTCCGCCTGCTGGGTGTTGGGTTAGGGTGTCAGGTCACAGTCTTGGGCTACATTGGAGCCATCTGGAGGGTTTTCAAGACTATACCCTAGGATAGTTAAGTCAAAATTGTGTCCTAAGTGGGACTCATGTCATAGTCCTTCTTAAAGCTCCCTGTGTGACATCAAGAGAGGCCAAGGCTGAGAGCCACTGGGCCAGGTGCTGGAGGTGCTGGTAAATATGCTTGTGAGGACAGAAGTCCATTAGACATCATTCATTCATTCATTCATTCATTCATTCAAGCAGAGTATTAGAAACCTATATGGAGAATTGAAATTCTATCACAGAATGGTTAGCTCAGCACTCCAACTTGAGTTGTGAGAATAGTACCATGAGAACCCCCAGAAAGGAATGCTTCACCTCCATAGCTTACTTCTGTCACCTTCTCAGTCCACTTCAGAGCCTGCTGAAGGACACAGGAAAGCTTTGAAGAGAAAGGAACTTTGAAGATGGGCTTTGTGGGTGGGCCATCAAGGTGGCTCAGAGGTAAAGACACTCACTTCCAGGCCTGACAACTTAGGATCAGTCTCTGGGACCCCATGGTAGAAGGAAAGAACTGAGCACACGTGCTGTGTAACATGAGCAAGCCCACACATTCATCAAATAAATGAATGGGGAAAAACATTTAAGATGGGCCCTGTATGGGGGCTGGAGGGATGGCTCAGCGGTTAAGAGCACTGCCTAGTGCTCTTCCTAAAGGTTCTGAGTTCAATTCCCAGCAACCACATGGTGGCTCACAACCATCCACAATGTGATCTGGTGCCCTCTTCTGGAATGCAGGTGTACATGCAGATAGAGCACACATATGCATAAAATAAATAAAATAAATCTTTAAAAAAAAAAAAAGATGGGCCCTGTAGGACAAATAGAAGCCCATTTATACCTTCTTCCCTGTTTCTCACTCTTCCTTCTTTTCTTGCTGTCTTATCCCTCCAGCATTAGAGAATGGGGTGCTTGGCAAGCGTACCCCCACTGAGCTATTCCTGAACTCTTTCTTACTAATGATATTTTTAGTATTGTTATTCTGTGAGTGGTATATGAGTGTGTGTGTACCTGCGTGTGAGCTCACACATGTGCCTCTGTGCCGAGGCCAAAAGAGGATGCCAGGTGTCTTGCTCATAATTCTCCACCTTGTCCCTTTGAGATAATCTCTCACTGAACTTGGAGCTTGATCACCTACACCCCCCCCTCCACCCCGCTAGGTTAACTGGCCAGTAAGCCACAGCAATCCTCCTGCCTCCATTTGCCCATACTCTCAGTACTAGGGTTGCAGAGTCACACCTGGCTTTTTAACATGGGAGTTTGGGATCTCAGCTCAGTTCCTTATACTTCAGCAAGAAGCAGTCTTCCCTTCCCCTCCCTTCCCTCCCCCTCCCTTCCCTCCCCCTCCTCCCCCTCTCTTTCTCCTTTTATTTCAGTACTGGGGTTCATACCTAGGACTTCATGCATACTGGCAAAGTTCTCCCAACTCAGTGGTTAAGAGCACCGAGCACCGGTTGCTCTTACAGAAAATCCAGGTTCAATTCTCTGTACCCACAAGGCTGCACACAACCAAGTGGAACTCTAATTCCAAGGAATATGATACCCTCTTCTGGCCTCTGTGAGTACTGCATGCATACAGTGCCCAAAAACCCATGTAGGCAAAAACATTCATACACATAAAATAAAATAAATAAATCTTTAAAAAAAATTTTGAGACTCTGCCTTACCACATTGTCCAGGCCTGCTTTGAACTCGAGATCCTCCTGCCTCAGCCTCCCAAGAGCTGCAATTATAGATGAGTTTCACTTTGATTGCCATGTAGTGGTCAGAGAGACTTAGACCTCCTCCTTTATGGAAAAGAAAAGCGGTAGTGTGATGAGATTTCATAGGTTCCCACAGTCAGTGGTGTCTGGAGTGACCAAGGCACACATACATGGTGGTGATTTAATATTGTGTTTGTATCTCAGCCCCTCCCTTTACTTCCAGGAGCATCTAAATATAGCTGTGGGATGGGGGCAGGGGGCTCTAACGCCCTTCTTACACAGGCTTATCTTTCTTTTCTCAAGGCAGAGCCTTCTGATTCACAGTTGCTAGCTAGAGTCGGCTAGGGCGGAGTCACATTCTCCTGTTGGCAACATGTTCAGGTCTATGGAAAGTTTCCACATGAGACAAAAACCATGCCTGGTCTTTGCATGAATTTTTTTAAATTGGTATCTCTAGTAACAATTTTGGAATTTTGGTTTCTTTAAAAAACATAGAAATATTATAAGAATATGTTTTCATTTTAATTCCAAGTATGGGATATGGGTCTGCTCCAGAATGTCCAAACCAGCTGACTACGATTTGCTTCATGCTCTGATGGGGGAGGGGGGGAGAGTGCGATTTTTGCCAGTTGCAGATAGTTTCTGTAATTGTGGGATGTTTGGAATTCTGGGAACTTTTTAGAGGATATATAAATGCTAGGGCCTTGAGAGGCAAGGTAGGTTGTTGGTTGGTTGGTGTTTTGGTTGGTGCTGGTTGGTGTTGGTTGTTGGTCGCAGTTTGTTAAGTATTTGTGCACAAAGAAGAAACAACATGAAGAAGAAATAAAATATCCCAACTTCAAAGATCAAACTTGCCCCAAAGAACTTCATGCCCCTAATTAGCAGGAAGTAGTCTAACTATAACGTTGACCCCTTCCAATCCCTGACTCTCTTCAGGAAGCTCTTTTCTTTCCTCTTTATCCTTTTTTCTCTCCTATCTAGTGTTAGAAGGTTGACAGGGTGGGAAAAGGGTGGAGAAGGGTGGAAGAAAGAAAGTAGAAAAGACTGGCTACAGGCTTCTAATAATTGTGCATATTTACAGTAGAAGATGGTGCTTGGATATGCTAGGTAGCATGTCTGTCATCTTGCCACTTTAGCAACCTTCTGAGGCTCTTGGCATTCAGACTCTTCTTTTTTTTTTTTTTTTTAAAGATTATTTATTGTGTATAGTGTTCTGCCTGCATGTACACATTCATTCCAGAAGAGAGCACCAGATCTCATCGTAGATGGTTGTGAGCCACCATGTGGTTGCTGGGAATTGAACTCAGGACCTTTGGAAGAACAGCCAGTGTTCTTAACCTCTGAGCCATCTCTCCAGCCCCAGACTCTTCTTATCCAGCTCTTCAGGGCTGCTGTTCAGAACCTCCTTAAGCACAGCTGCCCCACTGTGTACAGAGATCTCCACTCGATCTGAGGCTGTGCCTCGAGGCCAGCCTCCTCCACTCCTGCCCTTCCTCTCCAGCCTCCATGAGCCTCCCCTCTCCTCCCTGCCTGTGTGAGTAGTGTCTTCAGATGCCACACAGGAGTGACATCATAGTAGAGTCTTTGCATTTCTGTAGCTTTCTATCAGTGAAATAAATGAAAGTGCTTTAAAAAGTAGGTTCTTTACAAAACACATATAGTAAATGGTGGGTTAGGAAACACACAGATCCAATAAAAAGGGTAACAAGAGGAAGTGATGGAAGGAGAGATAGATGCAGGGTTAGGGAAATTGCTTTTTACTTTACTATTTCTTTCTATGTGTTTGGGTGTTTTCCCTGAACATCCGTACAACATGTACATGTAATGCTCGCAGAAGCCAGAGGAGGACGTCAGATCCCTGGAGCTGTAGTTACACATAGTTGTAAGGTATCCTGTGGATGCTGGCAGTAGAACTCAGGACCTCTGCAAGAGTAGCCAGTGCTCTTAACCACTGAGCATTCATTCTCTTGAGCCCCCAAGAAATTGCTTTTTGATTGATGAAATCAATCAAAATTTTGGGGCTGGCAAATGTGAGATGTGAAGAAGGCCAGTGTTCTGGAGACCCTTCGCAGTGGCCCAAGTGAGAGAGAACTTGGATTTGAATCTAAGCCGGACCCAGCAGCCTTCATCCTGGGTAAGGAAATGGGTGGGTGGGTGGCAGCATCCAGGCATTGCTGGGAGACCTAGAACAGATCCTCAGGAGGTGACACTGGCAGGAGGCACAGAGAGGCCCATCAGCAGCTGGCACTGGTCTCAGTGCCCTCTCCTGGCTTAGACGAAGAAATCACTAGGAGTGAAGACAAGAAGTTGTGGGCTCAGTTATTGCCCTGAGGCCACAGGGAGCTTGTTCCCAGAAAAATTGAGGATCAAGAGGCACTACTGACTGCTTGGTCCAAAACATGGCATAGTATTTTCTAGAGGGCAAGGGATTAAAAAAAAAAAAACTAGAATCTTAAACCCCGGGCCAGACCTTCTGAACTTTTCTCCAGAATTGGGCCCACTGTGTCTTTTTATAGTTGCCCTTGGTAATTCTTTTCTCTCTATTGGTTATCATCTTTTTACATGAAGATTTGTTTATTTTTACCATCATCTTACTTGTACATATCCGTGGGACAGAGAGTAACAAAGGGATCCACAGTGCTGAGCACCCCATCTCCTTAAATGAGTTCTAACCCTTTTCAGTTAGCAACTACACACATGTGGCATCAGGTTCCTCTCTGTAGTGACTCTTCCAGCAGAAGAGCATCAGTCCTTGTGAGCCAGTCCTACCTCCTAAGCTTCCCTGGAAGCACTGTGTCTTGTACCCAATGTACAACCTCCCTGTCTCCTCCTTTCCACCCCTCCCAGAGTAACCTTGCCTGGGCTTTGGATTGCTGCCCTTAGCACATGCTAGATAGCATGTAGCACTGGTGTTGTGTGAGTGTATGTGTGTGTGTGTTAGGGTTATTGCCCTCACATGCTAGCCTTTAGTCCTTTCCCTGTTAAAACAAGCCATAGGACATTGTTCTTTTTATGGCAGAATAGCATTTCACTATGCGTGTATACTTCCTCTTTATCTCTCCATCCATTGATGTTTCCCTGGCAATTCTTATTATCTCAATCTAAATACAAGCATTGTGCAGACACCCTGACTGCAAGGTGAACGAACCAGCAGTATGGGTGTCAGTGGGGAGCCTGTCTCAAATCCAGCACCCCAGCTGCTGCGTCGGACTTAGGGAGTTATTTTAAGTTGAGCCCCAGAAAATGTATGTGTGTAGTTAGATACTCAAAAGCACTAGCTTAAGCCGGGATGCCAGTGCACCTCTGTTGTCCCAGCATTTAGAAGACAGGGGGATCAGAAGTTCAAAAGTCATCCTCAGCTACATAAAGAATTTGAGACCAGCCTGGGCTGCATGAGACCCAGTATCCAATTAATTCATTAATTCAGAGCAAAGAAAGCATGCAGAATGATCCCATGTCTCTTTCCTCAGTTTCCTTCCATGAGAGCAGCCAGCAAAGCTCTTGCCCAGCATCACAGCCAGCACGCTGACATCACTACATCAAGGTGCAGCATGCAAGCATCCCTTGCCTCAGGAGACCACTCGTCTGTTGTCTGTATCTTTAATTTGATACTTTCAAGGGTGCTGTATAAACAGAATCATGTAGAAGCGCCTTTTGAGATTGACTTCTCTCATTAGGATGCTCCAGGGCATATTATCCACGTTGCTGAGTCTGTTGGGAGCCTGTTTTCTTGTGCTGCAGAATGGAGGCCAGAGCTTCTGGTAGGCTAAACACACAACCTACCACTGAGCTACACCAGAGCCCCCAGCTCATTCCGGTTTTGTTGCTGAGTATTATTCTGTGGTATGCTGCATTTGGGGACTACTACCAATACAGCCACTGGGTGATCCATGAGTGGGTCTTTGTGTGAACACTACTTTCTTTTCTCTGGGACAGCCAGCCGATCAGAGGTGTGTTTCTGAGCTGTAGGGAGCCAGCCACATGTTTAGGACTCTGAATCACAGCTGTACTCTCTCCTATGAGCCTGCGTTCCTGTTCCCATTGAGGGGTGTGAGACAATCATGGTACAGTCTCTCTGCACACCCCTCAGCATTTGTCCCACTGTTCTTTATTTCAACCATTCAGGAGGTGTGCAGTGGCATTTCCTGTGGTTTCCATTTGCATTCCCCTCATGGCCAGTGGTGTTGAGAGTGTGTGAGTGTGTGTGTGAGTGTGTGTGTGTGTGTGTGTGTGTGTGTGTGTGTGTGTGTGTGTGTG
>CAJQZJ010032121.1:7964790-7978383 GCA_907164525.1 Lophiomys imhausi
TGTGTGTGTGTGTGTGTGTGTGTGTGTGTGTGTGTGTGTGTGTGTGTAAAATGTCTCCTCGTGGCATTTCTCTGTATCCTGATTGGATTGTTTGGTCTTTATTGATTGAGTTTTGAGAGTTTGTTTGATGTTAGTTTTGATTTAGTTTGATTTGTGAGGCAGGTTTACCATGCAGCCCAGATTGACCTCAAACTCACAGTGACCTTGAACTTTGCTCCTCCTGCCTGTACTTCCCTAGTGCTGGTCTAGCTGGCATGAACCACAGTGCCCAGCAAGAGCTCCTTGTGTATACTAAGCATTAGTTCTTGGTGGCCATCGGGCTTGTACATGTGCTCTTGTGGGCTTTTCATCCTCTGAGCAAAGTCTTTTTGCAAAGTTGAGCATTTTGATGAAATTTCACTTTGTCATTTTTTTCTTCTTTTGTGCCCTGCTTTTGGCTTCAAGTCTGAGATGCCCCAGCCTAGCTCTGGAGCTTGGAGGTTTGTGAAAGTTTTATAGTGTCATATTTTACAGTTTAGTATGTAAACCAGCATGAGGCTTGCGTTCATGCTCTGTTGCCTAGGGGCTCAGGGATGCTTCAGTATAGTTAGATAAAAGCCTTTCTGAGAACTCTTTCTCAAAGTGCCTCAGCACCTCTGCCACTCCTGGGAACTGCTTGCTGGTTGCTGTTCTACTCTGTTGTTCACGGCTCCCCCACCCATGCCAGAGCTGTGAGTGTTCTGCCCATGTGAACTCTCAAAACTGGGTGAGCAGGTTTCTGTTTTATTTTACTTTTTCAGAATGTTTATTCAATCTAGGTGTGGTAGCATATACTCCTGTAATCCCAGCACTTGCCAGGTGGCTGATGAGTTCAAGGCCAACTTGGGCTACATGAGACTCCCGTCTCAAAATCAAACCGGGCTAGTGAGATATCTCAGTTGGTAAAGACAGCTGATGCCAAGACTGACCATCTGAGTTCACACAAATGCTGTGGCATACCCAAGCCATGTTTTCTGATGAGAAGCGATGCTCTCATTATGGTAAGATGTTGTTTCCTTGAGCTGCTTTCCAGATTTTCTCTTTGTCCTGAGTTGTCATGTGTCTTGGTGAAGTGTTATCAGAGATGTATCTGATCTGAAATCCTTTTGGTTCTGGATTCGCTGGGTCTATTGTGTGATGGTTTGAATTTGAAGTGTCCCTCAAAGACTCATACAGTAAAAATGTCCTCCATAACTCACACAGTGAGTGCTTGTCCCCTAATTGCAGCACTGGAACCCTTAGGAGATAGAGCCTGAATGGTGGAAAGAGATCACTGGTCCATCACCATGTTAATGAGTCCGTGTGATCTCCTGCAGGGAGCTGTCCCACTATACTCATTCCCCCACCCCCATGTGCTGAAATCCCTCTTAAACCATGAGCTAGAACAAGCATTTGATTCTTTAGTTGTTTCTGTCAGGCATTGGGCTACAGCAATGATGAAAGGGACAAGTTCTGCATCTTCTGTCAACATAAAGAACATCTAGCAGTTTTTACTCTGTATATTTCATCCTTGCTGTCTTGTATCCTTTCAATGTTATTACATGAATCTTAAATTTATTTTATTAGTCCCATAGCTTCTTGGAACTCACTTTATTATTTTAAATTTTGACTGTTCCCCTCTGGTGTTGAAATTCAGTCATTTCTATTGATTAATCTTCCAGTTGACTCATTCTTTTTTGTTTTGTTTTAGTTTTTGTTCAGTGTGTTAGATTAGACTGGTCCTAAACTTGTAGCTATCCTCCTTCCTCTTCTTCTTAAGTGCTGGGTTTATAGACTTGGCTACCCAGCCAGTTTACTTGTCTTTATTCTGCTATTGACCTCATCTATGGAGTTTTCATTTCGGTTATTATTATTTTTATCCTAAAATTTTCATTCAGCTCTAACTTATACTTTCTGTTTTTCCTGAGACTTTTGATTTTTTTTTCATTTATCTCAAGTACATTCACATTTGAACACAGAAACACACTTTATGACAATTCTTCAAAAATGTTTTTCAGACTACTGGGAGACTTTTGTATCTTAACATGGGTTTTTTTTTTTTTTGCTTGTTTGTTTTGTTTTTTTGGTTGTTGTTGTTTGTTTATTTCTCTTATTTCTTAATGCTTTATTTTTTTAGTGTGTGTGTGTGTGTGTGTGTGTGTGTGTGTGTGTGTGTGTGTGCATCCAGGTTCCTGTCAGATCACCTGGAACTGGAGTTATAGGTTATTGTGAGGTACCCCACATGAGTGCTAGAAAAGGAACCCCGGGTGCTCTGAAAGTGTAACAAGCATCTTAGCCAGTGAGCCATCCCTTAGCCTCCCATTTTTATTTGTTTTTGAGACAAAGTCTCCTGTATTCCAGGCTGGCTTTGAAGAGGCCAAGGATGACCTTGAAATTCAAACTTATTATCCTGCCTCCACCTCTGGAATGCTGGGGTTACAGGCCTGCACCTGTAGCAGATTTTTGCTATTGTGTGGGTTCTTCTTTTTCCTACCCTTTATCCCCCTAGTTTCACCCCATCATTAGATATGAGAAAAAAGGATAGAGGGGAGAGACAGAGAGAGAGAAAAAGAGAGAGAGAGAGATCTGAATCTGATTTCTTCTTTGCATGACTACTAAAAAACCACAATAATCCCCCTGAACAACCACCAACCACTAACCCCCACCTAGCAGGGATCTAGCCCTCTGAAAAATTCCCAGAATTCCAAATGACACGCAATCGCAGAAACTATCTGCAGCTGGCAAAACCACGCCTCTGCTAGAGCAGGAGGCAAATCATAGTCAGCTGCTATGAACCAGTCCTATAGCCCCACACCTGGGATTAAATCAAAAGCACAGTCTTACACTATCTCTGTTTTCTTTAAAGAAGCCAACATTCCAGAATTCTCACTACATGCACCACCATGCCAGGCTTATATAGTGCTAGAAGCAAACCCAGATCTTGAGTGCTGGGTGAGCACTCTAACACTAAGCTATGTTCCCAGCCCATGTCCTTAAAAAAAAATGGAAAGAAAAAATCTATTTGGTTTTTTGTCCTTAAAAAGAAGAAAGAAAGAAAGATCTATTTGTTTTAATTTTATGTGTGAAATTTTTCCTATATGTGTACCTGAATTATGTGTATGCCTGGTACACAGAAGTCAACAGAAAGCATCAGATTTCTTGGAACTGGAATTACAGCCATTTGTAATATGTCCAGTGTGAATGTTGGAAACCAAGCTTGGGTCCTCTGTAAGAGCAGCAAGTGCTCTTAACCATCTGAGTCATCTCTCCAGCCCTAGCCTGTATCTTTTCCATTTTTTATTTGCAGTCTTCCCACTATATAACACAAGTGACTTCTGATGGAAATGTAGACATTTTTCCAGACTATTTTAGGGGACCCTGGGTCACATTTCAGGCTTCTGTTGTACCTGGCTCATGGCCCTGCTAAGGCAAAAGAAGGAGCTGTTACGGCTAGATGCATTGCACCATTAGCTCCAGGTGTGAATGAAATCAAGATACCCTACTCAGCTTCTGCTGACACTAGAAGGGGCTAGGGGCTCCTGTCTCCCCAACTGCCATCGCTGTGGGAGTAAAGGAGATGAGAGACCTCTTCTCTAGTGAGGTCTGTAGGTATATTAGTCAGTGTTCTAATGCTGTGAAGAGACACCATGACCACAGCAACTCTTATAAAGAAAAGTACTTAATTGGAGCTAACTTACAGTTTCAGAGGTGCAGTCCATGATCAGGGATCATGGCAGCATGCAGGCAGACATGTTCTGGAGAAGTAACTGAGAGTTCTATACCCAGATCCATAGGCAGCATGAAGAGGAGACTCTGGGCCTGGCTTGGGCTTTTAAAACCTCTAATCCCACTGCTAGAGACACATTTCCTCCAACAAGGCCACACCTCCCAAGCACCCCAAGTAGTGTCACTCTCTGATGACTAAGCATTCAAATATGAGCCAATGGGTGCCATTATTATTTTAGTCACTACAGTAGAAAATCTTGTGGAAAGGCTAAGTTGTGTTGGTGTGTTGTGAGCAAGGAGGCATCTTTGCTGTCAAGAATGAACATGTGCTTCAGGGTCTTCTGCAGGGCTTGGCTGGAGTGGAGCCATTTATGAATGAAAGAAAGATCTCCATTTTTCCAGGCTGCACCTTTCTAGGGCCTTTGACTAGACACAGTGGACTTTGCTTGGGGATTCTCATTCTGTCTGTATTCTTGGTTCCTGACTGTACCTGACACTTTTATTCATATGGCCAAGCAAGTGTCCAGAAAACTCATTCTCAGGTCATTCTTGGGCTTCCAGGTTTCATGGTTAGTTTGCCTATGTGTCTCCAAGACCTGTCAGCCTTCTGTTTATCCTAAGAATAATGTCTAGGCTAATGTCTAAGGGTGTACCATTGCACACCTTTAATCTCAGTACTCTGGAGGCAAAGGAAAGCAGATCTTTGAGTCTAAGGATAGCCTGATCTATGTAGCAAGTTTTAAGACAGCCAGGGTAAAACAGTGAGACCCTGTCTTTCTCAGAGCTAAATCTTCAGGGATTTGAGAAAAAAAGAAAACCTCATTCTTCATATCTTGAAATGACACTCACATGCTGGGTTGGCTGTTGCATTCACTGGTTCTGTCTAGCCTTAGCACAGATGTTCATATTTTCTACTTCCTGACGTTTTTATTTGAAGCATGTATTTCCTTCCCTCTCCTCCAGTGAAAAGGAAAACTTGGAGTGAGGGAGCCAAGGTCGGCGGTAGTTCTGAGAAAATGGGTGTGCCGCATGACCCTTCAAGTGAGAGTTATTGTCATGGCTGCTGGACTTCTGTGTTTATGAAGCTTGAGGCTGGAACCTAGACTCCCCGATCCTCAGCAAGCACTCTGGCACTGAGTCACACCCCATTCCAATGCCTCCCCACACTCTGTCTCTTAGTATTAGTGTCAAGTTCTGTCATCCTCAGTTCTATATCTTTGATTTCAGGGAAGCCACTAGCAGTGTAAGGGTTGAAAGAACGGACCTTTCCCAGCCTGATGGATCCATATACTTCTCATTACTGATGTCCAAAGCCAGGGGGAGAAATAGCTGAATTGAGCTTTCCATACATGCTTTTGGGGGGCCATGTACCCCTTTTCTGCATTCAATTATCACCATGGAGGTGGGCCAGACAAACAAATGTGATCTCCTAAACCAATGATTCTCAACCTGTGGGTCCTGGCCCCTTTGGGGGTCAAATGATCCTTTCATGGGGTCACATATCAGATATTTACATTATGATTCAAACAGAAGCAAAATGACAGTTATGAAGTAGTAATGAAAATAATTCAGAAGTTAGCTGCGACAGCTCACTGTGTCGCTTACCAAGAAACTATGAGATTAATGAGGGCTGTGTGTGTGTCTTTGTGTGTATGTCTTTGTGTGTGTCTTTGTGTGTGTGTCTTTGTGTGTGTGTGTGTATGTGTGTGTGTGTGTGTGTGTGTGTGTGTGTGTGTGTGTGTGTGTAATTGAACCCAGAGCCTCACATGTACCTAACCACTACCCATGAAACAGTTATGTCTCTATATTGGCTGAAGCTATCATTCTGTTAATCAACTGGCTTGCTGTCGTGTAAATGACACTGAGAGGCTGGAGAGATGGCTCAGCAGTTAAGAGCACTATCTGCTCTTCCAGAGGATCCAGGTCTGGTTCTCAGCACTAACATTGTGGCTCACAACCATCTGTAACTCCAGGGGATCCAACATCCTCTTCTGACCTTCCTAGTCCGGCACACACCCAGTGCAAAACACTCACTCACAGGCACTCACACAAAATGCAATTTTTTTCATCTCTCCTGTTTTTTTTTTTATTTTGTGAATTTCACATCATGCACCCTGTTCCCTCCCATCTCTCACCTCCCCCCAGACCCACCCTCCACCATTGCAATCTGTCCCAGCATAAAAAATAATAGCTCATTGTGGAAGCTGCAGTGTATCTCAATATGTCCCACAATATTCCCCTTTGTCCACACATTCTGCTTGCAAATGTTCATTATAATGACTCCTTGGTCTGGTATGAGGCCCCTGGTTTCTGCTACTCTGTCAGTACTGGAACCTCACTGGAACTCTTCTCAGATATCCTGTAACTGTCCTGTGTCCTGAAAATCTGGCAGTACTGTGTTGTGGAACTGACCTCGTCTTGCTCTCCAGCAGTTCATCCATGGGGTAGATGTTGGGGTGGGCCAACTCAAAGACCTGGATCTGGATCTGCAACCCCCACTTGCAGGGCCAGTTCTACTATGGAAAAGTGCAGGGCCTGCTCTCCCAAGTGCTTCAGCATGTGAGGGGCAGGGACAGCTCTCCTACTCTTGTGGCCCCTTCTGGGCCAAATCTCCTGTCGGCCAATGTTCTTGAGGGCAAAAGGGAGAGTAGGGGATCTCTCCCTAGCCAATACCACCACATAACAAACAAAAGGCAGGGCTGACTCTCCCACACTCACTCCCTCAGGGCTAGCTCACCCACAAACCCCACATCCAGGGCCAGGCAGAGTTCTTCTAGTTTCTGGTTTGTCTCCTGTCCTGGGAGCCCATCTGATGCTTGCCTGGTACTGGTCTGGTAGTTATCACAGCCTACCCCATGGCACCAAAGTGGTGTTGGTATCCAGGTTGCTTTTTTCCCCCAGGAATGTTAGGTTACTATTCATTGAAATGTTCATAGGTCAGAACACTGGATGTAGATATAGGCTCTCTCCTCTCTGCCACCTACTGATGCACATGTGACATAGCAGTCACATCTTCAATGCCTCTAGGGGCTGGCAAAATGCAAATTAAAAAAAAATTTTGGTTTTTTGAGACAAGGTTTCTCTGTGTATCCTTGACTGTCCACTCTGTAGACCAGGCTGGCCTTGAACTTGCAGAGATCTGCCTGCCTCTGCCTCCTGAGTGCTGGGATTAAAGGCATGCACCACCATGCCTGGCAATTACAGACAGCTGTGAACTGTCATGTGCGTGCTGGGATTTGAACCCAGGTCCTTTGGAAGAACATCCAGTGCTTTTAACCACTAAGCCATCTCTTCAGCCCCACAAAATTTAAAATTTTAAAAAGAGAAATAAATTAATGTTCCTAAGAAACTTGGAATCTATCATGTTTCCCACACTAGTACAGAGATGATGATTTTAGCAGATACAGAGATCCAGACTCCCAGGGAGCCTGTGGTTCCTGAGGGCTGGGGCTACCATGCATGTCCCTGAACCTGACCCTGCAGCCTCTTTCTTAAGTACTGAAATTTTAATAGATTTCTCTGGTTTGGTTTTGATTTTAAGGTAGTTGTACTACATAGCCCAAATTTGCCTTGAACTTGCAATCCTACTTTGAAGGAATCTTTTAAAAAATCTTCAACAACTTTATTGAAATATAATTTATATACTGTAAAGTTCAATCATTCATACAGTCATACTATTCAAATACTAGGCTCTAGAGAGATGGCTCAGTGGTTAAGAGTGCTGCCTGCTCTGTAGAGGACTCAGGTTCAGTCCCCAGCATCTACATGGTAACTCACAACCATCCTTAAATCTGCTTGGAGTGGATCTGATGTGCTCTTCTGGCCTTCCTATGCATCAGGCACATACACTCTACACACACACACACACACATATACATGCAGGAAAAACATGCAAACACATAAAAAACACATAAAATTAATCTAAAAATAAAAATTCAGTTGCTAAATTTACAGTTACTCAGTAACATTCAGTTGTAGCACATTCCCTCATTCCGCAAAGATCACTCCTAACCCTGAACCACTTCAAGTGATCACAAACTGTGTGAGTGTGTGTATGTGTGTGTGTGTGTGTGTCTGTCTGTCTGTCTGTCTGTCTGTCTATCTGCTTGTGTGTCTGTGTATCTTTCTATGTGTCTGTGCATTTGTCTGTCTCTCTCTGATTTGCTGGTTCCGGGTAATCACTGCCTTTGTGTTTTACTGTGGGTTTTTGGTTTTTTTTTGTGGGTTTTTGTTGTTGTTTTGTTTTGGTTTTAGATGAGGTTCAAACTCACAAACAGATCTGCCTGCTTCTGCCACACAAGGGTTGGGATTAAAGGCATGCACCACCATGCTCAGCCTGGGGCTACTGTGAATAACTCCATATTTGCATGCGTGTTCTTGGTTCTCTGGGGTGTGTATAGCTTCTAGGCATATGATTTTAGCTCCAAACATGACCATATTTAGCCGTCTGAGGAACCTGAGCACTTCCTGTGGCTCCTGGGCCACTTCATATTTTCCCTACAGTCCATGGGGCTAACTTGTCTACATCCAGCGCTTGCTATTGTTCTTTCTCAATTATCAGTCAGCCCCGTAGACATGAAAGTGGTGTGTCACTGTGGTTTTGCTTTGTGTTTCCCTGTCGACTCAAATTATTGCAAATATTTTCATGTGTTTGTAAAGCAGTTCTATCTTTTTAGTCTTTTGGTAAAATGTCTGTTCAAATCCTTTCGTGGTTTTTAAATGGGATCATGTCTCACCGTCTCATGATTGTGTGCAAAGAATTCTTTTTGTAGTCACTTGTCCCTTCATGGTGATGTTATGTCCTAGAAAGGCTTTAACAGGATGTTTCATTCATGTAAGCATGGTATGTTTACACAAAGTGGTCAGCACCACTGCTTGTTCACCCACTCCTGCATGACCACAGTCACGGGTGTAGTGGATTGTGGGTGTATCTTGTATATATCACATACAGATCAAATACAAACTAAAGTGTCCTCTCCTTCCCACAGCCTTACACTTTCTTTTGAAACACAGGTTCCTATGATTGTTTGAGACAGGGTCTACTTTTGTTTCCAAGGCTGCCCTGGCACTCACTGTGTAGCTCAGGCTGACCTTGAGCTCATGCTGATTCTCCTGCCTCAGCCTCATGAGTGCTGGATTACACCCCACACCATGCTGGGCTCTATGTTGAGCTCTAATTCCGGTTTAGCAATTCCTTCTTTCAAGCTTGAACCTTTAGTACTATATTTAGGACATGTTATGTTCTGTTTTAAGATGTATTTATTTTAATTTTACATGTATGGCTGTTTTGCCTTCATATATTAATGTACATCATGTGTGAGCCTGGGACTGTCAGAGGCAGAAGAAGGTGTTGGATCTTCTGGAACTGAGGTTACAGAATGTTTTGAGCTGCCATATGGGTGCTGGGAACCAAGGTCCTCCTCAGGAGCAGTAAACACTCTTAACCACTGAGCCATTTCTCCAGCCCCCAGACACCAGCATGTAGACCTGTACCCCCAAAAGATCCCTGAGGGCCTCTGCACAAGCTCAAGGTCACCTGTCAACTGCTTCTTCCACTGGGGCTGAGTCCTGCAGCAGCAGAGCTCAGGCAGAAGGTGGAACTGCCAGGCTTGGGGCTTCATGGAAATTATACCTCCCAGACTTGATGAGGCTGTGCTGTCCTTGGCACACCCCCACCCGAGGTGCTTTTTACTTGGAATGGGAGCCAAGAAATTAATGTTTTTGCTTACTCAACAAGAAGCGTCAATCTATGCAAATGAAGAGGGCAGACTGGAATGGGGATCGGTTCAGAGTGTACCCAAGTGGAATCCTGAATTCTCATTCTTTGTAGAGAAAATAAACCTGTAAAAACATGGTTTTATTATTTTTGTAATGAAATTTATTTTATTGTGTTTTTCTAAAAAGAAATGTGAGTAGTGAGCTGTTATTTTTCCTATTATTAAGACAAATCTCATCCTTGACACCTTGGGAAAGATTAAAGATAATGTTTTCCATAGCCCAGAGAAAGCTATGAGTGCAGCAGAGGTGTAGAAATGATTAATTAAATTATTTACTAGTATTTAGGTTATATTTAATTGGTTGGCAGCAGTTCATCCTTAACCAGCCATTATAAATGAGCACACAGAGACATCATGGATTTTAACAAGCTTTGGCCTGAATTGTGCAATCTTAGCCCATCTAAACTAGCTCTTAATTCTATTTCTGAATAAAGCCCCATATAATATACATATGTCCCCTGGGCTGTTTTTCTCCACCCTATGCCAATGTTCCAGGTCATGTGGAATGAGGTTCTTTTCTCTAAACCATGGCATGTGTCTTCCTTCCTTCTGTTTGTTTCTTCTCCTGGAAGCCTCTTCTACTTCTACTCAAGGCTTCCAATACATTTCCTATGAGTAATTGGTCAATCTCTTCATTTCCTTGTGCCAGTGGACCTGGCAAAACTTCCAGTGTTCTCAAACACATCTATCTGCTTCCATGTCTCCTGGTGGAAAGAACTAATCCTCTGTGTAAAGCACAGGGTTCCTGTTCTTATCTCAGGAAGTCTCGCCTTCCAGTGACTTTTATTAACCAATCAAGAGAATGCCTCAGAAGGGGCGGTAACCAGATCTCATTATTAAAATCAGCCTATCAGAAGCAATGTTATTAGATCTTCCCTAACATCTCCCCCTTTAAGTCTAACAAAAGGCTCCTTTTCTTAATAGCAATAAATACAATAAATACAATACAGTAACTAATAATAAATACAATATAATTAAAACAATGCAATAAAAATAATTATGAAAACTAAAAGGTGTGACATACATTCTCAATGTCCAGTCCACATGTATTTGACTAGTCAACTAGGAAATATATTCTATTACATATCTCTCTTGATGAGTTTAAGGATCTATACCTAATTCAACTTCCATCCTAACTTACATTATTAACTAAATCATCTTAACCTTAAAACATCCTTTTAATTCCTAGATGGCTTATAACTTATTGTGAGACTATAACTATGTAGTCTTCAATAACATCAGAAACCTGAGAAGGATAAATATATCTGAATATATAGGAAGTGTAGTGCAAGCAACTTCTAAAACTATGAAATGACAGACAACCAGCTGCCTAGACAGTCCCCAGTTTCTATAACATTGGAGCATCATCTTCAGCCTTTTGGCCAAGCATATCAAACGTACTTAGTTTTGGAGCAGGAAAAAAGATTTGCCCATTTTTTCTTTGCAGAATCAGGTCATCGATATACCTGCATTGAAGTTTTGGTCTATCTTTGGACTGTATATAGTCTGTTGAGAGAGCAGGGGCATTTCTGCCCAGTAAGAGTTATCTCCTGATGGAGATTTTTTGATGCCATTGTCTCCTTCCAAATCCAATGAGAACTGTCAGGAGCTGGCAGTCTCATGTCAAAGAATTTTTAAAATAATAAAAATATCTTTAAATACCATATTCTACAGATATCTTGAGGTTTTTGAAGATCATCTATCCATCTCCATTGAGTAAGCAAATGTTGCTTGTCTCTAACAACTTAATATCTGATTAACTTAGAAAACATTTGAGATTAACTAACAATTATCCTAATAAAATCACAAGTTTGAATGACTATCAACTTGCATTTCTTAATTATCCTAAACAGTTTGTGATAGTTGCTGTCAAAAGAACTAGAACTTCACATTGCAATTTTAAGAATTGCATAAGTGCTGGAGAGATGGCTCAGTGGATAAGAGCACTGGCTACTCTTCCAGAGGTCATGAGTTCAATTCCCAGCAACCACATGGTGGCTCACAACCATCCATAATGAAATCTGGTGCCCTCTTCTGGCCTGCAGATATACCTGCAGACAGAACACTGTATACATAATAAATAAATCTTAAAAAAAAAAAAGAATTGCATAGGTACAATACCTAATCAAAATATAGCCTTAATTTTGTATCAATATACAAAGATCTATAGGAGTAGATTCAATAATCTATCCTATTATCTTATCCATTCTATATTATATATCCATATTCCCCCTATTTTTTTCTTTTCAAGTCTTCTCCCCCAGTGTAAGAGAGAAAGAAGGATAAAGAGAGAAATCCCTGAGTATAACCTCCTATACCTTGCTTAACAAGAACATATAACAATCTGTAAGCATTCTCCCTAAACAACATCTATAACCCATCAAATGACCAAAGAATCATCTACCCCACTTTTTGGGAATGGGACATTGCTCTCTTAAAACTGCTTCCTGCTAAATTGGGATGTACAAAACCTGTTTGGGGAGTCCGAAAAATGGAAAAATATCTAAGCAAGTTAATTGTAACATTTGTTGTCCAGCCGGGCGGTGGTGGCGCACGCCTTTAATCCCAGCACTTGGGAGGCAGAGGCAGGTGGATCTTTGTGAGTTTGAGGCCAGCCTGGTCTACAAAGTGAGTCCAGGACAGCCAAGGATACACAGAGAAACCCTGTCTCGAAAAACCAAAAAAAAAAAAAAAAAACATTTGTTGTCCAGGCTCCATGTGCTCAGCAATTTGAATGTCTTGAGCAGTTTGTAGTCTGAAGCTTTGGGTAAGAAAGTTCAAGGCTTTATTGAAGTCCTGGCTGGAACAGTCTTTAAGGCAGGGCCATCTCAGCAAGCTGTTTGAAGTTGCTCTGTAGGCAGATTTTGGAGGAAATGGCAATTGAAGCAGTCTATGAGGCTGGATCATCTGGGTTACTTATCTTCTCTTCTTTGGTGTCTGGTGTCTTTTTCTTCAGTGTTTCCAGTTGTCCAGTGGTCTCTGGACTCCTTAGTTGGAAGCTTTTATTCTCATGGAAAGATAAGAACAGAAACCCACCCTAACCCTAGCTCTAGGGTATTCTTTTTTGGCATGTAATATCTTTCCTAGGGCAAATTGTTTTTTTGGCAATAGAAGAAAAAAATTTATCTTTCAAAAGAAATCTTGAAAATTTGAAACTAATATCTTTAAGTGTATATAAAACATAATAATCTTAACTTTCTATTAATATAACAAAATAATCTTAAGTTTTTAATAATAAAAGAGACAAAGAATAGAGTGAGGGAAGAAGAAAATCCCTGAATCCAATCATTTTTTCACAACACATATCATATATCCATTCATCCTAGACGACAACAAACAATCACAACACATATCATATATCCATTCATCCTAGATAACAACAAACAATCACAACACATAATATGTATCCATTCATCCTAGATGACAACAAACAAACACAACGCATAACATGTATCCATTCATCCTAGATGACAACATTCACAACACATATCATATATCCATTCATCCTAGACAACAACAAACAGTCACAACACATAGCATATATCCATTCATCCTAGATGACAACAAACAATCACAACACATCACATACCACACAACAAAAAACTTCCATCCCATCTCTTGGGAATGGAGTGTAAATATTTTTGGGTACCCTTCAAAAATTGAGATATTGGCAAATTCCCGGGAAAGTTAGCTATAGCTTTTGTTGTCCAGTCTCTGTAGGATCGATCATTTTTGGGCTAGCCCTTTTAAAAATTATTTACATGTGAAGTTTTAAAGAAAACAGTGATTGAAGTAGTATGTTAGGCTGAATCTTCTGGCCTATTTGTCTTGTTGTTATTGTCATTCAGTCCTTGGCTCTGAAAATAAAATTTTGCTCTAAATTTTAGTAAGTGAAAGACATAGAACAACTTTATAAGTCCATTTAAAGCATAAACTCTATCCATGTTGGATGAAAAACTGGAATATCATGAACACAATACAGTTAATAAAATACTCTTTCCATGCAAAGACATTCATGTCTCGAGGTTTTCCTTGGTCAGATCTAATCTTCATAAGTTTTATTGGTAACCACATTTTTTCATTCCCTGTAAAC
>CAJQZJ010032121.1:7978393-8027614 GCA_907164525.1 Lophiomys imhausi
TCTTTTGTTTGAAAAGTATCTCTTTTAAGATATGATTAGCTCTTTCTACAATTTCTTGTCCTGTTGAATTGTGTGTTATATCAGTAACATGCTTTATATTATAATATGCAAAGAATTGCTTCATTTTATTAGATACATATGCAGGAGCCTTATCAGTCTTAATTTGTGCAGGTACACTCATAAATGCCATTATTTCTAATAAATGTACAATAGCACAATCAGCTTTTTCAGAACTTAAAGCAGTTGCCCATTGAAACCCTGAGTATGTATTAATGGTATGATGTACCTTTGTTTTTCAAATTCTGCAAAATGAAACACAACCATTTGCCAAATTTCATTCTTTTTAGTACCTCTAGGGTTACTACTACCAGGTAATGGAGTTTGGTTATACAAATAACACATAGGACATTTTTTTTATTATTTCCCTGGCTTGTTGCCAGGTAATAGAGAATTTTTTCTTTAAACCTGAGCTGTTAACATGATGTTTCTGATGAGATTTTGAGGCTTCCAACACATTTCCTATGAGTAGTTGGTCAATCTCCTCATTTCCTTGTGCCAGTGGACCTGGCAAACCTTCCAGCATTCTCATACACATCTATCTGCTTCCATGTCTCCTGATGGAAAGAACTAATCCTCTGTGTAAAACACAGGGATCCTGTTCTAATCTTAGGAAGTCCCGCCTTCTTATACTCTTTCTGCTCAGCTAATTGGGTATCAGCGACTTTTATTAACCAATCAAGAGAATGCCTCAGAAAGGGCAGTACCAGATCTCAGCATTGAAATCAACCTATCAAAAGCAATGTTATTAGACCTTCCCCAACACAGAGGTCTGCTCTCTCTCTCTCTCTCTCTCTCTCTCTCTCTCTCTCAGAGCCTTTTGATCAGTAGAATTGGCACCAGTTTGCACAAACAATACCTTGAAGATTTAGTTTTGTCTTAAGATTTCCCCATAGTGTCACAAGTGCTCTTAGATTGGGTATTAGTGACTGTTATAGTCTCTTCTGTAGTGACTCCCACTCTTGGTCACTGTAACAAAATGCCCAAGGAGGCTAACTATAAAGAAAAAAGATTGATGCAACTCAGAATTCAGGTAACCAAAAGCCAAGGTTGGGAAGTCCAACTAAGTCCACCAAGTGTGGTGGCCTCTGGTTGAAGTAGCTTTAGAGCACATGTGGAAGGCAAAGGCCACACCATGTGAAACTGGCAGCCAGAGAGAGCCTGGAGTCTGGTTCAGGTTTCAGTACCAACCTGTCCTTCCAAGATCTGAATGTCCTATGGGAGTTTCCTTGATGCCTGCAATGAGAAGTTCCCCTAGGGTGGGTGGAGGCCCCACTAGGCTCCTCCAGTGTTGGCAACTAGGAACCCTCACAGGAAGCTCTGCAACCATATACAAACCTCAGCACCACAGGTTTCCTGGGACGAACACAGTAGAGAACAGTGCTGAGCCTCTGCTGGTGTTTAGTTGGTTTGGTTTGGTTTTTTGTTTTGAAGTCATGTAGTAAGTAGTCAGAGATGGCATTTAACCCCTGTCCTGTCTCTACCTTGAAGGCATTGACATCACCTTGAGCCTACATCTTTGTTCATGTTTCTGATTACTATGAAAGATATTTTTAACTCTGAAGCTTCCAGGGAAGGCTAGACAGGTTGTCTAAATGGCATGGAACAATATTCACCAGAGAGATAAATCATATCTAAAGTTCAGGCTGGTGCTGGCATGGACCTTTAATCCCAATACTTGGAGGACAGAGGCAGGTGGATTTCTCTGAGTTTGAGGCCCACCTAGTCTACATAGTAAGACTGTGTCTTTAAAAATAAGTTTTTATATAAAATATTTTATATAAGGAAAGAAAGGAAGGAAGGAAGGAAGAAAGGAAATCCAAAGCAATAACAAGAAAAGAAGGTGGTCCCTTTAGCTAGACTGGGACAGCTATGGTTGTTGGAAAATATAGTGGTTGTGATAATTGAATACCTCCTGTGTGCCAGGCACAGTACTAGATTCCTTGAATGCTACATCTGAAACCACCACCTGCAGGTTTTAGTTAGATCACTAACCTTGAGATAGTTGGATGGCTTTTAATTCAGATCAAATGGAAGCTACCTCTTGTCATGTGCTTCCCATGAAGGGGAAGAAGATTTTCCATGGTAACTCCTGACTTTGCTAGATAAGATCTGACTTGAGAAGGACCCATCTTATTCTTGGGGATGTGGCTCAGTTGGCAGCATTCTGGAAACTATCTAGCACTCAGAAAGCCCTGGGTTCTGTCCCCAGGACTATAAGACTGGACATGGTGGTGCATGCTCATCAGTCATCCCAGCACTCAGCAGTTGGAGACAAGAGGATCAGAAATTCAGAGTCATCATCATCTATATAGGGAGTTGAATTGGAGGCTAGCCTGGGTTACATGAACCCCTGTCTCAAAAAAACAAAACAAGGACTGAAGACATGGCTCCATGTCAAAGAGCATGAACTTGCAGAGGATCCCAGCACCCAACTCCAGCAGTCTACAGCTACCTGTAATGCCAGCTCTGTGGGATCCAATACTCTAGCATAAGAGTACCTGCACGCATGCACACTTGTACATGCACAAACATACACACAGGCACATGCACACACACCCTTTTAAGCCCATAACACAAGCAAATGCCCCTTACCATAAAACACATGTGTCCGAGGCTAGACAAATGTGCCTTTGCTCTGGGCTCATTTTCTTCTGTCCCCCGGGGAATATGTGACATCAGATATGTGGTTGACATACTGGGAGGTTTCTGCTATTGGTGTCTCATGGACAAAAGCTGGGGATTCTTGTACAGATCAGGCACAGAGCAGCTCCCACCACAGAGTGAAGCATACCCCAAGTGCCAGTGGCACTGAGGTGAGAGACCCAAAGGAAGTAGACCTAGACACAGTCTCTGCAAACACTTGGTAGCTGTGTGACTTTGAGTAAGTTGCATGACATCTCTGAGCTTGGGCTGCTCAGATTAATATAACTAATGTGTGAGAGATCTCCAGAGGCTGGCTTCTTACTGTCTGTGGTCCAGAATGTGGAAGGAACCTTGACCCTGGGCTTGTTTCATGGTACTTGAACTTGATTGGATTTCACTGTTTTTTAATCACTAAAGAGCCTGCTCCTGCTGATGGTTTTGGTCTGTATCCACCACTGTAATTCAGAAGGATGTTGGCATCCTAGCATAGAGGGAAGGAGGAAGGAGAGGAGGGAAGCATCTTTTCTGCTTTTGACATAAGGATGCCTTGCCAGCACTCTAGGCTGCTCCGTCTTCTGGGGACTATGGAAGTGTATAAAGCTGAAGGGTTCCATGTCCTCTCTGCAGTCCTCTGTGTCCTCTAAATGTCCCTCACTTTCTCTTCAACCTTCTGTGATCTCTGGGGTCAGATGGGAGATGTGCCCCCCATCTTCTCTTCAGTTCCCTGTGGGATATGGGCCAGATGGGGGTCCCTGTCTCTGTGTGTCCCCCAACTCTTTACACAGTCTCTCGTGAGATGGAAGACTGGATGGGGTCATGTCCCCCACTTCTCTGTAGTCTTTGTGGGTCTATGTTGACATGTCTCCTCCTCTTGCCATAAGTGTCCTGCCCTCTTTTAGAAACTTATGGATCTACTTTTCAATCTGCTGATCCAAAAGGAGAGGGGAGCACACTGGCTTGTTATTTCCTGGCTAAATCCTGCCTAAGGGTTGGATAGAGAACAGCTACTCCCCAGTCATAGTGACCCTGTAATCCTGCAGCTGCTCAGAGGCCCGCACTCAGAAGGGTCTCCAGATGCTGGGAAGCTCTGCATCTCCTGACACCAAATTCCTGATCATTTGGACATTTGTACTTAAGGCCATGATGCTTGGTTGCAGAGCACCTCTCAGGAGGGTGAAGATCTAAGTTTGTCCCCAGTACCGAAAAACATTTTTTCTTTTGTTTTCTTTCATTTTTTTAGTACTTTGCTTTAGTGCTTATTAGTACTTTGGTTTTTTGTTTTCTTTCATTTTAAAGTTGTTGGCCCTGAGTGGGGCATAGGGTGGAGGAAATCTCTCTCATGGTACATCTGCAGCTCTCTCTGTGTGACACAAGCTCCAGACCTTGATCCTATGGGTTTCTGAGGCATCTCTTTTTCTTGGGAAGTCCCCAACATCCCTCAAGCCTGTCCCTAAGGCTCCCCCTCCTTTCTTGGAACTGTAGTAGCCTTTCTCAGGCCAGTGCTGTTTCCTGTGCTCCCTGTGTGGCCATTTTTTTCTGGGCTCACAGCCCGCTCAGAGTTCCCCAAGGCTTTCCCACTTCCATGGAACTGCAGGCATTCCTGAGCCCTCACCATGTGAGCTGAGCACACAGGCAGAGGCATCTTTGCAAGTGTTTCCCAACAGCTCCTCTCACAAAAGCTCCCCTCTCAATAGCTCCACCCCAAAAGGTCCCCCCAAAAACTCTCTCCAAACAGCTCCCCTCCCAACAGCTCTCTCCTTAACAGCTCTACCCCCAAAAGTCCCTCCTAATAGCTCCTGGCTTCCAGCAACAGTTCTCCCTGAGCAGTGGCTTAAGCAAAGAAAACATTTAGTTGCTGTACTAGCAAGATTGCAAAGTTGTTTCAGCATCTGAGTTACAATAGAATCCTAAATTGGAGCCTCTGAGGTTCTCTTGACATTCCTCCAAGTGCCTCCAAACTTCATACCCCAAACATCCTTTCCTCACTTTCTTTCAGGAATAGGGAAGAGAGGAAAGGGTGATTTTCATAGCTCAACATCTTAAGTCACTGAGGGAGAATGCTTTGTGAGCCCCATAGCCTCTTTCTGGCCACAGTTTTGTCTCAGGACCAGCCATCAGCAAAGAAGACATAGTTAGCAAGACAAAGCTTAGGTCAGTCAGGATATGTTCCAAATAAGACTTGTACAAGGTACTGATCACCCTGTTCTGGTTAAATTCTGACATACAACTCCACAAGATCAGTTTGTCCACTGTGGTATCTCAGATATCTAAAATAAGAATCCAACAACTAGTCCCTGATGGGATGTGAGGACAGAAGGAATACATGAGTGAACACATGGGTCTTGATGGTGAGGTGGGTGTCCACTGCCCCCCAGCAGTTTCCACTCCCAGTCTGACAAGCATCATGCTCATAGGTGACCTCTGAGCACCTTAATCTCTCACCTTGATTTTGTCCCTTTTCTTCCAGGAAGGGAGCCATCACTGGAGGCTGCCCTTGTGCCAATGAGCTTTCCCAACACCTCCTCTGCCTTCGAAGACAAGATGTGTGAGGGGAACAGGACGGCCATGGCCAGCCCTCAGCTCCTGCCCCTGGTGGTGGTTCTAAGTAGCATCTCCCTGGTCACAGTGGGCCTCAACCTGCTGGTGCTGTATGCTGTACGCAGTGAGCGCAAGCTGCACACCGTTGGCAACCTGTACATCGTCAGCCTGTCAGTGGCGGATCTGATCGTAGGGGCAGTCGTCATGCCCATGAACATCCTCTATCTCATCATGACCAAGTGGTCCCTGGGCCGCCCCCTCTGTCTCTTTTGGCTCTCCATGGATTATGTGGCCAGCACGGCATCCATCTTCAGCGTCTTCATCCTGTGTATTGATCGCTACCGCTCTGTCCAGCAACCCCTCCGGTACCTGAGGTATCGAACCAAGACCCGTGCGTCAGCTACCATCCTGGGGGCCTGGTTTCTCTCCTTTCTGTGGGTTATACCCATTCTTGGCTGGCATCGCTTCACGTCCCCGGCCCCAGAGCTTCGCGAAGACAAGTGTGAGACAGACTTCTATAATGTCACTTGGTTCAAGATCATGACAGCCATCATCAACTTCTACCTCCCCACTTTGCTCATGTTGTGGTTCTATGTGAAGATCTACAAGGCCGTGCGCCGACACTGTCAGCATCGTCAGCTCACCAATGGGTCCCTCCCTACCTTCTTAGAAATCAAATTGAACTCAGAGGATGCCAAGGAGGGTGCCAAGAAACCCGGGAAAGAGTCTCCCTGGGGAGTTCTGAAAAGGCCATCAAAAGACCATAGTAAGTCAATGTCTGAAGACCCCAAGATGAACTCTCCAACTGCCTTCAGTGAAGAGGGGGATAGGGAAACAGTCACACGCCCCTGTTTCCGTCTTGACATCATGCACTCACAGACTGTGGCTGAGGGAGGTGGCAGCAGCTCAGAGGCCAATAACCAGGCCCTGAGCCAGCCCAAAATGGATGAGCAGAACCTGAACACTTGTCGGCGGATCAGTGAGACATCAGAGGACCAGACCTTGGTGGATCGACAGTCCTTCTCCCGGACCACAGACTCAGATGCCAGCATAGAGCCAGGACTGGGCAGAGGCAAACTAAGAAGCGGGTCTAACAGTGGCCTGGATTACATCAAGATCACCTGGAAGAGGCTCCGCTCACATTCCAGACAGTATGTCTTTGGGCTACACTTGAACCGAGAGCGGAAGGCGGCCAAGCAGTTGGGTTTTATCATGGCAGCCTTCATCCTCTGCTGGATTCCCTACTTCATCTTCTTCATGGTCATTGCCTTCTGCAAGAGCTGCTGCAGTGAACCCGTGCACATGTTCACCATCTGGCTGGGCTATATCAACTCCACGCTGAACCCCCTCATCTACCCCCTGTGCAATGAGAACTTCAAGAAGACATTCAAGAAAATTCTGCATATTCGCTCTTAAGGGCACACCCATAGGATGCCACATAGTGGATGGACAGCGTCTGATGTCCAAGAGGGAACCAGAGGAAGAAGACATGGGGTCACTAGACCCCTGGGCATTGGGGAGTGCAGTCAAAGGTCTTGACCTGAGCAGTGTGGAGGCATTCCCAGGGACTGTCAGAAGGAGTTTGGGTGACAAAAAGATTGTTCTTTGGCTAGAACACAAGAGTATTTGAAAGAGACCTGGGCAAAGTGCACCTGGCCCACAGGGACTGTGGAAGTCTCAGATGCTCTTTGGAAGTGAGGTTCTCTGGCTTGAGCTCCTTAGTGACCAAAGTGGGAATGTGTGGCTGGAGGGATATCCGGAGGGATAGCCCGGACTCTGAGACTTCACAAACAGAAGCTATGTGACGGCAGAAACATGCACACAGATGCTGTCCCCTTCCAGGACTTACTGGAGAAGCATGGCGGCTAATCCCACTGTGGCCACTCCTCAGAACACAGCCCTTCCGAGCCTAGCCTCTCTTATACCCTTGTCCAGGGCTGTCTGCCCCACCGTGGAGCCAACCTTACCTGTGTCTCAGAGTTGCTAGGAAATTAGGCAGCTTGTGAGTCCATCATTTTCAACTCTTATCCTTTTGGCTCTAAAAATGGCAACAAGCAGCAACAGTAACTGACAGAAACTGCCCTCAAAAGTCAAGAGGAGGAGGAAGTGGTTTTCCAATGTTTGCATTAAGCAAAAGAAAGGCAAGAGAGCCTTGTTTCTTGAAGACTCCACTAGGGGGCTCTCACTCTAAAGCCCCTGACAGGACAGAAAGCATGAGCAGGTCCCCTCTGAAGAGGGACAAGCTGAGCAACAGCCAGGGGAAAGGAGGTTCCTGAGATCATTTGACACTCATGTCAGAAACTTGGGATGAGAACTTTGTGCAGCCTCAGCTCCTTGTCACCAGTTTTCTCCAAAAAGGGGAAAAAAAGGCATCTTGTCACGTACTCACAGTGTTCCCCAAGAGAGGTGATAATTTCCCAAGTAGCTGACATAAAGCACATCTGTATCCACAGAGGGTGACCCTTGGAAGGGACAAATGTGCTTTTCTATCTGGGAGACTGTGATTTCTAGTCACACATACTAAGTGAATCCTTTCGAAGGCATGGGAGTGTCCAGTTTTATTTATGCCACAGTCTGGTTGTGATTCATATTTTAAAATGTAATGTTAAACATCAGTGTGTGTTGCAGGTAGGAACCGCTGTAAAAGCTGGTGTTTTGTGTCTGTGTTCCTGTTTGCATGGTCTGTCCAAATGAGATATTTTTGCTTACCTACAATATGACATTTGGAAGGATACTGTTACATGGCTGCTTTGTGTCTACTTTTCTGAGTCTCTCAGCCTGACAAAACAGGTGGAAATGAAAGCCTGACAAAGTATTTCTGTCTGGTTTCAGCTCAAATTTATAAATGTCCTTTAAAATGACTTCTGTTTTCTAGATTGTGAGGGGAGCAGGGCGGCCATGGCCAGCCCTCAGCTACTGCCCTGGTGGTGGGTCTAAGTAGCATCTTGCCCCCACATTGTATCCTGGGACAGTCTTCATGCTCAGGCTACCGGGGATCTTGGGGCTATGCAGAGGAAAGAGCTTTGACTTGTGGTCTGACAAGGAAAAGAAGGGATTAATTAATACAAGCTGTCAGCTAAGGAACAAGGTGGCCTGTGATGACACTTAGGGTTTCCAGCACTTATGTCATGTCTTCTACACAGGTGGCTTTCACGTGAACCTTAAAAACAAAACATTGGGGCTGGGAGTCATGGCTTGGTGGTTAAGAGCACTGTCTAATCATTCAGAGGACCCAGGTTCAGTTCCCATCTCCTACACGGTGACTGACAAGCATCCATAGCTCTTGATTCCAAGGGATCCAATCCCTTCATCTAGTCTCCTCAGGCACAAGGCACATACTTGGTGCACATGTATACATGAAGGCAAAACACACACATAAAATAAATCTAAAAGGTAAAGCTGGAGCTGGAGAGATGGCTTTAAACTGTAATTTAATTAATTATTGTAGTTATTAGTAAGTATAAACTGTACGATTAAGCCGGCAGAGCAGCCGGGGGCTTGGCAGAGAGACCTTTTAATGTTTTAATGCTTAGCCCTTAGCTGGGCTGACTCTCAATTAGCTACTCTAAGTTAACCTGGATCACCTAATCCCAAACTGCCATGTGCCTGTGATTACCTTCTAGCATTCTCAAGAAATCTGTCTCCTGTGTTTCTTAGCAGAAAAGGGCTGATTCTCTGTGTGTACTCAAGGTTCCTGTTCTAATCTCAGGTAGTCCCACCTTCCTATACTCTTTCTGCTCAGCTAATTGGCCATAAGCAACTTTTATTAACCAATCAAGAGAATGCCTCAGAAGGGGCAGTAACCAGATCTCAGTATTAAAATCAGCCTATCAGAAACAATGTTATTAGACCTTCTCCAACATCTCCCCCTTTAAGTCTAACAAAAGGCTCCTTTTCTTAATAGCAATAAATACAATAAACACAATACAGTAACCAATAATAAATACAATAAAAACAATGCAATAAAAATAATTATGAAAACTAAAAGGTGTGACATACATTCTCAATGTCCAGTCCATATGTATTTGACTAGTCAACTAAGAAATATACTCTATTACATATCTCTCTTGATGAGTTTAAGGATCTATACCTAATTCAACTTCCATCCTAACTTACATTATTAACTAAATCATCTTAACCTTAAAACATCCTTTTAATTCCTAGATGGCTTAAAACTTATTGTGATGATATAACTATGTAGTCTTCAATAACATCAGAAACCTGAGAAGGGTAAATATATCTGAATAGATAGAAAATGTAGAGCAAGCAACTTCTAAAACTATGAAATGACAGACAACTGACTGCCTAGATAGTCCCCAGTTTCTATAACATTGGAGGATCATCTTCAACCTTCTGGCCAAGCATATCAAACATACTTAGTTTTGGAGCAGGAAAAAAGATTTTCCCATTCTGTCTTTTCAGAATCAGGTCATCGATTTACCTGCATTGAAGCTTTGGTCCATCTTTGGACTGTATATAGTCTGTTGAGAGAGCAGGGGCATTTCTGTCCAGTAAGAATTATCTCCTGATGAAGATTTTTTGATGCTCATCGTCTCCTTCCAAGTCCAATGGGAACTGTCAGGAGCTGACAGTCTCATGTCAAAGAATTTTTAAAATAATAAAAATCTTTAAATGCCATATTCTACAGATCTCTTGAGGCTTTTGAAGACTGTCTATCCCTGTCCATTGAGTAAGCAAATGCTGTGTGTCTCTAACAACTTAATATCTTATTAACTTAGAAAACATTTGAGATTAACCAACTTAATTATCTTAATAAAATCACAAGTTTGAATGACTATCAACTTGCATTTCTTAATTATCCTAAACAGTTTTTAATAGTTACTGTCAAAAGGACTAGAACTTCACATTGCAATTTTAAGAATTACATAGGTACAATATCTAATCAAAATATAACCTTAACTTTGTATCAATATACAAAGATCTATAGGAGTAGATTCAATAATCTACCCTTTTTTCCTATCATTCTCATATGTCTATAACCTTAATTTTGTATTAATAACAAAGATCTATAGGAGTAGATTCAATAATCCATCCTTTTATCAATTCTATATTATATATCCATATTCCCCCTATTTTTTCTTTTCAAGTCTTCTCCCCCCTATATAAGAGAGAAAAAAGGATAAAGAAAAAGAAATCCCTGAGCCTAACCTCCTACACCTTGCTTAACAAGACCATATAACAATTTGTAACCATTCCCCCTTAACAACATCCATCATCAACCCCACTTTTAGGAATGGGATCTCACTCTCTTAAAACTGCTTCCTGCTGAATTGGGATGCAGAAAACCTGTTTGGGGGCCCAAATAAAATGGAAAAAAATGGTTAATCAATTTAATAGTAACATTTGTTGTCCAGTCTCTATGTGCTCAACAATTTGAGTGTCCTGAGCAGTTTGTAGTTCGAAGCTGGACTTTGGGTAGGAAAGTTCAGGGCTTTATTGAAGTCATGTCTCGAACAGTCTTTGAGGCTGGGCCATCTTAGTAAGCTGTTTGAAGTTGTTCTGGATGCATACTTTTGAGGAAACAGCTATTGAGGCAGTCTATGAGGCTGGATCATTTGGGTTACTTGTCTTCTTTGGACTCTGGTCCCGTTGTTCTGAAAATATATAATTTCTCACAAGTAACATATAGTTCTGCACTTACCAAAATGCTTGGATGTGCAGGATGCACAAATCAATTAAGGAATAATTTCTGTTCTTTGAAAAGAAGAAAGACGTTTGTAAGTCTCCATTCATGCCATAAAAAGATGGCATGTAATATCTTTTCTAGGAAAATTGTTTTTTTTTTTTTGGCAATAGAATAAAAAAATTTATCTTTCAGAAGAAATCTTGAAAATTTGAAACTAAAATTTATCTTTAAGTCTATATAAAACATAATAATCTTAACTATCTGTCAATATCTATTATAACAAAATAATCTTACATTTCTATCATCTATTAATACAACAAAATAATCTTAAGTTTTTAATAGTAAAAGAGAGAAAGAATAGAGTGAGGGAAAGAAGAAAATCCCTGAATCCAATCCTTATTTTTTCACAACACATATCATATTGGGAATAGAGGTGTAAATATTTTTGGGTACCCTTTAAAAATTGAGATATTGGCCAATTCCCAGGAAAGTTAGCTATAGCTTTTGTTGTCCAATCTCTATAGGATCGATCATTTTTGGGCTAGCCCTTTTTAAAAATTATTTACATGCAAAATTTTTAAGAAAACAGTGATTGAAGCAGTATGTTAGGCTGAATCTTCTGGCCTATTTGTCTTGTCATTTTTGTCATTCAGTCTTTGGCTCTGAAAATAAAGTTTTTCTCTAAATTTGAGCAAGTGAAAGGCATAGAACAACTTTATAAGTCCATTTTAAGGCATAAACTCTATCCATGCTGGATAAAAGATTGGAATATCATGAACATCATACAGTTAATAAAATACTCTTACCATGGGAAGACATTCATGTCTCAGCTAATAGGAGGTTCTCCTTGGTCAGATCTAATCTTTATAAGTTTGTTGGTAACCACATTTTTTTTTATTCCCTGAAGACACATAGGCATAACCACATCCCCATCTTAAAACCATTGCATGTTTCCCCTCTAAAGTTAAAATATCCTTATAATTATATTGGTTGATTTAATTCCTCTGGTTTTTGTATAACCCAATGTCTCTCAGCTGCAGTGGTACCCTTTTCACCAACATTTAGGAAATTCAGTGTTAACAAAGCATTGTGTAATCTATCTCTGGGATTCTTTAATACCCCTTTTGTTTAAAAAGCATCTCTTTTATTTATTTATTTGTTTGTTTGTTTGTTTGTTTGTTTGTTTGTTTGTTTATTTATTTATTTTGGTTTTTCAAGACAAGGTTTCTCTGTGTAGCCCTGGCTGTCCTGGACTCACTTTGTAGACCAGGCTGGCCTTGAACTCGCAAAGATCTGCCTGCCTCTGCCTCCCAAGTGCTGGGATTAAAGGCGTGCACCACCACCGCCTGGCAAAAGCATCTCTTTTAAGGTGTGATTAGCTCTTTCTACAATTGCTTGTCCTGTAGGATTGTGTAGCTCTTGATTGGTCTACTGTTATTAAGAGTAGGTACAGAGAAACTAAACATTTCCCTATCATTCTTATGCAGTGGAATTGAGAAAAAGCTGTCTTTTAAATCAATTACTATTAAAGGCTATGACTTTGGAAATAGAGAAGGTAAAAGTATACCAGGCTGCAAAGGACCCATAGGTTGAATTACTCTGTTAGCAGCTCTTAAATCTGTTACCATTCTCCATTTACAGAATTTCTTTTTTACCACAAACACAGGAGAATTCCATGGGCTGGTAGACTGTTCTATATGACAAGCCTCCAGCTATTCTTTTACCAATTGCTTAAGAACCTCCAATTTTTCCTTTGTTATGGGCCACTGCTCTTGCCACACTGGTTTATTTGATAGCCATTTCAAGGGTAGGGCTGTTGGAATTTCAGCAGTAGCCCCTAGTCTAAATTTGGAAACTCAGTACCTGGGGTGTCCTGTATTTGGACACTAGACATAGCTTGCAATTGTTGTTGAGTGCTCATATCAATACCTTCCTCAAAAGCATCCATCATTTGTTATTTCTGGCATTGTAGGAATATTAATTTGAGTACCCCATTGTTATAAGAGATCCCTTCCCCATAAATTTATAGGTACATCAGTCACATAAGGTCTCAACTTCCCTGTTTGCCCTTCTGTTCCCACACAGTTAAGCCATTGTACACTTTGTTTTACATGTGATAATTTACCAATTCCTATAAAATGTGTAGGAACCTTTTGAAGTGGCCGTTTTGGATTCCAAGACTCATGTGAGAGGACAGTGACATCCTGTGTCAAACAATCCTTCTATTTCAATACCATTCATTTGTATTTTTAATTTTGGTCTCTTATCACTCACCATTGTTTGCCAATACACATGTTTTTCAGTATTTTTAACTGCTCCTGTTCTGTCTATTGGAACAGCCTTGCCTTTGGCATAAGGAAACAGTAGCAGTTGGGCAATTTTGTCCCCTGCATTAGTTGTCATCTCTTTCCATATGGATGTCATAATTTTAATTTCCTCCTTTAAGTCTCCATCTATAATACCTGGACAAATAAAGAATCCTGGACAAGTTAATCCATTTTTTCCAAATATTAATCCCTATTGTCCCTGATGGTAAGGGACCATAAACACCAGTGGTTAACATATAACATTCATCTGTTTTGGATAATGTTTTAGATTGATCTGTGGTCAAATCTAAAACTGTAGTACCTTCAGTAGCCTGTAAAAGATCAGCAATAGTTAATTTTGTTCTTCCTGCCTGTTTGTTTCCCTCTGGTTGGATGATGGATGACGGTTCACATTGTTTTGGGGGGCCTGAACTGGTAGGCCCCTCCCCTCATTTCCCTGCAAAGGGTTACCTTTGACATCTGTTTCAGCTCTACAATCCTGGGACCTGTGTTTACTTCTTCCACAATGAGTACAAAATCCTGGAGACCTTAACCTTCCATTGTTATTAATAGCTGTTCATTCCCTTTTATGACCATGTTCTGCAGAGTCCAGGCACCTATCATTTCAAGTTCTGGAGGTTTCAGCCTTACTATATCTTTGGAAATGACCAAGTTGACCATTTTTAAAGCACTCATTAAGACCCCTAGCAATGGCTTGTGCTATGATATTAGTCTGATGCTCCTGAAAACCAATATCAATTGTTTCTCTTATCTATTCATCTACTGGGGCTCCTCAAGCTTTCAATAGCCTAATTGCCCTTTGACATTCAGCATTTGCATTTTCATATGCCAACGCATTTATCTCTCTGGCATCAGGGTTATCTACATCTCTCTCCACAGCTGAAGTCAATCTCCCTAAAAAGTCTGAGAAGATTCCCTGAGGACCTTGTATTATCTTAGTAAATGAAGTAAATCTTTCCCCAGTCTCAGCAACCATATCCCAGGCTCTCAGAGTTGTAACACGACATTGTTCTATGACATCTTCAAATTGAGTCTGTAACCATATGTCAGCATAAGGTCCTCACCAAGCATTTGGTTGGTTGTGACATTTGTTCCCCTTGCCATATTTTGTTGCTCTGATTTTGTGGCTTCATGTCTCCACTATGACAACCATTGTAATTGCTGTCTACCTTCTACCACAGCTGATACCAGTCCCTTCCAATCTTGGGGAATGATTCTATTTTGTATAGCCCAATTATTTAACATTTGTTTAACAAATGATGAATGCATTCCATAAGAGACAATAGACTCCTTAAATCTTTTTAAATCCAAAATGTCTATTGGACACCACGTTTATTCCTGATTAAGCTGACTGTTACTATTATCAGGCCTAAATTGAAACATAACTGGAAAAGCTGAAGGTGATTGTGCAGTACCACACATCTCTTCTGGGGGCGCACTTGGTTCCACATTAGTACCATTACCTATCTGATCTTCTACTGGTACACTGAAGTGGCTGTGGAGACCTAGCTAGAAAAGAACTTGGCATTTTCTCAGTTCCAGTCACCTGCCCTGGCAGATTTTTATTAAGTTCCTCAATCTGCATTTGCGTGCTTTTTAATTGTGCATAAAACTTCTTCCTTATGACAAACTAATAAAAGAAAAAAAAGTAAACAGCATAAAACATCCGGTCTTATTGAAAAACAGTATAGAGGTTAGTAGTAAACATTGCCATATTATCGACAACTGGTGTCATAGTTTCAAAATCTGCAGTTTTCTCTATAGTTTTGAAAATCAAATTACCCATAATGCCTTACCACATTGAGCACTACCTGAAACTGCAATTTAATTATTGTAGTTATTAGTAATTATAAACTGTAAGATTAAGCCGGCAGAGCAGCCAGCGGCTTGACAGAGCAACGGGCGGCCTGGCCCACATGCCTTAACCGGTTGTCTGATTTATCCTGGGGAAAGATCCCCGGGACCAAGGGTGGCCTACACCACCTGTAACATTAGGCCAGTAGAATTACCAGCAGCTTGGAGGGGGCTTCGCTTGGGTTCGAGGGGAGTCCAGGAGTCTGGAAGTCAGACAGGTTGGGACTGCTTAAACTGAGGGCTTATAAGCCGCCACAGTCTTTTCCCCAATAATTAATTACACCAAGACCTTTTAATATTTTAATGTTTAGCCCTTAGTTGGGCAGACTCTCAATTAGCTACTCTAAATTAACCTGGATTACCTAATCCCAAACTGCCATGTGCCTGCAATTACCTTCCAGCATTCTCAAGGCATCTTGTCTCCTGTATCTCTCGGCGGAAAAGGGCCGATTCTCCGTGCATGCTCAGGGTTCCTTTTCTAATCTCAGGAAGTCCTGCCTTCCTATATTCTTTTTGCCCAGCTAATTGGCCATAAGTGACTTTTTATTAATCAATAAAGAGAATGCCTCAGAAGGGGCAGTAACCAGATCTCAGCATTGAATTCAACCTATCAGAAGCAATGATATTAGACCTTCCTGCAACAATGGCTCAGTAGTTAAGAATCCTGGCTGCTCTTGTAGAAGATCCAGGTTCAGCTTCTACCACATGTATGACAACTCACACCAGTTCCTGAGGATCAGATGCCCTCTTCTGGCATCTGTAGGCACCACACACACACACACACACACACACACACACACACACGTTGTACATATATACAAGCAGGCAAAACATACACATATAAAAATAAAGTAAATCTAAAAAAAAACCAGATATGGCAGCGTACACCTGTAATCCCAGCACTGGGGAAACAGACTAGGGGTCCTTGGCATTCAGTAGCCAGCTTATTTAGCTGAGTCAGCAAGGACAAGATTCAGCAACTGACCCTGTCTCAAAAAGGTAGAGGTAGTATTGAATAAAGGAAGAGACCTGACATGACTTCTGGGTGCCACACGTGTGTGTGTGTGTGTGTGTGTGTGTGTGTGTGTGTGTGTGTG
The DNA here is from genome assembly GCA_907164525.1 of Lophiomys imhausi. Lineage (NCBI taxonomy): Eukaryota > Metazoa > Chordata > Mammalia > Rodentia > Muridae > Lophiomys > Lophiomys imhausi. The sequence continues at coordinate 7,994,560 of CAJQZJ010032121.1, forward strand.
TGTGTGTGTACGCACCACCACCACCACAAGCATATGCCAATAGCCAGGCTTTGTGCCTTACTCCCACTATCTAAGAGTGTACTGGACTGCCCTTGCTTTCATAACCAGGCAAATGGAAACCCCAAGAGCTAAGAGGCATAGAGTCCGCTGTGCAGCTCCAGGACACACTTCCCCTCTGCTCTGTCAGCTGCCAGTGCTCCTGTCTAGATAGGTGAATCCATCTTGGAATTGTGAAAAGCCCTGAGCGTGGTGCGGAGATGACTCAGCCTCAGCCCATTTGGAAAGAACCAGTGGTGGATGGCTTACACAAAATTCAGGAGAAGCCAGGCTTTTTGACTTAAATTTAAAATATATATATTTTTAAATAAAAATAATATATATATATATTTCAAAATAAAAACCCTCCCCAGAGAGGAATCAGTTACAGATAAGGGCCCGTGGACTCTCCAGTTCCTTCAGGATTTTCACCGTAGTTTGATTAACTTCAGGCAAGTTCTTTGGATGACCAACTTGCAAAACTTACCAATTTACCCAACACTGACTTCTGCATAATGATGTGCAAGTGTTATGAGTTAGTTTGGGTTTGGTACTATAACAAAATATGTGAGGCAGCATCCTTTTTTTTTTTTTTAGGTTTTTCAAAACAGGGTTTCTCTGTGTAACAGCCCTGGCTGTCCTGGACTTGCTTTGTAAACCAGGCTGGTCTCGAACTCAGAGATCCGCCTGCCTCTGCCTCCCGAGTGCTGGGGTTAAAGGCATGCGCCACCACACCCGGAGTATGGCAGGATCCTTTTTAAGGAACAAAGGTTTGTGTTGGCTTATAGCTCTGGAGGTTCAGGATCAAAACCACATGGTGCAGGCTCTGTTGAGAACTCTGCTGTAGTGTATTACATTATGATGATGTCTGTCTGTCTATCTGATATCTCTCCTTATTCTTATAAAAGCCTTCAGGATTTGGCCATTGAGCCCCACCAATGATCTTGTCTACCCTAACCACTTCCCAAAAGCCTTACCTCCAACCACAGTGACATTCATGTTTTACCATCTTAATTCCTTTAACATAAAACTTGGGGTTAAACTGCATTAGCTCATAAAAAGACCATATTTGAATCGTTGCAATTTATAATAATTCGTAAAAGGTAAAGAATTCCTTTTTATGAGACTTTATGTGACCTGGTTAGCCTGAAACACATAATATAGTCCAGGTTGGCCTCAAACATACAGAGATCCACCTGCCTCTGCCTCTCCAATGCTGGAATTCAATGCCTGCACCACTATGCCCAGATACAATTTTCCTAATAATAGCTTCCTACAATTCTTGTGAATTGTAGAAATTTTTTAAAAACTGATTTTTTTTTAATATATGAGTGTTTGCATCTGTTTCTGTGCACAGCATTCGAGCAGTGCCCTTGGAGGCCAGAAGAGGGCATCAGATTCCATAGAGCTGGAGTTATAGGAAGCTGTGAGCTGCCTGCTGAGGCTGGGTCTGAAATCTTAAGGCAGAGGCAGGAGGATCATAGCTTTGAGTCTGAGATTGCATAGAGAGATGGGGAGACAGAAGAGGGACTAACAGGAAAAGATGGGGACATTGTGAAGCAGAAGAGGGAGACAGAGATGGCTGTGGGTGATAATAAAGGACAGCACTAAGGACAGCTAAGGGACAAAAATGTGGAGGGGGAGACAAAAAGAGAAACTGAAGCACAGGATGGGGACAGAAGAGGAAAGACAGGACAGCTGGGGAGAGAAAGGGCAATATTAACGTACTCAAGAAAACGCCACACAAGAAAACCCCACGCTAGAACTGGCGAGATGGCGTCAAAGTCAAGAGCTTGCACATGCTTTGGCGGAGAGCTGAGCTGACTTCCTGAGCTCACACCTGCCTGTAACTCCAGCTCCAGGGGCTCTGAAGACTGTAGCTTCCTTGGGCACCATCACTCACATGCACAAACTCACGACAAGTATACAAAGTTAAAAACAATAAAAATGAAATCTTAGAAAAAAACTCTATACCCAGGAGTGTGGATCCATCCGCTAGTGTATCCAGAAGTCAAACACAGAACACAAGCCATCCTTGACATCTGAGAAATGAAAAGAGTCTTGGTGCTCTTCTAGTGAGACCTTCAATCAGGCTGCTGTGGCATCACACAAACCTATGTCTTTGTATGTGCTGCACGTGTACATGACCCAGGGCTATGAAAGCTCAGCACATACTTTGCAACCAGGCAGAAGATAAACTGCCACATGAGGTTTGGAGGGACAAAAATCAGCTGACATCCATGGGCACTGAAGGGAATCTGGTAAGGCTTCCATGACCTTGCCTAAGGAAAGGCTGAGCCAACTTCAGCAAGGTTTTGAGGAAATATTCTCTGAAATAATGCCATTGACCTCTAGCGGCTACTCCTTGTCATGCCTTGTAAACCCTCCATTCAAATGGGTGGAGTCAGAGTCAAGACTGTCCTGTGTCTACTGAGCCAGAGAGGCTTGGAGGGATGGAGGCTGGGCTGCAGAGGGTGTCTACCGCAGTGGAGCAGGAATCCCTGGGGCCTGTGCTGACCTTTACATGGCTTACCTGTGAACAAACAACCACCACAACCCAGGCAACTTATAGAAGGAAAGGTTTCTTTAGGCTTATGGTTCCAGAGGGATAAGTGTCTTTCCTGGTGGGGAAGCATGGCAGTAGGAACAGCAAGCTGAGAGCCTCCACCAGCATACTTCCTCCAGCAAGTCCACGCTTCCTAAACCTCTCAAGTAGTGCCACTAAATGGAGACCAACTTTTAAAATATTCAGCTATTCTAACTAAAATCACTACAACTTCCAAACTGTGTTTATTGTAGCCACTTACAGACCAAAAGGGAAACAAGCACATTTTACTTTATTAGTTTATTTTTTATTTTTTATTTTTTTTTGGTTTTTCAAGACAGGGTTTCTCTGTGTATCCGTAGCTATCCTGGACTCACTTTGTAGACCAGGCTGGCCTTGAACCCTCAGAGATCCACCTGCCTCTGCCTCCCAAGTGCTGGGATTAAAGACGTACGCCACCATGCCCTGATAATTATTTTTGACCTGTAATTTTTTTCTCTTTTTAAAAATATTTATCCTTATATTTACATGTATATGTGTGTGACAGAGTGTGTGTATGTGTACCACATGTGTTCAATGCCTATTAAGACCAAATAATGGCGCGCGTGCGCGGCGCGCGCGCACACACACACACACACACACACACACAATGGAACTCAAGAAGACTGTGCTAAATGTGAAACTGAGTCAAGGTCAGGGTGAGATATGGTAGAAGTAGTTATCAGACTGTCCAACAGCAGACCAACATAACCAGATAATCTAACAATGACCCCTGCAACAGCTACATCTCAATCTCTTCCTCACTCAGTAGCATCTTGTAGGTCCTATGGCAGGTAGGGAAGGACTTCGTATTTCAAAGAACCCTCAAGCACACTTAACTTCTAGCAACACATGGCTCATCTTCATCAAAATGTCTCACTGGGCTCAGAGTCCCTAATGGGTTATTTGGGAACCTTGGCTAGGTATTTGTGGTCCTCTGCCATGTCAAGAGCTGCCCACTCCACTTAGTGTATTTTCTGTGCCGAGAAAACCCAGTTGAAGCTCAGAATGGATGAAAATGGAGGATTGGGATAATAGCAGAAGATACCTGTCCCAGCACATCCCACATCACACAATGCACTCTTGAGATTGTAGCTGACCAAGGTGAGCAGTTACATGTTCACACACTAGATACGTAAAACACTAAATTCGGGGCAGGCAAGATGGCACAGCAGTTAAAAAGTTTTACTGCTCCTGAGGAGGATTTTTCTATGATTTCCAGAAAGCATATAGATGCCCATAATCCTTGTATTTCATATTCATGGTAACCGATGTAGGTATAACATTTAAACTATATTTGTCAATTATTCTAAACACCTACCAACCAACAAACCCTAACACTTTAGAAAGGATACCACTAAGACGTTCCAGGTCCTTAGGGGCAACTGGTCAGCAGTCTGTCTGTCTGCAGAAACACCTCAGTCAGCAGTCACTCAGTGGTCACCTGGCTCTGGAGATACTATGGTAGCCTTACTTCCACTTGGGGTCAGCCTCCTCCATCAGTCCAAGGCCACCAAACTTACACAGGGCAGGGGCTGCACTCCTGTTTATGTTTTTAGCCTGCCTGGTTCTTGCGAACTTTCCCTGCGCAGGTCCTGTGCCATACCTCTTCTGCCCACCCGAGCTTCCTGACTGGGCCAGTGTTGCTTTCTGTGGCCTTTTCTAGGCTTTGTACTTGGCCTTCTCAGGTTGCCGCTCAGCTTGTCTCTGGCCATTGTTGGCAGGCCTCAGCCTCTTGGTTCACCTGGGCTACAACCAACTTTGGCTCTCCCCGAAGGCACTGGCCAGCAAATCCAGACACTGCACTCACAGGGCACCCACCATCACGTCAAATGGACCAAGCGTGGTGCCACTTGAATTCGGGGCTTGTGCTGTGGCCGAAGTCTCTTCACCATCCTTTAGGCTAGCAGCAGGCCATTGGGGGTGAGCCGTTTCCATCTGTGAGGCCTCGATGCTGGCCTCACTGAGGTCTCTGGCAGATCTGCAGATTTGGCAGCCACACCCTTTGGAAGGGCTCTGTCTAGGGTCTTTCAGAAACAATCCTAAGCAATGCCAAGCAAAAAGCCCCTCCTCTAGTTTTCTGGGTCTTTCTTTTTATATGATATCTCATAATTATGCATCAGGCTGTCTTCTCATTGGTCAGCCAGATGCCCTCCTTGCGCTCCAGGCACACTTGTTGACCAGGACAACATTCGATCCCAGGTGTTCCTGACAGGAGCAAGTCTTTAATCTGATTTCATATGCTCCATTTAAGAGTCTGCATTTCGCCGGGCGGTGGTGGCGCACGCCTTTAATCCCAGCACTTGGGAGGCAGAGGCAGGCGGATCTTTGTGAGTTCGAGGCCAGCCTGGTCTACAAAGTGAGTCCAGGACAGCCAAGGATACACAGAGAAACCCTGTCTCGAAAAACCAAAAAAAAAAAAAAGAAATGTTAAAAGAAGACAGTAATAAACACCAGATATGGTACCTGTTGTCTATAGTGTGAGCAGTAGGGATACAAAAAGGGGGGGCAAGATACTGTAAGTAAAACAGGCTAGAAAGTGAGTTCTAGGCCACTGAAGACAAGAAAGAAAGTGTAAAGAAAAAAAGAGAAACCAAATGAAATTGTCTTTAATTTAGGATACTACATGATGAGTGCTGGAAATATTTATGTGAATATATGAGTCCTCTTGAGATTTTTCTTTAATTAAAATTAAACAGGTATATCAGACACAACATGTATCAAATAGGTACCTTAGCAAAAAAAAAAACAATACAACTGTTAATTCTTGAGGACAAGAAAACTCAGCACAGAAAATCTGCATGAACCTCACAGAATTGACTGCACAGGTTACTGTGTTAGGTTGAGTAGAATGGTTATTGGTGTGCACCTGAATGTAAATATTCTGTCTGGAAGGTGGAAAAGAGGATGTTAGGTATCATAATTTATGATTTCAGCCTGACACCTTAACTAAAGACTGTGAAACTGGACAGCAGCAAGCCAGGCTGGTCCTATAGTCTGGGCATCCTTCACTGCTGGCTTGCAGGCAAGCTTGTAAGCATGCCCAGCTACCAAAACTACCATTCTGGCTTCAAGACCCTTTTTCTTCCAGATAGGCAGGTTTTGTAACTCACCTGCTGGGAATGATCCTCTTCTGAGTGTAATCAACTGAAGGGATAGCATTGTGGGACTCTTGGTCAGACTTGAGATGTCTCCAGCCAATAGAAACTGCTTGTATCAATTGTCCCTTTTCTTGGAACAGAAGCTGCCTTGAGACATTGCAAAGGGACAGTGTGCCAGACAACATGGAACAGGACTGAAGACTGAGCTTAGGGAGCTGACAGAAGGATACTTGCCTGTATCTACAGGCCAGCCTAGACTAGAGACCTAGATCCAAGCAGATGCTCTCCTGTCTCTAGTGAAGGCCCTCTCTAGGAGGGCCTCTAAGGAGAAAGCAATTACTTCCTCATATCCAAAGTCTGTCCCTGGACTCATCCCGATAGCAAGTCCTAAACAACTGATTTCCTTCTGAGTTCAGCCTGAGGGCAGTGGCTGTGTATATTAGGGAAAGTGCTTTCTGGACACTGTTGAATCTCCTAGTCTCTCCTGGGAATATCCTGGGGGTTTTTTTCGTCCAGGTAGAGCATGCATTGGATTTCAGGTTTGGGGAGGCAGAGATAGGTGGGTCCCTCCCAGTTCCAGGTCAGAGTGTATGTAATTCACATTGACTTCTAGGACATCCCTGGCTTCCCAACAAGACTGTGTCACAACAGCAAGGAGAACAGTACCTACAGCAACAACAATAACACTCAATGAATGGAATTTAGAGAACAGGAAGGCTTCCTGAATCTCGACGTGACACTGCAAAACACTCCCGAGCTGGTTGACACTCTGGACAGTCATCCTGGGGTCTTGGGCTGTGGCTCACAGGAATGCAAAGTCTTCCTGACAAGCCTGAGCCAGCAGCTGTAGCAGGCTGGAGTTACATCCCTCTTAGCTTGGTGCTAGGGACCCATTTTTCCCAGGCGACGCTGCGCATGCGCACAGCCAAAAACTACATTTGAAAAAGAAAGAACTGCCTTCCAGCTCAGCGTGGGGCCTTGCGCCATGGATCTAAATTGTAAAGAGACTCAGGCTGATAGTGTAGATATAACTTTAAGACAACCCAGTCCAAACTACTGAGTTTTAGAACCGTGTGTTCAGCAAGACCCTCTAGCAAAGAACCAGCGTAAAAGCTCTTCCTTCAACTTAAGCAGCTCCCTGGGCAATGCTTGAAATGCTGAGGGTGGCTATGGAGACCCCGGTCCTGTGAAGCCCTTTGGGAGTTCTTTGTGAGGAGGTAGAACCGGCCTCCCTGGGTAACCCTAGTTAGCCTTCAGGAAAGGAGCCTCCAGCTTTGGACTCCTCAGGGATGGATTTACAGGCAGGAACTGGCCCTTCCTGCTGTGTGTACAAGTAGAGTGCATTTTTTTGTGTCCCTGTGTGCATGTGTTTGTGTGTGTGCGCGCGCATGTCCCTCTAGGTGGGGTGTGAGTTAGTGTGTGGGTGACTTCTGCAGTTAGATCTGGACATGACAGAACTTGATGTAGGCTCTCCTGCTCTGACTCCCTGCCTGACCCTTTGGAGCCTCAGCTTTGTGCAGTGGACAGCAGCAAGTCAGGCTGGTTCTCTAGTCTGGGCCTCCTTCAGTGCTAGCTTGCAGGCATCATTTAACCATGACCAGCATTGAACATGGATGGATGCTCAGCTCTGACCTCTTCTCCTCATGCTTGCATGCAAAGCTCACTCACCCACTGAGTCGTCTCTGCATCTTTCCACACTGATTTTCTTCCCTCCAGATGTTTCTGAATGAAACTCACTCTATTCAACTCACACAGTAACTGGAAGAGGTGGTCCTGCTTTTCTAATCTATTTTGTCTCACCCATTGCCTGAAATTGCTTTTTAGACCTTTCTGGGCCCAAAGCCACAGACATCCCCATGCTCTCTGGGTCCACGGTCAACAAGTTATGCTTCACATCCCATCAGGAAGTAGCTTGAGGTTCTGTATGCTTTCTTGATATCCTACCCCATTCCTCTTTCACTCCTCTTCCATCCCTTCCATCCCTCATCCTCCCTCTATTTTTCTCTCTCTCTATCTCTCTGTCTCTGTCTCTCTCTCTCTCTCTGTCTGTCTCACTATCTCTCTCCCTCTCACTGTGTGGTTACTGGACAATTTCTTTTGTAGCATAGGCTGGTCTGAAGCTCTCTCTATCCTTTTTGTTGAATGTTTACTCCTATGTCCCAGGCTCCAACTTCACAAGTACTGAGGTTCCAGGGCATGCTACCACTCTGGGGTGCTCAGTGTTCTGTCCCATTTTCACACCCACCTTAGCCTCTCCTCCGTTAAGCTGTGGTGCATCACTGGCATCCTTAGAAAACTTCTCTTGCCTCTTTGTAGACCAGGTGCCCTCTGTCTTGGGCTACTGGTGATGTATCTAGTGTCCTGATGTGCTATCTGTCTGTGGAGTCACACAGCCATTCCCTTTCCCATCCTCATTATGGCTGAGCTCTGCCTTTCATCCCTGTCCTCAGGTTGGAGGACCTACAAAGCTCAAGAACTAAGGAGAGCAGAGAGAGAGGAAGGGAGGGAGGGAGAGAGAGAGAGAGAGAGAGAGAGAGTAGATAGAGGAGCAGGAAGTACCATATTTTGGAGTGTGAGAAACCTTGACAGTAGCATCAATTCTATGTTTGCTTGAGCCCTACACCGATTGAGAGCTCTTCTAGGATCCTTATGTTTATGGGGTGGCAACTTGGCAAGACAGTCATCAAGAGAGGTGTGGGTCTTGCTTCTAGAGTGTACCTGAAATAACCTGGTGCCTGGAGTCTTTCCTTATCCCTCTCTTGCATTCCAAGCCTAAAAGGAGGCAGTGGCCAGTCCTTCAACATTCGAGTTCTTCTTGAAAAAGGCAAGTGTTCCAACTGTCTTCATGAACATTAGTGGAAAGGTCAACTACCTGTACTGTACTCAGTCTTCCAGACTGAATCAGCATCCTTTTATTTGTCCCCAGTTTGATGTCTGTGAGCCCAGCAGTCCCAAATGAGCAGACAGGCCAGAGGGAGAAACAGTCCAGCTTTGGACTTGGCCACCCTCTCATTGTGCTATCTCCTCTAGGCTTCCTTCAAGGAACCCTTAAGAAAGAAACTCGAGATCTGCAATGGGAACAAGCACACATCATTCTGGTCCTCTGGGACTTCTGTGCTGGGATGATGACCTGGGTGTACAACAATCACACCTGAGGCACTTGGAGAAGGTTTGTGTCCTGAGACTTTTGCCTGTCTGTATCTCAGGGTGTTTTCCCAATTCCAGTAAGTTGCCACTGCCAAAGTGTAGCCTGAAGACTCCTCCCTGACTCTGGATGGGCTGTCAATTTGTCAGAACCAGAGTTTTCACTGCCACTCTGGCTTCAAAATCCCTTGTCTTCCAGCTAGGCAGTTTTCCTATCTCACCTGCTGGGCATCTTTCTCCTCTGAGTCTCATTAACTCAAAAACTTCTCAGAACCCCTGGACAAACATGAGATTCCAAATGCCAAGAGAAAGAGCGTGCATCAGTGGTTCCTCTTCTTAGGACAGTAGCAGACTGGAGCCATTGCAAAGGGACAGTGTCCCAGACAAGGTGGCACAGGCCTGGAAACTGAGCTGACAGCAGGATGCTTGCCTGTAGTTCCAGGCCAGCTTGAACTAGGGACCTAGATCCTGGCAGGTGCCCAACTGTGCCCAGAGTAGGCCCACTGTAGGGGTTGCATCACAGGAGAGAGCAATTACTTCCTCATATTCAAGGTCTGTCCCTGGACTCAACCCCATAGCAAGTCCAAACAACTGATTTCCTTCTGAATTCAGCCTGAGGGCAGCGGCTGTGTGTCTTAGGAAAAGCGCTTTCTGGACACTGTCGGCTTTTGAATCTCTCAGTCTCTCCTGGGAGCATCCTGGGGGTTTTGTCCCTCCAGGTAGAACATGCCTTGGATTTCAGCCCTGGGGATGCAGAGACAGGTGGATCGCTCCCAGTTCCAGGCCAGAGTGTAATTCACATAGACTTCTAGGACAGCTCTGGCCTCTCAACAAGACCTTGTCACGACAAGAAGGAGAACAGTACCTACAGTAACAACAACACTCAATGAATGGAATTGAGAGAACAGCAAAGCTTCCTGAATCTCGACCTGAAACCGCAAAACCCTCCCGAGCCGGTTGACACTCAGGACAGTCATCCTGGGGTCTCTTGTGCTGTGGTTCACAAGACTGCACAGCCTTCCTGACAAGCCTGAGCCAGCAGCTGCAGCAGACTGGAGTTACAACCCTCTCAACTAGGTGCTAGGGACCCATTTTTCCCAGTATCTCTGCGCATGCGCGTGGCCAAAATCCGCATTTGAAAAAGAAAGAATTGCCTTCAGCTCAGCCTGGCGCCTTGAACCTTGGATCTAGATTTGCCGAGGCAAACATGATACCTCTTACTTTAAGACAATTCAGGGCTGCCTAGTGAACCTAAGGCCCATGTACTCAGCAAGTCACTCTAGCACAAAGCCAGCTTAGAAGCTCTTCAACTAAGACAGATCCCTGGGCAATGCAGGATATGCTGAGAGGAGGCTATGGAGCCACGGTTCCTGAGCAGCATTCTGGGAGTTCTCTGTGAGGAAATAGAATCAGCCTCCCTGGATAGCCCTGGATAGCCTTCAGCAAAGGAACCTCCAGCTTTGAACACTTCAGTGCTGGATTTACAGGCAGGAACCACTCTCCCTGGCCCTTCCTGCTGTGTGTACAAGCAGAGTGTGTTTTTGTGTGTAGGTGTCCCTCTAGGTGGGGTGTGAGTTGGTGTGTGAGTGGCTTCTGCTGTTAGGTCTGGACATAAGAGTAGTTGATGTTGGCTGTCCTGCTCTATGACTTCCACCCTGACCCCTTGGAGGCCCAGCTTTGGGCACTGGACAGCAGCAAGCCAGGTTGTTTCTCTAGTCTGGGCCTCCTTTAGTGCTGGCTTGCAGGCATCGTGTAAGCATGCCCAGCAGTGAACACAGATGGATGCTCAGCTCTGACCTCTGCTCCTCATGCTTGCATGCAAAGCTCAATCACCCACTGAATCATCTCTGCATCTTTGCACACTGATTTTCTTCCCTCTCTACCTTTCTAAAATAAACTCATCCTATTCATACAATAAACTCATCAATTCATACAGGACCTGGAAGAGGTGGTCCTGCTTTCCTTAAGGATTTGATCTGACCATGGGACTCCACATTGAAAGGGATTTTCCTTTAGACCATGCTGGGACTAAAGTCACAGACATCTCCATGCTCTCTGGCTCCAGTGTCAATAAAATATGATTGATGCCCCAACATTAAGTAGCTTGCAGTTCTGTATGCTTTCTTGATATACTTTCCTGAACTCTCTTTCATTCTCCTCCCTTCCTCACTTCTATTCTCTCTCTCTCTCACATCAGGTGGTTACTGGACAATTTCAGACAGGCTGGTCTGAGACTCTCTCTGTCCTTTTCATGAATGTATACTCCTACATCCCAGGCTCCGACTTCTCCAGTACTGAGATTCCAGGTGAATCCTACCACTCTAGGGTGCTCAGTGTTCTTTCCCATGTACACATCCACATTACCCCTTCTTCCTGGAAGCTTTGGTGTCTCACTGGCATCCTGAAAACTTCTCTTCCCAGGCACAGTCGCCTTGTTCTTGGGCACCTGGTTGATGTCTCTAGTGTCTACTGTGCTGTCTGTCTGCAGAGTCACAGAAACTATTCTTTTTTCATCCACATTGTGGCTGAGCCCTGCCTTTCAGCCGTGTCTTCAGGTTGGAGGACCTACAAACCTCGGGAACTGTTATGAGCCAGGAGAGGGAGCATGAATTGAAGAACATAGAATGTGCCATGGTCTTGGAGTGTGAGGAGCCTTCAGGGCAGCATCAATGATGTATTGAATTGAGCACCACTCTATTGAGAGCTCTTCTAGGATAGTCATCTTTCTTGGGGGGGGCACTTGGCAAGACAATCATCAAGAGAGTTGTGGGTCTTGCTTCCAGAGTTTACTTGAAATATCCTGGTGCCTGGAGGCTTTCCCTATCCCTCTCCTGCTTACCAAGCCTAAAAAGAGGCCGTGGCCAGTCCTATGGCATTCGAGTTCTTCTTGAAAAAGGCAAGTGTCCCAACGGTCTGCATGAACTTTGGGGAAAAGTCAGCTACCTCAACTGTGCTCAGTTCTCTGGACTGACCCAACATCCTTTCATTTGTCCCCAGTTCTGCACCTGTCAGTCAAGAAGCTCTGCAGGACTAGACAGGCCAGAGGGAGAAACAGTCTATCTTTGGATTCAGCCACATTCTCATTGTGCTAACCTCTCTTGACTTCCTACAAGGAGCCCTTAAGAAAGAAACGTGAGAGATGCTAGGGGAACACCGGCACATCATTCTGGTCCTCTGGGACATCTGAGCTGGGATGCTGACCTGGGTGCTGAAACATCACACCAGCCTGAGGCACTTGGAGTAGGCTTGTGTCCTGAGACCTTCACCTGTCTGTGTCTCAGGGTGTTTTCTCAATTCCAGTAGGTTGCCACTGCCAAAGTCTAGTCTAGAGACTCCTCCCTCACTCTGGATGAGTTGTCACTTTAGCAGATCCCGAGTTTTCACTGCCACTCTGGCTTCAAGATCTCTTCCAGCTAGGCAGTTTTCCTAGCTCACCTGCTGGGCATCTTTCTCCTCTGAGTCTAATCAACTCAAAAACTTCTAGGGATGATTTAAAAAACTTGAGATGCCAAACACCAAGAGAAAGAACATGCTTCAATTGTCCCTCTTCTTGGGACAGTGACTGCCTCCATCCATTTTACAGGTCTGAAATGCGATCATGGGGGAGCTGACAGCAGGATACTTGTCTGTAGTTCCAGGCCAGCCTGGACTGGAGAGAGACCTAGATCCTGCAGATGTCTTCCTGTCTCCAGAGTAGGCCCTCTCTAGGTGTTGCCTCCCTGAAAAGAGCAATTAATTCCTCATATCCGAGGTCTGTCCCTAGACTCAACCCCATAGCAAGACCTAAACAACTGATTTCCTTCTGAGTTCAGCCTGAGGGCGGTGGCATGTGGCTTAGGAAAAGCGCTTTCTGGACACTGTTGGCTCTTGAATCTCCCAGTCTCTCTTGGGAGCATCCTGGGGATTTTGTCCCTCTATGTAGTAGGTTTAGTGTTAGCATATATAGCATATGGAACTTAGAATTAGGCTGGACTTTTAAGATAAAAGACTTACATCTGAAGTGACATGTCCTTGGGAACTCGCCAAGGACAAGGACCTCTTTGATATTAGGGCTAGGGGAAAGACATGCCCCCTGAGGTGCCTGCCCTCCGGAGGTCTATTGTCATTTGGTAGGTCTCTGCAAAGGACATCTGAATGACATGCCCTGAGGCACCTACCCACATCTTCAGACTGCCTGTGAATTCACGCCCCTCTGCAAAAAAAGTTTTTTTGAAAAAGACTGAGCCCAGGGACCTAACTTTAAAAGTGCACAAAAGCGAGTAGCCGGGCGGTGGTGGCGCACGCCTTTAATCCCAGCACTTGGGAGGCAGAGGTAGGCGGATCTTTGTGAGTTCGAGGCCAGCCTGGTCTACAAAGCGAGTCCAGGACAGCCAGAGCTGTTAAACAGAGAAACCCTGTCTCGAAAAACCAAAAGAAAAAAAAAAGTGCACAAAAGCTTCTGCCGACAGGTGAAGAAGATATATAAGGCAGGATTCACATGGATGCTGGGCTGGCTCTCTCTCTCCTGTTCCTGATTCACTCAACAACGTTTTCCTCAACCGGCAGAAAAACACACATCACAATCTCATCGGAAAGTTTCACCCTCTGATGTTGACCTGTTTTGGGTCTGGAGAGGAGAAGGATTCTCCCTGAGATTCGGGAGTGCTTAGACTCAGAGCTCCGAGACTTCGGCCTTTGCAGGCCTTAAGCATCTGAATAGGTGAGCCCCCTGGGAAACTTTCATATGTTAATTGGTCTTAAGACCACAAAGGCCAGGAACGAAATTCAAAGACTTTAAGAGACTTTAAAACTGGAAAATTACATGAAGACCAGTCATCCAACAGGACCCATGCTCAGAGAAAAATATCCTTTTGAGAAGCCTTAGGTTAATGTTAAAAGCGTGTATTATAGGTACTAAGAAGTTTTAGGTGCTAGGTTTCAGAGTTAGGATTTGGGTTTAGGATTTAGGAATTTTATAGACAATTGTTAGGTAATTATTAAGTATTAATAAATATATGTGTAATAAATAAAAATTTACTGTTGCACCTCCAGGGAGAGCATGTCTTCGATTTCAGGCCTGGGGAGGCAGAGGGGAGACCCCTGGGAGTTCCAGGCCAGAGTGAAATTCACATGAAATTCTGGGACAGCCCTGGCTGTATCTCCAATACAAAGAGAACAGTACCTACGATAACAACACCCAAGAAATGGAAATTACAGAACACCAAAGCTTTCCAAATATTGACCTGACCCTGAAAGGTCCTCTCGCACTAGTTGATACTCAGGACAGTCATTCTGAGGTCTTGGGCTGTGGCTCACAGGACTATAAAGCTTTCCTGAGATGCCTGAGCCAGCAGCTGCAGCAGGCTGGAGTTAAGCCCCTCTCAGCTAGGTACTAGGGACCCTTTTTCCCAGGTGCCCCTGCACATGCACATGGTCAAAAAGCACATTTGAAAACGAAAGATCTGCCTTCCAGCTCAGTGTGGGGCCTTGTGCCTTATATCTAGACTTTGCAGAGACCTAGGCAGATAGGAAAAATCTTACTTTAAGACAATTCAGGACCCTCTAGTCAGCAAGACCCTCTCCAACAAAGCCAGCATAGAAGCTCTTCAACTCAGGCAGCACAATGGGCAATCCTGGAAATGCTGAGAGATTTCTATGGAGCGACAGTCCTGTGCAGCCTTTTGGGAGTTCTTTGAGAGGAGGTAGAACCGGCCTCCCTAGGTAACCCTGGTTAGCCTTCAGGAAAGGAGCCTCCAGATTTAGAATCCTCAGTGATGGATTTACAGGCAGGAACCAAGCTCTCTAGCACTTCCTGCTGTGTGTGTGTGTGTGTGTGCGTGCGTGCGTGCGTGCGTGTGTGTGTGTGTGTGTGTGTGTGTGTGTGTGTGTTGACATGTAGATGGCTGTTGCTCTTAGATCTAGATGTGGCAGAGAATGTTGGCTGTCTTGCAACATGACTCCCCACCTGAACCCATGGAGACCCAGCTTTGAGCACTGGACAGCAACCTGTCAGGCTGTTCCTCTTGTCTGTGCCTCCTTCAGTGCTGGCTTACAGGCATCATGTAAGCATGCCCAGCATTGAACACGGATGGATGCTCAGCTCTGACCTCTGCTCCTCATGCTTGCATGCAAAGCTCACTCACCGACTGAGTCATCTCTGCATCTTTCCACACTGATTTTCTTCCTTCTCTACCTTTCTGAAATAAACTCCTCCTATTCAACTCATACAGTATCCAGAAGAGGTGGTCCTGCTTTTCCTTAAGGATTTGGTCTGAACATGGGACTCTACATTGCCTGAGATTTTCCTTTTAGACCTTTTTGGGCCCAAAATCATAGACATCCCTGAGCTGTCTGGGTCCAGGGTCAACAAAATATGATTGATGTCCCATTAGCAAGTAGCTTGCAGTTCTGTATGCTTTCCCCATCTCTCTTTCACACTCCTCACTCCCTCACCCTCTATCTTTCTCTCTCTCTCTCTCTCTCTCTCTCTCTCTCTTCTCTCTCTCTCTCTCTGTCATGATGTTGTTATGGATGTTAAACAGGACAATTTCTTTTGTAGTACAGGCTGGTCTCAGGCTCTCTCTGTCCTTTTCATGAATGTTTATTCCTATTTCCAGACTCTGACTTCTCCAGTACTAAGATTCCAGGTGCCTGATACAACCCTGGGGTGCTCAGTGTTCTGTCCCATGTACACACCCACATTAGCCCTTCCTCCCTGATGCTTTGGTGCATCACTGGCATCCTTGGAAAACTCCTCCTGTCTCTTTGCAGACCACGCACAGTCCCCCTGTGTCTTGGGCACCTGGTTGATGTCTCTAGTGTCTACTGTGCTGTCTGTCTGTGGAGTCACAGAGCCATTCCCTTTCTCATCCTCATTATGGCTGTGCCCTGCCTTTCAGCCCTGTACTCAGGTTGGAGGACCTATGTGTCAAGGCCAGCCTTGGCACACAGCACAGGGTATTAAGATGGAATGCAGCCCCAGCAATCTTCTAGGTCTGGCCTGCTCCAGGAGCTGGTGGCCCTGACTGCAAGGGCTGATGACCCTTGCAATAATTTTTTTGCTTGTTTTTTGAGACAGGGTTTCTCTGTGTAGCCCTGGCTTTCCTGGACTCACTTTGTAGACCAGGCTGGCCTCGAACTCGCAAAGATCCACCTGCCTCTGCCTCCCAAGTGCTGGGATTAAAGGCGTGCGCCACCACTGCCCAGCTCCTTGCAGTGATTTTTAAGGTGGCTAGCTATGAGAAAGAGACTGAGGGAGCCTATGTTTCTCTTTTGTAGCTCAGAACAAGCCCTTTTCTGCTGACTACCAGAGTTAAAATGACCAACTTATTTCCTTTGGTTGGGCTGCAAGCCCACAGAGATGGTTAAAACAGCCCTTTGTTTTGCAAATTAATGCAAGAGCTTGTAGCCACCCACTGAGTGTTCAGTGGGCTAAAGTATATTTTGACCAACTTATCTCAGAAGTTGAAGGTGGTGAAGGTGGACCTCTGAGATTTTTTTACCTGATCCATGAATTATATGAAAATAATAAGAAAGAGATGGGAAGTAGGGGCTTTTGCACACACACTCACACGAGAAGGAAGAGATGGACAAAACAAGGATGCAATGACAAGTTTATTGTGGTGACTATTCTTTTTATACTCTGAGTGAGGGCTCTCTACATCAAAGAAATAATCACCTCATGGTAAAAAGGTATTAATCACAAGGACAGATAAAACCATTGCAGTAGGAGGACACTTACCAATCACACATTCTAGAACTTAGTTAAATATTGCTTTTCTATAGACAGGTTTAAGATGTCAGCATATTCCATCAAACTTGACAAGGTATAAGGAATTACTATACAACAGTTTCTGTATTTTGTCATTAAGATTTGTACTAAATTTAGGCATTTCTCGGTAGCCTCATTGTACCCTAAGTTCATGGGAAGTTTAAAAACCTTAATTGGATATATGATTTGCTTCTGGAGTCAGTCTTATCACCTCATTGAAAGCTTATCTGAGGTCATAAATCTGTCTCAGGCCTGTCTCCCAATGAGATACACAATGTTTGGCAAGAGTATTTACTACAGCTGTATGTTTCTCTATCAGCTATCTAACTTCTTTATCTTCTAAAATTATTTGAACTGAATCAGGCAGTTTGCAAAACCGGTATCAGGAATAATAGACTCACCTTTATAGAACTCAGTGTGAAGTCTGGCCAAACAAGGAGAGTGGCACTTAGCAATGAGGGAATCTTCACTCCATGTCAAAAATAACAGATGAAAGAAGCAACTCTGGGGTGCATTTTCAGCGTAGACTTTGCAAATGGCAGATAGCTTTTCAGAGAGCTTATATGTTTATTGTACCCCATTCTCAGAGAACATCTGACAGTACTTGAAGACTGTATGTTAAAGGCCTAAGAATAGCAGAGGGACAAGAAGGAAGGAGGCTCACGAATATCGGTTCCTGACACCTACGATGCGGGAACTGTAGTGAGCAGAGAGAGGGAGTGTAGAGAGACAAACGTAGGAGGTACCATGGTTTTGGAGTGTGAGGAGCCTGGAGAGCAGCATCAGTGCTGAATTGACTTCAGCCCTGCACCCATTGGAAGCTCTCATACGGTCATCATCTTTATGGGGTGGCCACTAGGACAGTCATCAAGAGAGGTGTGGGGCTTGCTTCCAGAGTGTACCTGAAATAACCTGCTACCTGGAGGCTTTCCTTATCCCTCTCCTGCTCCCCAAACCTAAAAGGCGTTGCAGTTCTTCTTGAGAACGGCAAGTCTTCCAACTGTCTACATGAACATTAGAGGAAAAGTCAGCTACCTGAACTGTGCTCAGTCCTCTAGACTGACCCAGCATCCTTTCATTTGTCCCCAGTCTGGCATCTGTCAGCCAAGCAGCCCCTCAGGAGCAGACAGGCCAGAGGGAGAAACAGTCTAGCTTTGGACTCGGCCACCCTCTCATTGTGCTTCATTGTGCAATCTCCTCTTGGCTTCCTTCAAGGAGCCCATAAGAAAGAAACGCTGGAGCTGCAAAGGGAACAAGCACACATCATTGTGGTCCTCTGGGAATACTTATCTGGGATGCTGACCTGGATGCAGAAATGTCACACAGCCTGAGGCACTTGGAGTAGGCTTGTGTCCTGAGACCTTCACCTGTCTGTATCTCAGGGTGTTTCCCCAATTCCAGTAGGTTGCCACTGCCAAAGTGTAGCCTGAAGCCTCCTCCCTGACTCTGGATGGGTTGTCAATTTGTCAGAACCCGAGTTTTCACTGCCACTCTGGCTTCAAAATCCCTTGTCTTCCAGATAGGCAGTCTTCCTATCTCATGTGCTGGGCATGGTACTACTCTGAATCTAATCAACTCAAAGGCATCTCAGAACACTTGGCCATACTTGAGATTCCAAAAGCCAAGAGAAGGTGAATGCTTTGAGTATCCCTTTTCTTGAGACAGTGGCTGCTCCAATCATTGCAAAGAGACTGTCCCAGACAAGGTGGCACAGGCCTGAATAGTGAACATGGGGAGCTGACAGCAGGATGCTTGCCTGTAGCTCTAGGTCAGCCTGGACTACAGACCTAGATCCTGGAGGGGACCTCCCCCCCCCCCCCCCCCCCCCCCCCCCCCCCCCCCCCCCCCCCCCCCCGTCCCCAGAGTAGGCCCTCTGTATGGGTTGCCTTGCAGGGTAGAGCAATTAATTCCTCATAACCAATGTCTGGACAGTCCTGGCTTCCCAACAAGACCTTGTCACAATCACAAGGAGAACAGTACCTACAGCCTGCAGCAGCAACAACGACACTTAATGAATGGAATTTAGAGGACACCAAAGCTTCCAGAATCTTAACCTGACTCCGCAAAATCCTCCCGAGCTGGTTGACACTCGGGACAGTCATCCTGGGGTCTTGGACTGTGGCTCACAGAACTGCAAAGCTTTCCTGACAAGCCTGAGCCAGCAGCTGCAGCAGGCTGGAGTTACACCCCTCTCAACTAGGTGCTAGGGACCCATTCCCCCCCCCCAGGCGACTCTGCGCATGCGCACGGCTAAAAAAAACGAGCATTTGAAAAAGAATCTTCTTGCGGCTCAGCGTGAGCCCTGTCGCCTTGGATCTAGACAATGCAGAGACCCAGGCGGAAAGTGTCGATCTTACTTTAAGACAATCCAGGGCTGCCTATTAAGTTTTAGGCCCGTGTGCTCAGCGAGACCCTCTCCCACAAAGCCAGCATAGAAGCTCTTCAACTTAGGTAGATCCCTGGGCAATGCCGGATACGCTGAGAGGTGGCTATGGAGCCGCGCCTTAGGAATTCTTTGTGAGGAGATAGAACCGTCCCCCCTGGGTAGCCCTGGTTAGCCTTCAGCAAAGGAGCCTCCAGATTTGGACTCCTCAGTCCTGGATTTACAGGCAGAAACCACTCTCCCTAGACCTTCCTGCTGTGTGTGGGTGCATATGTTGTGTGTGTCCCTTTGGTAGAGTGTGAGTTGGTGTGTGGGTGTCTTCAGCTCTTGGATCTGGGACGTAGCAGAAGACAACGTTGGCTGTCCTGCTCTATGACTCCCTGCCAGACCTCTTGGAGCGTCAGTTTTGGGCACTGGACAGCAGCAAGCCAGGCTGGTTCTCTAGTCTGGGCCTCCTTTAGTGCTGGCTTACAGGCATCATGTAAGCATGCCCAGCAGTGAACACAGATGGATGCTCAGCTCTGACCTCTGTTCCTCATGCTTGCATGCAAAGCTCAATCACCCACTGAGTCATCTCTGCATCTTTCCACACTGATTTTCTTCCCTCTCTATGTTTCTTAAATAAACTCATCTTATTCAACTCATAGAGTAACCGGAAGAGGTACTCTTGCTTTTCCTTAACGTTTTGTTCTGACCATGCCACTCCTTGTTGCCTGGGATTTTCCTTTTAGACATTGCTGTGCCCGAATTGACAGACATTCCTGAGCTCTCTGTGTCCAAGTTCTACAAAATATGTTTGATGTCCCATCAGCAAGTAGCTTGCAGTTCTGTATGCTTTCCCCATCTCTTTCACTCTCCTCACTCCCTCCCCTTCTATCTATCTATCTATCTATCATCTATCTATCTCACCCTATGGTTACTGGACAATTTATTTTGTAGCACAGACTGGTCTGAGACTCTCTCTGTCCTTTTCATGAATGTTTACTCCTATGTCCCAGGCTCTGACTTCTCAAGTTCTGAAATTCCAGGAGCCTGCTACAAAACTGGGGTGCTCAGTGTTCTTTCCCATGTACACACCCACATTAGCCCTTCCTCCTTGATGCTTTGGTGTATCACTGGCATCCTTGGAAAACTCCTCCTGCCTCTTTGCAGACCACACACAGTCCCCTTGTGTCTTGGGCACCTGGTTGATGTCTCTAGTGTCTACTGTGCTGTCTGTCTGTGGAGTCACAGAGCCATTCCCTTTCTCATCCTCATTATGGCTGAGCCCTGCCTTTCAGCCCTGTACTCAAGTTGGAGGACATACAGAGCTCAGGAACTAAGGTAAGCAGAGAGAGGGAGTATGATAGAGGAATGCAGGATGTGCCATGCTTTTGGAGTGTGAGGAGTCTTGAGAGCAGCATCAGTGCTATAGTCTATCTTTCTGGGGTAGACGCTTGGCAAAAAAGTCATCAAGAGAGGTGTGGGTCTTGCTTTCAGAGTGTACCTGGTGCCTGGAGGCTTTCCTTATCCCTCTCCTGCTTCCCAAACCTAAAAGGTAGCCATGGCCATTCCTTCGGCATTGCAGTTCTTCTTGAGAAAGCCAAGTGTTCCAACTGTCTACATGATCATTAGGGGAAAGGTCAGCTACCTGAACTGTGCTCAGTCCTCTGGACTGACCCAGCATCCTTAGATTTGTCTCCAGTTCGAAGTCTGTCAGTCAAGTAGCCACACATGAGCAGACAGGCCAGAGGAACAAACAGTCTAGCTGTGTGTTCAGCCACCCTCTCAGTGTGCTGTCTCCTCTTGGCTTCCTTAATGGGCCCTTAAGTAAGAAACTCATGAGGATCCAATATGGCATAGTTCATAGAGCATGGTATCTGAGCGGTGGGTAAATGAGATTAATCCTTGTGAATTGAATGTGAATCCCTGCAGCTGACTGTGAAACACAGATGGTGTATGAATTTCCAGGGTGAACACCGTGACTGGTCACCACAGGAAACATGTCACACAGGCCCCAGGAACACTTCCCTGAGATCAATCCAGTTGTTTACCCATCTTGGGTATAGCGCCGGTCCATGGTTTAGAGTCGATCCAGCCCATGAGGGCATCCAGTCCTCCGCTCCAGCCACAGGTCAGCGGCTCTGCCTGATTCCACACAGACCTGCCCATGTACCCAGGAAGAACAACTGGACCACAGGAGCAAAGGTGAGTAAGAAGTTCCTTCCTAGAGTTCCCAACATGGCAGCACAGAGTGTGCACAAATTCTGAGTGGTAGGGGTCAAACCCAGCCCAGAAGAGTGACCACGAGCTGAGACTGACTGCAAACACAGCCCATGACTGTGTTTCCTCGGCAAACACTGGGACTGGTCACTCACCCAAGCACCCAAGCTTTTGAGGCAGTCAGCCACAGGCCTGCCAACTCTGGCACCCATCTTGAGTGGAGCTGCCTGCCTGTATAAGCAGTCTAGTTGCTGAAACCAGAATGACTTTCTTGGCGACAGGAGAACCGAGGCCCCAGTGGCGCATGGGTCCAACCTCTGGTCCACAGTTTGGTCTGCATTTCTGAGGAGGACTGCCAGCTCTCAGGACCTCACAGGATAACCCCTTCCCCTCTTCAATCCCCTGCATGTAGGTGCAATTGGGTCATAACCAGCTGAGGAGAGCTGAAGCCACTCTCTGAGATTCAGTCTTTATTTCAGGGACCAACCCATCATCCAGAGGTGGACACGAAGATCACAGGATCAACCAGTATCTGGAACAGGGGGTTTTCCTGAGCACCAAGGCCAGTTGGCATCAGCAACAACCAGACAACACCAGGGTCAACCAGATGACTAAAGGCCAGCACAAGAACAAGATCAAAAAAACCAAAGCAGTATGTCGTCTCCAGAACCTAGGTATAATACCACAGAAAGTCCTGGAAATCCTAACACACTGAAACACTGGAAAATTACATTAATCCTATGCTTATGAAAATAACAGAAGTCTTTTTTTTTTTCAGTGCTCTTAACCTCTGAGCCATCTCTCCAGCCCCAGAAGTCTTTTTTTAATTGAAAAAATTTTATTTTGTGAATTTCACATCATGCACCCTATTCCCTCCCACTTCCCACCTCCCCCAGATCCACCCTTCACCTTTGCGATCTGTCCCAGCATAAAAAATAACAGCTCATTGTGGAAGCTGCAGTGTATCTCAGTATGTCTCACAATATTTACCTTTGTCCACACATTCTGCTTGCAAATGTTCATTGTAATGATTCCTTGGTCTGGTAAGAGGCCCCTGGTTTCCAATATTCCATCAGTACTGGAACTCCTCTCAGATATTCCATAACTGTCCTGTGTCTTGGAGATCCTGAAGTCCTGGGTTGTGGAACTGACCATCATGGAATAAAATTAGACTTCAACAATAACAAAAACAACTGAAAGACTGCAAACTCATGGAAAGTGAACAGCTCTTTACTCAGTGACCTCTGGGTCAGAGAAGAAAAAAAAAAAAAGAAATTAAAGTCTTCTTAGAATTCAATGAAAATGAAGGCACAACATACCAAAACTTACAGGACACATTGAAAGCAGTGCTAAAAGGAAAGTTCTTACCACTAAGCACCTTCAAAAAGAAATTGGAGAGTTCCTATACTAGCAAGCTAAAAGCACATCTGAAAGATCTAGAACAAACAGAAGCAAACACACCTAAAAGGAGTAGACTGCAGGAAATGATCAAACTCAGGGCTGAAATCAATATATTAGAAATAAAGAGAACAATAGAAAGAATCAATGAAACCAAGAGTAGGTTCTTTCAGAAAATCAACAAAATAGACAAACACTTAGCCAAACTAACTAAAAGGCAGAGAGAAAATATCCAAATTAACAAAATCAGAAATGAAAAGGGGAAAATGACAACAGACACTGAAGAAATCCAAAGAATCATTAGGTCTTACTTCAAAAACCTATATTCCACAAAATTGGAGAACCAAAGTAAAATGGACGATTTTCCTGATAGATTCCACATACCAAAGTTAAATCAAGATAAGGTAAACACGGGCGGTGGTGGCGCACGCCTTTAATCCCAGCACTCGGGAGGCAGAGGCAGGTGGATCTTTGTGAGTTCGAGGCCAGCCTGGTCTACAAAGTGAGTCCAGGACAGCCAGGGCTACACAGAGAAACCCTGTCTCGAAAAAACCAAAAAAAAAAAAAAAAGATAAGGTAAACAAATTAAACAGTCCTATAACCCTTAAGGAAACAGAAGCAGTCATTAGAAGTATGCCCACCAAAAAAAGCCCAGAGCCAGATGGTTTCAGCACAGAATTCTACCAGACCTTCAAAAAAAAGCTAATATCAATACTCTTCAAACTCTTCTACAAAATAGAAACAGAAGGAACACTGCCAAACTCATTCTATAAGGCCACAGTCACCTTGATACATAAACCACACAAAGACTCAACGAAGAATGGGAATTTCAGACCAATTTTCCTCATGAACATGGATGCAAAATACTCAATAAAACACTTGCAAACCAAATCCAAGAACACATCAAAATTATCATACACCATGATCAAATAGGTTTCATCCCACGTATTCAGGGATGGTTCAACATATGAAAATCTATCAATGTAATCCACCACATGAACAAGCTGAAATGAAGAAAAAAACGACATGATCATCTAATTGGACACTGAAAAAACATTTGACAAAATCCAACACCTTTTCATGTTAAAAGCCTTGGAGAGATCAAGCATAAAAGGACCATACTTAAACATAATTAAGGCAATTTACAGTAAGTCAATAGCCAACATCAAGCTAAATGGAGAGAAACTTAAAGCATTTCCGCTAAAATCAGGGACAAGGCAAGGCTACTACTCTCTCCTCAACATAGTACTTGAAGTTTTAGCTAGAGAAATAAAACAACGAAAGGAGATCAAGAGGATACGAATTGGAAAGGAAGAAGTCAAAGTATCCCTATTCACAGATGATATGATACTATACATAAGTGACCCCAAAAACTCCACCAGTGAACTCCTACAGTTGATAAACTCTTTCAGCAAGGTGGCTGGATACAAAATTAATTCTAAAACAGCAATAGCCCTTCTTTACACAAAAGATAAGTGGGCCAAGAAAGAAATTAGGGAAACAACACCCTTCACAGTAGCCACGAATAATATAAAATACCTGGGGGCAACTCTAACCAAGCAAGTGAACGACCTATACAACAACTTCAAGTCCCTGAAGAAAGACATTGAAGAAGATATCAGAAGATGGAAAGATCTCCCATGTTCATGGACAGGTAGGATTAACATAATAAAAATGGCCATCCTACCAAAAGCAATATGCAGGTTAAATGCAATTCCTATCAAAATATAAACACAATTCTTTATAGACCTTGAAAGAACAATTCTCAACTTCATATGGAATAACAAAAACCCAGAATAGCTAAATCAATCCCGTACAATAAAAGAACATCTGGAGGTATCACCATCCCTGATTTCAAGCTGTACTACTAAGCAAATGTAATAATAATAAAAAAAAAACAATGGTGCTGGCATAAAAACAGACTGGTTGATCAATGGAATTGAATCTAAGACCCATAAATAAACCCACAAAAATATGGTCAGTTAATCTTTGTCAAAGAAGACAAAACCATACAATGGAAAAAGGAAAGCATCTTCAATAAATAGTCTTGATCTAGCTGGATGTCAACATGTAGAAGAATGCAAATAGATCCATATTTATCACCTTGCACAAAACTTGAGCCCAAGTGGATCAAAGACCTCGACATAAAACCGGACATACTAAATCTAATAGAAGAGAAAATGGAGAAAAGCTTTGAACTCATTGGCACAGGTGATGACTTCCTGAATAGAACACCAATAGCTCAGGTTCTAAGGCCAACAGTCAGTAAATAAGACCTTATGGAGGGACTCTCTGAGCTGCCAGGCAAGGTTCATTAGCATGGTGGCTGGGCTCAGGCACTGCGGTGCCAGGAGGCGCTGGCACTTAAGAGATTATAGCATCTGATACCCACCAGGTTAAAAACGGAACTTCTGTAGTAGTATTGAGGATCATCCCATTAATCTTCCTAGAAAGAGGATCTCTAATTTCATCAGTAAGAACATGAAGGAGGTTAAGAAATCTCCAAAACAGTTGGCTGCTTACGTAGGTAGAACAGTTGGACAAACTGGAAAAACCCAGATAAACTGCGCAATGTGTTCTACCACAGAAAGTTAATTTGTCATCCCTTCTCAAATTCTTGTTATAGAACCAAGCAGTCCCCTTAAAAGTGGGGGCTGGGACATGGCAAATAAAGAACTAGCTTGTGCAGGCCATCTGCCTGAAAGTTTACGCCAGGATGGTCAGACATTTGTCATTTACTCTAGTGAATCTGGTTCTTCACAAACAGGAAGCCCATCATCAAAATACAGTGGTTTCTTTTCTGAGGTTTCTCAGGACCACGGGACAATGGCCCAAGTTCTGTTCAGCAGGAATTTGAGACTGAATGCAGCTTTGACTTTCTGGACAAAGAGAAGAGTAACTGAGCTTGTTGCTTATTTATTGAGGATAGAAGAGCTTGGAGTTGTGGTAGATTGCCTTCCTGTTCTACCCAGTAGTTTACAGGAAGAAAAGCAATATATCTCACTTGGCTGCTGTGTAGACTTACTTCCTCTAATAAAATCTTTACTTCAAAGTAAATTTGAAGAATATGTAATAGTTGGCTTAAAGTGGCTTCAAGCAGTAATAAAAAGGTGGTGGTCAGAACTCTCAACTAAACCAGAAATTATAAATGATGGAAATATTAAGATTTTAAAGCAACAACTGAATAGATTATGGGAACAGGAAAACCATCTTACTTTGGTTCCATGATATACTGGTAATATAGATAAGGATGTAGATATTTATTAACAGCTGCACTGAGTGATTTTATCTTCTAAAGAGCATTTGATTGTTCAAACAGCTCTGGATTATATGATTTCCAAAAGTAGGTCTCCCTGAGAACTGTGAACTGTGGAAGAAATAAAACCATTTTTTCTTAAAAAAAAAAAACACATAATAAAACCACTAATAAAATCTTAGCAATCGGGCTGGAGAGATGGCTCAGAGGTTAAGAACACCGGCTGTTCTTCCAAAGGTCCTGAGTTCAATTCCCAGCAACCACATGGTGGCTCACAACCATCTACAAAAAAAAAAAAAATGAGATCTGGTGCCCTCTTCTGGAGTGAATGTATACATGCAGGCAGAACACTGTATACACAATAAATAAATAAAAATTAAAAAAAAATCCTAACCATCTATTTCACATTGAAGTGGAAATATCCAGAAGGATCAGCTAGCTTCAACTTCAATGAGGTGAAAGTGCACTATGGAGACTGTGCGCCTTTGGTGTATGCAGAATTTATAATGGCCGTTTGGTAGCATTGTTTAAGAACTGTCGGGTCCTAACTCAGCCTTGCATAAGAATATCATTTTTAGTATGCAAAAACAAGATAGGATTTATTACCAGGAACTATAAAGACCAATCATTGATTTTTATTGTGTTTCATGAAGAAACACTTTTTGTGTGCAGCTGGTTTCTTCCATTGAGAAGACTTTGAAAGTTTAAAACATCATAGTAAGTAATATTAAAATTTTTTGTCCACACTGATACCAAGTACAAATGCCTTAATTATTGTTAAGCCAATGTGTTATAATACTAATATCTCTTATTAAATAATTAAAAGCAACCATGCTTTTGGCATGATAAAATCATAGAATTAAATCAGGGGTTTACATTCATGTACAAGTTTGTTGTTGAAATATATTCTATACCATTTTTTAAATTTGAGAAATTTTTAGCATCTCTGATTTTTTTTTTGCCAGTATCTTCATTATGTTTATATGTATGTGTTATTCTTATATAAAGAAAAAAGGTGGATATGTTATTTGTATGAATGTTTAACTGGAAATGTCCATAGAGTTGGCTTGTGCCATTTATATTCACTTTTTATTGTACATAGAATTCTAATATTTTCCATTTCTGTAACATTTAAACTTCATTTAAGTAAATTTACCAAATATTTCAAATAAATAAATAAATAATGGGACCTTATGAGATTGAAAAGCTTCTATAAGGCAAAGGACACTGTTATTAGAACAAAATGGCAGCCTAATGATTAGAAAAGATCTTCACCAACCCCATATCAAACAGAGGGCGGGCTAATATCCAAAATATATAAAGAAGTCAAGAAATTAAACACCAACAAATTAAATAATCCAATCAATAAAAGGGTACAGAGCTAAACTGAGAATTCACAAGACAGCAATATTTAAAGGCCAAGAGGCATTTGAAGAAATGTTCAACATCCTTGGTCATCAGGAAATACAACTCAAAATGACTCTGAGATTACATCTTGCACCCATCAGAATGGCTAAGATCAGAAATTCAAAAGATAGCACATGCTGGTGAGGATGTGGAGAAAGAGGAACATTCCTCCATTGCTAGTAGGCATGCAAACTTGTAAAATCACTTTGGAAATCAATCTAGTGATATCTTAGAAAATTGGGAATAGTTCTATCTCAAGAACCAGCCATCCCCCTCCTGGGCATATATCGAAAAAAATTCTCCACCAAACCACAAGGACATTGCCTTAACAATGTTCATAGCAACTTTATTCATAATAGCTAGAAACTGGAAACAACTCAGATGTCCTTCAACTGAAGAATGGATAAAAAAACAAAACAAAAACAAAAACCTGTGGTACATTTACACAATGGAATACTACTCAGCCATCAGAAACAAAGAAATCACGCAATTTGCAACCAAATGGATGGAACTAGAAAAGCTCATTCTAAGTGAGCTGACTGAGACCCAGAAAACTATACATGGTATATACTCTCTTATAAGTGGATATTAACTATATAGCACAGGATAACCATCCTACAACCTACAGACCCAAACATACAGGAACTTAGCATAACTATCCTACAAAAAACTCCACCCAACAGTGTGTCATGGACCCTGTTGCATGTTAGTGAAACACCTTACCCTAGCTGGGTTGCCATATCAAGCCCTAATACAAGAGGAAACTCTTAGCCCTCATGTGACTGATGAACTGAAGGAGTTTGATACATGGGGGCTCCCCTCATCTAAGGAGAAGGATAGGAGAGAGATGAG
The DNA here is from genome assembly GCA_907164525.1 of Lophiomys imhausi. Lineage (NCBI taxonomy): Eukaryota > Metazoa > Chordata > Mammalia > Rodentia > Muridae > Lophiomys > Lophiomys imhausi. The sequence continues at coordinate 8,022,673 of CAJQZJ010032121.1, forward strand.
GAAGAGGGAGGAACGGACTGGGAGGGGAGGAGAGAGGGGACTGTGATCGAGATGTAGCTTGAAAATTTAATTTTTAAAAATGGTTAATTAGGAGGCTGGAGAGATGTCTCAGAGGTTAAGAGCACTGGCTGCTCTTTCAGAGGTCCTGAGTTCAATTCCCAGCAACCACATGGTGGCTCACAACTATCTATAAGGAGATCTGATGCCCTCTTCTGGCCTGCAGGTGTACATGCATACAGAACACTATTCATAATATATAATAAAATATTTTTAAAATGGTTAACTAAGAACAAAAAAATGATAAAAATAAAAAAATAGTATTTTCAAATGATAATTTACCAAAGTCATACTTGCCTTACTGGTATGAAATGAAAAATGGTCTTAATTTTGTGTTATAATGTTCGCTGTAGGTTGCCACATGGCTCACAGCCTCTTGAATAACAACTTGTAAGTTTTCTTCTTATATATAAAGGATATTTTCATTGTTTGGTATTAAAAATACACTTAAGAGATTTAAAATGTTGTAAGTAAATTAAGAGTTACTACAGCTCAAACTTGTTTCATAAATCTCTAAGAGTTGAAATAACTTGGAGCTACGATAAAATATATGAGCAGGATGAAGTTAGCCCATGTCTTTAATCCCAGCAGAGACAGGTGGATCACTATAGAGTTAGTTGTCTTCTAAATTCTAGAGTTACAATGAACAGGATGGTGATAGTTCACACCTTTAATCCCAACACTTGAGAGGCATACACCTTTAATCCCAACACACAGGAGACAAAAGCAGGCAATTCTTTGAGTCCAAGGCCAGCCTGACACAGAGCAACTTCCAAACAGGGAAAAATTTAGTTCCAGGTGTGGTGGTTCACACTTTTAATCACAACAATTGGGAGGCACATGCCTTTGATCCTAACACTTGCAGGGCAGAGGCAAGCACATAGGATTTACAATGATTTAAATATAAAAGCTTCTTGCAAAAGGCAAGCTAAAATTCAAAGTGAATTTCCTTTGTGATCTCAAAATATATACACTGACAGGTATATTTAATTCCAAAATTTCAAAATAATGTTTTTTAAATCTCAATTGAAAGATAATACTTTTTTATATTGTCAAAAAAAACAAAAACAAAAACAAAAAACAATTTGTTCTAGGAAAGATATTACCAGCCTAAAAAGTAATACCTCAGAGTTAGGATAAGCACAAGGTTCTGTTCTTATCTCTCCAGGAGATTAAAGAACCCAACTAAGGAGTCCAGGGACAACTGGACAACTAAAATTTCTGAAGAAAAGGGTCCAGAGATCAAAGAAGAAAAGACAAGTAGCCCAGATGATCCAGCCTCACAGACTGCCTCAACAGCTGTTTCCTCGAAAACATACATCCAGAACAACTTCAAAATGGCTAACTAAGATGGTCCGGCCTCATAAACTGTTCAGGCCAGGACTTCAGTAAAGCCCTCAATTTTCCCACCCAAAGTTAAGCTTCTGACTACAAACTTCTCAGGACATTTAAACAGCTGGTAACAAAAAGACTGGACAACAAATATTTCTATTAACTTGCTTAACCATTTTTCCATTCTTATTTGGGCCACCAAACAGGTTTCCTATGTCCCACATCAGCTGGAAGCAATTTTAAGAGAGCAATGCCCCATTCACAGAAGGTGAGGAGGGTGATTTTTTGGGGTCATTTGATGGGTTATACATGTTTGTGGTTATTTAGGGGGATTGGTTACAAGTTGTTAAATGGTCTTATTAAACAAGGATTTAGGAGGTTAGAACTAGGGATTTCTCTCTTTTTCTTTTCTCTATCCTTCTTTCTCTCTTATGTAGGAGGAAAAGACTTGAAAAAGAAAAGAAAAGGATATAGACATGATATAGGAATGATAAAGAAGGAAGGATAGATTATTTAATCTACTCTTCTATATTTGTATATTGATACAAAATTAAGGTTAACTCTTTTTAAGGTATTGTACCTATGAAAAATTTAAAACTGCAATGTGAAGTGCTAGGCCTTTCGATAGCAACTATCACAAACTGTTTATGGTAATTAAGAAATGCAAACTAATCGTCATTCAAACTTGTCATTTTGTTAGGCACTAGTTTAGAGTATCACAAATGTTTTCTAAGTTAATCAGAAATCAGTTTGCTAAGAGACAAGCAACAATTGCTTATTCAAATATACGGAGATAGATGGTCTTCAAAAACCTCAAGAGATCTGTAGAATATGGCATTTAAAGATGTTTGCTGAACTTAAGTTTTTTTCACATTGAGACATGTCAGCTTTTGACAGCACCCCACCAGCACCCCACCATTCTACTCCAAGTAGGTGATGAGCATCAAAGAATCTCAATTTGGAGATGGCTGTGTTAGTGGCAAGCTAACCATTAGGCAAGAAAAAGCCCTTGCATCAATTGTGGAAAGAATACTGTCCAAAACGGACAAAACTTAGAAGCAGGTAAGTCAACAGCCTAGCTCTGCCAAGACAGGGTGGGAAAGTCCTTCAAAATTCCTGCTTTACAATTAATGTCTGTCAAAGATACTGAGCCAAAAGGCTGAAGATAGATGCTCTAATATTATAGAGAAAAACTGAGGACTGTCCAGGCAGCCAGTTGTCTGTCATTTCTTAGTTTTGGGAGATGCTTGCTCTGCACTTCCTATATATTTCTCAGGTCTCTGGTGTGGTTGAAGACTAAACAGTTATTGTCTCACAATTAAGTTTTAAGTTCTTTAGGAATTAAAAGGATGTTCAAGGTCTAAGAAGATGTTTTTGAGTGGTTAGTACAAATTAGGATGAAAACTGAGTTAGGTATAGAACTTTAAACTCATCGAGATAGATGAATAGATAATAGAATATTATAATTACTTGACATTACATGTGCATTTGTTATTGGAAATGTATGTTATACCTTATAATTTTCATAATTGTTGTCAAATTGTTCTTATTGTTTTGTATAGTATTTATGGTTATAAGAAATACAGCCTTTTGCTGGGCATGATGGCACACGCCTTTAATCCCAGCACTCGGGAGGTAGAGGCAGGCGGATTAGAGTTCAAGGTCACCCTGGTCTACAAAGTGAGTCCAGGACAGCCAAGGTTACACAGAGAAACCCTGTCTTGAAAAACAAAAGCAAATAAACAAACAAAAGAAAGAAAGAGAGAGAGAAAGAAGGAAAGAAAGACAGTCTTTTATTGGACTAAAAGGGGAAGATGCTGGGGAGAAAGGATACATATTAAATTTTTTAAAAGGGGGGGGAGGAGGAAACTCAGGAGCTTCAAGAGGAACACACACACATCATTCTTGTCCTCTTGGACTTCTGAGCTGGAATGATGACCTGGGTGCAGAAATGTCACACCAGCCTGAGGCACTTGGAGAAGACTTGTGTCCTGAGACCTTCCTTCGCCTGTCTGTAGCTCAGAGTGTTTTGCCAATTCCAGTAGATTGCCACTGCTGAAGTCTAGCCTGAAGCCTCCTCCCTGACTCTGGATGAGTTGTCAGTTTGTCAGAACCTGAGTTTTAACTGCCATTCTGGCGTCAAGATCCCTTCTCGTCCAGCTAGGCAGCTTTCTTATTTCACCTGCTGGGAATGGTCCTCCTCTGAGTCTAATCAACTCAAAAACTTCTTGGGACCCTTGGTCAGACTTCAGAAGCCAACCGCCAAGAGAAAGTTCATGTACTGATTGTCCCTCTTCTTGGGACAGTGGTTGCCTACAGCCATTGCAAAAGGACAGTGACCCAGACAAGGTGGCATAGTCCTGAAAAGTGAGCATGGGTGCACTGACAACAGGATACTTGCCTGTAGTTCCAGGTCAGCCTGGACTAGAGACCTAGATCCTGGAGGTGCCGATCTGTCTCCAGAGTAGGCCCTCTGTAGGAGTTGCCTCCCCAGAGAGAGCAATTAATTCCTCATATCCAAGGTCTGTCCCTGGACTCAACCCCATAGCAAGACCAAACAACTGATTTCTTCCTGAGTCTAGGCTGAGGGCAGTGGCTGTGTGGCTTCGGAAAAGCAATTTCTGGACACTGTCTGCTCTTGAATCTCCCATTCTCTCCAGAGGAGCATCCTAGGGGTTTTGTCCCTCCAAGTAGAACATGCCTTGGATTTCAGGCTATCGGAGGCAGAGACAGGTGGATATCCTCCGAGTTCCTGGCAGAGGACAATTCACATGGAATTCTAAGACAGCCCTGGCTTCTAAGGAGGACCTTGTCTTAACAACAAGGAGAGCAGTACCTGCAGCAATAACACTCAAGAAATGCAAATTAATGAACACCAAGACTTCCTGAATCTCGACTTGACCACCCAGAGTTCTCCAGCACTAGCTGACACAGTCATTCCAGGGTCTTGGGCTGTGGCTCACAGGACTGCAAAGCCTTCCCTGACAAGCCTGAGCTAGCAGCTGCAGCAGGCTGGAGTTACAACCCTCTCAACTAGGTGCTAGAGACCCATTTTTCCCCCAGGCAACTCTGCGCGTGCGCATTACCAAAATCTGTATTTGAAAGAACCGCTTCCGGCTCAGCGTGAGACCTTGCACGTTGCAACTAGACTTTGCAAAGACCTAGGCAGATCGACCTTACTTTAAGACAATCCAGGGCTTCCTAGTGAGTTTCAGGGCCGTGTGCTCAGCAAGACCCTCTCACACAAAGCCAGAATAGAAGCTCTTCAACTTAGGCAGCTCCCTGGGCAATGCTGGAAATGCTGAGCGGTGTCTATGTCGCCCCGGTCCTGTGCAGCACTCTGGGAATTCTTTGTGAGGAGATAGAACCAGCCTCCCTGGGTAGGCCTAGATAGCCTTCAGGAAGGGAGCCTCCAGCTTTGGACTCCTCGGTGCTGGTTTACAGGAACGAACCACTCTCCCTGGCCCTTCCTGCTGCTGCTGTGTGCAGAAGTGCGAGCGTGCATGCGTGTGTGTGTGTGTGTGTGTGTGTGTGTGTGTGTGTGTGTGTGTGT